>CM060906.1:950286698-951536698 GCA_030737815.1 Allium fistulosum | reverse complement strand
GGCGGCTATAGAGCGAAAAGAAATGAGAGATATGTGAATTAGGGTTAGAAATGACCCTTATATAGGTACGAAACCCGAAATTTCCCCCAGCCCACACCGAGGCCTTGACCGTTTGCTCTGCATTCTAGTAAATAATTCAGTTTCCTTTATACGGTATCCATTCTGACATTTTATGTATGAATTTGGGCTAGAAAATTTTACTTAACACAATGTAAAAATTAGATTTTCCAGAGTCTCTCATTTGTAAATTTTATTTTTAGCTTTATATAAAATTACCAAAATGTCCTTTCCAAGTTATTATATATTTTTATTAAAATTACGGGGCGGTACATATATACTTATATATACATACTTCTACAATCGAAACAATTTTCTTTCTGGTCAAAAGGAAATTACAACTTGAACCTTAAACTATATATTATATAATTCATATATATACTATTTATTTGTAAAGCAAGTCGATTTTTGTAGTGAACCGTCCACTTTCATAAATAATTTAAAACATCTGTGAGGCCGAAAACCTCAATAACTACAACTTCTGAGCACACTTACATCAACCACAATCACGTTACTTATACCAAAAAATAGTTGCATTATCACATAACAAACTACTAGAAAATTCTTAAGCATATATCACAATGTCATCAATGAAGCAGAGCTTTCCATAGATCATAAAAAATAAATGTATAAACACAATACCAAGCAAAGTTAGAGAAAAAGCACAAATGCAAACAACCTCACATATAATGATAATACTCATCAACCAAACCAATCACCAAAAGGCTCATGAACAATAGATTTACATCACCAGCAAAGGAGTCTACATTCGTTGCAGCAAGGCAGTCACCATAGCAATTAGTTTGTAGGAGTGAGAGGTATGGAAGTAACATTACAACTGTTCCAAAACGAAGTAGAACGTTTCAAGGTTATACCATCTCCACCAAAAAAACACAAAACCAACACCAACATCAATGCCCAAAAATGAAATGGTGGCAACCAAACTCCATTCCAAAAAAACCGGCCAGGTAGTACAACACCCACACAATGAAGAGCGCTTCAAATCTAACAGCCAAACCCTTAAAAATAGCTCCAGTATTATTATAGATCCAACATGGAGGACAAGGTCGTCATCGACCAACAACTGGAATGATGAGCAGGTGATACTCCTGTCCGAGGAGGAGGAGTAGCTGTCCGAAGAGAATATTCAAACCTTCTTCCCAACATGGTATGGCCAACCACCATATATGGATCCCTCCATAGAAATTATTCTTAATTAATATCACATACATTAATTAAATAAATATATTTTTAGTCAACATATTTAATCAAATTAATATATAACAATTACAAATAATTTTAATTAATTCAATAGCCCTAGATAAATAGTTGAAAGCCATAAAAGTTAATACAATATGTGTAGTAATTTTTACTATTAATTTATAACATTTATACAATAATTTAAATAAGTTCATGTAACAATCTGCCTTGAAACATGCCAAATTTACGACCTAGAGAAGGCCCATCAAACCTTAGACCCATTCCAAAGCTGGTTGTTGGTTGGTAAAATTGATTTAAAGAACAATACTCAGAGCTATCCATCTACACATTCAGAATTTCATAATGAAAGGATAAAATATAAGATTAGAACAGCACACATTTATTTAAAAATTCAGATGCCAAAAACATATAGCATAATCCCATATAACAGCACCAAATATTTGTAGTACAATATCTCAAGATACATCATGTCTCAATGGATACATCATAAATATATAAATAACATAGATAGATAAGTAACTGCCAAAAATTTGTGTCTCCGCCACCATCTCCAAAAATCTGCGTCATCTTCTCTAACCTATGTTGTACTGAGGAGGGAGTCAGAACAATAATGTCTAGTGAATAAAAATCTTGAGCCTTACTTTAATAGTACTCACAATATAATTTAAATAAGAATTTGTCTTACGCATCCTAACTATACTATGAGTTTTCCAACTACAAGCCCTAAGTCTTTTCCAGTCCAATTCTATAACGATTACCCTTTTTCAACCCAATAACCTATCTTCAACTATATGCTAAAGGCCACTCCTGGTCTCACGCATCTATCATCAATAATGTCTTAACAATGTAGGAGATAGTACCCAAACCACTTAATACATTTTTCAATGGGAATTAGGTAGACTCTGATCATTTAATACCTCATTCTAGGCAAGTCCCCATCATTTATTACCTATCCCAAGACGGACTCCTCTCTGGTACTATCTTGTTGACATTACATAGAATCTCTTCAAGCTACTTAATACTTCTTTATAGGAGAGGCAGACCCTATAACAGCCACTTAATACCTCAAACCCGAAGCCGACCCTCCTCGAGATATCCTCTAACGTGCTTAACCGCTAATGTAACGACCCAATATTTTGGACCATACGCATCCACACATGTCGGACTTGGATGATTCAAAATACCGAATTGTTAATTTAAATTGGCAAAACTGAACATATACAGTAAATAAATTAATCACAGATCATAGACACAGAGTAATAATTTGCAGCGGAAACAAAAGATAGTAGTTCATGAAGCTACTATATACATATCAGGGTTAAATAAGGTACAATTGATGTCTCGAATACAATAATCAAATACAATATCAGAATACATCACTAGAATCAACTGAATATCTGAAAGCTGGATAGATAGCTGGATCTCCAAGCGAAGCTCCAACTCCAAAGGTGAGTCTCGAATACTGGTACACTCAGTCTGACCCGAGCGTAAAGAAAAAACAAAACACTCGAGTCAGGATTAACATTCTTATATCAATAAATCCAACTCAAGTGAAATAGCAACTGAAATACAAGTAACTCAAAGGATGTTTGGAATAACCATCCTTTAAGGATCCGTTAAACTATCTACTATGTAGTAGTGTACGATAAGTAGATAATGCCTATCAGTAATATAAAGTATCAAAATAGTGTTAAGGCGTTACCATTATCCCCCTTAACACATTTTATATAAGCGTTATAGTCTATACAGCACTGTAAACTCCACCGTAAACTAGTGGGATATCAGGGAGTACTCCATAGGTATAACACAAAACAAATCGTAGTGGTCGCGTATATAGGGATCCAAGTATGACAAGGCACATGAGGCAATACCCAAGGTAGTGAAACTACCGTTTGCCTGATCCGGACTGGTGAGAACGCATCGCCGCAGCGATCGCAACACCACGAAACAACACTCCCAAATCAAGGGTGCACCAATCGACAACAAGTAATGAGTAGTTTTCGAAGAAGTGTGTTCGCTCGAGGTAGCTAACCACCCCATTTGGCCCGGCACGACTCCTGTTTTAGTCATTTCCAATTTGACACAAGTGTCAAGGCTATCCATTATCGTTCTCTTTCTTCAGTCATCACGTACATCATTCCAACCACTTCATTCTGGATCACACTCCGCGTGTAGTTATTAAAGTGGTTTTCGGTTTAGACAGTGAGTATGTCCCTAACCGATTTCGGTCTCTTTAATAACATTCGAAATTATTACACCGATTGGTCGTTTAATATATTTCAAAACCAAATCAAATTCAATTTCAAATAGAATTTATAAATCAACATTTCATTTGTCTTTCAAAACAAATTTCCAAAAATTTCCGTTTCAAAACATCCAAATTACCATTTCAAAATCTTATAATACAATTCCAATTTTTTTTAAAACCATTCGAATATTTATTTAAATTCGTATATAAGTTTCATTCCGAAATTATTTGAAATGATTTAATCTACATTCAAATCAATTTAAGTTCATTTATCGATTTCATTCAATATTCGTTAAGTAAATTTATCCTTCAAAAACAATTTCTATTAAATTTCAAATTCATTAAATCAATTACTTACGTTCAACTTCATTATATCAAAACTTCACATTTAATTATACTAGATTTGTCAAATCAATTCTTTAAATTACAAGTCTTACATTAATTTCAATAAATCACATTTTTATTTCTTGTTAAAGAAATTCAATTTCATTTATTTATTTACTTAATTACAAATTTCAAAACTCAATTAATAAAGAAACTAAATTTCACTTATTCAAGAAGTTCAATTTCACTTAATAAAGAATTCAATTTTATTTAATTTTTAAATAATTCAATCTTATTTAATTATTAAATAATTTCAAAACTTTAATTATTAACTAATTTCAAACTTAATTATTAATAATTCCAAATTTTAAAACAACGTTATTCCATCAACTACTATGTTAATATTTTGATTCAGATTATTAAATATTAACATTTCCTTTCATTAAAATTCAAATTCCAACTTCGGTTCCAAAACATACTATTTATTCAAATAAAATCTTTATTTTATTTTTAAATCAAATTATTCACCAATCGATTTTTATTTAATTCTCTATCGTAGGTCAAAGTTCAATTTGGGTATTTATCATTTCAACCCGATTCCAATTCAATTAAAAATCAAAGAATAGCAAAGGGAACTTGCAGTGTGATAACTGGGATGGTGTCAAAGTAAATAAACAAGCAATATCAACAATCAATAACAACAATCCAATAATCAATTCAAATAATCCTGAAACAATCGTATTAGTTTACATTGTTGTTTGTGTAAATTAATATAATTATTTCTAGAATCCACACTATCATTTCATGTAGATTAAAGATTATCACACTAATATTTATACGGTTCTACACTTGATATCAATCATTCAATTTCAAACTACATCAATTTATACACATACATTTAAATGGTTCAAGGTGTGGTTAACACTATTCCTACGTGTCAATTTATTTAACATTTAAAGGGGTCATATTATGCAAATGTCATCAATCAAATTAACTCATATATCAAATCTAACTATCCTACGTCAATTTCAATTTCAAATTATTTATCACTTACAACATTATCAAATTTAACGTCCAATTGTAAACATCAAACAATCAATCATTTAACAACCAAACTGGATTATCATTGCATATATGATAGATAATGGTGTCAGATGTCACAGGTGAACTGATACAGGTAATAACAGTGTAAATATCTAACAACAGCATATTTCAATTGTCGTTTCAATTGAAATCAAATTTAATAAATAAAAGAACATTAATCGTGAGTGATTGCTCACCTTTCAAGGCTTAGAGAATACAGAAGATGACACGGATATGCACACTGAAATTGGATTACGAATCCAAGCAAAAATCGGCACGAATTCCACGAACAACTGATAAATTGTCATTGATGAGAACGGGTCAAATCAGAACTGGATCGATGAACCAAGATATATTTCATGTATATAAATTTTCAAAAACAATTTAAAACACATATTAAAATGAATATATATATATATATATATATATTTGTTTTCGAATCAAATTTAAATCCCGACACATAAATATCCATATATATATGGTATGAACGTAAATCTTAAAATATCCAAAGTCAAATGCATAGTTTAAAGCTGGCTATTTGTGAAATTACATGCGTATGAAACTGTACAAAATCATGCAACAAAACAAATTGTATCTATGCGTATGCGAGCTATTTAACACATGAATGCAGACTGAATTTTATATTCATTCATATGCAGCTATACACAACATATGTATAACTGTATATATAACATTTACAAATAATATATAATACTGCAACACTGTTATATAATATGTATGCTAACACCCAAAACTAATATATAAACTATAACTAAAACTATATATATAACACTGAAACCATATATATACGTGCTGCAAAACATCTTTGATGCTTACAAAAAAATTATATACAACTTATAATTAATATAACCAACACTTACTTATATATATAGAAAACTGCAGAATTTCTATATTAATTAAATATGTGGAATCTGAAGTCAAAGAAAAACCGAGGTGAAAACATATATATATATATATATTAGAAACTGACATATATAAGCTACCTATATATATTTAAACTTACATATAAATATATATGTTCTTAAAACATAAACTTTCATATAAATACGTACAAATATAAATATATATATATATATATAATACTTTCAAATCAGAAGTCATAACCGATATATATAAGTAAACAGATACATATAGTTTGTACACACTTACATATATAAACCGATTTGTACAGTTTCAATTCTATATATATATATATAACATAAAATAGTATTAATAACCAATGTCATAAAATCTTATATAACTAACATACGTATATGATACTGTATCAAACATAACTTCTTTATAACATAAGCTTACTGAACATATCATATATAAATACTTTATTGTACTATGTATATCAATCAACAGGTCATGTATAACAAATAAAAGCTTACATTCAATAACCTGTTTTATATATATGTGTGTGTTACAAATGAGTTAGCTAGCAGAACTACTTTTATATAAAGTATAAAATATAAGTAACAATGTCAGATATCAAACATCTCAGATGGATCTATATATGTTATATATATGAAATCAGATATAAGTAGAAAAAATGTAAAATGATCAAGTATAAATTTGAAAGCAAAACTAAATAATAATACGTGAGCACTTAACAGACCCCAAACATATGCATATATAAGTACCTCTGGTATAGAAGAGAAGAGATGATGGACGCGGGTTGTATGCTGAGTTGGTTGCCGAGCTCGGCTAGATACAAGCGGAGGAGGCTGATGGCAGGGCACGGCAAAGTCTCGACTGGGACGATGGAGGAGGAGGGTACGGTGGTGTCTTGGTGGACTGAAGTTCGACAGGCAGGGGACGTTTGGTGTTTGCGTGAGTAGGCCGGGAAGGCGAGGTGGCTCGCTGTCATGGAGGGGAGGCGGGGATGTTGATCGGGTGTAGGCTGGTGGGTCGAACAGGGAAGGTGGGAGGCTCGGCTCGAGTGGCGGGCTACTGGGGTGCTTGCAGCGTTGGTGCCCAGGCGAGGTCAGGTTGGCGACTGGTCAAAGCATTATCAGGACGAAGCACGAGTGGCAGGGACGAGGAGGAAAACCAAACGTCGGTGCTGCCTAGAGGGTTGGAGGTGAAGACTGCTTCGTTCGGAGCGGCACACGTGCACGTGGCTGCGGGTCAGAGATGAGACCGAGCAAGGTGAGAATGGCGGTGGTGATTGATGGTGGGTTTCATGTTAGGTGATGGTGGCTACTGTGCTCGGTCGAAGGAGCCGGTGGTGGGTGTTGGTTTTTGGGCTGTAGGGTTGGAGCATACCATCAGGGAAGATGAAAGCCGCATGCTCTCTGGGTGGGAAAATGGAGCGTGCATGGAGTAAAGGAAAAATGGCAAGGGAAGGAACACTTTCAAGCTCCAGGTAGAGATTCATTTTTTGGAGCTAAGGATATTTCATGTAACAGGCTAAAATAGACAAAGAGAAGAGGAACAAAGCAGCAGTGAAGAGGGTACGCATTTTAATATATTTGTTTTTTTACAAATGGACTGGATAGAAAATGAAACGAACCAATGAATACAAGTGAAACGGTGGGATAACAAAAGGTCAAAAACAAAATTTATTGACATTGGGAAAATGGAAGCCTCGGCTGAAATAATAATGATGAGTGATCATAGATATTTACATAGAGGATGAACGAACAGACATAAGAATTCAGAAGGTTCAAACATTACCGATACGGATCACTATATCACCGATTTCGCTGTTTCTCGGATTTCGAAACACACAAACGAATATACCATGGAAATCAGCATGACGAGACGGTCAAAACGGTATATAGATATCAGTGGTATGATTGAATTATAAAAATTCGAATTTCCTATTAGCGAAAAATGCAGGAAAAACGCAGAAAAATAAGATCGACGGAGCTAAAGAAGTCCGAATTTGGAAAAACGAAAAATGACGTCTTGCTCAGAAGATGATTTAGAATTTTTCTATGTAAAAATATTTGGGTTTCGAAAACGTTTTATTTTCATCGCTTTTTAACTGATTAAATTGAAGTAAATTTACGCGCGAAATAAACTTTCATATTTTCGGACGAAACTTTACCAGTTGCTATGTTTAACTAGACGCATTCCAAATATCAAATTTATATTTTAAAATTTTATCATTTAAAATTTCGCAAAATTTCAACTAATTACGTTATTAAAACAGTTGAAATTTTACTGGTCGTTACAGCTAACCCTAACCTTTTAATACTTCCTACATAGGGAGGAGACGGACCCCAAATCCACCACTTAATTTCTTCAGCCCCGAAGCCAGTCCTTCGTATTATGACCCGTAACTCAAACTGTGATGTCTCACATTAGTCCGACTATTTGTAGATACTAGTAGCAGATTAGTTCGATAGGTTTATCATACAGAATTTGGGACTAATCTCGCATTCTCCGTAGGTACTTATTATAGGTTATGTCTCACATCAGCCCCAAAATCACACTGTTGGTAGTCCGATTAGCTGCTCAGACTTCCATGTGATTTTGACTGACCTCGCATCCCTATAACTTAGTCATAATCTACACTCTCTTAACATACGATCACACACCTCATCACATTCCCTATTAAGGACTTATAAGGAAAACCCTTATTTTGCCTTAACAATCAATTTTGTTCCTAAGGGGGATTTAATATTAATTAACAACATGTTTACTACACAATTAGTACGCTATTAATTATATATTATTTATACGCTAATATATATATATACACACACACGTGCCTAAAATATTTCTAAGCATGCGAAGATTATGCCCTAAACTAATCATTTAAATGTTAAACTTTATATATATAAGTCCAATTCCATATAAACAAACGTACCGTATATCCAATATTCTTAATTCAACAACAGACTTGTATACAATAGAGTCCATACCAAACTTATTTATAGTAAATTAGTAGAATCAACATTAATAGATTTGCAAATCAAATACTTTTACCCTCTATTCAACTTCTACATATACAAATGAAAAAGGGAATTCTCATTTCAATTACGAAATAGGCAGTGCAAACTACAAATAAAGAGAACCTGTACATTACACACTATTTCCTAACTTATTTCTTTTCAAAATCTTTAACTAGATCCAAAGAAAAAGATGAGAAGTGGAATAGAATGTAAAACATTAAAATTGCAATAACTACATGATTCCACTATTTTAATATACAACAATTGCGATTCTATTAAGAATAAACATTTCGCTTTTGGGGGTGATTGGGGTTTAAATGTAATGTTTTAGTAAACAAAATTCCCAAAGGCATATATCAAATCCAAGTTATACTAAACATTAATAAAATAAGAAAAACTAAGATTTCCACCCACAAAAGGTCCTTAGCTCTTCCTTTTTGGATTTGTTTGTGCTTGCTTTAATCTGTTACAGATCTCTCCTTTTAGAAATATACAACAAGGGAATTGGATATGAATTAGATTCAGAAATTTAGGGGTTGGGGAAGAATAGGATTAGAAAATAATTTCTTACCTGAAACCCTAGAGAATTTTCTGAATCTTTGACGAGAGAGACTGATGGAACTTCGCTTAATTTCCGAAATAATTTGTGAATAAAAGTGTGGGGGTTATGCTCTTGTTTATAGTGATTAGAAAACACTAGAATTGTCGCATTTAAGTCGGTTTAATATAATAAAATCCGGACCATTCATGGTGTGAATAAAACCCTGGTTGCCACCAAGACCACTGATCGACCACTCTTCCCAAAACGGTCGGCCGCTAGCGGTCAATCAACCCAAGGAAGGTGGTCGACTAGTAGCATTTATTTTGGGAAAAAGTGATTGTTGTCGTTAATTTATTATTTAGTACCTTAATTATATTTAACGTTGACTTTTCTTTTAAAATTTACTTGACCTCCAAGTCTAAATACTATGAATTTTTTAATATAAAACTTTAGCATTAATTATTTATTTGAATTTTAATTCCATTTAAATTAATTCAAATTCAAAAACTTCAAATGTCGATAACTTTTTCGTTTGAGCTCCATTTTCATAACTTTATATATGAAAATTGATCAGAAAATTAACACAAATGCAATGACACGACTTCCGTGGCCAATTAAAACATTTAAAAAAAATCATTTCTAGCCATATTATTAATTTGTTAATTAATTCTTTTCTTATTAGTTAGCTTCTTATTAATTTTTGCGTTTTACATTCTTCCCCCTTAAAAAGGATTTCATCTCTGAAATCCCTAGGTGATAGACAGCGTACTGCACACTAAGCATCCATGTTATAGAATGAAGTTATTTATACAACCATCTACTCGATCAAAAGTGCAATATGATTTTGTATGTAGATACTATAGGTGAGCTCAATCCTAGTGTGAATGCAAGTATTGTGACATATAGGAATGTATGCTATATGCAATAAGTTTTCTATGTGAGTGCAAAAGTGACATTGAAAAGTGTGGCAACCATATCCGATCATTCTATCTAGCAACCACGATGCAATAAAAACTTAATTTTGGAGAGAGAAAGTTTATCAGTAAAAAGCTCAGAATGAGAACTTCTCGTGTTCTCTTCAATTTTCCACGTGCTTTCTACCGAGTTATCTCCCAATTGTACTCAAACCGGTCTAATTTCTTTGTCGTAGGACTTCCTAGTTCCGTGCTCCATAATGCTTGTGGTGGCAAAGGAAGCAATCGGCTCCATCTCAGTGTCTATCGACCGATCATTCTTTAATATAGGGGTTGTGCTATGAAGGCATTTCCTCAAGTGCGAAATGTGAAAAACGCTATGGACTTCCACCAAATTATCCGGTAGCTCCGCATGATAAGCAAGTATTCCTATCCTTTCCAAAATTGGGAAAGGCCCAATAAAATTTGGTGCCAACTTTTCCGACTTTCCAAATCTTACGACCTTCCTAAGAGGGGAAATTTCTACAAACACCATGTCCCCTACCTCGAATTCAAACTCCTTTCTTTGCATGTCTGCAAAGGACTTCTAGCGATTTGAGCGGTCTTCATTCAATGCCTAATCAATTCTACCTTCTCCGAAGTCTTGCAAATTAAATGCGATCTGAGTAAAATTTTGTCGATGGTTTCCCACTCCAAATTGGGCGATTTTCATGGCCTCCCATAAGCACTTCAATGGGTGCTATACCAATCATCACTTGGTGACTATTATTATATGCAAATTCGACTAAAGGTAATTATTGCTCCCAGTGTCCTCCAAAGTCCATGATGCAAGCTCTCAACAAATCTTCCAAGATCTTATTCACTCTTTTGGTTTGACCATCGGTCTATGGGTGGTGAGCGGTGCTAAGATTCAATGAGTTTCCTAAAGCTGTCTGCAAACTCCTTCAAAATTCGCTAGTAAATAAGGGGTCCCTATCACTAACAATGCTAACTGAAATTCCATGAAGTCGAACCACCTCCTTAATATAAATTTCTGCTAAAGATGTTGCGTTCTTATTAGTTCTAACGGGAATAAAATGGGTGCTTTTAGTGAGTCTATCCATTATAACCTAAATAGCTTTAATGCCATTTTTTGACTCCTAGGGAACTCATCTATAAAATCCATCCATATATGCTCCCATTTCCAAGTCAGAATCTCCAATGGTAATAACAATCCTCCCAGCTTCCCTTGCTCAGCCTTTATCCATTGGCACGTTAAACATTTGGAAACAAACTTAGCTACCTTCTTCTTCATCTCTAGCCACTTAGAAAATTCTCTTTGTATCTTCATACATCTTATTTCCTCCGATGTGAATGATCATTCTTGAATATTGACATTCCATAGGCTAAATTTATTTTTTCCAAAATCCTAAAGATTTTGGGATTAAAGCATTCTTTATTCCTAGTTACTAACCTAATTTCCCCATTAACTTCCAGTCTTATCTACAGTTTATCACTAGTTAATGTCCTTATGAAATTTCTTTATTTACGTTGTGTTCTCAATATGTATTTATTTATCTAGCGGTCTAATCCCATCCATAAAATAACCTAATGATAAAACAGGAACATATCTTATAACACATCGTATGCTTTTCCAATAACCTAAGGGAGACAACTAGTGATTACAACCCAAAATCTCTAAAAGAAAGTTTTGCTAGAAGCTGCCATTCATCATTAGCCGATGTTAATGATGTTATGGTCCTAACATTCCTTACTAAATTAAGATCAACATTCCTAGTATGTCATTCCACTATCACCCTCCTTCTTTAATTCTCTTTCTTGGTTACTAATAAATGCACTACCTTTATTACTTCAGTTAATATACCCAATTATGGGATAAACCGTGCATCCTCGTAAATGTCGTATTAAATTCACTAATCAGTCCCCATTTAATTCCTTTTAATCTCTATTAATTATAAATTATTCCCCATTAAATCTGTAATTAATGTCTATAAATCCTAATCCTATAATTACCATGTTGTTAATGACTAATACGAATATCATTGTAAGTCGCGCTATTTATGTATTTTTATTTTTGACCGTTAAGCGCGGTTATACGTGTTTATTTATATATTTATAATTCTAGCTATTAATTTTCTAAACTAGAACATTCTTTTCACGATTTAATTTATCAGAGCTGCCTTTTCAAAAAGGATTACCATTATAACTTTCCATTAATTAACCAAAAGTGAGACTTTTGATTCGTTTGAAATTATAAGGAATTATCATTTTTCTTTAATTGAAATAGACAATGTAAACTACAAAATAAATATCCATAGCTTTCACATCTCTTTCCATTTTCGGTATATCCCTTATTAATACAAACGATGCTCATTTGTACATATTTAAGAGTTAGATAATTTATGGAAATTACACGAAACATACTCCAAATAAATCAAAATATAGAAATTCACATTCCAATTAAATTAGGGAAACCTAATTTATAATCTAATTATAGATCTGGAACAAACTTTAAAAACCTTCTGCATAGAAATCAAACCAATACGAAATTCGATTTCCCGATGTGGGGGTAATGTGATGACCCAAAAACTCGGCCTTCGAAAATCGGCACCCGTACTTCACTTGTACTCAAAAAGCCGTAGATTCAAACGCCGAATCTAGTTCACCGGAGCTTATAACACCATTAAGCATAACAACACAGCGGAATAAAAAAAGATGATATCATATACAATCCAATGAATACAATATCCAGTATGATATACAACAATGATATCAATATGATACAACAATATCAGAGATAAATAATGATACAGTGGAAATAACAGAAATGATAACTCCAAATGATCCGTCAGAGAATAAGTCTGATAACTCCAATATCAAGCTCGAACCACAACGTCAGTCATGATCTCCAAAACTGAACTAGCTCCAGATAATCTACTAAACCTGAATATCTGAAAACCCCAACTCTAGACTGCCCGTGTGGAAAAATTGTGGGCACCCAAAGTTTAGGAAAGGAACAATAAACTCCGAGTCAGTCGTGGGACTGGTGTGAGCAACAAAAATAGTTTATCTTTAAACAACACAACAAAGGAAATAAAAGACATCCGCAATGCTTTTTGGAAAATGAAACTACCATAAGACCTCCCGCCACACACACAATGCAAACGCTGAATTGGAGGAGATTTCTTCTTATGATAGTCAAACATGCTTACTATGCAAAACAAATCATTTTGATATTATTATTAGTGCATAGTGCAGAAAACATTTCAAAAGTATAATATCAATCTTAGCCAACATACGACCAGTATCGTATGCCTACTATAGCTACCATCTAAACAGTAATGACCACCATAAGTAAATGGCAGGTTCTACAACTAAAACCGTACAAGGTTCGTATTGGAAGATGGATTTCCAACAAATGGTCGGGCTAAGGAACTTCCTACTGCCAATGGGATCGCCTCTGGTAGGACGTCCCAAGAACCTACCCGGCTCTCTGCCAACACAAGGCCGGGTTACCTCTGGGTATAGGTAACTACTTCTCGAGCATGCCACCTCCCAGTCCTTTGGGACCTTTATCCGAGCGCTCGATAACCAACATCACACAGTAATAAATATAGTGTGTCCACATGAGTAAGTATCTGGGCTCCATACCATGATACCACCCTTTTTCAGAAGGAAATGACATACCCTAAAGGGCGCGACCCTCATAGCCTTGCCGCATCATTCCTGTTTCGACCATTTCCAGTCTGTGAGGTTCGATGAGGTCTCGTCCACAGAGCTATGCTTTTTCACAAAGCCGTGCTTTGATCACAAATGATCAATAAATGATCAATACAGCAACACTAAGCATGCCACATTACCAAATTGGGAGTATATCGCTGATAACCTTCAACTACATAACCTTTGAGCTCGTACGTCTCAGAGAAGGGTGTTAAGCTAAGAGAATAAATTCTCCGCCACCAACAGAAATGTATTTGAAAGAAATTTTCTTTATATCTCAAAATGTAATGTCAGACATGTAACCATACATGTCTGTTCCGGGTTCGAACAGAACCAAAGGCACTTCCGAAGAAGCCCTTGCAATCCGAGTATTCACAATCCCGATCGGATTTCCCATCACTTAGGAAATCTCTATACCGGCGCGAATCAGTGCAAAGACAATCGATAGGTTATCCTATCGTTCTCGCAAATACCCGGTCTTCAACACCGGTCTTCAAATGCCATCCATATACGACGTATCATTATTCGGAATGGGTTATGTGACACAAAGGTCCTCTCCCGGCTAAACCGAATAATGAGCGTAATATTTAAAAAATATGGATAATGGGATTTCAGTTAAGTCACAACTTAACCCAAACTTTCTTTTCAAATGGTTTAACAAATTACCATTTTCAAATCTTTAAACAAAAAGATTCATTTTAACAACCTCCAATGGTTTAAACAATTTCCACACTTTAATCTTTTAAACAAAAGATTCATTTATAGATTTTCCAAATTAATTTCCATTTCAATTGGATTAACTCATTAAATCTTTAAAAAAACAAAGATTTAACTTATAGCTTTCGGAATCATTTCCAAAGATTTATACGTAACTTGGAAAACCATTTTTTTAATTCAAACTTGAAATTCCTTTAATTCAAATTGGAAATCCATTTCTTATATAAGAGCTTTTATCAGTTGGAAACAATTAGTTTCCCAAATCTCTGAATTCAATTTCAAGTATTGTATTCAAATTTAAATCAAATTATTAAGATATCAAGTTTTATTAAGTTATTTAGAATAACTTTTACATTCAAAACTCATTTACAAAGCTCTTAATTTCAATTTCCAAAACCATTTAGATTCAAAAATTCAATCTTTAAAATCATCAAAAATCTGCGACTTAACTGATTTCCACGTGAAATCCATATATGTGTGTGTAAAAGTGTAGTCCAGGGTTTTACCCAGTAGTGCAACATCATCCAATTATCATACCACATATTTAAACACATCGATATTGATAAGCGGTATAATCTATAACGCTTATCGTTCATTCATAGATTCGTAGATAAATAATATAAATTTATCACAGATAAATAAATTACATTCATCACAGATCACACCGAAACAATTCATAGCACAAAGCATAACATATCAGAAATATCAAACAGTTCGACAATCAATAGAATTCAAACATCCAAAAGTAAGCTCAATTAATTGTCTCATTAATTTAAATCAGATAAGTCATCAATCATGGTTAATTAACATTAATTAATTTCAAATCATTTGATTAATTGTCCTTTAATCATTTATTAATTAAATTAATCAACCTTTAATTATTAAATAATTAACCTTTAATTATTCAATTATCCTTTAAATAAATTTCCCTTAATTAATTCATTAATAAATTAATCAACCCTTAATTAATTACCATTAAATTAATTATTCTTAATTAATTACAATAAGTGGTTATCCCTAATCGCTTAATCAACTTTAATTAATTAATTACTTTTTAATCAATACTTAATTGACCTTAATTATGTAATTAATTAACCTTAATCATAAAATTTATTATCCTTAATTATCTAAACAGCCATAAGTAATTATCCTTTCATTAATCACTAACTTATCATTAAAAATCTTTAATTGACCATCTTTATAATTAATTATCATTAACAATTCTTAATTACAAATAAATTAGACACTTAATTTTTAAATTTACCAATCTTTATTACAAATTGATAAACCCCTAATTGCTTAATTAATTACAATTTTAAATTAATTAACCATTCTTAATTTACTCTTTTTAAACAATTAATTAATAATAATTATTTATCTTAATTAACATTTTAAAATCTTCCTTAATTACTTTAAATAAACTAGTTACTAACTTAAAAGGCTTTAATGTTAATTAAATTTAAAACTTATTTTACATTAATTACTTAATTAAAATATTAATTAAGATTTAATACATTCTTAAGTATTCAGTTAGTTAATTAAAACTTAAATGAATTCATAAATTTTGGTCATCAGTACTTAAACTTTGTTTAAGATGAAATAACATAGATTTTGTTCAGCTAAGTACTTTGAATACCAACCCGAGAAATATTCCCAGTTTACTCGAGTTTCCCACCATGTCTCCCGAGTCATTCTTCTCTTCCTCTTCTTTTAATTTTTAAAACTTAAGTTTAAACTTTAATAAACTGTTCCAGGCTCGAGGATTCGCATTCCAACCCGAAGCAATGCATTCATTTTCTCGAGCATCATCTCGAGTTGCCCATCAATCTTCCTGACACCATCACCAGGTCGTGCACGTGCACGGTGTCTCGCCGCCGCTCTGGCGAACTCCACTAACATCGGCAAGTCGCGAATCATCCCTATACTCTTAATCATACCTCGATTCGACGCCAAAATTAAAAAATCAAAAATAAGCATTTCGTTCGAAACTGTAACCCAAACACATCTAACAAAATCACCTCGCCAGTGTTTCTCAGACCACTGGAGGCGCTCCGACTTCGTCCACACCACATCAACACCCCATCCTACCATCCCCTAGAACCACACGTAGCTCGATGCATCAGAGGTGACGAAATCACCTCATTTCCAGGCTGGTCCAACACTCGAAACAAAAACCTAACTCGACCTCGTTCCTTTAATTCGTTCAATAGAAAAATCATTCAACAATTTTCTCTAAATCATAGATGTTCAAACTTGCTTCAAACAAAATCTTAGCATTTAAAATTTGTTCGATCATCAGAAAAGGGTTTAAATGCATATTTTTGCTCAACCGTGAACTGCTAGTAGCATAAGAACCAAAAATTTCCATTTTTGTTGTAAAAATCCTATTTTGTAGTGATGATTCAAGTTATGAACTTGAATTAGCACTTTACAACAACTGAATTTGAAAAAATTTGCATGTTTACCTGTTAATCAAGATGCCAGTGGTATATTTTACTAACATGTTTGAAAACAAGTTTAAAAATCTTGATTGAGGGTTAAACTTCTTGCTTGATTGAAGACTTTAAACTTAACAATGATTTGATGAAAATAAATTTGAGTTTGAATCAATATTCAACCCTATAATCAATAAAAAGGGAAGTAAAGTATATAGAACATCCTATATAATTAAACACAGAATTATATTCAAAAATAAATCACATACAACATCAGATTATCAATGAATCACCTATACTGTTTTGATTAAACTTAAAACTTGAAAGTGTATGTTTACTCACCGATTTGAGAAGGCAGAACAGAGCACATTTTTGAAATAGCTTTGAAAACTTTAAAACTGGAAAATGCTTGAAAGTTGCTAACTGGAACTCTTTTTGATCTTCAAGTATGTGTTGAGTTGAATTGTTATTTAGCTTCAGTTGTAATGTATTTACTTTTCTGGAATGCTAAGTTTTCTTTTGTAAACGAGATGAAATGAAAAAGATTGATAAATAGATCAATGTTTACAGGATTGTTTATTTTATTTGTACAAAATAGACAGAGATCTTTTAATCTTTGTTGGCTGAAAATGAAGTGTTGGTGGCTAAAGAGATGATGGCATTAATGGTGTTGTACAAACAAATATATATATTTGCTTTCCTTCATTTCGGCTGATGGATATAAGGTAGTGTACTAGAGACATTTGCCTTAATTATCATGTACAACATACCTTATTTTATTTGCTTTATACATATATATATTTATTTGTTTCTTTCTTTTTATTTGCTTACAACTTATGCAGGCTGGTACACTTGCTTTTGTGTGCTTGCATTAATTAACTTGGCTTGTTTAATAAGCCTTCATAGATATTTATGTTTTTATTTGTTCAACTTGACTATATTTATATATTCTTCTTTTATTTGAATACTTGAATATATTTTAGTGTTTGTATTTTCTTTGTTTTTATAATATAAGTGAACTTCTATTTTATTTTAATTTTCTTTTATTATTTTTGTTTGTTTCATTCTATTTGTATTATTTTGTATTGATTTATTAACATGAGATTTGTTATCCCACTTTTTGGTCAAAGCCGGAACATCAAACAAATTGGCAAGAAATGATGGATATCAGGATTGGAAGTCGATCAGAGACAAGGTTGTGATCGATGTCATCAGAATTTGGCCAAGCTCTGATCATGGCAGAATCGATTAGGAATGATGATCAAGGTTAGGAGAGGCTATGTTTCAATTTTCAATACGATCGGAGTTCGTATGTTCGAGATATGGATGGGCCAAATTATGTGTAAACTAGTTCGTATCGATGCATTTCGTATCGGTGATGTTGGTTCGAATCGATGCCGTTCGCATCGATCAAGGTCTGTCGCACTTCGTATTGATACACTTCGTATCAACCGGCATCACTTCAGATTGATGGAGTTCGTATCGATCCACAGGGTACGACCGACATATTCGTATCGATCAGGTAGGAAGGATGAGTGGGTTTCGACTCGATGGCAAGGGACCCAAAATGGATAGGTTCGAATCCATCAAGACAAAGCACATTACATCGAATCCACACTGTCAATTGGCTTGGGCTCAACCCGATAGTTTTGCATCAACAGATGGGCATTGTTTGTATCCATTAGGACAAGGTATACTTCGAATCCATCCTATGCCAGGCTTCGAATCCATCCGGTTTAGACAACTTCGAGTCGATCAACTGATATAGGCCACGAGCGATGCGAACGCACCTTGCCTCGAGTCCGTTCCCTCGAATCCGCCAAGTCGAAGCAGCGGAAAACGTGGAGTCGACCCAGTCGATTCGGAGCAAAGAGCGGGTTGACCCGGGAAACGCGCACCACGTCATCACTTGGGCACGCGACGCCATCCATTCGACCTAATCGATTCGAAGGATGATCGATTCGAAGGGAGCTTATCAACCAGAAACATGATCTCGAATCGATCATAACTCGAGTTCTGCAAGTCCAAATGCCATGAAATTTTCACAGTAGCTTACTGGCAACCTAAGGAATGTTCATGCCAAATTTCATCTCAATCGGAATAAATCTTGATCGATTCGAAGCAAGGATCGAATCGATCCCAAAGTGGGCCCGGATTCCCATAATTTGGGCATGTGGGCCCCCTCGCGTACCAGAACTGGTCTCCCTTCAGTTTAGGCAAAATATCAGCCTCCTACACCTATAAATAGAGCCCCTGGTCATTCAGAAAGGGGGTCGGACAATTTTGAGAGTTAAAGGGCGCCCAGACTCTGCCAGATTTACTCCAGATCACCATTGCTGCCTTAGATTCAGATTATAATCATAAAGTCTGTTGTACTACGCAATAAGAAATTGTAATCTTCAAACATCGAGCAATAAAATCATAAAAATCTTAAAGTGGACGTAGGCCGGAGATAGCCGAACCACTATAAATCGTGTGTCACCGTTCATTATTTCTGGATTGCTGCTTGTTGCTTGCTTAGATCTGAGATTTGTGTTTGAATATTTGTTGATCTGTATTCACACACTGGTGCTTTCACAACACTTGGGGTTTGTGACCAATTTTGGCGCAAACACTTTGGTGCTTTCACTGAGAATTGAACTCAGGACTAGCACCCGCTACATCGGATTGAAGTTCAGATTTGGAAAGCGTGAGGAGTTTAGATTTGAAAGACAATGACTCGACAAACAAGTAGAAGACAAAGAGCTGAGAGAAGCCAACAAGGAGGAAGTCAAGAGGCATCCTCCGGAGCTGGAGAAAGACAAGCTTTGATTTACATTACTAGAGACGAAATGGAAGCTATGACAAATTCATTGCAAGAGAGGTTGCTGAAGAGTCAACAGGATATGATGCAGACTTTCTTCGAGCAGATGAGAGCTGCAGGGATACAGAACCTTGGACCAACTACAGCGACTACAAATGTGGAACAAGGAACAAGGGTTGCGGAACCCAACAGAGAACAGAATACAGAACCGGAAGGCAATCAACAAGGGCTTGGGGGTAGGCCCGCAGGACCTAACGCAGAAGGACCTTTGGAAGGAGTTCAGCAGGCTAGGGCCAATGTTGCGGCTAATGAGCCACATGAAGAATATGTGCCGGAGTTCCCTCGGGAGCATGGGGGGCAACCCCTAACAGGCAACGCTGGATTAGTGGAAATCATTAGGAAGACTATGCATGGAGGTTTGACCAATAGAGATTTGGAAGGAGTGAACAAGAGTCCGTTCGCTCGGGAAATTAGGGTAGCTCAGAATCCACCTAAGTTCAAGTTACCTAGTGTGGAAGCATATAATGGCAAAGCTGACCCAACTGATCACTTAATGAGATACACTAGGCACATGGAAGTGCTGGGGGCATCGGAGGAAGTGATGGCCAGATGTTTCCCTTTATACTTGACAGACCTAGCGGCAATGTGGTTTAGGCAGCTGGAAGAAGGGTCTATCGGGACTTGGAGGGAATTGGTGAATAGGTTTTTGGGACAGTTTCGGGTTCATATCAAAAGACCTAAGAACGTGATGACGTTAACATCATTAAAGCAAAGGAAGGATGAATCACTTAGAGCTTTTCTAACTCGGTTCAATGCGGCGGTAGCTTCTGTGGATCGGCCGGATCCTTCAATGGTTTTGATGGCGGCAGTGTCGGGAGTTAGAGAGGATTCAGATTTTAAGGTATCTTTAATACGAGACCCACCACTGGATCTCGGAGAATTCTTTCACGAAGCTGAAAGGTTCCTTCGGCAAGAAGATGCATGTATGGACTTAAAGTTAAAAGAGGTGAATGCGACTGAGGGTGGAGGACCATCCAACGAAAACCCGGATAAAGACAAAGGAAAGAGGAAGCTGAATGACGATTCAGGAAAAGCCGGGAAGCGATGGAAGGATCCAAAGTTTTCCACATACACAGGTTTAAACGAGACGCTGGAGCGGATATACATGGAAACCAGGAATCGCCTTCCTTACCGAAGGCCGGCTAGGAGAGAGCCATCCGAGCGGGAAAGGGCATCAGGAAGGCACTGTCTCTTCCATGATTTGGATGGACACGATACCAACAGCTGCAGGCACCTAAAGGACATAATTGAGGAGCATGTGAGGAATGGACAATTGAGGCAGTATGTTGGGGCTCGGAATGCAGCTGTGGAGCAGGAGCAACCACCGCCAACCTCAAGCCAGGATGGCATGAGGCCCAGGAATGATGGTCGATTGGTTATTCATTGATCAGGATAATATGAAATAAGTAACAAACCATTGGCGAGCAACCAAGTCATTTACACATGTATGGGGACGGAGATAGCCCCTAGGCATGCTCTGAATGATGATAAACGGCAAAGCCATGGTTTGCGAAATCTGTCTTTTGTTTTTGGATTGGACACTTGGTTTTCTGGTTTGGTTTTTGGAGTTTGGATTGAACTCCTGATTTTACTCGCTTTTCTGGTTTTGGCATTCATTCGGATGATTGTTCTCCGTTTTGGATGATGATTTTGATTTTTGGTATGGATTTCTGGTTTTCCGATTTGATTTGGATTTTGGATTGGATTTTGATTGGATTCTTTTTGGTTTTTGATAAACGGTCGTCGGGTATGGATTATGCCTGGCAAGGGGTGAGTCTTTTTGCCCGAACATGGTAAATTGACTCATTCAGGTCGTCGAGTATGGACTATGCTCGGCAAGGGTCCGGAGTGACCAGGATTCGGCCTAGGACTTAGGCCCCCTATTATCGATTATTGTTTCAGGTCGTTGAGTATGGACTATGCTCAGCAAGGGTCCGGAGCGACCAGGATTCGGCTTAGGATTTAAGCCATGACAATACTTACGTCTAGGGACACTGGACCACGGTCGTCAGGTGTGGATTGCGCTTGGCAAGAACCCGGAGAGGTTAGCTCAACGTCCAGGGACACTGGACCACGGTCGTCTAGTGTGGATTGCGCTTGGAAAGAACCCGGAGAGGTTAGCTCAACGTCCAGGGACACTGGACCATGGTCGTCAGGTGTGGATTGCGCTTGGCAAGAGCCCAGAGAGGTTATTGATTTGGATATCGACCCGGAGAGGTCCTGGATTCGGTTGATGGACAAGGATGGACTATTAACTCAGTCATCGAGTTCGGATGGGCGTGGAATTGGCTATGGACTCCGAATATCGGATACGGAACTATTCAAAACACGCCTTCTTATCACAATGCATGTTTTGGGGGGCAAATGTTATCCCACTTTTTGGTCAAAGTCGGAACATCAAACAAATTGGCCAGAAAGGATGGATATCAGGATTGGAAGTCGATCAGAGACAAGGTTGTGATCGATGTCATCAGAATTTGGCCAAGCTTCGATCATGGCAAAATCGATTAGGAATGATGATCAAGGTTAGGAGAGGCTATGTTTCAATTTTCAATACGATCGGAGTTCGTATGTTCGAGATATGGATGGGCCAAATTATGTGTAAACTAGTTCGTATCGATGCATTTCGTATCGGTGATGGTGGTTTGAATCGATGCCGTTCGCATCGATCAAGGTTTGCCGCACTTCGTATCGATACACTTCGTATCGACCGGCATCGCTTCAGATTGATGGAGTTCGTATCGATCCACAGGGTACGACCGACATATTAGTATCGATCAGGTAGGAAGGATGAGTGGGTTTCGACTCGATGGCAAGGGACCCAAAATGGATAGGTTCGAATCCATCAAGACAAAGCACATTACATCGAATCCACACTGTCAATTGGCTTGGGCTCAACCCGATAGTTTTGCATCAACAGATGGGCATTGTTCGTATCCATTAGGACAAGGTATACTTCGAATCCATCCTATGCCAGGCTTCGAATCCATCCGGTTTAGACAACTTCGAGTCGATCAACTGATATAGGCCACGAGCGATGCGAACGCACCTTGCCTCGAGTCCGTTCCCTCGAATCCGCCAAGTCGAAGCAACGGAAAACGTGGAGTCGACCCAGTCGATTCGGAGCAAAGAGCGGGTTGACCCAGGAAACGCGCACCACGTCATCACTTGGGCACGCGACGCCATCCATTCGACCTAATCGATTCGAAGGAAGATCGATTCGAAGGGAGCTTATCAACCAAAAACATGATCTCGAATCGATCATAACTCGAGTTCTGCAAGTCCAAATGCCATGAAATTTTCACAGTAGCTTACTGGCAACCTAAGGAATGTTCATGCCAAATTTCATCTCAATCGGAACAAATCTTGATCGATTCGAAGCAAGGATCGAATCGATCCCAAAGTGGACCCGGATTCCCAGAATTTGGGCATGTGGGCCCCCTCGCGTACCAGAACTGGTCTCCCTTCAGTTTAGGCGAAATATCAGCCTCCTACACCTATAAATAGAGCCCCTGGTCATTCAGAAAGGGGGTCGGACAATTTTAAGAGTTAAAGGGCGCCCAGACTCTGCCAGATTTACTCCAGATCACCATTGCTGCCTTAGATTCAGATTATAATCATAAAGTCTGTTGTACTACGCAATAAGAAATTGTAATCTTCAAACATCGAGCAATAAAATCATAAAAACCTTGAAGTGGACGTAGGCCGGAGATAGCCGAACCACTATAAATCGTGTGTCACTGTTCATTATTTCTGGATTGCTGCTTGTTGCTTGTTTAGATCTGAGATTTGTGTTTGAATATTTGTTGATCTGTATTCACACACTGGTGCTTTCACAACACTTGGGGTTTGTGACCAATTTTGGCGCAAACAAGATTAAGATATGTATATTTACTTTATATTGTATAAAACTATATAATTTATTTTGTAATATAGATGAATTTCTATTTTTAGCAAATGTTCTACTTTCTGTTTTTATTATAATTTATCTTATATTTATTTCTATTTCAATTATATTCAGAGGATCTATATATATGTAGAAATAGACTTATATATGCAACTAATTCAAACTTTTAAATTTTTCTAGAAACATATGTTACTCACATATGCTCAAATACATATATATTCACATATATACAATATTCACAATATTTTTAAATTTAAATGATTTAACATATTTTTATTTGGATTCGGGGAAACTCGCATCATTTTAATCGATTAATTTCACAATTTTAATTCAAAAATCCAATTAATTATCAATTTAAATTTAATTAAAATCCGGGGTCGTTACAGGTAAACTCTTTACTTCTTCAAAGACGTTTGGAAATTCATTAATGACAGGTATGGTTCCTAATCCTTCCTGGGATGGGTCTAATACATATAGGAAACTTCCCCTCCTTGGACTAGGATCTTCACAAGATATTTCAATAAACTTCCCAAAACTGGTCCATAAGGTTATCGTCCTACTAACGCAATGAGAATAGCTTCATACTTAGTTAACCAATCCATACCAAGAAAAATTTCAAATCCAATAAAATCTAAGACAAATAAGTCTAAAGGAAATTTATGGAAAGTGTGGGAAGTTTGGATTTTTTCACAATTCATACAAAGGTTAGTAGTACCACCTATAGGATTCGTCACACAAATAGGGGTATCAACTAACTTAGGGTCAAGTTTAAATTCTTCTATGGTTTTCTTAGCAACAAAACTATGAGAAGCTCCTATGTCAAACAATACTCTAACTAAAACATCTTCGATAAAAATATTACCTTCCAAAACTCCCTTGCCCTTCACATCTTGAGAGGTTGAAGGCTCATCCTTTATTGCGTAGACTCTGGCTTGCTCTCCCTTCCTCATGATAGGACAATCCTTGATCATGTGCCTCGGTTGATGACAACTATAGCAAAGGCTATTCTGAACCATAGGAGAGATGGAATCCTGGACCTTTAGACTTCTACAATCCTTCACAATATGGCCCTTCCTCTTACAATTGTTACAAGTGTATCCCTTAAAGTGGTTTCCTTGAGATCCTTTCCCGGGTTTTCTTGGCCACAGCTTTTTTCCGCTGTTATTGAACTTCCTTTGTACCATCCCCTACTTGGAGGACAAAAACTAATGGCTACAGATGCTGCAGTCATCCATAGTTACTAATCCTCGACGACCAAATACGGTAATATTAGATACATTGATACATAGACACACATAAATATGGAAAATTTTAAAGCATCAAACAAGTTCCACATTCCAGTTCAAATTCATTAAATAATCCCACAATCGTTAACCATGTTTAGAGAAAATATATTTATTACAGCATACACCAAGAGCGACATGTGAAGATGCCCCCTTAAATGATCAGAGTATATATAGGAAATTTAATAACTTTGCCTTTACAAACAACACAACGGAATCAAAATAAAAGAGAACTCTAAATAGCTATCATGCCACCTGCACGTCTGCGGAAGCTTTATTCATCTAAAGAGGTACCTGAAAACCTCAACTCTCAAACTACTCAAAATCATTTAAGTACCCGAGAGTTTAAGGGGAAAATGTAACGATACGGATTTTGCCCGCTCGAAAATCAACATCCATACTTTACATCGTTTTCGAATGTCGTAGATTCGACCGTTCAAATCCGAGTCATCGAAGCTTATAACAACATTAAGTAAATAACACAGTGGAAGAAAAAGAATAATACATTGATATACAATATCTGATACAATATCTGATACAACAAAGTGATATAATGAATATCAATATACATCAGAGATATGATACAACAAATAGCAGCGGAAAAGAAAATGATAACATCAGCAGCGGATAATCTCCATCTTCAAAGCACCAATCCAGAAATAGCTCGAACTCCCAATAACGATGCACAAAGATAAGCAAGTGCAGTCCATATCCAAAGACTGAACTAGCTCCAGATAATCTACTAATCTGACTATCTGAAAAACCCAACTCTATACTGCTCGTGTAGAAAAATTTTGAGCATCCAGAGTTTAGGAAAGAAACAATAAACTCTGGATCAGTCATGGGACTGGTGTGAGCAACAAAAACAGTTTATCTTTAAAAACGAACAAGCAAAAGAATTTAAAGTCAATTCGCAATGCTTTTGGAAAATGAAACTACCATAAGACCTCCCACCACACACACAATGCAAACGCAGACTTGGAAAAGATTTCTTCTTATGTTAGTCAAAGATGCTTACTACGCAAAATCAAATCATTTGGATTGATATTATTATTAGTGCATAGCGTAGAAAGTATTTCGAAAGTATAATATCAATCTTAGCCAGCATAGACATTTCGAACTATGCCTACTATAGCTACCATCCAAACAGTGGGGCACCACCATAAGTAGATGGCAGGTTCTACAACTAATACCGTACAAAGTTCGTATTTGGAAGATGGATTTCCAACAAATGGTCAGGCTAAGGAACTTCCTATGCCACGAAAGAAACGCCTCTGGCGGGACGCTCCGAGAGACAAACTGCTCTCTGCCAAAACAAGGCCGGCTACCCCCCTTCCCGGGGAATATACAAAACCTGAGATATGCCACCCCCGGTCCTTTGGGACCTTTATCCGAGCGCTCGGTATCCAACATCACACATCATAAACAAAGTGTGTCCACATGAGTATCTGGGCTCCATACCATGATACTACCCTTTTCCGGAAGGAATGGTCATACCCTAGGGAAGCTACCCCTGAAACCTTGCCGCACAATTCCTGTTTCGACCATTTCCGGGTTGTGAGGCTCGATGAAGTCTCGTCCACAAAGCTACGCTTTTTCAAAAAGCCACGCTTTGGGTCAACAGATGATCAACCAATGATCACAAAGATAAATGATCAAACAAATGATCATATCACAAATGATCAAACACTGATCATCACACAGCAACACTCAGCATGCCACATTACCAACTTGGGAATATATCGATGATAAATTTCAACTACATAACCTCTGAGCTCATACGTCTTAGAGAAGGGTGTTAAGCTAAGAGAATAAATTCTCCGCCACCAACAGAAATGTATTTGAAAGAAATCAGCTTTATATCTCAATTTGTAATGTTAGACATACAATCCATACAAGTCTGTTCCGGGATCGAACAGAACCGAAGGCACTTCCAAAGAAGTCCTTGCAAATCCGGATAATTTTCTAATCACGTCCGGACTTCCCATCACAAAATGAGTGATATAAATCTCTATACCGGAGCAACTCAGTGCAGAGACATTCGACAGGTTGTCCTTTCATTTTCGAAAATATCCGGTCTTTAAATGCCATCTATATACGACGTATCACTATGCGGAATGGGTTATATGACACAAAGGTCTTTTCCTGGCTAACCCGAATAGTGAGCGCAATATTTAAAAATATATGGATATTGGGATTTCAATTAAGTCATAATTTAAACCCAAACTTTCTTCTCAAATGGTTAAACAAATTACCATTTTAATCTTTTAAATAAAAGATTTAATTCACAAAGTTTTACCCCGTTTCATAAAGATCTATTCATAGATTTCTAATTGATTTCCATTTCAATTGGATTAACTCGTTAAATCTTTAAAACAAAGATTTAACTTATAGCTTTCAAAACAATTTCATTTCGAATGGTTTAAACAAATCACCATTTTAAATCTGTTAAAAACAAACAGATTAAATTCATAAGTTTCAAAAACAATTCATTCATAACTTGGAAAACCTTTTTTTTCAATTCAAACTTGAAATTCCATTAATTAAACTGGAATTTCAGTTCTTATCTAAAAGCTTTTATCCTTTGAAAACAAACAGTTTTCATTTTGGAAATCTGATTCATTCATACGAGTTGAAATCCTTGGGTTAAATTCAAATTCCCAAAATTTTACTTTTAAAATGGTTTAAATTCATACAAACACATTTATATCATCTTTAATCCCTAGTTTCAAATCATAGGATACAATTTCAAACTTGAATTTAAATTTAAATCAAATTATTTAAATTTTCAAAACTCGATTAAGTTATTCAAAATAACTTTTATCTTTGAAATTCCATTTCAAAAGCTTTTCACTTTAAACCCAAATTCATTTCCAAAATCAATTGAAATTAAAATTTCAATTTAAAAAATATTAAATTTAAATTATCTGTGACTTAACCGATTTCCACGTGAAATCCATATTTGTGCGTAACAGTGTGGTCCAGGGGTTTAACAAAATAGTGCAACACAATGAATCATCACAGATCAAAATACAGGATATAGTTGATAAGCGATATAAACTATAACGCTTATCGTTCATGCACAGACCACAGATATATAAATATCACGGATAATAAATTACATCACAGATAACTTATCATAGATCACAACATAAATCAGGATGTATCACAAAGCATCTCAAATCAGGGATATCAAACAATTCAATTATTCAGTCAAGTCCAAACATTCACAAGTGGGATCAATTTATTTATCTGATCAAATTAAATCAGATTGGTCACTAATCCTGGTTAATTAACATTAACTAATTCCAATTTTATTTTAATTAATTAATCTTTAATTATGATTCATCAACCTTTAATTTTTTAAATAATTAACTTTAATTATTAAATTCACCATTTAATTAATTATCTTTAATTAATAAATTAACCTTTAATTAATTAATTACCCTTTATTCTCAATTAATTATCATTCTCCATTAATTTATTAAAATTTAAATAAATTAATTATCCTTGAATTTTTTTATTGTTTGATCACTTGGTTAATCGACCTTAAATCATAAATTAGTTACTTTAAATTAAGTAGTTATCTCTAAGCAATTAATTACCCTTAATTACTTAATTAATTTACTAATTATCTTCAATTAATAAATCTTCCCGGAGATACTTTCATTAATCTATCTTTAGGTCATTATTTAATTAACCCAAATCATGTAATTATTTTACCTTAATTCTTAATGGATTAATAAAATTTAAATAAATCACCTTGATTAAAACAAATAACCCTTTAATTTAGTTGTATTGATAATTAATCATCCCCAAATCCACGAACTCAACTTCGAGTTCGTCCCAGAACGACCCGAGTTCTCCCCTCCCTTCTAATTTTTTCATTTGCTTTGTTTTAAAAGTTAGAACCTGGAAATCACTTGCCTATGCGAACACCCCCGAATCAACTCGAGCCCATCGTCCCTTTTCTCGAGCTCAGCTTCGAGTCTCCCCTCTGTCTTCTTCAAAACTTGAACGACCGGAAACAAAGTGGAGACGTGCACATGCACAACCGAACCCAACGTCGTCGACCAACTTTATGACCATCGGCACATCATCTTCGACCCCCCTAACCTTCCCGACCCCCTAGATTGACGAGATCACCGGAGTACCACAATCGAACTGCTCGAGACCACTGGAACCACAACACCATCATCGAAAAACTCCTCGTCCCATCGATCTAGTACACCAGAGACCATGAAATTTTTGTGAGAGCTTCGATGAACTCCAATGCACCATTCCCCATTCGTGCGATCAGCCCAAACGTCTCGAGATTGGCGCAGTTCCTCCCCAAACCCATGCGAGTAAACTAGCTTTAAAAACCCTAAAACGTCATCTCGCCATTGCCACAATCAACGAAAAAATGTGCGAGTATTTTTCCTAGGGTCACTGACCTCCAACCATGCTCCAATTCCAATCTCAAGATTTATCATTTCTACAACCACCAGGGATTGACGAAATTAACGATTTCATTCAACTCTGAAATTCGCGACATTCCTAAACTTAGAAATTATAAACTTAACATTAAAATTCATTACTTCCTGGAACGAATCAGGGTATGTAAGTGGAACTTGAAACTGAGATACTTGAATTTTCTAAATTATGATGGTTTCACTGTAAATAAACATTTTCACAATATTTACCTGATATATTTATTTTATTTTATTTCATTTTATTTTGCATTTCATAGTTATAGTTAATTTTTATTTAGAAATCGAAATCTAAATTTACTTAGATAGGAAGATTTTAAATTTCCTAACCATTTTCAATGCCTGTAAACAAGAACAGAGATGTTCTTTTCTGTTTCCAGGCATACTCAAGCAATTATAACTAATATACACACAAATTTTTGCAAGCGCATTCATTCAGGCAAGTTCAAATAAAATAAGTGTTTAAGGATTTGCTCACGTGGAGTTGCAGATCAGAAAACTAGATTTGAAAACAAATAGATTCTTTTTATCCGGCATTTGATTTGTTTGACCTGGAACTGTTGTTCTTTTTTTTCTTAAACCATTTATTTTTAATACTTAAAAGTATTTTTAGAGTCAAGATCTTATAAATTTTAGCCTGTTTCATTCATATATCAAGATCACTAGAAGATCAGAGGATGATACTTTCGATTTCAAACAGGTTTTGAAATTTGTTTGCCTGAAACAGGGCAGACTTTCATGTATACAAACATACACACATATTCTACACATATACATACACATGCGGCCATAATAAACAAAACATTTTAATAACATACTTCTAGTATCCATCTAAGAAAACAAGTCAAGGTATATAGAATTAGGCCCAAGGACAAACTTTGAAAAAAATTGAGGCTGAAGGACACAAAGTTTCATTTTTGGCTGAAGGACAAACTTTGAAAGAAAATTAGGCTGAAGGAAAATACTAAATATAGTTAGCATTTTGTACAGTGCAAACATTGTACAAAATGCTAATTATAACTAGCATTATATCCAGTTTTACATTGTACAAAATGCTAGTTGTATTAGCATTGTCCTTCAGCATAATTATCTTTCAAAGTTTGTCCTTCAGCCTAAAAATAAAACTTGTTGTCCTTTAACCAAAAATTTTATGAGAATTTGTCCTTGTGCCTATTTTCCACTTCGAATTTAAGTGAGTTTACTCACCTTGCAGATAATCATCCCAGGCCGAAGACTTTGCATTTGATGATTATTGTGTTGAGACTGAACTAAAAAAAAGACAGCAGATTGCTTTTCGAATTTGATTTGCTATGCTTCCTGTTGAATTCAAACTTTGATCACCAGGCTTTAAATTTGCTGTTGAAAACCTCTTCTTCTTACATCCTCTTGGTTGAGTTGAGTAATATTTTGTTTAGATTGAACTTTTGTTTAAGTTTTAAGATGAAGTTTACTTTATAGGTTACTCAGTTTCGAATGATAAAAACTGAGATGAAGATGTTGATAGATATAAAAGAAAGCTTACAAGGTGATGTTATTTGTATAGGGTGATAAAATATTGTACAATAGCATGGGTGAGATGCTTGCATTTCTTTTTTTTTCTCGGCTGATATGATGTGTTATTGTAACGACCCGGAATTTTCGAACCCGAAAATTCCAGATAGTTAGAAGAAAAAGAGAGAGATAGAAGAAAGAAACAGAAAGAAGAAAGAAGAATAGAGAACACAACATCTCACATTCGCAGCGAATTAAATATAATAACAAATAATAGCATTTTATAAAAGAAAGATGTAATGGTTACTTTACATACAATTCATCAGAGTTACAGTCATTACAATAGACTGGACAGTTATATCAACCTGCCCCATACTACTATCAATACAACTCTCAAATACACAGCGGAATACACTCTATACGTCTCTGCCATCCAGCTCGCCACCTGAACTCCAGAACGTCCTTTCCTGAAAATCTGTAATACTCGGTCTGACCCGAGCATTACATCAAAGTAACACCCGGGTCAGGCTGGAAACCAGCGTGAGTAAACCCATAATATGAAATACCAAGCTATATAACTTAAGTGAATTACCAGGGTAACTCGTACTTTTCTACGAGTTCTATTCTTGTTTAAGTCAATCATTTATCTCAAAACAATATCCCAGAATCGTTATCCAGTTTTAAATATCAATGATACTTAACTTATTTCATTCCAGCCTGTTTGCTTCCAAACTCATATTTATAAAGAATCGAAGTGGTTTTGGGTATTTACTAATACCCGACCCCGGTCTCTTCGAATTCAATGTCATCTCTAATCCAAGTTGTTAAGTTTTAAACAATACAATTCAAATCCAGGTTATCATACAGCAATTCAACTCAGATAGGTAACCTACATTATCACAGTTTATCCCATTATATCACAGCACATCTCAATCGCCCATCAGAGATAAAATCAATCCAAGTCATCCAATATCATTCAACCATCCATAACAAGATTTATTAGATATATAATTCCTAATTAATTTAATTAATTTCTAATTAAATTAATTACCAACTTTAATCATTTAGATTTCCTTAATCCTGCATACTCAACATTTATTAATTACAACCCAATTAATAAATCATTATTTAATCATCCATCTTAATTAATCATCCTTGATTAATTATTCTTTAATTACATTAAGTAATAACCTTTAATTACTCCATGGATTAATTAGCCTTAACCATTCACATTAGCTTTTAATTAATCTCCTTAATTTATTTATCTTAATTAATAATTCAATCAATCCTTTAATCATTAATTAATTACCTTTAATTACTTACATTAATTAATCTTAAGTAATTAATTAACCTTTAATAAATCACATAAATTAATCAATCCTTAATTAATTATCCTTAAATTAATTACTTTAATTTATCAATTAACCTTAATCATGTAATTAACTTAACCTTTAATAAATTAATTAATTCACCTTTAATTAATCACATTGGTTATTCCTCCTTTAATTAATTACTTTAATTAATTAAACTTTATTTGTTAAGTAATTAACCTTTAATTATTATTTTAATTTAATTAATCTTAAATCATAAAAACCTTAATTAACTTTTTAAGGTAAACCATTTATCTTTTAATTAACTACCTAATTACATAAAAAAATTTAAGTTTAAAATAACTTAAGAATTTAACTTAATATATTTAAGTTAAACGAATCGTATAACTTCTTAAATCGATTATTTAATAACATTTATCATATAAAGAAATAGATTTAAGAAATAGTTCAAACTAGATTCATTTTAAAATTTAAAACTTGCTTTTAAAACATTGCTGAAAACTTCCTTGGGTTCAACCCAGTTCCAACCCGAGTCAACAATTATTTTCCCAGAGCTCAACTTCGAGTAACCCACATAATTCTTTTTCCCGAGACAATCAAACATAACTTCGAGTCGAACTCGAGAACCAACTCTTCTTCCCCGATCACCATATTTTCCAGATACACAATAATGAGTGTGCACGTGCACGATCGAGCCCATCGCTTCTGACCACCACTGCAACCTTCAGCAAGTCGCCGGCGATCCCCTTAAGCCTCACGACCACCCAGAAGTTTGATTCCGACTTCACATCGAAAACAAGAAGAACCGACCAAGCCTGGAACAAACATAGTTCGTCAAACTCGCATCGCACCATCGCGTGACGACGCCAGAACCTACGCGACTCCGACCACAGTTGCTCCGATGACTCACGAAGCTTTTCCCCCCGGTCCGATCGCCTTTAATCCACCATCAACGATGCAGCAATCACAAAAGCTCAGCCGACCAGACTATGAATCGAACCCTAGTTCGACGTGGTTCGTCCTCCACGTCCATCTATAAAGCCTCCTTCCATTTTTCCTATGACCACCAAGCTACCCGCTACCTCCAGCCTTGATCACAATGACAATCATTCCGCCGATTATCGGAATTTGATGATAACAAGAATTCCGTTCAACACGAGAATCCACACTATTTTCAAATCTATAAATCTTGATCTTATCATTAAAATTCCTCATTTTGTAACTCGAATCAGGTTATGAATTCAAAACAAGAATTTGCGAACATCAATTTTTAAGTCTTTGATTTATTTTACTGTAATGTATTGTTTTTGAAAATTTCACTTAGTATTTCCACTTGCCCTTATTTTTAAAAATGAATTTACATTGTTGTGATCATCTTCCATTCTAAGATCTCAGTTTAATATTGATGACATAGGGAGAAATTGAATTTTAGAACTAAATTTGGAACCCTGTATTATGAACATAAGTAAATTTTCTTGTTTTCAGACATACATACTCATCACTGGCCTATATATATATATATATATATATATACAGACACACCACATATTCACATCCATGCAATTCTTTGACTTCAGAAATTAACCACAACATTAATTCATAGATTCAAGGTTTTAAACTAAAGGTTTGCTCACAAAATTTGCGAATAGAGAACAAATTTTAAGCCTGCTATATAAACAGAGACATGCACATCCAAACCATCCATATTCACACATATGCAAGCATCATTTTCATCCATGGAAACAACATTTCTTAAATTGTTTATCACAGGCAACAATATATAAAACATATTTAGCTATAAAAGGTGAAGTTTACTCACCCGTGAAGATAAACAGAGAAGGTATAAACTGAGATGCTTGAAAATGCTATGATGATCTTTTTGAAAACTGAGTCTTTTGATCTCGAAGAATACTTGAATGCTGGAAGAAAATGTTTGATCTTTGAAAGTTTGAAACTGGAAACTTGTTTACTTGCTGATTTGATTTGAATTGTTGAGCTAATCTGATCCTGCTTAGTTCAGATTTGGATTGCTAAGGAGATTTTCTCTGATTTTGTTTTCCAAGTTTGAGATGAATTATAGCTTCAGGTTTTAGAAATGAATTCAAGTTTTGTTTCTCTGGTTTTGATTCTTTTTGGTTTACAGGCTTGTGAAGTTGTGAAAGAGAATTGATGAAGCCTGGTTTCTTCTTTTCTCTAATAACTTGTTATTAATTTTACTAATTTTTATCAATTGCCACTTGTATACACTAAGCTATACACTTGTAAATGCATGTTATATTTATTTTACAAATGTCATAACTATGAATTTTATGTTTATATCCTTGCCTCTAAATTATTTATAAATTATGTCTAAATCCCTACTTAATTTTTATTTATTTATATAGATTATTTATTTTATATTTACATATGTCTTGTGTACTTTAAATTTTATACTTATAGTTTTAAAAGATATTCACATATCAAAGCTTTCTATTTATTTACATATATACTAACCTTACATTACATATATAAATTTTAAAACATAACTTTCAATACAATATATATAAACCTATATATTATTATATTGGAAAATTATTCTTATTAACTTTAAAATATAGAGTTTTTAAAATCCAATTTATTTTTAAGATATTTATCAATTTGAATTTCAAATTCAAATTCAAACTCAATTTAGAATCAGCTCATAATAACACATATTTAATTTGCTCAACTTATAAATATAAATATTTATTTGATCAGATTCGTTTGTTCAATCTATAATTCAGTATTTCTATTAATTTACCCAATTATTATATCAATTAAAGATGTCCAGAAATCCGGGTTATCACATTCCTCCCCCCTTAAAATCTTTTCGTCCTCGAAAAGGAACGAAGACATAATTTTATTCAATAATTTAAAATCAGATAAATTATTCTTTGATCATTTTTTTTTTAAAACACTTTCAAAATCTATATAATATTATAAAAATTGTTTTTATAAAAATACTTTTATGACTCGATGTTTCAACAAGTCCATTCTCGTTCTCACAGAAATTCGGTCATACGTTGATCAGGCGTAAGACTGAAAATCTATAAGTACTTAGCAGACCCATTTTCAACACCCAGTGAAAATATTTGGAAAATACTTTATTTGAAAATATCGAAAACGTTTTTGAAAATAGAGGAAATATCTTTGGTGAGAATGCTCTGGAAATCATCACTCCCATCCATGGTCACAGTTACATCACGGGTTACGTTGCCATCACAGCAAAAGTCCATGTAACTGATTACACCAAGGAACCCACGACAGATCGCAGTTACATCCAGGGTTACGTTGCCATCGCAGCAAAAGTCCATGTAACTGTTGGCTCTCAGCGGCACACACGATTTCGCTGTCAAAATGAAACTTCTCCCACATAGGTCGCAGTCTACCGATATAAAATCAAACGCAGACAGTTGGCTCTCAGCGGCACAAACGACTTTCGCTATGTTACCATAGTGTCACAGTCTACCGATATAAAATCAAACGTAGACAGTTGGCTCTCAGCGGCACACATGACTTTCGCTATGGTCTGCAGTAGATCGCAGTGACATTGAGTTAAATTGTTGTCACAGCATAACTCAAATGCCTCTGTGGGCACCAGCCCCTCGACTTTCGCTACACAAATAATCCTCAGGAACTAGTTTTGTCCGGACTCCTCACAGGATCAACTTTAGAATCCCCCCTTGGGGTTCAAGGCAGTACCACCCAGTGGCACTCCTGAGAAGTTCATTTCAAGGGAGCGCCTTTTTCCCCAGAGCTATACTCAAAACATTTTATACTATATACTTATAGTATCTTCAAATCATACCCTTTATGATTTATCAAAATCTCCTTTACACAAAATCGATTACCAAAAATCGATAATTCTCAAACTAGGCTTTCCAAAATCCAAAATTGATTTCTCAAAAATCAAAAGCCCTTTCCAAAATCCATAGGTTCCCAAAACCTTTTCCAAAATCATTCTCATAAGATCCTTTATATATATAGATATAGATATATATATACTTTGAAATTCTTTGGATCATTTCAAACTTTGTATAAAACCTCTTTTATACTTCAAATATTTCAAAACCCTTTTCTTTTAGCAATAGATTCAACAAGGAAAGATTTACCTTATATAACAAGGATATATAACTTTATTTTATTCTAAATCAAATATTTACATTTGATAAATCTTTTATAAAGTTATTAACCATGTTTCTTTTCAAAAACCATTTTACAGTTCTTATCCACAAATCTTCAATAACAATTTCATTCAAATCCGTACGATGTACACATATCATCCGTACACAATATCAATCTGATCACTCAATCGATCACACAATTTCACTTCCGAACTAGTATCGTCCACCCGACTTCCTAGTGCGGACTCAGATCTGGTTTCTTGATCAGAAACCGTCATTCTCCTTGCATAGTCACAACTATGATAGAGAATATCCAGAACCAATCAAAAACCCATATCCAGGTTCGCCGTCGAAAATCGAGCGAAAAATCCCAACTCGGATCGATAATATTATCTCGAAATTCTGTGCTCGAATCTGGATCAAACCACTATGCGAACAGAATAATATACGTTCATCCTACGTATTTAACTTCATTGATTATTAGCCAAATCAATTCTCTTTTCTATTCACATTTCCTTTAATTCCATTCACTTATTCTCAATTGCTTTCATTTCCAATTGAGTTATTACTTTAATTACAAACAGTTTGAACTCTGACCAATTTAAATTTAAAAATAGCTTGAAAAAGTTTAAAATAGATAAGTAGTTGAAAAATAGTTATTAGTTTGTAAAATAGCTGTAAAATAGTTAAGTAGGTATAAAATAGTTAGATAATTGCAAAATAGTTTTTAAAATAGTGATTAGATATAAGTAACTGAGAAATAGTAATTAGTTTATAAGACAGTTTCAAAATAGTTAAATAGTTCCAAAATAATTGCAAAATAAGTATAAGATAGTTTTAGGTTTAAAAAGAAAGATTGTATAATAAACAGTTTGAAAAAAAATAGGTTTATATTAAAACAATTTACTTTGAAAATAGTCCAGAGTCAAACCGTTCAATTCCCCATCAATTCAATTTAAATTTCTACTTCCATTTAAATTAACTCAATACTTCAATTTCCATTGAATTTAATTCAATCCTAATTCAAGTTGAATTAATCTTAGTTCCTTTCCAAATTCAAATCAAATTCCATTTGATTTTAAACATATTCACTTTAATTACAATTTCAAATTATTCAAACTAATTTCAAATTGAATCCACTTCAATTTCAAATCATTTCAATTTCTATGTGAATTAATCCCAATTTCCCATTTGAATTTGAACTCATTCAATCTTCAATTTTTATTTCAAATTAATTCAATTCAAACCCTCCATTTGAATTTTAAACTTATTCATCTTAAATCACAATTCCCATTTATTTAAATCAATTTCAGTTGAACTAATTCAATTTAAATCTCAATTTTAAACTATCTCGAATTATATAAATTCGAGTTAAATTTTAAATGTTGATTTAATCCTTTAAATCAAATTAACCTTTACTTTTAAATCAAATCAACCTTAATTTTTAATTTAACAACTTAAATCTTTAAACCATTTAATTCTGGATCCAAATTCCAAAATTCCATTTTAGGATTATCTTTACTTAACTTATTATAAAGTTCAAATAAGAATTTAAAAACAATTAAATTTCAGATTATAATTTATTATCCATTTTCAATTTCCAAATCTCAAACCCATTTGAGATCACTCATAACTCCCATTTTAATCAACCATTTAACTTCCCAAGTTAAATTTTAATTTCATCTTGAAATTTCTAATTCAAGTTGTTCATTCTAAACTCATTTAACTTTCCTTAAGTTAAATTCAATTTATCTTTACCCAAATTGAATTCCCATTCAAATTTTAAACTTCTTATTAAAAATCTTCCCACTTATAAGTTCAAAAACTTATCACTTTGGGTTTCATATCACATTCCAAGGAAAAACTCAACACTTAGAGTTTATTTCAAATCATCTTTGATATTATGTATATCCTCATTTATACATATTTATTTCTTTTACACACCAGGTTATACCTTAAATTTTTAAACCATCTTTGGTTTTTAATTAAAAACAGATTTCTTTAAAACAATATTTCAAGTTTTCTGGATTTAGATTTAAAATTTCACAATTTTAAATTATCTTCAATTCTAATTGGATTTTTTTTTTATTTCAGTTTGGATCCATTTCAAACTTATCTTCATTCAATTTAATTTGGTTTTATTACCATTACTACTTAATTCTCATTATCTTATTTAATTCCAATTAATTTAACAACCAATTTCTTTAATATATTTAATATTTAGAAAATTATTTCTATATATATCAAAAGATAAACTTATATAAAAACCATTTATTTTTAAAATCATTTTAAAACCTTTATATAAGAAATAACAAGTACGCTCTCATATATATATATATATATACACTCAACTCATTCTAGGGTACTATTGACCCTATCCTTAATGAGTAATCCCAACAGAGCCAAGGTTCTCGCTTAACCTTCAGCTCTGATACCAACTGTAACGACCCGGAATTTTCGAACCCGAAAATTCCAGATAGTTAGAAGAAAAAGAGAGAGATAGAAGAAAGAAACAGAAAGAAGAAAGAAGAATAGAGAACACAACATCTCACATTCGCAGCGAATTAAATATAATAACAAATAATAGCATTTTATAAAAGAAAGATGTAATGGTTACTTTACATACAATTCATCAGAGTTACAGTCATTACAATAGACTGGACAGTTATATCAACCTGCCCCATACTACTATCAATACAACTCTCAAATACACAGCGGAATACACTCTATACGTCTCTGCCATCCAGCTCGCCACCTGAACTCCAGAACGTCCTTTCCTGAAAATCTGTAATACTCGGTCTGACCCGAGCATTACATCAAAGTAACACCCGGGTCAGGCTGGAAACCAGCGTGAGTAAACCCATAATATGAAATACCAAGCTATATAACTTAAGTGAATTACCAGGGTAACTCGTACTTTTCTACGAGTTCTATTCTTGTTTAAGTCAATCATTTATCTCAAAACAATATCCCAGAATCGTTATCCAGTTTTAAATATCAATGATACTTAACTTATTTCATTCCAGCCTGTTTGCTTCCAAACTCATATTTATAAAGAATCGAAGTGGTTTTGGGTATTTACTAATACCCGACCCCGGTCTCTTCGAATTCAATGTCATCTCTAATCCAAGTTGTTAAGTTTTAAACAATACAATTCAAATCCAGGTTATCATACAGCAATTCAACTCAGATAGGTAACCTACATTATCACAGTTTATCCCATTATATCACAGCACATCTCAATCGCCCATCAGAGATAAAATCAATCCAAGTCATCCAATATCATTCAACCATCCATAACAAGATTTATTAGATATATAATTCCTAATTAATTTAATTAATTTCTAATTAAATTAATTACCAACTTTAATCATTTAGATTTCCTTAATCCTGCATACTCAACATTTATTAATTACAACCCAATTAATAAATCATTATTTAATCATCCATCTTAATTAATCATCCTTGATTAATTATTCTTTAATTACATTAAGTAATAACCTTTAATTACTCCATGGATTAATTAGCCTTAACCATTCACATTAGCTTTTAATTAATCTCCTTAATTTATTTATCTTAATTAATAATTCAATCAATCCTTTAATCATTAATTAATTACCTTTAATTACTTACATTAATTAATCTTAATTAATTAATTAACCTTTAATAAATCACATAAATTAATCAATCCTTAATTAATTATCCTTAAATTAATTACTTTAATTTATCAATTAACCTTAATCATGTAATTAACTTAACCTTTAATAAATTAATTAATTCACCTTTAATTAATCACATTGGTTATTCCTCCTTTAATTAATTACTTTAATTAATTAAACTTTATTTGTTAAGTAATTAACCTTTAATTATTATTTTAATTTAATTAATCTTAAATCATAAAAACCTTAATTAACTTTTTAAGGTAAACCATTTATCTTTTAATTAACTACCTAATTACATAAAAAAATTTAAGTTTAAAATAACTTAAGAATTTAACTTAATATATTTAAGTTAAACGAATCGTATAACCTCTTAAATCGATTATTTAATAACATTTATCATATAAAGAAATAGATTTAAGAAATAGTTCAAACTAGATTCATTTTAAAATTTAAAACTTGCTTTTAAAACATTGCTGAAAACTTCCTTGGGTTCAACCCAGTTCCAACCCGAGTCAACAATTATTTTCCCAGAGCTCAACTTCGAGTAACCCACATAATTCTTTTTCCCGAGACAATCAAACATAACTTCGAGTCGAACTCGAGAACCAACTCTTCTTCCCCGATCACCATATTTTCCAGATACACAATAATGAGTGTGCACGTGCACGATCGAGCCCATCGCTTCTGACCACCACTGCAACCTTCAGCAAGTCGCCGGCGATCCCCTTAAGCCTCACGACCACCCAGAAGTTTGATTCCGACTTCACATCGAAAACAAGAAGAACCGACCAAGCCTGGAACAAACATAGTTCGTCAAACTCGCATCGCACCATCGCGTGACGATGCCAGAACCTACGCGACTCCGACCACAGTTGCTCCGATGACTCACGAAGCTTTTCCCCCCGGTCCGATCGCCTTTAATCCACCATCAACGATGCAGCAATCACAAAAGCTCAGCCGACCAGACTATGAATCGAACCCTAGTTCGACGTGGTTCGTCCTCCACGTCCATCTATAAAGCCTCCTTCCATTTTTCCTATGACCACCAAGCTACCCGCTACCTCCAGCCTTGATCACAATGACAATCATTCCGCCGATTATCGGAATTTGATGATAACAAGAATTCCGTTCAACACGAGAATCCACACTATTTTCAAATCTATAAATCTTGATCTTATCATTAAAATTCCTCATTTTGTAACTCGAATCAGGTTATGAATTCAAAACAAGAATTTGCGAACATCAATTTTTAAGTCTTTGATTTATTTTACTGTAATGTATTGTTTTTGAAAATTTCACTTAGTATTTCCACTTGCCCTTATTTTTAAAAATGAATTTACATTGTTGTGATCATCTTCCATTCTAAGATCTCAGTTTAATATTGATGACATAGGGAGAAATTGAATTTTAGAACTAAATTTGGAACCCTGTATTATGAACATAAGTAAATTTTCTTGTTTTCAGACATACATACTCATCACTGGCCTATATATATATATATATATATATATATATATATATATATATATATATATACACAGACACACCACATATTCACATCCATGCAATTCTTTGACTTCAGAAATTAACCACAACATTAATTCATAGATTCAAGGTTTTAAACTAAAGGTTTGCTCACAAAATTTGCGAATAGAGAACAAATTTTAAGCCTGCTATATAAACAGAGACATGCACATCCAAACCATCCATATTCACACATATGCAAGCATCATTTTCATCCATGGAAACAACATTTCTTAAATTGTTTATCACAGGCAACAATATATAAAACATATTTAGCTATAAAAGGTGAAGTTTACTCACCCGTGAAGATAAACAGAGAAGGTATAAACTGAGATGCTTGAAAATGCTATGATGATCTTTTTGAAAACTGAGTCTTTTGATCTCGAAGAATACTTGAATGCTGGAAGAAAATGTTTGATCTTTGAAAGTTTGAAACTGGAAACTTGTTTACTTGCTGATTTGATTTGAATTGTTGAGCTAATCTGATCCTGCTTAGTTCAGATTTGGATTGCTAAGGAGATTTTCTCTGATTTTGTTTTCCAAGTTTGAGATGAATTATAGCTTCAGGTTTTAGAAATGAATTCAAGTTTTGTTTCTCTGGTTTTGATTCTTTTTGGTTTACAGGCTTGTGAAGTTGTGAAAGAGAATTGATGAAGCCTGGTTTCTTCTTTTCTCTAATAACTTGTTATTAATTTTACTAATTTTTATCAATTGCCACTTGTATACACTAAGCTATACACTTGTAAATGCATGTTATATTTATTTTACAAATGTCATAACTATGAATTTTATGTTTATATCCTTGCCTCTAAATTATTTATAAATTATGTCTAAATCCCTACTTAATTTTTATTTATTTATAGATTATTTATTTTATATTTACATATGTCTTGTGTACTTTAAATTTTATACTTATAGTTGTAAAAGATATTCACATATCAAAGCTTTCTATTTATTTACATATATACTAACCTTACATTACATATATAAATTTTAAAACATAACTTTCAATACAATATATATAAACCTATATATTATTATATTGGAAAATTATTCTTATTAACTTTAAAATATAGAGTTTTTAAAATCCAATTTATTTTTAAGATATTTATCAATTTGAATTTCAAATTCAAATTCAAACTCAATTTAGAATCAGCTCATAATAACACATATTTAATTTGCTCAACTTATAAATATAAATATTTATTTGATCAGATTCGTTTGTTCAATCTATAATTCAGTATTTCTATTAATTTACCCAATTATTATATCAATTAAAGATGTCCAGAAATCCGGGTTATCACAGTTATGGTGGCTGCATTTATGAGTTTGTACAAAGTTTACTTTATTTTATATTGAGGCTGATAGTTCATTTGGGTATGGGGTGAGATGATCTTGGTTTGGTTTCACACTTGTACATATTTGTGCTTGTGAATTTTCGGCTGAGAAGATGTTAGTAAGTACTTTTATTTATTTTTTCCTTGGCTTACTTTGTTTTTATTACATATTTATCCTTGAATTGTTTTATTTGTTTTAAGTCTACTTACTCATATTTTTAAAAGTTATTTTTGTTTACTTATTTTATCACATAGATGTTCATTTGTATGTTTGCTTAATAATTTTACATAATTTACTATTTTTGTTTCATTTAATTTTGTACACTTGTCTTTATATTTTGAGTGTATATTTTCTTTTGTTTTGTTTTTATAATCCTATCACTTTAAAATGTAAATAAGTTTCTATTTTATACTATATAATTTATCTTATATATTTTCGATTCTATTTATAACTTAATATCTATTATTATCATTTATTATTATTAAACCATTTAAACTTAGGTTTAAACTCGAATTTAATATTCATATATATTAACTTCAAATTTTCTCATATATCACGTATACATATATATTCACATATAGGTACAATATTTACAATATTATTAAATTTAAATGATTTATACAAAATTTATTTTAGTTCGGGGAAACTCGCTATCAATTAATCCATTTAAAAATTAATTTTACAAATTTTTATTCAAAAATTCAATAAATTATCAATTTAAATACTTATAAAATTCGGGGTCGTTACAGAAAACATAAACTTTGAGTTAGACATAAAGCCTGGTATGAATAATAATCTACCATATCAAACCATTTAGATATCTAGTGAGACCACGCCGCTTAGCGGAATGGGTTTTCCCCTCACTAGTATCCTAAAACCTTTATAAAACCATATATTATGCTCCTACATCCACAATAGTTAAAACAATTAAAAACAATATGATATGATGATATGCAAAACAAGTGAATCAATTTTGGATTACTCATCCCTATTCATTTTGACTATCTGTCTCAGTTATAGTTTCTAGGATCATTATTAACCTAATAGTTTTCATGGGCTGAATAATAACCGATTAAATATTTATGGACTCCCTATCCTATTTCATAGTTTTCATGGGATCACTAAGAACCTATTGGTCCCTATCAATATCTTTATTGTTTCATGGGTTCTCCTTGAACCTATTGGTAACTCCAATATCCTTCTCTTATCCTTGTTTTCAAGGGTTGACTAGGAACCTTTTGACATCTATCAATACCTTAATCCGGATATAGTTTTCATGGGCTAACTACAAACTTATTGGCCCCTACCAATATCAAATCATAGTTTTCATGGGCTATCTATGAACATGTCTTTCTGACATCTTCATTTATACATAGTTTTCATGGGCTTACTATGAACCTATTGGCCCCTGCCAATATCTTTTTCTATACCCAGTTTTCATGGGCTTACTGTGAACTTATTGGCCCATGCCAATATCTTCCTTTAATATTTTAGCATCCCATATTCCGGTCTTCCTGACCTCCTGGATGCAAGTCTACTCATTCAGGAGTTAACTTAATTTATATTCACTACTGGATCAACCTAACTGATTATTCTTCCCTTCCCCAAATTACATTTATGGGTCCAGTACAATGTGAATATATACATATATGAAGAAGCAATCATAATAACTTGTTTATTTCCCTTTAACCTATTAATCAAAGAAAACTTCTTCAAAAACTCCATTTCAAAATACTTTATTTAATTATTAACTCTTAGAAGCATAGCTTCAAAACAATTGAAAGTACTCCTTTCAAAACCTTGGAAGTATCCCTTCCGAAACCATTGAAAGTCCCCTTTTCGAAACCATTGAGTTTTTATTTAAAAATACCATTTTGGTCAAAGTGAATATAAACGAAAGTATCTCTTTTGAAACCATTCTTTATCATATAAAAGTATTGGGGAAAACTTGATGGCATCGGCACCATCCCTTTCGAAAGCTTCAAAACATTTAAGCCAAAACACTGAAGGATAGCATCAAAACCCCCTTTCGAAGCCATTGCCTTCGAAACCCTTGGACCCTTTCGAAAGAATTTAGGAAGTGGATTAGTATAAGTTTAAAACAAAAACTACCCTTCGAAAGCATTGATGACTTAAATACACTCGAAAGGTATAGAAACGGCAGCAGTGTTTCGACTAGGTTGGAACCATCATTTTCGAAAGCATTCTTTTATAAACAAGGGTCTTAGTCGAAAGCTCTACTTTTAAACAAAGAAAGGAGGCAACAAGTTCGAAAGCAACTGGGTATCGACTTGGTCGAAAGCACCCTTCAAAAACAAGGTAGGCATATATCGTTTAAAAGTAAACAATGGTTTCGTCTTTATCGAAAGCAATGCTTTCGACACCTTGCCTTCCGCACTTCACCAATCCACTTCGTACCAATCTCATTGATACCATGTGGATTGGTTTCAACTAGGTTGGTCTCGACTGAGATGAAGCGGAGGCATTGGAGTTGAAAGGCACTTCTAAAGGAGGCGGAACCAACTTTTCTGGGTAAAAACCGATTAATGCCAATTAAAGCAAATACTTTCTAACTAACCTGCCCACGTGTAAACATATAATTAGTTGCCTTAACTTTTCAAATTCTTTACCAAAATAACTGCCGCTTAATTTCATATCTAAACCAAGGTTAATTTAGCAAATAAGCCCTTCCATTAAGCAAAATCAATATTGCAAATAAGTCCTTCTTCTAAAATAATTTAATTTCCATACCAAATCCCTTAGGAAAAATCCTCAAAAATTACATAAATTCAATTTGATCATGTTATCTAACATACAAAAATTCTCGACCCAATTTATTCCTGAAATAATCGAAACTAAATTTAAACCCAATTTTATCCTATTTTCCTTTGAAAAATTCATAATAATCTTTCCATAACTTGGAAAATTATAGAAACTAAAACCCAACTCCAAAATCATGTTTTACATAACATAAATTTTTTCCATGGCATTCAAAGATCGTTTACAATCGGTGTTGCCTTAAAACTGAATAAATCCTCGTTTAACCAATCTTGTTTAAATTAAACAAATTATAATTCAAGCATATCATCATCCAAATCATCATAAAAACGAATTTATTCTTAAATCTGAAAACATATGATCATAAAACAAAATAGAGATGGTATAAATTATTATTCACCTTGATTAAGATAAGGAGATTAAATTGAGATTAATTTCCCCTAAGCCTGAATCCCTAGCTTTTGATTGAAGTCCTCTTTTCTTTCTTTGTTAATGGCCGACTCCTCTATTAGTTGGCATTTTACGTTTTTGAAAAATGACGTGAATGGGAAAATGAAACGTGAATAAGAACGAGAATATATATAAGGGTAAGGGGTTCTATGCGGCTATTTCCCAATATACCCTTGTGTAGATTAATTAACTTATAACTCATTCTGTAACGACCCGTAAATTTCAACTGTTTTAATAACGTAATTAATTGAAATTTTGCGAAATTTTAAACGATAAAATTTTGAAATATAATTTGATATTTGGAATGCGTCTAATTAAACTTAGCAACTGGTAAATTTTCGTCCGAAATACGAAAGTTTATTTCGCGCATAAATTTACTTCAATTTAATCAGTTAAAAAGCGATGAAAATAAAATGTTTCGAAACCCAAATATTTTTATATAGAAAAATTCTAAACCATCTTCTGAGCAAGACGTCAGTTTGTCGTTTTTCTAAATTCGGACATCTTTAGCTCCGTCGATCTTAATCTTCTGCATTTTTGTTGCATTTTCCGCTAGTAGAAAATTCGAATTTTTATAATTCAATCGTACCACCGATATCTATATACCGTTTTGATCGTCTCGTCGTGCTGATCTCTGTGGTATATTCAATTCTATGTTTTGAAGTCCGGTACGCAGCGAAATCTATAAAACGTCGGACCATATCGGTACCGTTTTGAACTTTTTGAATTCATTTGTCTGTTTTAACCACCCTGTAAATTCCAATGGTCATCAGCATTTAATCTCCTTGAATTCAACCTTCAAGACCTTTGCTATTTTCCACGTTTTCAGTTTATTTCGATATTTCATTTTATTACCGGTTAACTTCCACCTACTCACGTTCAAACCCTTCCTTCTTCTAGCCTGCTCGTATTCAGCATTCCAAAGCTTCACTTTTTCCCAAACGTTTATGCATGCTTGGCATCACCGTTCCCAACATTTAAATTATTTTGATGGTTTGTTTCTCTTTCATCTGTTGGGTTGAGAATAAATAAAATATCAAACTGTATATAATTTTTTTTATAGTCTGAAGCTTGTTTCTCTGCTAAACTTTATCTTCCCAACAAATGGATGGCCACCTCATTTATATTTTCCCTTCAATTTGAAACCATCCCCATCTCCAACCCCACGTGCGCAAGAAAAACCCACCGAAGACAAACCACCTCCTTCCCCATGCCACTGCCGCCACTTCCCGCACCATCCTCCACAGCTCGGCCAGCCTTCCGCCCTCAACTCAGCCGAGACCACAGCCACCGTCCTCCAGCAATCTCCGTCCATTCCGCCGCATCCGCTTACGCCTCGCTGCTGCCTCCTTCGGTCGCGTCACCTCCTTCTCCGCTTACTTTCCCCATGGCAATAGCCGACAACCCTTTAGCCCAGCCCGAGGCCGAACGCCAAGATCTGCGTTTTCCGCTCTCGCCACCACTTCGAACACCTCTACCCGAAGCTCCATCCCACAGCCTCGCTTCTATCTCTTCCCTGCTGTAGCATCGATCGGCTCTTTCCAAATCTTGAGGTGATTCATCATCTCCTTCTTTGATCTATTCTTGTTTGTTTTGTTGTTATATTATAAACTGGTTATTTATATACTTAGTTATATAAGATGTTATTTATATTAGTTATAAAGTTGAAACAGTTTGGTACATATTTGTCTCGGCTGAGATATTTTGATTGTTTTAGATATATAAATATGTATATACATGTTATATATATATGATATTTGGAAAGTAATGTATTTATAAAAGTTTATTATATTATATAGGATGTAATTTGCGCATTTCGTATGTTAGGAGATTTTGTAAGGTAATTCAATTTAGATTTTAAGGTATTCTCAGTTTCAAACATATATTTATAGGGATACTTTATTCTTCATGTGTAGATCTGTAGTTGTATGGGTTTCACTATTTCAGCTGTTATAGGTCGAAAGTATAATTTGTGGCCAGCCTATTTTGTTATATGCGGTGCATATGTATAGTAGTGAATCTTATGTATAACTTTTAAAAGTTGATTATACACATATAATATTGTGTTAGTTAGCAGCATGTATATGTTGCACATATGCTCATGTATAAGTGTGGTTGCTACTTTAGCCTTCTGTTATATAAAAGTTAGTTTATATATCAATATAATATACATAAGTTAAATTACCTATGTTCCAATGACGGCTGACGGGTCAATATATAAGTCATATAGATTAAGTTCAGATATATATATAGTTATAGATGTCGGTTATTTATGTTATTTTGAAAGTTGTAAGTTTATATATATCGTTTTTATATGTATTTATATTAGTGATATACATACAAAGTTACGACAGTTTTGAAAATTATATATTGGTTTAAGGAAATAATAATATAATATATATAGATTGTTTGTTAATATATTTTTGTTTAAAAATATCATAGGGAGATTTTACTTTAAAAGTGTATCTCTAAAATTTAAAATTTTGGTTATATATATTATGCATCTCATTTCAGTTATATCCAGCTGATTTTTGATTTGTTTCCTCGATTTTAAATTCTTAGCTTTGTCTCATCGATCTCGATTCCATTTGCTTCGCTTTGAGATTTGTCGTTGGATTGGTCGATCGGCTGGTTCACGATTCAATTCGTATCTTGTTGGGTTGTCATTTTCTCTAACCTCGAAAGGTGAGCACTCACTCACGATTAACTTTCTTTTATTTATTAAATTTGATTTTAATTGAAACGACAATTGAAATATTGCTGTTAGTTAATTACACTGTTATATATGTTAATACCTGTATCAGTTCACCTGTAACATCGGACACCATTATCTGTTAATTATTTATGCGATGATAATACAGTTTGGTTGATAATTGATTGATTGTTTTGTATTGGATGTTAAATTGTAATGTATAAAGTGATAAATTTTATGCAAGTAAATTGGACGTAGGATAATTAAAATTTGAATCGACATATATGTTGAATTTGATTAGTTGAATATGACCCCTTTTAATTATTAAATAATTATATTAATTCGCACAAATAACAATGTGAATTAATACGATTATTTCGGGATTATTTGAATCTATTATTGGATTGTTATTAATTGTTGTCATTGCTTGTGTATTTACTTTGACACCATCCCAGTTATCACAATGCAAGTTCCCTTTGCTATGTTTTGCTTTTGAATTGAATTGGAATCGGGTTGAAATGATAAATACCCAAATTATACTTTGACCTAGGATAGAGAATTAAATAAACCCGATTGGTCAATAATTTGATTTAAAAATAAAATGAAGAATTTATTTGAATAAATAATATGGTTTTGACATGAAGTTGAAATTTGAATTTTTTAATGGAAGAAAAATGTTAATATTTAATAATCTGAAACAAAATATTAACAATGTAATTGATGAAAGAATGTTGTTTAATTTGAGAAATGATTGAATTAAGTTTGAAATGATTTAAAAATTAAGTTTGAAATAAAAATTAAGTTTTGAATTATTTAATAATTAAATAAGATTGAATTATTTAATGATTAAATTGAATTGAATTCTTTAATCAGTAAAATTGAACTTTTGAATAAGGGAATTTTACTTCATAAATAATTGAAATTGAGTTTCTTTATTAACTAAGTTTTGGAAAATTATTTAAGTAAGTAAATAAGTGAAATTGAATTTCTTTAACAAGAAATAAAATGTGATTTATTAAAATTAATGTAAGACTTGAAATTATAAGAATTTGGTTTGATGAATTTAATTTAATTAAATTTGTAAGTTTTGATATAATGAAGTTGAATTTAAATAATGGATTTAATGAATTGGAAATTTAATAGAAATTGTTTTGAATGGAAAATTTACTTAGTGAATATTGAATGAAATCGATAAATGAATTTAAATTGATTTAAATGTTAAATTAAATTAATTTAAAAGATTTTGGAATGAAACTTATATATGAACTTGAATCAATATTTGAATTGTTTAAATAGAAATTGAAGTTGAATTATAAGAGTTTGAAATTATTAATTTGGAAGTTTTGAAACGTAAATTATGGAAATTGATTTAGAAAGACAAATGAAACGTTGGTTTACAAATTTTATTTGAAACTGTAATTGATTTGGTTTTGAAATTTATTAAACGACCAATCGATGTAATAATTACGAAAGTTATTAAAGAGACCGGAATCGGTTATGGATATACTCTCTATCTAAACCGAAAACCACTTTAATAACTATACGCGAAGTGTGATCCAGAATGAAGTGGTTGGAATGTTGTACGTGATGACTAAAGAAAGAGAACGATAATGGATAGCCTTGACACTTGTATCAAATTGAAAATGACTAAAACAGGAGCCGTGCCGGGCTAATGGAGGTCAGCTACCTCAAGCGAACACACTTTTTCGAACTACTCATTACTTGTTGTCGATTGGTGCACCCTTGATTTTGGGAGTGTTGTTTCGCGGTGTTGCGATCGCTGTGGCGATGCGTTCTCACCAGTCCGGATCAGGCAAACGGTAGTTTCACTACCTTGGGTATTGCCTCATGTGCCTTGTCATACTTGTATTCCTGTATACGCGACCACTACGATTTGTTTTGTGTTATACCTATGGAGTATTCCCTGATAGCCCACTAGTTTACGGTGGAGTTTACAGTGCTGTATAGACTATAACGCTTATAAAAATGTGTTAAGGGGGATAATGGTAACGCCTTAACACTATTTTGATATTTTATATTACTAATAGACATTATCTACTTATCGTACACTACTACATAGTAGATAGTTTAACGTATCCTTAAAGGATGGTTATTCCAAACATCCTTTGAGTTATTTGTATTTCAATTGCTATTTCACTTGAGTTGGATTTATTGATATAAGAATGTTAGTCCTGACTCGAGTGTTTTGTGTTTTCTTTACGCTCGGGTCAGACTGAGTGTACCAGTATTCGAGACTCACCTTTGAAGTTGAGCTTTGCTTGAAGATCCAGCAATCTATTCTGCTTTCATTATTCGATGATTCCAGTGATGTATTCTGATTTGTATCTGATGTATCATACTACTCTTCCGTTGTATCTGGTTTAACTCTGATGTAACTTATATATGTATATAGTAGCTTCATGAACTACTATCTCTTTTATTTCCGCTGCAATTATTACTCTATGTCTGTGATCTGTGATTATTTATTTACTGTATATGTTCAGTTTTGCCAAATTTAAATTAACAACGCGGTATTTTGAACAATTCAATTCCGGCATGAGTGTCTACCTATACACTTATAATGGATACGAATGGTCCAAAATAGCGGGTCGTTACACATTCTTAAGCCCATTTAATTTATTAAGCACGGCCTTAATTTTATTTTCATATCTCAATCCCCTTATCACTCTAATTATTTACATTCTTTTATTTAATTTATCTAATTAAATCTCTTGAATAATGTTATCAAAAATTGGGGATGTTACATCCTCTTTTTCCAGTTGTTGACGTTGTTGTTGGTCTGAGCTACCATTGGATTTTTCTTGTCCAATGTCTCGTAAAGGAATCCCATATTCAGCAAGTCTATAAATGATCCTTTAGCATGGTCAGCCATCCTACTCTGGTGCTTCTCGTTCATTCCGAAAATAAACTACTTGTTATTCTTTAAAGGCGTGTCAATTAGACCTGGCCCAAAACAAGATAATTTGTTGAACTTATTCGCATACTCCTAAATAGTCATTTCGTCTTGCTTCGGATCCATAAAGATGGGATTTCTCGAATGTTAGCATGTACTACTCCTCTACGACCTCCTTAAACCTTTCCCAAGAGAAATTGTCTTTTTATTCACTAAGGATAATTGACTCCTACCAAGCCAGAGCCCCTTCCTATAGCTGTCACGAGGCCTAGAACCTCTGTTGCTCATTGCTGATATTCAACGTCTTAAAGATTCTTTTGCATGATTTAATCCAAGCATGTACTATAATGATAACTTCTGTACCCTTAAATGGTTTTCCCCCTAAGCTGGTAAAATTCTTGCACACGGTGGCAAAATTAACCTAGGGTTGTACGGAAGCTATTTCTTCTACAGCAGCGGTTGGAGCTCGACCGTTAGTTGTTGTGGTGCTGCTATTTCTCCTTCTTCATCCTCTACGAGTACTCATGTCTTACTACCTGAATTTAGTAAGATAACTTTAGAATACAAACACAAAATTATCCTGGGAAATGTGCATATATCACAAATTTTTTATTCAGATAAGGATTCTAAATGCGCACTCTCAAAGATTAAACTCATTCTAGGGTATTGCTAACCTTATCTCTAATGAGTTATACCCCACCAAAGCCAAGGTTCTCGCTTAACCTTCTGCTTTGATACCAAATGTGAAGGCTCGTCTCCTCGACTCTCAAAAATTGACATTAATACATCCACGGTATTCACGTGCCGTAAATCTAAGTGTCGGGGAGGTAGATTTTCATGGGTAAAGTAAAGTAAAAGATAGAAACACAAATTCTCACATTACATTAAAATAGATAGATAGTACATACAACCATTCTCACTAGGGTACATCAGAGTTTTGGTATGAACTAACCCAGCCGAGAACAGTCATAACTACCTGCTCCCACACTTGCTGGTACTAACTTAGGTACAACGAAAAAATAAAATAAATAGATAGATAGATAGATATCCACATCGGGTGCTCCAGCTCCATGCTCCAAAAATATTTTCCAACATGCTTTCCCCAAAATACTCCAACAGGATCCCGACTACTTGGCTGCCCGAAAAAATAGGGCACCCAGAGTTTAAAGGGAAAACAAATTAAACTCTGGATCAGTCATGGGACTGGAGTGAGAACTCATAATATGATGTCTGAAAACAAAAAGGTATCTCATAAGACCATGCCGCACAAAAACACGGACGGGTTTTTACCTTATGATAACCAAAACTATTTTTTTACTTAAAACTAAGGGATATTATTTTTAATGACATTCTTGGAAAACATTTGCAAGTAAAATTATTAATCTTAGTCGAAATTGTAATATTGATTAAATTCTAGCATTTTAGCCACAAACGTGGGTTCTACAAACAAAATGGCAAGCGCTTATTGGAGATTGGATTTCCATTCAAATGGCTAGCTGAAAGGACTACCTTTCGGAAGTACATCTCTAGAGGAATGTGCCAAGGTCAATAGAAATCTGCACCACTACCAACACAAGACTGGTCTATCTTTCTCACTAGATAGTACTGAATATGTCATCACCCCGGTCGTTACCGACCTATCCGAGACGTTTCTTAGCACACACCATAATAATTTAAACCCGAACGTCATGGCGGGTAGAAATTTATCTAGAAAGGGATGATCATACACTAATGGTTGCGAACCACATAGCCTTGCCACATCTACCATGTTTCGGTGATTTCCCGATTGTGAGGCTTGAGGTAACGATTACCTTTTTTATTTGCACTATTCACTTCGAATGCCATATTGCCATTCCATGGTCACACAATTGATTTCTACAAACGTATAACTCCTGAGCTCGTATGTCTCAGGAAAGGGTGTTAAGCTAAGAGAATTTGCCTTCTCCACCACCAAGCAGATAATACGTTCATAGAGATCACTCATGTAACTAGATATGCAACATCAGACATTCGTCCATACAAGTTCATTCTGGGACTGAACGAAATCGAAGGCACTCTCCTACCACATCCTGTCGGGTATTAACCCTAGGATTAGTAGCGAGAAGTCCTTGCATCGAAGATCTTTATATGAAGAACTACTACCACATAATATGATATGGGAAATTTCCCCTGAGGGTCCGTGACAAGTAGCCCTACATTCCAACTTCCACATTTATCTTCATGTCTTCGCTTTTAATACGTAAATTGGTTCAAAGTGATCTTCGGACAGGAATCATCCAAGTCTGACCCCGGTTTCTCCGAACCAATCATCGATAAAAGAGGTCAAGTGAATATAAAACCATTCTTAAATTTATTAAGTTCTTTTTATCAAAATCTCTTCTGGAGATATACATTTCTAAAACATTCTTTCCGGTATATACAAAATTATTAAACCTCTCTTATAAAATCCTTTGATAACTTTTAAACTCCTTTTAAACTAGGAATAAATTCGAAATCGTTTCATTTTTTATTTAGGAAGTATTGATCCGAGTAAAGCAAATTCACTATCCCCTCCGTTTGGCCAGTCCGGATAGCCAGGGAGAGAAGGAAACTGGTTTTCCAAACTCAAGCCTAGACACTATCTCTCTGGCACCCATAAGGCGGTCAAGTTATTTGATCGACTCTAAATCTTTAACCATTCCATAAATCCTTTAAATCATCTTTAAAGCACTTTATTATTCATTTAAAAACATTTATAAAATATTTTAAAAAGAACCGTTAAGTTTAAAACTATATTTCAAAAGTTATAGAAAAGTGCTGCGGAAAAAGCTGCGGAAAGTGCTTTTTTAAGCTATATTGATCAAAACGACTTTTTATTATTTGAAAATCCATTTGTATTACTCAAATCACTTTTAAAACATTTTAAAAGGTTTATAAGATTTATTCCACATTTTTAAACAATTTTAAAACATCCATTTCAAAGAAATCTAGTTTTGGATTTCGAACTGCAAAACCGTGATTTTTCAAAAACTTGTTTTACTTATATTTCAAAATATACTTATCGGAATCTCGATTTTCTTTTTTCGTTGGAAAACTATGGACACAATAGTTCTGAAAATTCCTATCTTGAAGAATTCTGAGCTATACTCCATTCTATACACTCGTTTGACTTTTATGGCGCGAAATCGCGAACTACCGTTACGCAACGCGCTTAATTTGACTAAATTTTCAATTACCTTTCAAACTTCACCAAAACACTTCCATATGTTTATAAAACATTTCAAACTCATTTTTAAACCATTTTAAAGAGGTTTAACATTCCATATACACCAATTCATTAATATGAAGGAAAGTGATTTCCTTTGTGCTTATCGATGTGTATTTTGGTGACTTGCATAAATATTCAACACTCATACGAAACAACCAAACTAGATGATCATAGCATATTAAATATCCATTGCAAACATCATATCATCATCCAAAATATAATATAATAGTTTAGGAGTTCTCACCATGAGTTTTCGACGATTAATTAAAAATTTGCTATAGCTCCGCTATTCGATTTTCAAAGCTCACTTGAGCTTTAGCTCCTAGAAGCCTTAACCACAACTTGGGGTGCCATATGGAGTGCTCGGCCTAGCGTGGAGCAAGGAGTGCTCGGCCTATGATGAAGTGGGGTGGAGATTATGAAGAACAAGGAGAAAAAGTGGAGTTTCAGGATTGTTTTGAGGTGTTTAAGTATATATAGCTATATATTATAATTTAAATTCTTTTTGAAATGAATTTTTCCATTATTTCTCTTAGGATAGAAGCCATTAAAGATGAAGACAAAGCTTAGAAATATGAAGAAGAAGATGAATGAAAATGAAGAGAAGAGGGTAGGGTATTTATAGGAAAAGAAGAGAGTAAAAATATCTATTCACACAGCATCTTTTGTATCACCGTCACATGGCTTCACCATCATCAATTACCCCTTCCCCCAGGCATGGCAAACACCCCTCCCCCCTCTCCATGTGCCCGTCACTTCCATCATCTCATGTATGCATATGTTGACTTATGTATGCTTAAGGAGTAAGAAAGCTTAAAATATCTTATATATTTTATATTATATTTTTATACTTAATTATATTTGTATATATATGTTTATGTGCATGTTCTCATGTATGCACATGTACATGTGTATGTGTATGTTATATATTCCTACAACGTTGCACAACTCCCATACGTTGTATCGTTACAAATTCCGATTCCGATTTTTGGTCATATTTTTTCTTTTAAATTAATATGCATATATTTGTAAACAAATTTTGAAAATAAATTTTCTCATCATTCTTAACTAATTAAAATGATCATATTTTATTTATAAAATCATATAAATTAATATTAATAATTATTTACAAAATTATTGTTATATTGATAAAGCTAAACGATCATTTATTTAAAGCGATATATTTATGGGTCGTTACAGACTCCCCTCCTTAAAAGAATTTCGTCCTCGAAATTACTATAAGAAGGAAATAGCTCAAAAGGAAATATATTCGATATGATGAATATATACAAAAGTATGGATAAGTTCCTACACCACAGGCGGTGAGTACACTACAACGATATGATTTATACAATTCATTCTTCCATCCTAAATTCGGGATATGCCATTTTCATTCTATCCTTTGTTTCCCAAGTTCAATCCTCGGCATCTCCACTCCATTGAACTTTGACTAACCTTACTGCCTTCCTTCTTAACCATTTCTCATCATGATCAACGATTTGAACAAGTCGTCTAATAACTGCTAAATTTGGTTCTACCTCCAAGTCTTCCAGAGCAACTATTTCTATGATTTGCTCTGGGTCATGCACATGTTTCCTCAAATTAGATAAATGAAAGACATTGTGCACTCCTGGCAACCTTTCTGGCAATTGCACTTGATAAGCTAGTGGGCCAATTCGTTGAAGAATGGGAAATGGTCCAATATATCGAGGTGCAAACTTCCCCGTTCTTCCATACCTCACCACTCCTCTCATCGGAGAGAATTTCAAAAAGACCGAATCTCCAACTGAGAATTCCAAATTTCTACGCCTTTGGTATGCATAACTTTTCTATCTGCTATGGGCTTCCTTTAGCTTCTTCCTAATCATATCAAACTTCTCTGAAGCTTCTTGTATCATATCAGGACCAAGTATTAACCGATCTCCGGTTTCGATCCAGCATGCTGGTGACTTGCATGGACAACCATATAGAGGTTCATACGGTGCCATGCCGATACTAGCTTGATAACTGTTGTTATAGGAGAATTCTACTAAATGCAAATGATTTTCCCAGGAGCCTCCAAAATCTAGAATACATGCCCGAGAAGGTCTTCCAAAACACGGTTGACTCTTTTCGTCTGTCCATCAGTTTAGGGGTGATAGGTAGTGCTTAGATTTAGCCTTGTTCCCAAAGTGGTCTGTGATGCTTCCCAAAACTGACTAGTAAAGATTGGATCCTGATCGCTTACTATGCTGCTCGGAACTCCATGCAATCGTATAATCTCCTTCATATATATATATATCTACAAGGCTTGCAGCAGTCCTTGCTGGCTTAACTGGAATGAAGTGTGCACTTTTAGTTAATCGATCGATGATAACCCAAATGCCTTCGTTCCCTTTCCTTGTTCGAGGTAAGCCATCAATGAAATCCATTGATATTTGATCCCACTTCCAAACTGGAATCTCCAACGATTTAAGTAACCCTGCAATTTTTTGTTGGTCGCTTTTGACTTGTTGACAATTTACGCATTAGCTAACATAAATGGATATGTACCTTTTCATACTTCTCTACCAAATTGTGTGCTTCATATCTTTATACATTTTGTTAACTCCTGCATGAATGTTGAGCTTGGATTGTGACATTCGGCTAACCCCTCCTGCCTAAGATTTTCCACATCTAGAATGCAAATTCGCCCATTCAATCATAATACTCCACGGCTATCTATTTCAAAGCTTGAATTCTGCCCTTTGTGTTTACCTCTAAAAATCTTCTTTAGGAATTGATCTTATTTTTGCTTGCCGATAGTTCTTTCCAGAAGAGTTGGAGTTACTATCAAACAAGAAACAACAGCATACTTCCTAATCAATGCATCAGCTACTACGTTGGCTTTTCGGGGCATGTATAAAATATCTAGATCATAAGATGCGAGAAATTCCAACCAACGTTGATGCCCCATGTTTAAATCTTTCTAAGTGAAAAGATACTTTAAAGATTTATGATCCGTAAAGAGCTCAAACTTTTCACCTAATTAAAAGAGGGCGTTTTATTTACTAAGGTCAATTCAAAATTTTAATTGAAACAAACTATGAAAAATTCTTACCCAGCAAATAGTGCTTCCATATTTTTAATGCGAACACCACTGCTAATAATTCTAAGTCGTGGATTGCACAATTTTTCTCATGAACCTTTAGTTGTTTACTTGCATAAGCAATCATATTCCCTTCCTACATCAGAACTGCACCAACTCCTTCTCCACAAGCATCTGTATAAACGGTTAATCCACTTTTCCATTTATAATTGCTAGAACTGGAGCGGTTGTTAACCTCTTTTTGACTTCCTGGAATGCTGCTTCACATTTAGGAGTTTAGATAAATTTAGCATCCTTCATGGTCAACTTCGTTAGGTGGTAGGCAATCTTTGAGAAGTCTTGAATGAATCTTCTGTAATACCCTACCAGACCTAAGAAGCTTACCTTTACAGGATCTACTGATATCCCGTCCCTTGACACTATATGTCCAAGGAATCTTACCTCCTTTTCCTAGAAATGGCATTTTGAGAATTTGGCTTTAAGCACATTATTTCTCAATATCTCCAACATAATTTCTAGATTCCTTTCGTGTTCTTCTTCTGTCTTAGAATAGATAAGGATATCATCGATAAAGACTAACACGAATTTATTGAGTACATCTCTAAATACTCTATTCATAAGGTCTACAAAATAAGCGGGTGCATTGGTTAGCCCAAAAGGCATAACCAACCACTCGAAGAAATTGTTCGGACCTTTAAATGCAGTTAGATGGATGCATTCTTCTGCGATTCTCAGTCGATGGAATCCTGTAGCTAGATCCATTTTCGAGAATACCCGAGCACCATGTAACTGATCAAACAAGTCATCTATTTGAGGTAGAGGATACTTGTTCCTAATTGTCTATTTATTCAGATCTCAGTAGTCTATGCACAACCTTAGAGATTCATCCGACTTGGCAACAAAAACTACTGTCGATCCCTAACTTGAACGACTCGGTCTTATCACCCCTTTCTTTAATAGCTCCTGGGTTTTGTTATTTAACTCCTCCCTCTCTTTCGGAGCCATCCTTCGTTCCCATTGTTTAATTGGCCTTGCACTAGAAATCAAATCAATACAAAATTCAATTTCCTGATGTAGGGGTAAACTCTTTACTTCTTCAAAGACGTCTGGAAATTCTTTAACGATGGGTATGGTTCCTAATTCTTCTTGGGATGAGTCTAATGCATATAAAAAACTTCCCCTCCTTAGACTAGGATCTTCACAAGATATTTCTATAAAATTCTCAAAACTGGTCCATAAGGTTATCGTCCTACTAACGCAATCGAGAAAAACTTTATACTTAGTTAACCAATCCATACCAAGCAAAATTTCAAATCCAATAAAATCTAAAACAAATAAGTCGAAAGGAAATTTATGGGAAGAGTGAGAAATTTGGACTTTTTCACAATTCATACAAAGGTTAGTAGTAGCACCTATAGGATTTGTCACGCAAATAGGGGTATCAACTAACTTAGGGTCAAGTTTTAATTCTTCTACGGTTTTCTTAGCAACAAAACTATGAGAAGCTCCTGTGTTAAACAATACTCTAACTAAAACATCTTCGATACAAATATTACTTTCCAAACCTCCCTTGCCCTTCACATCCTGAGAGGTTGAAGGCTCATCTTTTATTGCGTAGACTCTGGCTTGCTCTCCCTTCCACATGATCGGACAATCCTTGATCATGTGCTCCGGTTGATGACAATTATAGCAAAGGTTATTCTGAACCATAGGAGATATGGAATCATGGACCTTTGGACTTCTACAATCCTTCGCAATATGGCCCTTCCTCTTACAATTATTACAAGTGTATCCCTTAAAGCGGTTTCCTTGAGATCCTTCCTCAGGTTTTCCTGGCCACAGCTTTTTACCACTATTATTGAACTTCCTTTTTTTCCGGTTGTTGGCATTGTTGTTAGTCTGAGCTACCACTGGATTTTTCTTGTCCAATGTTTCATAACGGAATCCCATATCCAGCAATCTATAAATGATCCTTTAACATGGGCGATCATCCTACTCTGGTAATTTTCGTTCATTCCAGGAATAAACTTCTCGTTTTTATTTAAAGGTGTGTCAATTAGACCTGGCCCAAAACAAGATAATTCGTTGAACTTATTCACATACTCCTCAATAGTTATTTCGTCTTGCTTCCGATCCATAAAGCTTCTATAAAGACGATATTTCCCGGATGCTGGCATGTACTACTCCTACAAGACCTCCTTAAACCTTCCCAAGAGAAATTGTCTTTTGATTCACTGAGGGTAATGGACTCCCACCAAGCCGGAGCACCTTCCTGTAGCTGCCACGAGGCCAAGAACCTCTTTTAATCATTGCTGATATTCAATGCCTTATAGATTCTTTCGCATGATTTAATCCAAGCTTGTACTTCAATGATAGCTTATGTACCCTTGAATGGTTTTCTCCCTAAGCTGGTAAAATTCTTGTGCAGGGTAGCAAAATTAACCTGGGGTTTTACGGGAGCTATTTCTTCTACAGCAGTGGTTGGAGCTCGACCGTTGGTTGTTGTGGTGCTGCTATTTCGCCATCTTCGTCCCTTACGAGTACTCATGTCTTACTACCTGAATTTAGTAAGATAACTTTAGAATACAAAGACGAAATTATCTTGGGGAATGTGTATATAACACAATTATTTTATTCATATATGGATTCTAAATGCGCACTCTCAAAGATTAAACTCATTCTAGGGTATTGCTAACCCTATCTCTAATGAGTTATACCTCACCAAAGTCAAGGTTCTCGCTTAACCTTCTACTCTGATAACGAATGTGAAGACCTGTCTCCTCGACTCTCGACACTAATACATCCATGGTATTCACGTGCCGTAAATCCAAGTGTCGAGGAGGCGGATTTTCAGAGGTAAAGTAAAGTAAAAGATAGAAACACAAATTCTCACATTACGTTAAAATAGATAGATAATACATTCAACCACTCTAACTAGGGTACATTATAGTTTTGGTATGAACTAACCCAGCCAGGAACAGTTTTAACTGCCTGCTCCCACACATGCTTGTATTAACTAACTTAGACAGTGGAAAAATAAAATAAATAGATAGATAGATAGATATCAACATCGGGTGCTCCGGCTCTATGCCCTAAAAATCTCTTCTAGCGTGCTTTCTCCAAAATACTTCAACGGGATCCTGACTACTTGGCTGCCCGAAAAAATAGGGCACCCAGAGTTTAAAGGGAAAATAAAATAAACTCCAGATCGGTCATGGGACTGGTGTGAGAACTCAAAATACGATGTTTGAAAACAAAAAGGTATCTCATAAGACCACGCCGCACATAAACATGGATGGGTTTTTACCTTATGATAACCAAAACCATTTTTTTACTTAAAACTAAGGGATATTATTTTTAATAACAATCTTGGAAAACATTTGCAAGTAAACTTATTAATCTTAGTCGAAATTGTAATATTGATTAAATTCTAGCATTTTAGCCACAAACGTGGGTTCTATAAACAAAATGGCAAGCGCTTATTGGAGATTGGATTTCCATTCAAATGGCTAGCTGAAAGGACTACCTTTCGGAAGTACATCTCTAGAGGAATGTGCCAAGGTCAATAGAACATCTGTACCACTACCAACACAAGACCGGCCTATCTTTCTCACTAGATAGTACTGAATATGTCATCACCCCGGTCGTTACCGACCTATCCGAGACGTTTCTTAGCACACACCATAATAATTTAAACCCGAACGTCACGGCGGGTAGAAATTTATCTAGAAAGGGATGATCATACCCTAATGGTTGCGAACCACATAGCCTTGCTACATCCACCATGTTTCGGTGATTTCCCGGTTGTGAGGCTTGAGGTAACGATTACCTTTTTTATTTGCACTATTCACTTTGAATGCCATATTGCCATTCCATGGTCACACAATTGATTTCTACAAACGTATAACTCCTGAGCTCATACGTCTCAGGAAAGGGTGTTAAGCTAAGAGAAGTTGCCTTCTCCACCACCAAGCAGATAATACATTCATAGAGATCACTCATGTAACTAGATATGCAACATCAGACATTCGTCCATTCGTTCTCGGACTGAAAAAAACCAAAGGCACTCTCCTACCATATCCTGTTGGGAATTAACCCTAGGATTAGTAGCGAGAAGTCCTTGCATTGAAGATTTTTAAATGAAGAACTACTACCACATAATATGATATAGCAAATTCCCTCGAGGTTCGGTGACAAGTAGCCCTACATTCCATCTTCCACAATTATCTTCAGGTCTTCAGTTCAAATACATAAATTGGTTCGAAGTGATCTTCGGACCGGAATCATCTAAGTCTACCCTCGATTTCTCTGAACCAATCATCGATAAAAGAGGTCAAGTGGATAGGAAATCATTCTTAAATTTATTAAGTTCTTTTTATTAAAATCTCTTTTGGAGATATATGTTTCTAAAACATTATTTTCGGTATATACGGAATTATTGAACCTCTCTTATAAAATCCTTTAATAACTTTTAAACTCCTTTTAAACTAGGAATAAATTTGAAATCGTTTCATTTTATTTAGGAAGGTATTGATCCGAGTAAAACAATTTCACTATCCCCTCCGTCGGGCCAGTCCGGGTAGCCAAGGAGAGTAGAAAACTGGTTTTCCAAACCAAGCCTAGACACTATCTCTCTGACACCCAAAAGGCGGTCAAGTTATTTGATCGACTCTAAACCTTTAACCATTCCATTAATCCTTCACATCATCTTTAAAACACTTTATTATTCATTTAAAAACATTTATAAAAGATTTGAAAAGGAATCGTTAAGTTTAAAACTATATTTCAAAAGTTATTGGAAAGTGCTACGAAAAAGTGCTACGAAAAGTGCTTTTTTACGCTATATTGATCAAAACGACTTTTTATTATTTGAAAATCCATTTTAGTTACTCAAATCACTTTCAAAAAAATTTATAAGATTTATTCCACATTTTTAAACAATTTTAAAACATCATTTACAAAGAAATCCAGTTTTGGATTCCAAACTGTAAAAGCCGCGATTTTTCTAAAACTTGTTTTACTCATATTTCAGAATCTACTTACCGGAATCTCAATTTTCTTTCTTCGTCGGAAAATACGGATATAATAGTTCAAAAAATTCTTATCTCGAAGATCGGGCTATATTCCATTTTATACACTCGTTTGACTTTTATGGCGCGAAATCGCAAACTGCCGTTACGCGACGCGCTTAATTTTGACTAAATTTTCAATTACCTTTCAAACTTCACCAAAACACTTCCATATGTTTATAAAACATTTCAAACTCATTTTTAAACCATTTTAAAGAGGTTTAACATTCTATATACACCAATTCATTAATATAAACGAAAGTGATTTCCTTTGTGCTTATCGACGTGTATTTCGTGACTTGCATATTTATTCAACATTCATACGAAACCACCAAATTTGATGATCAAAGCTTATTAAACATCCATTACAAATATCATATCATCATCTTAAATATAATATAATAGTTTAGGATTTCTCACCTTGAGTTTTCAACGATTAATTAAAAATTTGCTATAGCTCCGCTATTCGGTTTTCAAAACTCACTACTCTTTGGGGTTTAGCTCCTAGATGCCTTAACCACGGCTTGGGGTGGCTTGGGGGGTGCACGGCCCAAGGTGGAGCAAGGAGTGCTCAGCCTATGATGAAGTGGGGTTGAGATTGTGAAGAACAAGGAGAAAACATGGAGTTTCGGGATTGTTTTGAGGTGTTTAAGTATATATAACTATATATTATAATTTAAATTCTTTTTGAAATAAATTTTGCCATTATTTCTCTTAGGATAGAAGCCATTAAAGATGAAGACAAAGCTTAGAAATATGAAGAAGAAGATGAATGAAAATGAAGAGAAGATGGTAGGGTATTTATAGGAAAAGAAGAGAGTAAAAATATCTATGCACACATCATCTTTTGCATCACCATCACATGGTTTCACCATCATCACTTCCCCCATCCCTAGGCATGGCAAATACCCCCCTCCATGTGCCCATCACTTCCATCATCTCATGTATGCATATGTTGACTTATGAATGCTTAAGGAGTAAGAAAGCTTAAAATATCTTATACATTTTATATTATATTTTTATACTTAATCATATTTGTGTGTGTATATGTATGTATATATATATGTGTGTGTGTGTGTGTGTGTGTGTTTATGTGCATGTTCTCATGTATGCACATGTACATGTGTATGTGTATGTTACATATTCCTACAACGTTGCACAACTCCCACACGTTGTATCGTTACAAATCTCAATTTCGATTTTCAATCATATTTTCTCTTTTAAATTAATATGCATATATTTATAAACAAATTTTGAAAATAAATTTTCTTATCATTCTTAACTAATTAAAATGTTCATATTTTATTTATACAATCATATAAATTAATATTAATAATTATTTACAAAATTATTGTTATATTGATAAAGCTAAATGACCATTTATTTAAAGTGATATATTTACGGGTCGTTACAAATTGCTTAGAAAAATAAACAAAGAATTTCTACCTCAAAGACTTACTTATTTAAAACTAGGATTTTTAACCCAAAATAATCAAAAACTCAATTATCATACCAATTGATCATTTTTTTTTCAAAAACATTTTCTATAACTTTAAACAATGAAAAGTAGAGTGGACAAGGATAACTTATATCCTATTATTTTCCTATCCTATTCATATTACTTCTCTCCTATGTTATTTCTTACTAGATTACTAAACTATTTTATATAAATTTCTAATGCTATTTCTATCTAAATTTTCGAATATTGACTCATCGCAGTGCGTTCGCCTACTGCTTTAGCAATCTAGGCTTTTCTTTATATAAATATATTTCAGCTGTTATTCTCTACATTTCCTTATACAGGAATGTTCCTCCTACATATATTATTAGGCATTCTTACCCTTCTATTCTCTCTATCTCATTTTAATCAAGTTCAATTTCCATTTATTCCCGGTTTTAGAAAGAATTTTAGAAGAAGAACTTACAAGTTTATGAAATAGAAAAATCATCGAGTCCAATCTATGCTCTATTTTATATTTATTACATAAAACGAAAAATCTCTTTATGGAAAATCTTTAAACTGAAAAAAAATTTACTCAACTAATTTCTAAACTAAAGATTTCAAAAATGAAAAACCCTTTTTTCCGAAAACCTCTTCACTAGAAACTTTTGACTAAAAAAATTTCAATTATGAATTTTCAAATTTCCTTACTTTTTGAAAACAACAACTTCCTAATAAATCCTTTGAAAAACTCATTCAAAACATTTCAAAGAATTTTTCAAAAACCTTTTATCAAATTCTTTCACATGGGGTTGGATTTAGAAATTGATTTTAATTGTCCTTTCCACTAAACTTTCCTTCTTCCGTACTCCATCTTTATAAAAATCTGAGTATCTCCTCGTGGTGATTAACGTACACCTTCCTGTAGGAACTTGCTCCACTCCTTCTACACATCATACCACTCATATCATTCCTCACTTCTAGATGCTTACAACATTTAGGTTCTTATCTCCCATTTGTCTGGATAATATGTATGTCTTCAATCGTTAGTCCATCGAAATCTAAAATCATAAGGTAGTCTAGGCCCTACAAAGGAGTCAAGTACCATTCAGCTTCTGGGGTACTTCTATATGTCACAATCATGCTATTCTTGGTCCACTCCTTATAATACAACCTTCGCCCCATAGGGTAATCAGGGTAGGAGTATAATTTAATTCTATTTATTTTTCAGTCGCTACGCCTATCCTTTCGGAATATGGTCGCAATTACTTATATAGTAGAAATTTATTGAGTTAGCCGTATATTCAAAATAATTACATATATATATTGTAAGGTTTTTGAAATATGCTTTCAAAAATAACAAGTATGTCACTCATACTACCTATCCCCATTGATAAAGTAACCTAAGCTCTGATACCAAATGTAACAACCTGCCATGAAACGGGACAAATTTTCGACCCAGAAAAGGCCAGTCGAACCTTAGACCCATTCCAATGCTGGCTGTTGGTTGGTAAAATTGATTTAAAGAACAATATACAGAGCTATCTATCTACACATTCAGAATCTCACAGTGGAAGGATAAAATATAATATTAGAACAATATCTATTTATTTAAAAATTCAAATGCAAAAATGTACAGCATACTCCTATATAACAACGTCAAATATTCATAGTACAATTTCTCAAAATACATCATGTCTCAAACGGTACATTAGAAATATAGAAATAACATAAATAGATAAATAACTGCTATATATTTGTGTCTCCCCCACCATGTCCAAAAATCTACATTAACTTCTATAGCCTGCGTTGTAATAAGGATGGAATCAGAACGACAATGTTCGGTCAATAAAAATTTCGAGCCTTTCTATAATAGTACTTGGACAGTATAACTTAAATAAGAATGTGTCTTACGCATCCTAACTATACTATAAGTTTTCCAACTATAAGCCCTAAGGCTTTTCCATTCCAATTCTATAACCATTACCCTTTTTCAATCCAATAACCCATCTTCAACTGTAGACCAAAGGTCAACCTCAGTCCCATGCATCTACCATCAATAATATCCTAACAATGTAAGAGATAGTACCCAAGCCATTTTATACCCTTTTCAATGGGAGTTTGGCAGACTCTGACCATTTAATACCTCATTCTAGGCAGGTCCCCATCATTCAATACCCATTCCAAGGAGAACTCCTATCTGGTACTATCTAGCTGACATTGCATGGAATCATTTCATGCCACTTAATACTTCTTTATAGAAGAGGTGAACCCTATAGTATTCGCTTAATACCTTAAACCCTAAATGGACCCTCCTCAAGATATCCTCTACCGTGCCTAACCACTAACCCTAACTATTTAATACTTCCTACATAAGGAGGAGGCAGGCCCTCAAACATCCACTTAATACCTTCAACTACAAAGCAGGTCCTTCATATTATGACTCGTAACTCAAATGTATCACATTAGTCCGAGGTACTAGTATCCAGATTAGCTGGGCAAGTTTATCCTATAGAATTTAGGACTAACCTCGCGTCCTCTATGGGTACTTATTATAGGTGATGTACCACATCAGCCTCAAAGTCATACCACTAGTGGCTAGATTAGCTCGGCAGACTTCCATGTGCTTTTGACTGACCTCGCATCCTTATATCTTCATCATAATCTACACTCCCTTAACACACTATCACATACTTCACTGCATTCACTATTAAGGGCTTATAAGGAAAACCCTTATTTCGCCTTAACTATCAATTTCTTTCCTAAGGGGATTTAATATTAATTAATAAACTATTTACTGTGAAATTAATAAGCTATTAATTATATGTTATTTATACGCTAATATATGTATAAATATGTCCCTAAAATATTTCTAAGTATGCGAAGATTACGCCCTGAACTAATATTTTAAATACCAAATCTTTAAATCTATACAAGACTAATTCCATATCAACAAACATACCGTATTGTGAGAAATGCGGATTGCGGATTTTAAGGATGGAATAACACTAGGGGGTAAATAGTGTTTTGTGGATTTTCTAAATCTTTTTGAAACTTATGTAAATTTAATCACCAACAAATGCAATTCACAGACACAAATATAATCACAGAATCAGACACAGATGCAAATAATAAATAAAAGCAGTAAAGGAAAGAACACACCAGGATTTTATAGTGGTTCGGAGTTACCCTGCATCCAGTCCCGCACAAACGTACGGATTACTTATCAAAAATAATCTCCCAGAATACACCCTCGATTTCAAGGCCACGAGGTACACCCTCCTGTATTCGAGTCTGGGGCAAACTCTCTTGATTTACCAGGCCACAAGATCACCTAATCGATTTTCAGGGCAACAATCACACCCAATTGATTTCAAGGCTCAACCGCACCTTTTACTCAACAGTTTTGATTTACAAATAATCCTATAACTCTGAATAGCACTGAGATCTTACGGAGAGAGTGGCAGAGAATTAAATAAGAGATAATCAAGTTTGATTCACTTGGTATTTCGGCAGAGTATAGTTTGGAATTCTTTTGAATAAATGTGGAAGATGAAGAGAAGAGAAAACAAGAGAAATTTGATTAAAAATTCATTTAAAACTACTGGTATTTATAGGAAATCAACAGCCATATCTATTCGTGAAAGGATACGACGAATAGACACTTCTTTTGAAATTTTGAATTTTGAATTTAATGGACACCATGTCGACATGGGGGTTGGATGGATGTCAACATGCTCTAGGCAAAATTGATGATTTTGATTTTCTTATTAAAATTGATTTCTATAATTTTGTCAAAACGATTTCTAAACTTTGTAAATATATTTGAATATAGTTTAAACATATAAAAGAGTTTAGAAAGTAATTTTTAATATATATAATTTTAATCTATAAAGTGATTTAAAATCTGAGTAAATAAATATTTTAAAGCTAAATATTTAAAACAAGAGATAGTTTAAAAACAAATGAAGTTTAAAACAAGAGTTTATTTAAAAACAAAAAACAAAGAATATTTTAAGGCTAAAACATTTTGAAAAGCAGTTTTGAAAATCATTTTGAAAAACCATTTTGAAGTAGTTTTGCAAGCTTCTTCCTGTAGAATATCTCATCACATCAGGACTCGAGAACTTGTACAAAACCAGGATGTTCGTGGGTTTGTAAGCCACTTGTCGTAGGTTTGTAAGTTACTTGTCGTGGGTTTGTAAGCCACTAAGAAGGTAGAAATGGGTTCCATCCCAAATGAAATATGGAATGAAGATTTCCATGCTATTATGAAGTTTTAACATAATTCTAGACTCAATACTTATCTTGTACTATTAAAATCTTGAACTCTTGATAACTTGATTTCTTGATACTCATGAGTATTCAATCTTGATATCTTCAATCTTTAAATTCATCAGTCTTGTATCTTTATATTGTACAGTCTTCATTCTTAGTACATGCATGTTTATATCCTGCATATACATATATATATACATATAAACTATAATGTTAGTATTTATATTTTATAACAAGTCCTAAGGTTGTTGTCATCAAAACCATCCTTCTCAAGGACTAACAATCTCCCCCTTTTTGATGATGACAACCTATGTTTATAAAATATACTTCTCCTTCACAATAACTCCCCCTAAAACTAATAACTCCTCCTAAAACTAATAACTCCCCCTTAATCTAAGCCTAACTACTCTAACTACTCTATTTTATAATTCTCCCCCTTTGTCATCAACAAAAACCATCCTAAAACCATAAAACAATAAAACTCCCCTTTAAACTAATATAGAACAAAGTATAGTAAATGGAATGTGAAAGATATTAACATAATTATATTATAATTATTCAATACATAAATATGTATAAGTATATTTCAGCCAATCCAATCAACACACACATCAAATCCAAGCATGTCAAACAAGTCAATCAAGTCAAACAAGTCAATCAAGTCAATCAATTCAAACAAGTCAATCAAGTCAATCAAGTCAAACAAATCAAAAACTAATAACCCTATACTTTAAGACAATAATATAAACTCCCCCTTAATAAAATACACTTGTTATGTGTACATGTATGCAATATGTAGTTTGTAATGTAGTATGAAATGTATGACATATGCAATGTAGCATGAGATGATATGCAGAATGAAGTGCAACTTATGATGCAAATGATTATGATATTTTATGCATTGTAATTTTCGATGTAATATGCAATGAAATGTGATATGAAATAAGATGCATAATGATATATAATATGAAATAAAATGATAACGAAGTAAAAATAATAATATGCAGAATGATATGATGATATATATACTATGGTAAGAGGTATTCAGATTATAAGATAAACATGAGTGATAAGTAATATCTAATTGACAAGCATATATATATATATATATATATGTGTGTGTGTATGTATGTATGTATGTATGTATGTATGTATGTATGTATGTATGTATGTACGTACGTATGTATACATATATCAAACTATTTATTATAACTCACTTCAACCAAACAAAGATAATACACACCAATTACTAGACTTAGGTTAAGGAAACTAATGAATGTGACTGAAAGAGTAGTAAAGACAAGAGTTTAAAGGTAATAAACGATATTAAAACTATAACATATTCATGAAAGGTAGTAATCAAACTCAATATCAAAATCAAATTGCTAAGAAATATGGATTTAAACTATATATATGATCAATATGGTTTTTTTTAAATTAATAACCTCCTTATTTAATTTCTTTAAAATATTTTTTTTTAACTTAATTGTTTTTTAAGAATCCAAACTTCCATGTTTATAACATACTTAACTTACTAATTAAAACCTATATATTAAATTATTATTGATTAAAATATTTAGAAACATGTTTAAACACCTTTTAAATTAAAAAAATATCATAATGAAATATTAAATAAAATAACAAAGATTGAAAAACTAAAATAAACATGTGTTATATTAAGGCCTCTTACATTAAATAATTTAGTTAATTATTAAAAAATATTTAACCATGAAATTAATTTTAAAATATTCTAATATAAGTTAGAAAATAACTCTAAAAAGAATAGAGAAAAATACTTAATTTAAGTATCATTTTTACATAGTTTAAAGTTTCAAATAGAAAAGACAGCATTTGCAGAATGCTACAAAATGTTTTTGTAGTAAAATATATTCAAAACATTATAAAACAGAAACTGCAGCATTTAACAAATGCTGTGAAAAGTTTCTGAAACACTACAGCGTTTCTTAGCACAGTAATGCTATAAAAACGAATTTGCAGTGCTTAAAAAACGATAACAGAAGCAAAGACAGCATTTCATAAATGCTATCTAAAGTTCTGGGCCTGTTTTTAACATGATTTTGCACTAATTTTACGACTAGATTTTGGCATGTCAATAATTGATTTTTGACCCAATTTTTTATAGTAGTTAATATAATTAAAGTAAATAAAAAACACAAAGAAAAATAATGAAAAAACATGTGTAAAGACACTTGGCATTATGCATGTAAAAATGCTTTTATTAAAGAACAAGTGTAATGACACGTGTCATTTTGCATGTATGTCACTATCTATTTATATGACAAGTGTCATGTGATGTGACGCAATCTTATTAAATGAAGAAATCTATAAATAGAGTTTTATTCTAACATTCTAAATTCATTCTGTTAATTTCTTAAAGGCATAAAATTAGTATCTTAAAAAAAATAGAGTACGAGAAGTAAAAACAACATTAGAAAAGTTGAAATCACGAATGAAAGTATGCTTTTCTACTTAGTATAGTTGTAATAAATTAGTAGTAAGATTTTATTTGAAAGGAACACTACGCCATAGATTGCATACTGCAACACCCAAGAAGTGATGCAGGAAGTGCCAAAAAATGTTGTTGTAGGCTAAAAAAGGGCAAAGGCAACACTTTCTCGGTGATGCATTTTGCCGCGTTGCCCTAGAGTCAAAGGCAACATCTTTGCGGCCCTAAGGCAACATCGGTTCTGTTGTTGCCACAGGTACCAAATTTACTAAAAAGTGGGCCCCACAATCGGAACCTGTTGAATATGCGACTATATGATTTTTGTTTGATGATAATAAACATATATATATATATTCATTTAAATGTATTTGTTAATGTACTATTTTATTTTCACAGATTAAATAAATATTTGCTGAATAAAATAAATAACACGGAATTTAAATTCAAACGAATATTTTATTCAAACAAATATTTATTACAATTTTGAATAGTACAAATTCAAGATCTCATTATATATATACAATTTCAATTACAATACAATTTTGATTAAATCACAATTTTCCATTTACATTTGCACCTCACTACAATTCACTCTCACTCGTATTTATCCTCAACTTTATTCCAGATTGAATCCAGCATCTGAGCTATCTGCAAAAATATACACTGACGCAGTAAAATTGAGAATAAAATATTTTTGCAGTATAAAATAAAATGAGATTTTGAAAATATTATTTGCCTTAGTTATTTGGGTTGTTCGTCATCATTTAATTCTAAATTCATCATACACGAACAGCTTGTGACATGCACCGTGTATCACTGTACATGCCACAAGGCCGTGCACACCGATATACACTTGATAAATCTACAAAGACAGGTGAGCACAAGGTCAAACCCAAATTAAAAGCCGGGTTCAACTCAAGTGAAATACAGATAACATCACGACACGAGCACAAGGTCAAACCCGAGTTTTGCAACTGGATTCAACTCAAGTACAATTTCAAAAATCAACCTGAAATGATCAAGAACCAACAAAACAGCTCAAATCAATACTCAAGCAAATACACAAACCAACAAAGGCAAGGCAATGCATTTCAATGATCAGTTCAGGTTAGTATATATGAATATAAGATCAAAGAATAGAAGGAACAACAAAAGCAATAGGTACAACAGTGCACAGGATACAAGTAAAGTGGTACAGTAGTACAAAGTAGTTCAGGCATGCACAAGAGAGAGACAAGAAACCAGCATCACCAAACTAGTGAAATGGAACAGACCAGAGAAGCATGTCACAAAAGTGAGTTCAAACTAGACACAACACTTGGTGGTTAAAGAATCAAACAGGGATCAAAGTACTAAGCATCATATGCAAATGAGACAAGGTTACAAATCAAGCATACATATAAACAAATGCAACATGAAAACAACTCAAGATCAATGCATATGAAGCAACCAAACCCGACTGAAGTGTTCAGAGATTACAAATATACAATGGAGCACATATATGAACACACATGTATACAATGCACAGCAACTCGAATATCAATGACACTGCCTCAACAGTCAGAGCATCATCAGCAAACATAAACAAGACTGCAACACTACGGCAACTACAAGTGATCAAGCATCAAGTCAAAGACAACTACAGTCTTACAGGAACCAAGACAAAATTCAAGCACCAAACTCGGCCAAGACTACCATGTACACAAGTAAATGCAACTGTGACATATAACATGAATTTATCAAGTCGTGAAACATCAAAATACAAGTGAGTGTATCAAGTCAGAGCTGTGACAACCAGAGTCAAAGGCAAGGATCGATCAAGTCAAGTTATGTTAACATGAATAAACAATGTCAAGTTCAAATGCAAAATCCCAAAGACGTGATATTCAGAAAATCAGAGAATACAAAGTCAACCGAAAATCAAGCCGTGGTGGCCACGAAATCAAACAAGCCATGAGAAGCAAGAAATCAAAATATATACGAATTAAACAAGTCAGTAATCATCATCAACATCCATACGAAAATTAATGGCCAAGATAAATCAATTGACGAATTCAAATAAATTCAGACGAACGAAAATAAAGGGATTCGAACCCTATATAAAGGTTCAACATCATTGGCAAAGAAATCATTCGAGTTCAAGCAACAAAGAATAAACATTCTACTCGAAGCAAGTCGAGCATAGGCAAATTGAAAAGTAAAATCACGTACCAGTTATAACAATCGTACTCGACTAAATTGAAGAAGCCGCGAACAATCCAATTGATCAAAGAAAGAAATTGAAGCATCGACAATCAATACGACAAGTGGCGACTCTATTACGGAACCCTAATTTCAGATAGAAGAGGAGATGAGCCCGGCATTTTTTTATAGAGCAAAAGTAAATCAGGAAATAAAAGAGAACGAGGCCGGCATTTTGTTAAGTGTTTGAGTGAAACCCTTCAATATTTTGTTAACTTTTGCCGCTTTGTTTTTGCTTCCGCGTTAAAAATTATTTCAGCCCACATTTTTTTCAGCCCGCACTCATTTTTTATAATATTTTTATAAGTCTATAGCTACTGCAACATAGTGTTGATATCTATGCTAACATCCTGAAGCTAATGTTGTAATAGACAAAAATCAGCATAGCTATCGTTACATTGTAGCTAGCAACATCTTGTATTTTCGTTGCAATAGGCCATCTATGGCGTAGTGGAAACACATTTTAAAATACTTTTAAAAAAATTTAGACTGGTATATCGATAGGTATACCATGGTGTGTCGATATATGGACCAAAATATCAAAACTTATAAAAGGGAAAAAATTTCTATACCTAACTAAATGCATAAATATGTATTCCTAAATGCAACAATAAAGATGAAATAATAGTAAAGCGTACCACTTTTTGCACTTCTCCATCTTTCTAACTTTGTTGTTCTTCCATTATCGTGAACCATACATTTATATCTTTCAGAATTTGACGATGATATCTATTCTATTGCGACGGGCTTGTTTTTCTGATCATCGTAGTATATTCATTTGCTGAATTTGAAGACCGTATGAGAAAGATACAAATGATTTAGTAGATTGACCAACTTGGCGTCAAAACTTTGAATTTGAATTTTGAATGAATGGACACTTCAACCACTATAAATAGGCCCAACAGTCACCACTTTTCATAAAAAGTTCTCTTCTTCTTCTTTCCGTTTTTCTATTTACTATCAAACTTCTAGGACGCATATCTCCTTCGTTTCTTAACGGAAATGGATGAAACCAGCGGCAAATCGAAGAGGAAGGAAAGGGCTACGATCTAGTAATAGTTTGGTGATGAATTTGGAGGGTATTGTGGTGCAACAGGCCGAACAGTAAGAGAAATGCAGGAAATCCCGTACACAGTTTTCAGTTTTAGATAGCCAACTTCAAACTGTCATATCTCACTCAATTTTGATCAGAATTTGATGATCCACCCATCAAAACGACCGTGAGAACAAGAACTACAATCTGGAAAAGGAGTTGGGACAATATACTCAAATTTCTGGATGAAATTTGAAGAATATCATTGACAGTTTTGCTTTCTTTTTCTCTTTGTTCACCAAAAGTTCACTTGTAACTTTGTCATTTCTTAACGGATTTGCATGAAACCAGTGGCATTGCGAAGCAGACGGAGAGAAGTAAAGTATTAAATCAAGTTATAGATGAGAATCAAAAGTTTTGTATTGATCCGGTACCCATTTCATTGTCGATTGCCATTATATATCCATTTCTTCTTCTTGATCGATGAATGATTATGTGGTATCTTTTAACCAACAGTCATTAGACATAACTCTTCTCCTGCAAAACAACATAACCTTTTAAAGAATCAAATGACTTTTCAAAATAACTAAATATAGTTTTAAACAACAATATCATGATGATTCTGTGACATATTCATATGAAAATAGTGTTAATAATTTTATCATAAAAAATTGCCATTTTAAAAAATTTCAAAATTCAGATTACGAAAACTTTGAAAACCTTGCTCTGATACCAAATGTGAGAAATGCGGATTACAGATCTTAAGGCTGGAATAACACTAGGGGGTGAATAGTGTTTTGTGAATTTTCTAAATCTTTTTGAAACTTATGTAAATTTAATCACCAACAAATGCAATTCACGGACACAGATATAATCATAGAATCAGACATAGATGCAAATAATAAATAAAAGCAGTAAAGGAAAGAACACACCAGGATTTTATACTGGTTCGGAGTTACCCTACATCCAGTCCCGCACAAACGTATAGATTTCTTATCAAAAATAATCTTCCAGATTAAACCCTCGATTTCAAAGCCACGAGGTACACCCTCCTGTATTCGAGTCTGGAGCAAACTCTCTTGATTTACCAGGCAACAAGATCAGCTAATCGATTTCCTGGGCAACAATCACACCCAATTGATTTCAAGGCTCAACCGCACCTTTTACTCAACGGTTTTGGTTTACAAATAATCCTATAACTCTGAATAACACTAAGATCTTACGGAGAGAGTGGCAGAGAATCAAACAAGAGATAATCAAGTTTGATTCACTTGGTATTTCGGCAGAGTATAGTTTGGAATTCTTTAGAATAAATGTGGAAGATGAAGAGAAGAGAAAACAAGAGAAATTTGATTAAAAATTCATTTAAAACTACTGGTATTTATAGGAAATCAACAGCCATATATATTCGTGAAAGGATACGACGAATAGACACTTCTTTTGAAATTTTGAATTTTGAATTTAACGGACACCATGTCGACATGGGGGTTGGATGGATGTCGACATGCTCTAGGCATAATTGATGATTTTGATTTTCTTATTAAAATTGTTTTCTATAATTTTGTCAAAACGATTTCTAAACTTTGTAAATATATTTGAATATAGTTTAAACATATAAAAGAGTTTAGAAAGTAATTTTTAATATATATAATCTTAATCTATAAAGTGATTTTAAATCTGAGTAAATAAATATTTTAAAGTTAAATATTTAAAACAAGAGATAGTTTAAAAACAAATGAAGTTTAAAACAAGAGTTTATTTAAAAACAAAAAACAAAGAATATTTTAAGGCTAAAACATTTTGAAAAGCAGTTTTGAAAATCATTTTGGAAAATCATTTTGGAAAACCATTTTGAAGTAGTTTTGCAAGCTTCTTCCTACAAAATATCTCATCACATCAGGACTCGAGAACTTGTACAAAACCAGGATGTTCTTGGGTTTGTAAGCCACTTGTCGTAGGTTTGTAAGCTACTTGTTGTGGGTTTGTAAGCCACTAAGAAGGTAGAAATGGGTTCCATCCCAAATGAAATATGGAATGAAGATTTCCGTGCTATTATGAAGTTTTAACATAATTCTAGACTCGATACTTATCTTGTACTATTAAAATCTTGAACTCTTGATAACTTGATTTCTTGATACTCATGAGTCTTCAATATTGATATCTTTAATCTTTAAATTCATCAGTCTTGTATCTTTATATTGTACAGTCTTCATTCTTGGTACATGCATGTTTATATCCTGCATATACATATATATATATATATATATCCAAACTATAATGTTAGTATTTATATTTTATAACAAGTCCTAAGGTTGTTGTCATCAAAACCATCCTTCTCAAGGACTAACACGTATATCCAATAATCTCAATTCAACAAAAGACTTGTATACAAATAGAATTCATACCAAACTTATTTTATACTAAATAAGTATAATCAACATTAATAGAATTAGCAATTCAAATCCTTTTACACTCTATTCAACTTCTACATATACAAATTAAAAAGGGAATTCTCATTTAAATTACGGAAATAGGCAGTGCAAACTACGAAAAGAGAATATGTACCTTACACACCATTGACTTATTTCTTTTCAAAATCCCTTAATCAGATCTAAAGAAAAAGATGAAGTGGAATAGAATGTAAAACATTAAAATTGCAATAACTGCACAATTCCACTATTTTAATATAGAATAATTTAGATTCTAACTTAAAAATTGATATTTCGCTTTAGGAGAATTTTGGGATTTTAATGTGATGTTTTCGTAAACAAAATTCCCCAAGACTTATATAAAATCCAAGTTATAATATACAATTACTAAAATTAGAAAAACTAAGATTTCCACTCACAAAATGTTCTTAGCTCTTCCTTTTTGGATTCGTTAACGTCCACTTAAATCTATTACAGATCTCTCCTTTTAGAAATATATTACAAGAGAATTGCATATGAATTAGGTTTAGAAATTTAGTGGTTGGAGTAGAATAGGATAAGAAATTAAATAATAAACACCTAAAAGTTCTTACCTGAAACCATAGAGAATTTTCTAAATCTTCGAAGAGAGAGACTAACAAAGCCTCGCTTATTTCCTAAAATAATTTGTGAATAAAAGTGAGGGGGCTAGGCTCTTATTTATAGTGCTTAGAAAGCACTTGAGTCATTGAATTTAAGTCGGTTTAAGAAAATGAAATCCGGACTGTCCATGGTGTGAAAACCCTAACTGCCACCCCAACCACCGGTCGACCGCTCTTCTCCAAGCGGTCGACCGCTTGTAGTCGATCGACCCAAGAAAGGTGGTCATAGGTAGCGTTTTTTGGGAAGAATTGATTGTTGCCATTGATTTATTATTTAATACCTTAATTATATTTAATGTTAAATTTTCTTTTGACATTTACTTGACCCCCAAGTCCGACTACCTTTAATTTTTGAATTTCAAAATTTAGCATTAATTATTTATTTGAATTTGAATTCCATTAATATTAATTTGAATCTGAAAACTTCAAAAATCACTGACTTTTTTATTTGAGCTCCATTTTCAAAACTTTATATATGGAAATTGATCAAAAAATCCCCACGAATGCAATGGCACAAATTTCATGCCAAATTCTGAAATTTACAAAATTTCCATTTTTAGCCTTATTATTAATTTATTAATTAATTCTTTTCTTATTAGTTGATTTCTTATTAATTTTTATGGGGTGTTACAGTTGAATTCCAAAAATTTCTAAAAACACTATTATGTGACTCCCTAGTGTGAACTCATGCTTCGGGTAATATTTAAACATTTAAGCCTGTACAGAATTTGATGAAGCACGGTAGTAGACACGAGTTCAGTTGCTTGCATATCATCCGGGTAAAATCTTATTTCTATTCATTTTAGCTACCCTTAAGCAATAATATATTATGCTTGTTTTCTCCTCGTCGTTACTATATCACTTATATATCCAGAGCTTGGTTGATGGTCAAAACTCTAATAATACCAATTCTTGATTATAAAGTTCACTATTAAAGTCCATGGTTTAATCCGATAACATTTAAGTATCCATCATTCAAAAACTTCAACTTTAAGTTGACTACAAGTAAAGGTGATACCAACCTTCTACTCGAAGGAGATGAATTTATCTTGAATAGTGTTTCACTTCAAATGGTTAACTTAAACCTAGTTATGGCCTTAACCTGATCATGACTATCGTTTGATTAACCAAAATCAAAGTATAGTTTGGACACTTAAGATTTACAATATTCTCAAGTCAAAAGACTACTTCACATCATCACATGAGATCCTCTATTTGACTTTAACCTATAGAAAACTCTTAATGAGTCGTTTTGTAATTGTTCTAGACAATTACACGTACGAAACTCTTTAGTTTCCATAATGGTCATGACTAATCCCCAATACATCATATAGAGAGCATTATGTACACTAGTCCCAATGAATATATCAAAATCCCATTGCAACATCCTATAAAATTGATGACGTTTAATAAGTAATTAATAAGGCTTCAAAAATGAAATTCGAGCAAATGATGGAATTTGACCATGAAACTTACAACCTTATGATCATGACAATTTTCTAAGAAATTTTAATATTTGGAGTTTTGCGATCAAAGCTCAAACGAAGAATTTATTAGCATTTGAACTTTTCAAAGTGAAAATAATTAAATAATGAAAAAGGAAATAAACATTATATACAAGGCCTCATCGGTCGACCCACTCCATGGGTCGGTCGACCGCTAGCGGTCGACCTGTTAATCCTTGAGAAGGATGATTTTAATGACAACAACCTTAGGACTTGTTATAAAATACAAATACTAACATGATAGTTTAGATATATATATATATGCAGAATATAAACATGCATTAAACAAGACTGAAGACTGATCAGTATAAAGACTCAAGACTCAAGATTTAGAATGGAGATATCAAGATTGAAGACTCTAGAGTATCAAGATCAAGATTTCAAGATAAGTGTCTGGTTTTTGTAAAAACTTCATAATAGCACAGAAATCTTCATTCCAAATTTCATTTGGGATGGAACCCATTTCTATCTTCTTAGTGGCTTACAAACCCACGACAAGTAGCTTACAAACCTACGACAAGTGGCTTACAAACCCACGAACATCCTGGTTTTGTACAAGTTCTCGAGTCCTGATGTGATGAGATATTTTGTAGGAAGAAGCTTGCAAAACTACTTCAAAATGGTTTTTCAGAATGATTTTCAAAACTGCTTTTCAAAATGTTTTAGCCTTAAAAATTATCTTTTCAAATGATTTTCAAAAAGATGTTTTAGCCTTAAAATATTTTTTGTTTTTGTTTTTAAATAAACTCTTGTTTTAAACTTCGTTTGTTTTTTAAAAACTATCTTCTGATTTTTAAATATTCTTTTATAATATATATATACTTGAGATTTAAAATCAAATTTATATATACATTCTAAAAATATATTTTTCTACTCTTTTTTATTTTAAAACATAGAAAAATTAGTTTATTTTACTCCAGAATCATTTCATCTTGTTTTCCTTTCAATACCATTTTCAAAACAAATTTTACATTATTTTTAACTAGGGTATGTCAACATCATAGGATACCCCATGTCGACATAGTGGCCGTTAAATTCAAAAGTTTCAATTTTCAAAAGAAGTGTCTATTCGTTTAAATCCCTTTACGAATGGTTATGACCGTTACTGGTCTATAAATAGCCTTCACAAACGAATTTTTCAAATGACTATTTTCTTATTTTCTTCGCTCCTTCTCCATAAATCTCTATTCTAAAATATTCATATTTTTAAGATCGTGCCGAAATTCTGCCGAATTCTCAAGTGAATCAAATTAGAATCTCATTCTTATTTGATTCTCTGCCCTTTCTCGAATATCAAAGTGCTATTCAGAGTTATAGGATTGTTTGTAAATCAAACTGTTGAGTAAATGGTGCGGTTGAGCCTTGAAATCAATTGGGTGTGATTGTTGCCCCGGAAATCGATTAGGTGATCTTGTGGCCTGGTAAATCAAGAGAGTTTGCCTCGGACTCGAATACAGGAGGGTGTACCTCGTGGCCTTGAAATCGAGGGTTGAATCTGGGAGATTATTTTTGATAAGAAATCCATACATTTGTGTGGGAATGGATGTAGGGTAACTCCGAACCAGTATAAAATCTTGGTGTATTCTTTCCTTTACTGCTTTTATTTATTATTTGCATTTGTGTCTGATTCTGTGATTATATCTGTGTCTGTCAATTGCATTTTTTGGTGATTAAATTTATATAAGTATCAAAAAGATTTAGAAAATCCATAAAACACTAATCACCCCCCCCCCCCCTCTAGTGTTATTCCAGCCTTAAGATCCATAATCCGCATTTCTCACATTTAGTATCAGAGCGAGGTTTTCAAAGTTTTCATAATCTGAATTTTGAAAAGTTTTAAAAATGGCAATTTTTTATAAAATTATTAACACTATTTTCATATGAATATGTCACGAAATCATCATGATATTGTTGTTTAAAACTATATTTAGTTATTTTGAAAAGTAATTTGATTCTTTAAAAGGTTATGTTGTTTTGCAGGAGAAGAGTTATGTCTAATGACTGTTGGTTAAAAGATACCACATAATCAATCATCGATCAAGAAGAACAAATGGATATATAATGGCAATCGACAATGAAATGGGTGCCAGATCAATACAAAACTTTTGATTCTCATCTACAACTTGATTTGATACTATACTTCACTCCATCTGCTTCACAATGTCACTGGTTTCGTGCGAATCCGTCAAGAATAGACCAAGTTATGGCCAAATGAAGTTTTGGTGAACAAAGAGAAAAGGAAAGCAAAACTGTCAATGTTATTCTTCAAATTACATCCAGATATTTGAGTATTTTGTCCCAACTTCATTTCTAGATTGTAGCTCTTGTTCTCACGGTCGTTTTGATGGGTGGATCATCAAATTCCGATCAAAATTGAGTGAGATATGACAGTTTGAAGTTGGCTATCCAAAACTGAAAACTGTGTACGGGATTTCCTGCATATCTCTTACTGTTCGGCCTGTTGCACCACAATACCGTCCAAATTCATCACCAAACTATTACTAGATGGTAGCCCTTGCCTTCCTCTTCTATTTGCCGCTGGTTTCATCAAATTCCGTTAAGAAACAAAGAAGATTTGCCTTCTAGAAGTTTGATAGTAAATAGAAAAACGGGAAGAAGAAGAAGAAGAGAAAGTTTTATGAAAAGTGGTGACTGTTAGGCCTATTTATAGTGATTTAAGTGTCCATTCGTTCAAAATTCAAATTCAAAGTTTTGGTGCCAAGTTGGTCAATCTACTAAATCATCTAAATCTTTCTCATACGATCTTCAAATTCTGCAAATGAATATACTACGATGATCAGAAAAACAAGCCCGTCGTAATAGAACCGATCTCGTCGTCAAATTCTAAAAGATATAAATGTGTGGTTAACGACAATGGAAGAACAACAAAGTTAGAAAGATAGAGGAGTGCAAAAAGTGGTACGCTTTACTATTATTTCATCTTTATTGTTGCATTTAGGAATATATATTTATGCATTTAGTTAGGTATAGAAATTTATCTCTTTTATAAGTTTTGATATTTTGGTCCATATATCGACACACCATGGTATACATATCGATATACCAGTCTAAATTTTTTTTAAAGTCTTTTAAATGTGTTTCCTTTCAAATAAAATCTTACTACTAATTTATTACAACTATACTAAGTAGAAAAGCATACCTTCATTCGTGATTTCAACTTTTTCTAATGTTGTTTTTACTTCTCGAACTCTATTTCTTTTAAGATGCTAATTTTATGTCTTTAAGAAATTAATAGAATGAATTTAGAATGTTAGAATAAGACTCTATTTATAGATTTCTTCATTTAATAATATTGCGCCACATCACATGACACTTGTCATATAAAAAGATAGTGACATACATGCAAAATGACACGTGTCATTACACTTGTTCTTTAATAAAAGTATTTTTACATGCATAATGCCAAGTGTCTTTACACATGCTTTTTCATTATTTTTCTTTATGTTTTTTATTTACTTTAATTATATTAATTACTATAAAAAAATTGGGTCAAAAATCAATTATTTACATGTCAAAATCTAGTCGTAAAATTAGTGCAAAAATCATATTAAAAACAGGCCCAGAACTTTAGATAGCATTTCTGAAATGTTGTCTTTGCTTCAGTTAACGTTTTTTAAGCACTGCAAATTCGTTTTTATAGCATTACTGCGTTATGAAACGCTGTAGTGTTTAAGAAACTTTTCACAGCCTTGGTTAAATGCTGCGGTTTCTGTTTTATAATGTTTTGAATATATTTTACTACAAAAACTTTTTATAGCATTTTGTAGATGCTGTCTTTTCTATTTGAAACTTTAAACTATGTAGAAATGATATTTAAATTAAGTATTTTTTCTCTATTCTTTTTAGAGTTATTTTCTAACTTATATTAGAATATTTTAAAATTAATTTCATGTTTAAATATTTTTTAATAATTAACTAAAAATTTTTAATGTAAGAGGCCTTAATATAACACATGTTTATTTTAGTTTTTCAATCTTTGTTATTTTATTTAATATTTCATTATGATATTTTTTTTAAAAGGTGTTTAAACATGTTTTTAAATATTTTAATCAATGATAATTTAATATATAGGTTTTAATTAGTAAGTTAAGTATTTTATAAACATGGAAATTTGGATTCTTAAAAAAACAATTAAGTTAAAAAAAAATATTTTAAAGAAATTAAATAAGGAGGGTATTAATTTTAAAAAAAACCATATTGATCATATATATAGTTTAAATCCATATTTCTTAGCAATTTGATTTTGATATTGAGTTTGATTACTACCTTTCATGAATATGTTATAGTTTTAATATCATTTATTACCTTTAAACTCTTGTCTTTACTACTCTTTCAGTCCCATTCGTTAGTTTCCTTAACCTAAGTGTGAGGACCCAACTTTCTACTACCAGAAAGTTGCATCATCTTTAAGAAAGAAAGAGGTGAGAAATAGAAAAGATAGAGAAGAAAGAAGAAACAACATCAGAATCTCAACAGCGGAACGAATGAAATATAATAGATCACATAAGAGATTACATAGTAACATATACATCAGAGTTACACAGATAATACATCACATACTAGACAGTTATAAACACCTGTCTAGTTTATACAACTCGATACAACTCAAATACAACATAGAGATACCAACACAGCGGAACTACTATATATATCTATAACGCTGAAGCCTCCTGCTCCATTGCTCCTCCACAATTCGTCAAAGCTAACCTGAATCCCTTGGCTACTCGTAAAAATTTGAGTACCCGAGAGTTTAAGAAAAACAGAAATAAACTCCGGGTCAGGCATGGGTCTGCTATGAGTAACAGGTTAAAGTTGCTTAACTTTGAAAAACCTTTGAAAACAAAAGGTATCACTAAGACTTCCCACACATAAACATGGAAAAGTTTTTACCTTACACTAACCAAAACTTTGATAGGAAATTCAGTGATATTATAATAGGTCTAGGTTTTTCAAGTAAATAAGAAATAGCTGAAATTGTTACATGATTAAATTCCAGCATACTAGGTTTACAATCAAATCCATTGGTACTTATTGGAGATTGGATTCCATACAATGGCAGGGCTACTGGGGTACCGTCCGTCACAGTACCTGGCCTAGATCAGCGTACCGAGGATTACTCCCAATCCCTTGCAACACAAGGCCAGAACCATCGCTTACTGGACAGTCCCGAACGAAACAACCCCACGGTTGTCGCGACCAACCGTACACACAGCCGAATAATAAGGGACATCTAGACAGGGGTATATCTCGCTCTCAAGTGGGTGCTACCCACGAAGCCTTGCTGCACCTCCCCTGTTTTAGCCATTCCCGGTTGATGAGGCTTGAGGTTACGATTACCTCATCAAAACACATCACTTAGAATGCTCATCGTCCACCTGACGATGTTCTGAAAGCATTTAATCCATACAAGTTCGTTCCGGGTTCGAACGAAACCGAAGGCATTATCTCGTTACACTCATTTTGGAATCACCCTCAGAGTTAACGACAATAACCCTTGCACTCTTAATCATCATCTTCACTTGAGATTCACGACCTATCGTTAATTTGGATCGATGTGGTTTTCGGATATCCAAATCTGGAAACCCGGTCCCGGTCTCATCGAAATCCAAAACGTATCTTTTAAGGCCAAGTTGTTTTAAAGTTAAAATAATTCAATTCATATTATCTATATACACACAAATAGATAATTTACAAATCACGATAGATAATCTACATTATCATCACCAAAAGATAATTCATATTATCATCACAACAGATAATCCATATTATCATCATACTTCAACCAAAGCATCCATATCACACAACATTACTTGTCTCATATCTGAGATCAAACCATTCAAGACAATCAATATCATCCATCCATACATAAGCAAGGATTTATTAATCACACTATAATTAATTTAAAATAAATTAAATTAATTACTTGCATCTCTAATTAATTTAAAGTGAATTAAATTAATTACTTTCATCCTTATCAATCTTGCTTATTTAACTATTAATTAATTTCCAATCAATTAATCAAAAATCATCCAACTATTCATTTTAATTAATCATCCTTGATTTATTATCTTTTAATTACATTCAAGTAAGTATCCTTTATTAATTTCACAAATTAATTATCCTTAACCAAATATAGTAATTAATCTTTAATTACTTCATAAATTAATTAACTACATTAATCCTTAATTAATTACATTAATTTATCACTTCATTTATTTATTATTTCAAATAAATAAATTCTTAATTACATCATTAATTATATTAATTAATGATCTCTAATTGTATTTTCAATTTAAATTAATTACATTTAGAAATTAATCTTCATTTAGACCACACATATTAATCACCCTTGATTAATAACATCCAGTAATTAACTACCCTTAATTACTTTATCAAATAAATAAATTACTCCTTAATTAATTATCTTTAATTAATCCCTTGATTAATTCTATTAAGTAATTAACTACTCTTAATTACTCCATTAATTACATCCAGTAATTATCCATTAATTACTTCCCTGAGTAATTATACTTCATTAAATTACATTAAGTAATTATACTTCACAAATCATTAAGTGATTATCTTAAATAAATTAAACTTAATTAATTAACTTAAACTAATCAAATTAAACTCAATTAATTACAATGAGTATTTAATTTCTTAATTACTTCCATTAAGTAATTACATTTACAATTTTCACAAATGATTATCTTTAAATTAATTAATCTAATTAATTATTAAAATTAATCACATTAATTAATTATTTAATAATCCTTAGTTAATGATCTTCATTAACTATTTAAAATTCATTAATTACTTTTCTAAAGTAATTAAAACTTATATTAATCATTATTAATTATAAATTAATTAACCATTAATAACCCATTAATTAATCCTAATTATTTAATTAATTAAGTGTTAACTGTAACTTAATTAATCCTTAATTACTTGATTAATTAATTTCTAATCATCAATTTAAAAATAAACTCTATGATTCTTAATTACAAATTAATTATTGCTTAATTAATTAACTTAAACCTTAATTAATAAATTTAAACCCTTAATTACTTAATTAATTAATCCAAATCATTAATTAATTAAATTATTTAAACCATTTTAATTACCTTAAAGATTTAATGATTTTAACTTTAAGATAAAAACATTTTCTTATCCATGGTTAAATTATCATTCACAAATACATTTGAAAACATCCATTTTCAAATTTACTGTTAAATTTCATTTTAAATTCGGGATTTAAAATGAATACCAATTTATCTTTAACAAAGTTTAAAACCAATTTAAAAACCTTTTTAAATTCACATGTTAAAGAATACTTATATCTTATAAAAGAATTTTAAAAGAGTTTAAATCAAATTCCCTTTTAAATTCAAAACATTTAAAATATAACTTAACATTTAAACTTATTAAAACATTTAAATTTATAAAACTTTATTTAAATCCTTTCTTTACATTTTCAACCTCCATTTTAAATTCAAATTCTTTTAAATACACTTAATTTCTTAAACACTTTAAGTTATTAAAACAATTTGAATTTAAAAACTTTATTTATTTCCAAACTAAGATTCAAATTAAACTTGAATCTATTTTTAAACTCAGATTTAAATTTAATTTAAATCTTCTTTACATTTTAAAAATTCAGTTTTAGATTTTTAAAACAAAGCAGGTTTAAACCTTTAACCCAGAATTTTTTTGATCCGAGCCTTACTTAAATTTGCTTCGAGTCAATTACAAACAAACTCGAGCAAAACACTCCATCTACTCGAGAATTACTCGAGACAAAACCCCACTCAAACCAACAACTAACAGAAAACAAAAGGGGTGCACCGTGCACATGCACGGTGCCGCCGATCGCTTCTGGCCAACTTCGTCGATCATCCCACATCGGCAAACAACTACACATCTCCCCACGATCATTAGATTGTCATACAAAGGCTCGAAATCAAATCGAGGCTTCAAACCCGAACCTGGAACAACAACAGGCACCACCATCAAAACCTATCAACGCCTCCCTCTCGAAGCCCCGACCGCCGTTACCTCTGAAACTCCGGCCAAGTCCTCGTCAACCCACCAACTTCCATCACCAAAAGCCTCATTGCACTCGATCAACTGTGGAAATCGAACCAATCCAAAACATTCATCCCAGACAAACTAGGGCTATAGACCAAAATCCTCCATCGCCACCTCCACCTCCACGGTGATTCTGACCAACATCTGGCAATTTTCCTAACATCTGCGATCACTCCTCCATCACTACTGAAGTTCCCAACCTTCCAGATTTCAAAGATCACCAGAAATCCCCAATATACCATTTCCAGTTCAAACAAGAACTGCACCTAAATCCTATTACTAAAAATAAGATTTTAGTTTTTAAAAATCATGTTTTGGTTTTAGTATTCAATTTATATTCCTGAATCCAGAAAACAAGATGATTGAATTTTCATTTAAATTTGAACTTGCTCGGTTGTTTTAAATTCCAGAGCCAATTCAAGTTTATATTGACTTGATTAAATTTTAAAACTTACTTTATAACTAAATAAACAAATTTTGTTTAAAGCCTAAGTTATATCAGTAATTTGATCAGGAGAATATAAATTTTTGAATTAAAACTTGAGTCTGGGAACAAAAACAGGAAACAATGATACACAACAGTATATACATACTTATATAAATTCATAGAAAATGCCAAAAAGCTCATATACACCCAAACATATTTGTTTCAGAAATATCATGCAACCAGATTTATTTTAAGATTTTAAAATGTGATGTTACTCACCTTTATAAAGAAGAACAGAGCCTCCATTTTGAAAAGCTTTTGATAACTTTTGAACTTTAAAAACTGGAAAATGCTTTGCTTTGATTTGAAAACTTTAAACTTGAATTGCTTGCTGAAAACTTGAGTTGCTGGAGCTTTAAACTGATTTTAAACTACATGCATGCTGGCTTGATTTCCAGATGAAGAAAATGCAGACTGGTTTCCTTTTGAAAATGATTTGCAGTCTTCCTTTAAAAATGAGTTACAGGCTTTTTATTTTCAGATTTGTTTTAGAAAGATTGTTTGGGTTTGAGTTTCTTAGTTTTTGATTTTAGAAGATAGAAAAAGAAAGACAGGAAAGAACAATAGATATATATATAGGCTGAAAATGATTTATAAATAAAAATAAAAGAAAAACTAAGTTTAGAAATGCCACTTATTTAGATATTTAACATTTGTCACATTAATTGTTTATTACTTAACACATGTTAAATTAAGCTCTAGGATCTTTACACTTGTCTTGTAAGTAATTTGTATTTATAATTAAGTGTTAATAAAAGCTTTTAACTTAATTAATTAGTTTTTAAGACTTAGTTATATATATATATATAACTTTAAAGAATAAAACCAATTATATTTATATATAAAAACAATACATATATTTATTATTTGAAAATAACACACTTGACAATTTTATATAATTTATAAAAGAGATTATAAATTACTTATTACTTAAATGAATTAATGTTTCATATATTAATTATATTTTAAACTTTCATATCTAATTACAAATCATATTTATTTAACAATATTTAAAAAGAATTTAAAACAATCTTTTTGCTAATCTTATTTACAAATCTAAATTAAAAGATATTTTAAAATAATACTTACCTTAAGTATTTAAAACCATATAGTTAACTATAAAATAGCTTTGAAAAGTTCTATATTAAATTAAATCAAATTACCAAAAAATATTAGAACTAGAAAATAAAATTTCATTTGTTAAATTAAAATAAAGCTTTTCTATTTACAATATATACAAATATATATATATATATATATATATATATATTATAAATAGAAATCATTTTATTAGCTTTTTAAAAGATAAAATTTTCAAATTAAATATTTATTAAAAGAAGATTATTAAATCAATTCAAATCTTATTGACAAAAATTATCAAATCAATTTAATTTTTTATACAGATTATTAAATTGATATTGCCAAAAATTCCGGGATATCACACTAAGTCAAGTAATTGGTGTGTATTATCTTTGTTTGGTTGAAGTGATTTATAATAAATAGTTTGATATATGTATACATACATACATATATATGTGTGTGCTTATCAATTAGATATTACTTATCACTCATGTTTATCTTATAATCTGAATATCTCTTACCATAGTATATATATATATGTCATCGTATCATTCTGCATATTATTATTTTTACTTCATTATCATTTTATTTCATATTACATATCATTATGCATCCTATTTCATATCACATTTCATTGCTTATTACATCATAAATTACAATGCATGAAATATCATAATCATTTGCATCATAAGTTGCACTTCATTCTGCATATCATCTCATGCTACATTGCATATGTCATACATTTCATACTACATTAAAAACTACATATTGCATACATGTACACATAACAAGTGTATTTTATTTAAGGGGAGTTTATATTATTGTCTTATAGTATAGGGTTATTAGTTTTTGATTTGTTTGGTATGTTTTGATTGACTTGTTTGAATTGATTGACTTGTTTGACTTGATTGACTTGATTGATTTGTTTGACTTGTTTGACATGATTGGATTTGATGTGTGTGTTGATTGGATTGTCTGAAATATACTTATACATATTTATGTATTGAATAATTATAATATAATTATGTTAATGTCTTTCACATTCCATTTACTATACTTTGTTCTAGTATTAGTTTAAGGGGGAGTTTTATAGTTTTATGGTTTTAGGATGGTTTTGTTGATGACAAAGGGGGAGAATTATAAAATAGGATAGTTAGGCTTAGATTAAGGGGGAGTTATTATGAATGAGAAGTATATTTTATAAACATAGGTTTTCATCATCAAAAGGGGGGAGATTGTTAGTCCTTGAGAAGGATGGTTTTGATGACAACAACCTTAGGACTTTTATAAAATATAAATACTAACATTATAGTTTAGATATATATGTATATGTATATGCAGAATATAAACATGAAGGTACCAAGACTGAAGACTGATCAGTATAAAGACTTAAGACTCAAGATTCAGAATGGAGATATCAAGATTGAAGACTCTAGAGTATCAAGATCAAGATTTCAAGATAAGTTGTAACGCCCCACCTCTATACCCACGCTAACCAAGAACACTACGATGTAGTGCTGTCAATTAGCGCGGAGAATAAGGCTGTGGAGGAGCGACCATCCATGTAACTTCTTTGTGCGAGCATCGATACGTCAGATAGAATAGAATGCATATCTTTTAAGGAGGAAATCCGACATACCGATACAAACACAAAGCTATCACACGGTGGCTATATATAATCTTCGGAAACAAACATAGAAATAATCATAACGACAATCAGTCACAGACATCCATATCACAAAGGCGGAAGAAGATATGAATAAATATATAACACATGAAAGTGTACATCAGAGTAGTGGTCAGAAAGATCCACGATAATACAAAAGAATAGCATCACGTGCTATACAAAAGAATAAGTACACAACATAGAGTCTATATCTCAAAGGTGTACATCCAAAAACTACTAATCTAAGTAGTTAGCCAAAAGTCAGAATAATCCTGAAGAGAAGTCAAGCAGAAGCACCTGTAACATCTCGGTCTGACCCGAGTATTATTTATAAGAAAATAATAAACGGATCAGTCTAACTATAAATATCAGATGATATGGTATACAGTAAAAGGCATGACATGAACATGTAATAACCATAGCGACATACTACTATAAGTATGTAAATGATAATCAACAAAAGATTAATCAATATCACCAGAATCTTCTCAAAGATCCAAACACCTAAAAAGGTAATGACACACGAATTCACCAATACACAAAAACCTGATATCATATCAGTGAAAATCACAAAAGTTGGTGAAGCACTAAATCCAGAAATCAACACACGAAATCCAGAACAAATCCCAGAAATCAACACACGAAATCCAGAAATCACTAAAAGGGGGAAGTCCGACACACGGACGAGAAGTTATCTCATGGAAGCTATCCATTTAAATTTTCCGAACACACGGATGGCCCGAAGGCAAGTCCGACACACGGACGAAGAGACATCGCACATTGCTAGTCTAAATCACAAAAATGATCGTCATGATCATAAGGAAGTGTCAATCACACCAAGCCAGTAAATATATGAGTTTAGCTTCATGTCCCATAACCACTTGCTTAACTTAAATATTTACGAACAAGCTGTAAATCTTCACTAGGAAATTGTCACAAAAAGGGTTCAATCGAACAAGTCCAAGAGCTAACCGACGAAGTGAACGCAAGCGTTTCATACCACTCGTTTTACTAAGTCGTTTAAGTCGATTTCTCATTCGAGTGAAGTAAAGGCTTGTATATACTAGTAGATTGAAAATCGGTTTGAGAAAACGAACTTTTGATACTTAAAATAGTGTTGAAATCGCTTTGATGAAAGAGTTTTGATATTTACTATTAGTATTGAAACCTTCATATATCTTTAAAGTGACAAGTCATAAAACGATGGTAGAACAAATCAATTCACGTTCGAAGACGTGAGTAAAGTGCAAAGAAGTCAATCCCAAAACCATCAAAGTAGAAATTCTGATAAACGTTTTTCAGAAGAGATTGCCTACGCAGAGTAATACGGGGTTCGACCTGCCCGGTCAGGTCGCGGGGGTCCAGGGGGCAGCGCCCACGGCGGGGTGCGGGGCAGCGCCCCGTCACGGTACGACTTAGTGAAGGCAAGCTGGTCCAACGACCTAAGGAGAAGTAGGTCATACGACCTAAGGGAAGACTGCCGTGCAACCTAGCTGAAGAACAGGTAAAATGACTAAGTACTAACTCGCGAACGACTTACGACTTAAGGGATAAGGTCATACGACCTAAGTGGAGAATGCCACGCGACTTAGCAGAAGAACAGGTCGAACGACCTAAGGGAAAAACAGGTCAAACGACCAAGTACTAACTCGCGAACGACTTACGACTTAAGGGATAAGGTCATACGACCTAAGTGGAGAATGCCACGCGACTTAGCAGAAGAACAGGTCGAACGACCTAAGGGAAAAACAGGTCAAACGACCAAGTACTAACTCGCGAACGACTTACGACTTAAGCCATTAGCTCCTGAACGACTTATGCCTTTAGCTCCTGAACGACTCAAGCCAGTAACTCGCGAACGACCTAGCGAAGGCAGAAACGACCTACGACTTAAGGTCATACGACTTAACTGGGCATGCGACCTAACGAGTTAGCAAGGCACGCGACCTAAAGACTTAAGCTTTGAATACGAGCTACGAGTTAGCAAACGAATGTCTTAACGACCTAAGCCTTGAACGACTTAGTGGAACGAACGACTTACGACTTAAGCTCCAATTCGAGCTACGGGCTAAGGGTGGAACGACCTAGTGGAGTTAGGTCGAGGACGACCTACGACTTAAGGCCAGGGCGAGCGAGCTAACTGCAAAACGACCTACGACTTAAGGCCAGGGCGAGCGAGCTAACTGCAAAACGACCTACGACTTAAGGCCTTTAACTCCTGAACGACTTATACCTTTAGCCCCTGAACGACTTAACACTTTAACTCGTGAACGACTCGAGGAGTTAACTCGCAAACGACTTATGCCTTTAACTCGTGAACGACTCGAGCCAGGCGAACAGAAATACACGCGCGCGACTTAAACCCTTAACTCGTGAACGACTCACGACTTAGGCTTAACTCGTGGACGACTCAGCGAAGGCCAGAAACGACTTAAGGCCAGAAAAATCACCAAAACGCTGAAAATTGCAGTTTTTCGCCAATCCAATCCAAACCAAAGGCAAATGTTGATGCAAATGCAATAGGGGATCATTCCCAACAGTCCAAGATAGATATAGGCAAGATGTGAGATCAAAAATCTCACCTTTTCCACGAAATTGATGAAGATGAAGATTGAAAGCAAGGGGAAGCAATCCAAAGCTTGAATCCACAATCTTCTACTTGAATTTGATGTTGAATCTCGGATTTGCAATAGAATTTGAGTTGGGAGTTTTAATTTCTCTTTCCCTCCACCATTTTTGAAGAAGCTTGAAGTATTTGATGAAGTGATGAAGAGAAGAGGGGGTTGGGCTGAGTTAATGCAGTCCAAACCAAAGTCTCAAGCGGGAAAAGTGACGAAAATTTCACTATCTCCAAACATATCGAAGTTTACACTCAAAAAGATCGCAAACGTCATTTTGAACTCAATGGGGGTGGTCTCGAGTCCTAATTTGACCGTATGCAAAAAGTAGCTTTTCGGACTAACATCCGACTAACGATAAAATATTTAAATAAAATATTTAAATATAGAATCGATAGATATGCGGGTTGTTACATAAGTGTCTAGTTTTTATTAAAACTTCGTAATAGCACGGAAATCTTCATTCCAAATTTCATTTGGGATGGAACCCATTTCTATCTTCTTAGTGGCTTACAAACCTACGACAAGTAGCTTACAAACCTACGACAAGTGGCTTACAAACCCACGAACATCCTGGTTTTGTACAAGTTCTCGAGTCTTGATGTGATGAGATATTCTGTAGGAAGAAGCTTACAAAACTACTTCAAAATGGTTTTTCAAAATGATTTTCAAAACTGCTTTTCAAAATGTTTTAGCCTTAAAAATTATCTTTTCAAATGATTTTCAAAAAGATGTTTTAGCCTTAAAATATTCTTTGTTTTTGTTTTTAAATAAACTCTTGTTTTAAACTTCGTTTGTTTTTTAAAAACTATCTTCTGATTTTTAAATATTCTTTTATAATATATATATACTTGAGATTTAAAATAAAATTTATATATATTCTAAAAATATATTTTTCTACTCTTCTTTATTTTAAAACATAGGAAAATTAGTTTATATTACTCCAGAATTATTTCATCTTGTTTTCCTTTCAATACCATTTTCAAAACAAATTTTACATTATTTTTAACTAGGGTATGTCGACATCATGGGATACCCCATGTCGACATGGTAGCCGTTAATTTAAAAGTTTAAATTTTCAAAAGAAGTTTCTATTCGTTTAAATCTCTTCACGAATGGTTATGACCGTTACAGGTCTATAAATAGCCTTCACAAACGAATTTTTTAACTAACTATTTTCTTCACTCTTTCTTCTCCACAAATCCATATTCTAAAATATTCGTATTTTTAAGATCGGGCCGAAATTCTGCCGAATTCTTAAGTGAATCAAATTAGAATCTCATTCTTGTTTGATTCTCTGCCCTTTCTCGAAGATCAAAGTGCTATTCGGAGTTATAGGATTATTTGTAAATCAAACTGTTGAGTAAAAGGTGCGGTTGAGTCTTGAAATCAATTGGGTGTGATTGTTGCCCCGGAAATCGATTTGGTAATCTTGTGGCCTGGTAATCAAGAGAGTTTGCCACGGACTCAAATATAGGAGGGTGTACCTCGTGGCCTTGAAATCGAGGGTATAATCTGGGAGATTATTTTTGATAAGAAATCTGTACGTTTGTGCGGGAATGGATGTAGGGTTACTCCGAACCAGTATAAAATCCTGGTGTGTTCTTTCCTTTACTGCTTTTATTTATTATTTGCACATGTGTCTGATTCTGTGATTATATTTGTGTCTGTGAACTGCATTTTTTGGTGATTAAATTTACATAAGTATCAAAAAGATTTAGAAAATCCACAAAACACTATTCACCCCCCCCCCCTCTAGTGTTATTCCGCCTTAAGATCTGTAATCCTCATTTCTCACACGACCGACTATGGGGGAGCAGTCGACTGGTCTAGTAATGATGACTAGAGTTTGAATCTTAGCTAATGGCCCAAATTAATTATTTTAATCTGACGGATACAATTGATTTAAGCACCTATAACTAAAGGCCTAACCCCTCACTTCTCTTCTTATATTTTCTGATCCAAGTTGGGAAGCTCTACCATTTTTCCTTCTCCACTACTTTTAAAAATTATTAAATATTATATATATATTATTGTAGAAGGGTAGAAAATAAAAGAGAAGAAGGGAAGGAACGAATCAGTACTGCGGAAAAAGGTAAATTTTATTATCATAAATCAATGTTCCTCTTAACCTCAAATCTCTTCTCAGATCTGTAATTCCAATAGTATGTGTAAACCTTGTTATACATATTTTTTTGGATTAGAAAGGAAAAGGAGTCAAGTAAAGGGATGGATTCAAATTTGGAGATTTGGAAAGCTTAAAAGGTGAGTGGAAAATCATATAATTTATTTATAACATTGAAATTTATATCTTTGGATTCTATTTAATTATTATGCCTAAATAAGATCTGATGAATTATAGGCTTAAAGGAAATGTATAGGAATATCGCCTGCTTATTCTACAAAATAGGTAATTAGAAAAGGAATGGTATGTACAACCTAATCAGAGAATTTTAATTTAGTCCCAAATATTTATTATTGTAGAATGTTTCTTTATTCCAAATTTATAATTTGGTTGTAAATTAAGTTGCCCTAGTTGACTTATAATGTAAATTTCTATATTTTAATTTATTTGGAGTTGGGTATAATTAAATTATATCTATTTCCATATAATTTTCAAAAATTATCCAATTTCTAAAAAAATATGAATAAAAGTGTGTCATTTGAATTAACAAGGAATATACCAAAAAGAAAAGAGACGTGTAAATTATGTATATTCTTCTCCATAGTTTGCATTGTCTACTTCAATAAAACAAAAGAGATAATTCCTTGTAATTTCAAATGTAGCAAAATTCTCATTTTTGAATAATTTATGGAAAGTTATAACGGTAATTCCTTTTTGAAAGGAGAATTTTAATAAATTAAAATGTGAAAAGGAATGTTCTAGTTTAGGAATTAATAATTAGAAAGTAAATATATATACATGTAAAACTAAATTACAAATAAAAACATATATATAGCGTAACTTATGATAGTATTCATATTAGTTATTATAGCATATTAAATTATAGGACTAAAATGTAAGGAATAGGAATTCTAAGATTTATGGACATTAACTACAAATTTAATGAGCAATAAATTTGTAGTTAATATAGGGTTAAAGGAATTAAATGAGGACTTATTAGAGAATTTAATATGGTACTTATAGGAAAATGAATAGGCATAATTGGTTGATTTTGAAACTAGTAAATAAATGTCATTAGAGAATTTAATATGGCATTTATGGGAAAATCAATAGGTATAATAGGTTGATTTTGAAACTAGTAAATAAATGTCATTAGAGAATTTAATATGGAATTAATGGAAAATGAATAGGCATAATAGATTGATTTTTGAAACTAGTAAATAAATGCCATTTAAGAATTTAATATGGCAGTTATGGGAAAATGAATAGGCATGGTAGGTAGATTTTAAGACGGGTAAATAAATAACATTAGAGATTGTCCAATTTTGATATTAATGACTATTCATTACGGGCAATTGACATTTATTAGACATAAGATGGAAATAAGAAAACCAAAGCCTAAGCTTTTAAAATAGGAATAATTACGTAGCGAACAAGTAAGTATTAATACTACTAAATATACGTTGAAGGCACTATAATTTTCATAGTAGGAAATTATATAGCTTCAATTATACATTTAGAACAAGCGTGAATTAGTGGGCTTAGCCCAACACTCAGGCTTTGGGTGATTGGTTTGGTTTAGTGGTTTGGGATGCGAGGTCGGTAGAGTTACACAACAGAAGTTCGTCCTTCATCTAGAGGCTACCAAGAGTTATGTATACTTACTACTGATGTGGGACATCTCCAACCATTGGACCCGTCGGGAAGGGATATGCATAGAATGTATGATATGCTTTTGGGTCGGAGGTATTAAGTAGCTATTGTGATGCCCGCCTCCTTCCTATTTAAGAAGTATTAAATGGTTAGGGTAAGGGTTAGCGTTTAGGCATGGTGGTGGGAAATCTTGGGAGGGGTCTGCTTCGAGGTCGAGGTATTCAGTAGCTATTATAAGGCCCGCCTCTCCCCATAAAGAAGTATTAAGTAGCCTGATGAGAATCCGTGCAATGTCGGCTAAGGAGTACCGGAGAGGGATCCGTCTTGGGTTAGGTATTAAATGACGAGGACCTGTCTAAGATATAGGTATTAAATGGTCAAAGTCTGCTTAATTCCCATCAAAGAGGTATTAAGTATCTTTGGTACATTCTCTCACATTGTTCGGACATGGCTAACAGTAGTTCATGGGACTAGGAAGGGCCCTTGGCCTATAATTGAGGGTAAGTTGTAGAGTTGAGATGTGTTAGGAATATGACAATTATGTTATGAACCTTATCTAGGTGTCATCGGTCTTTGTAGCTAGGAACGATTGGCTATCGGTTATGTTGCGAAGGTCCCAGTTCGGTGGCTGAGGTATTAAATGTCTGTTGGGTTTTCCTTCTTCCTATTTAAGAAGTATTAAGTGGCCGAGGTTTTTATACTAAAATGGTTAAGCATATAAGCGGATAGGCGTATACTTATATAGTTATACCTTAAAGAATGTTAGGTTAGGCATATCGTATGTGCACTTAGGATTAAACGGATTAGCCATAAATAATAGACATAACATTTAAATGGACATCAATTGGTATAAATTAATGGTATAGGTAAAGTATGTGATTTCCTAATCATCAGAACATTGTTCTAACCCCCTCCTCATTACAACCCACATGTTAGATTTAAAAGGACTGGATATTGAAGCAAGACGGGAACTGTAGATAGTGAAGTTTTCTTATTCATGCTCGGCGCTGACAGGAAATTAATTATACAAGGAATGATATTCCAAGGTAGTAGTCTTAGTTAATATATATGCTATATTATATTTTTCAATTCTACTGTGAATTTATATTGATCGCACTTTGATATACCTGTGTTTATTACATGTTACCAAAACCAACAATCCGTTCCCTAATGGACTTGGGTTTTGATTTTGTCAAAATTCAGGCCCATTAAGGTGTGGGTTGTTATATTTGATATCAGAGCTTAGGTTAGTCGATCTTAGGAATTAGGATACGTTGAGAGAACGTATTTGTATTTTTACCTATAATTATATATAAATTATACACCAAACTATATAAATGCCGACAATAAAGTAGTTGTGACCGTACTCCGAAAGGATGGACAAGACAACTATGAGTTTAAATATTAAGGGGAGTTAAATTTAAATTCCTACCCTTATTACCCCATGGGGTGGAGGTTGTATTGTCAGTAGTGGACCGAGAAGAGCGTAAGCACGACATATAGAAGCACCCAGAAGCTGAAAGGTACTTGATTCTTTGTTGGGTCTAAGCAGCCTTATGATTGTGGATTTCGATGGATTGCCGATTAAAGATGTACATTCGATTCAGGTAAATAGGAAGTAAGAACCTATATGTTGCAAGCATCTGGAGATAAGATGTGAAGGAGTGGAGAAAGTTCCCGCAAGAAGGTATACACTAATCACCATAAAAAGATAAGCCAGATTTTTGATGGAGATGAGTTAAGGATGAGTAGGTAAGAATGTGTAACCTAAAAATAGGGCAATAAAGTCCATTTTTGAGTCCGACCCCAAGTGAAAGAATTTGACGAAAAGATTTCTTTATAACTCCTTGAAATATTTCTATTGGGTTTTCTAAAGGATTTACCGGAAAGTTGTTGTTTTAAAAAAGCGAGGAAATTTGGAAATTCATATTTTAAAATTGGTTGATTCAAAAGTTTATGATTTAAAGGTTTTGGTAAAAATGGGTTTTCCACTTTTAACACTCTTGGTTTAAAATTGGTTGAGTCAAAAAAATTCGATTTGAAGATTTTTGATAAAGGGATTTTTTTGTTTTTGAAATAAATGGAAAATGTTTTTTAAAAAAAGTGGTTTGGTATGACAATTGAGTTTTTGAAATAAAAATCCAACTTTTAAAGGAATAAATCTTTATTGTAGAAAGTCCTTGTAAATGTAAAGTTGGTTAGAAAAGGGAAAATTTTCAGGGTTCCTTTTTGAATGTAAGAAATTTTTCAAAAAGGTTTCTAAGTTTATATTTTCAAAGATAAAGGTTTTGGTTTAAGTACTTCATGATTGTGAAATTTTAGTTTTATAAAGAACGGTGAAAACTAAATCAAAATTTTAATATGAAGTAGATAGGGATCACTACCTAGGCAGGACGGAGTAAAAGTTTTAAGCTATTAATAAAATAGCTACAAATGCTTGTAGGGTAGAAATAAGGAATCCCTATTGAATATAAGGAATGTTGGTATGACACTTGGAATATTTTATTAAAGATGCGTGAAAGCCATGAGAAGAACCCTCAAAGGAATAGAGAATGGTATCAAAGTACAATTTTGCGAGTCTCGAGGTATACTCGCATGAAGAATCAAGGATATAGAGGAAGTAAATACCAAAGTTTGAGGATACTATCAAGAGATTTTGATTCAAAAAAGATAGTTGTATGGTTAGAGAAGAGAGCAGTGAGATGACAAACACACATGAAGGATGTTGGTTGGCTCAACGTTGAAGAAGGCAAGATAAGTGGTAGGGAAGTTATTCCACCAAACCAATTTTCTGATGAGTTATTCTAAATGTGTATTGTTCATATTTCTTACCCACTGTAGTGTGAGGATGCAAAATTTATCCCAAAATTAATACAATAATTAAAGTAATGAATGGACCGCACTTATTAGAAGTAAAGAAGAAGAGTTAAGAAAAGCGGGTGATAGTTGAATGGCATACTAGGAATGTCCATATTAATTTAGTAAGGAGTGTTCCACAACATCATTAACACCAGTTGATGATGAATAGCGGCTTCTAGCAGAATTTTATTTTAAGGTTTTTAGGTTGTAATTGCTAGTTGTCTTTCGTAGGTTATGTGTAACGACCTGGAATTTCACTGCTTTGATTTGTGAATATTTACTTAATTTTAAATATTCAAATAAATGGTTTTAAAATGAAAATGAAACTCTTTTTAATAATAAATAATAATGGTTAAATAGTTTTAAATTTTGTTTACAAAAATATATAGTTCGATGAAAAACAGAAAATGTGACTGGAAACTGTTTTCCGAATTTTCGACGTTTTATCGTATAAAGTTATTTGAAATGTTGTGTACACATTTGTGTGTGTGTGTGTGTATATTCAAATATATGAAATGTTATAAATATATATTAGTAATTTAATTAGGGTTTAGTGTAATTAATTAAGTTAAGAAAATGATGATGTGACACTTTGGCAACTATAAAAAAAGAATGTCACATCATTAGGAGACATAAGTACATTATAGTACTTGTGCATGTTGACTTTGATTTGATGGGAAAGTAGCTAGGTGTAGGCTGAAATGGGTGAGGTAGAGGAGAGGGTGTGACATGGCATGCATGTGTGGAGGGTAGAGTACATGAGGATAAAAAGGTAATTTGCTATTTCTATTTCATATCAAACTAATTTTTCACCTTTCTTACTCATTTTATTTTCATTTTCTCTTCTCTTATCTTCCTTAAAGCTTTTAACAAACTTTAATGGCTTCCATAATAACTTTTCATGTTTTAAGATTTCAAAAATTAACTTTTAAATGTTTTAAAAACTTGTTTAAAGGTTCCTTCTTTTCCATTTAAATTTTTTCCATTTTACCCGAAATGGTTTCGGCAATAACTTATTACAAAAAAACTCCAAAACCAGATTTTCTTTTATTCAAACCATGTATATTTCCACTGGCTACAACTTTGTAGTTTACCACTTTTTCTGATTTCGAGCTTAAATGCTCCAAAATTTCTTTTTTTGCAAGACTGTTTTTGAACCTAGATTTTGATGTTCGAAAATATCCCTCACTGTTTTGGCCATAACTTCCACAAAATTTAACATTTTTGAGTAACTGTTATTTTTAAATGATAGAGGAAAGAATAATCTAAAACTTTCCTTTTGACCACTTTTCCAAAATCCGAGAGGAAAAGGTCCAAAAGTCGAGTGCAAAATGACCCATTTTCGAGAAGAATTTGTAGTTTTCCAAGCTTCCCGAATTTCAAAGTGTGTCAAGTTTTCAAAGGATTTCCGGTGAGTAAACTATGGATTTTTGGGAAAGTCTTTACTTTTATGTTAGTTAATATATTGTGTGATGTTATGGTTAGTATTGGTTAATTTAACATGTGATGGTTATATATATATACACACATACTTGTTGCTTGGATATGTAAGGACATTAGACTTGAATGTGAAGTCTAAATGGTTAAGGTTTAGATCTTGCTTATGTTTGTGGCAGTTATCCTGGATGTTATGGTTGTGTATGTCCTTTGGTATGTAATGTATAAGCTAAGAAGAAGTTGGTACCTTTGTAGGGTATTGGAGAATTTGGAATCTTGTGTAAGAAAGTTATGGTTTTAGTTTTTAAAAATTGAATATTTGGTTAGGTTTAAACTTGTTTTAGTTTTAAATACTTATTTTTGTTTTTAGAAAGTTAGTGAGCTTTAAGGTAAAGTTTTTGAAAGAAGGATAGAAACAAATTAAAGCTTACGGGTATCTATAGCCATAGTCGCTATGGATGAAGTTCGCTTAAAAATCCAATTTTTTTTTTGCAAAGTTTAGTTTTATACTTCAAAGTGTTCTGTAAATATTTTATAAACTAAATAATAATGTTTTTAAAAGTTAATTAAGGATTTAATAATTAATTGTTAATTAATTAAGTTTAGTAATTAATAATTAATTAAATGTTAACAAGGTTTATTAACTTTAATTAAATAAAGATTAGTTCTTAATTAATCATCTTTTAAAGTTAAGATTTATTTTAATTATTGTTAATTAAGTAAATTAAGTATGGGTTAAGTAAATTATTTATATTTAATTTATCATTAATTAAATATAGGATTAATTATTAATCAAGGGTTTAATTATTTGATTAAAGATATAATATATAATAAATTACTCATTAAAGGTTTAATTTATTGTTTAAGTTTAATTAAATATTATTTAATTAGTTGAGATTAATTAACATTTAATTGTTAATAAAGGTTTAATTAATTATTTAATAATTAATAAAGGATTAATTTGGGTTCAATTAATAGTTGATTATTGTTTAACTATTTAATTAAATTAACTTAAGATTCAATTAAAATTAATTATGATTTAAATAAGGATTTATTTATTTTTAAAAGGGTTTAAAAGTTTTAAATCCTTTGGTTTTCAAAAGTAAAATGGTTCAAAGGTACTTCTTTTTCAAAGATGGTTTTGAATACAAGTGATTCAAGTGTTGATACCATTAAGAAATCATATAATTGTGAATGAGTTATAATGTAGATTGTTGGGTTGTTTGGATATGTGTTAGCTGAATAAATCCTCATTCTGCTATAAATTGTTTGTTTGTTTGTGTGGATAAGTGTTAGCAGAATAAATCACCGTTCTGCTATGAATTGGTTGAATTTTTTGGATATCTGTTTAGCAGGATAAATCACCAACCCTGCTATTATGTTATTGGGATATGTATATGTTGGTTAGTTCATATTGACATGTTATTCCTTGATTTGGATATGAGTGTATTTACATATATGTTGATCTATGTAAATAACTGTTAAGTGAATTGAAATGGAAACTAATTGATAACTTAAAATAGCACCGTTGGGATTGCTAAGCCTCTTTTCGAATTACTAAAGTATGTTTTTGAATTAGCTTTAATTCTTTAATCAATTTGGGTTTTAAGGTTATAAATGATTTTTAAATTTTATTATTATTTTATAAAGTTATTTTTAAAATAATATCTAGTTTTCAAAAAAGGGTTTATTAAATAAAAGGTTTTACCTAAAGTGATTTACAAATGATATCTTGAAAATGATATTTTATAAAGGAGATTCTATAAAGGAATTATGAAGGAAGATTTTTAAATAGTTGTAAAAATAGAAAGAGATTTTATAAATCATTTTAGATATTTTTTAAAGACGTTTTAAATCAAGTTTGAAAAATTGTAAAGAGGTTTGAAATGTGAAGTGAACTTATAAAAGAATTTTTATAAGGAATAAGTGAATATGTTTTATAAAGTGAACGAGTTTTATAGTAAGTGGTGTGAAAGGGAATGGTTTGGCCATTTAATATGGAATGTGAGAAGAGAGAATTTTTCAAATGTTTTTGGTAAATGTTTATATTGTTTTCTAAGTAAAAGGGATGTAAGGGGTTTGGGAAAAGTGTCTTAGAAAAGATCCTTTGATAAAGTTTTATAAAGTGATTTTATTAATTAAAGATTAATTAATAAAGGCTTAGAGAATCCCATATGGAATTGAATCGATGTTTGATTGTTTGTTTATTTGATAGTCAAATAACCAACTATCAAATCTGGACCAAAACGTAACTTTGGAAATATCTAGAAGAAACGCGAAAATTATACGGTACAGTTACCGTTGGTGGTGTTATACTGTATGTATAAATTCGTTTCGTTCTTCTAGGATAAATGATAAGGAAATCCGTCCACTAACGGTTAGGAGGTGAACTCCGCTCTTATCTTTTATCTGCTTATTTCCTAAAGAACCGGGGTTGAGTTTACCGAAATTATCGAAAGTTGTTTCGAAGAGACTGGGATCGGATCTGTTATCCGAAAACCACTTTGATCCAACTCAAGCGTATCGAACTGAAGACATTTTGAAGAATATGGAATCAAAGGTGGAGCATTGAAGTGCAAGGGCTGCTTGCTACTAATCCCGAGGGTGATTCCAAAATGGATGTAGTAGAAGCAGTGCCTTCGGTTTGTCCTTGTCCTGGACAACTTGTATGGATGAATGCTAGCATTACATTGATGCCTGAAGGAAAGTGTTAGCATTCCAATTGGGACGGCTATTCAAAAAGGTAAAACATAGCCTCAAGCCTCATCAACCGGGAATAACTGAAAATCGGGGGAGATGCAGCAAGGCTAAGTGGGTCGCACCCATTAGGGTATGTTGTCACCCTTTTCGATACATCTACATATTTATAGATTGGTTGTGCATGAGATCTCGATAAAAAGGGTTGCAAAGCAACCAAGGTGATGACATATTCGGTACTATCTAGTAAGGTGTAGGCCGGTCTTGTGTTGGCAAGGGATCCAGGCGAGGTCCTCGGTACATTTTCTAGACGTGTACTATGATAGGTGGTACCCCAGTGCCTGGTCATTGTATGGAATCCATTCTCCAATAAGTGCCTTCGGACTTGATTGTATACCTATTATGATAGAATTTAATAATATAACAATTTAAGCTATGATTAATATGTATTTGTACCTTAGATGTTATCATAATACCACTGGATTTTCTATAAAACTGTTTTGGTTATCGTAAGGTAAAAACCCGTCCGTTTTTATGTGCGGCGTGGTCTTACGAGATACCTTTGATTTTTAAAAGGATTTTAAACATAATAATTTAGTTGTTTGAGTTTACTCACACCAGACCCATGTATGACTCGGAGTTTTATTTTCTTTCCCTAAAATTCTTGGGTGCTCAAATTTTTACGAGCAGCCAAGTAGTTCAGGTTTCCTACGGATGCATTTTGGAGGAGCTTGGAGCAGGAGGCTTCATCGATAGTTAGTTATTATTTTGTTTCCGCTGTATTATATGTATCTTGTATCAGTTATGTAAGGAAAGGCTGTTATAACTGTCCTAGGTAAGAAATTGTTTTAGTACTCTGGTGTATCATTTTTGAATGACTTTGTAAAGTACTATGTTGATTAATATATATTATCCCGTTGCGTTTTGAGATTCTGTGATTGTTTAGCTTCTTCTACCTTCTATCTCCTTTCTTTCCCCTAACTATCTGTCTTTTCGGCACTTAGTTGTTCGGCACGTGAATACCGTGGATGTATTAGTGTCAACTTCTAGGTTTCAAAAAGGCGGGTCGTTACATTCGGTATTAGAGCTGAAGGTTAAGCGAGAACCTTGGCTTTGGTGGAGTTAACTCATTAGAGATAGGGTTAGTAGTACCCTAGGATGAGTTTGAGTGTATATTATATGAGAGTGCGTATTTGTTAGTGATATAAAAATATTTTATATTGTGTTGTTTGATCGATTGATTGGTATATGAATTCTGGTCGATATGGAGGATACACCAATATCGATAGGGGTTTCTAAACACTTGAACTAGGAAAATCGACATAGTATTGTTTTGGAAATTGGGTAAGTGAAATAATTTTACCCAAAATATATTTATATACAAAAGAATGATTTTCAAAAAATAGCATGGTATTTTTAAGGTGTTTTTGCTAAGAGATGATAATATTTTATTATTATCATGTAGGGTTTGTTTGGTCATGCTCGTCCAGTTTGAGCATTGACTATTGTTAGTGTGTGTATTTAGCTTTCTCTTTTTAAGATTTGAGTTGGGTAAATAGAAAAGGTAAACATTGAAACGAACACCATGTGAATTAAGTTTCACAATTTGAATAAAAGGCGTTCATGTTAATGTGGAGTAAAATTGGATTAAAAGGTGTTTATAAAAAAAGGGTTAGAATATTTGGAAATGGATTAATAAGAATGTGTCTTTAATTTAAAAAGGATTTAGGATAGGGAAAACTTGAGAACTTAAATCCGGTGCTTTTGAAAAAATGACTTTTAAGGTTTCAGAAAATAATAATAGTATTATTTGAAAGTATTTTGGTTCAAATACAAAAGTTTGAGAATGAAAGGGTTAAGTAAGAAGTGTTTACTTTAGATTAGTTAGGGGGAATGAGTTGTGATTGTTTTGTGATGATCGGAATAATCTTCTAAGTGACGATCGGATGTTTTCCTACGTGAACTTTGCCGTGCACTTAGTAAATTATTCTCTTTATCATTTTACAATCGAAACGAGTTCAAATCTGAACGAACCCAAAGTAAGTTGATGATAAATGTTTTGTGTGAAAAATGTGAAGTGTTGCTTCAGAAATCAGATTTTGAAATAAAAGAAAAAATTTAAGTTAACTTGTTAGTGGCTCGAAAATAACTAAAAACTGGGGAAGAGATGTGTTCGGATGGTAAACATTTCTCTTGGATATTACCCTTCTTAGTAAGGGAATGCATGATACTATTTGGTAGTACCCAGTTCCTTAGTCTCCTTTTGGAGTTACTCCGGCTATATCTATATATTTGTATAATTTGAAATATAGAGTATCATTTCAAAAAGTTTTTGAAATAAAAGCCAGCTATTTGGATCTTGAGTTTTCTTAGGGAGATAAATTCAAAATGGAATAGCGGGATCAAATAGAGATATATACCCTTAGGGTATAATGGAGTATTATACAAGTTGAAACTAAGAGTTGTTTATGAAATGTTTTCATAAATGATTTAGTGAAATAGAATTAGTATTAAGGAGAACCAATATGGTAAGTGTGTAGGGTTGATGTAGATCAATTCTCCTTTCCATAGTGTTTTGATCTAAAATTCGAATATACGACTTTAAGGTATTTGCACCGCTCCGAATAAGGATTTATTACTCGATTTTTAACGATGAGCATTTGATGATGATTTTTGGTTTGGGACTTAAGTTTCTATCGTAGTTACAACTATGTAAGGAGAACAGAGGTTCCAAATCAAGGTACCTGATCGGAGTCCGCACTAGAGAATCGGGTAAGCGATACTAGTTCGGAAGTGAAGTTATGTATTCGAGTTGTGATCAAGTCAGATTTTGCATAAGAATGATCTGTGTACATCATATAGAATGATGTAGAGTGTTAAGTGTTTCTGAATAGGTTATGAGGTGTAATTTCGGGGACGAAATTCTTTTAAGGGGGAAGAATGTAACGACCCGGAATTTCACTGCTTTGATTTGCGAATATTTAGTTAATTTTAAATATTCAAATAAATGGTTTTATAATGAAAATGAAAATCTTTTTAATAATAAATAATAATGGTGAAATAGTTTTAAATTTTTGTTTACAAAAATATATAGTTCGATGAAAAAAAGAAAATGTGACCGGAAACTGTTTTTCGAATTTTCGATGTTTCATCGTATAAAGTTATTTGAAATGTTGTGTACACATTTGCGTAAATATATATTGTGACGCCCCACCTCTATACTCACACTAGCCAAGGACACTACGGGGTAATGCTGTCGACTAGCACGAATAATAAGGCTGTTGAGGAGCGACCATCTATGTAATTGCTTTGTGCGAGTACCGATATGTCAGATAATATAACTTACATTTCATTTCAAGAGAAAATCCGACATATCAAATACAAATTCAAAGCTACCACACGATGGCTATGTGGACTTCGGAAACAAATATAGAAATAAACATAACACAAATCAGTCATAGATATTCATATCACAAAGGCGGAAACAGATATGAATATAACACATAAAAGTGTACATCGAAATAGTGATCAAACTTGATCTACTACATCACAAAAGAATAGATACAAGTGCTAGACAAAAGAATAAGTATACATCAAGGAGTCTCTATCTCGAATGTATAACAACAAAAACTACTAAGCTAAAGTAGTTAGCCAAAAGTCAGGTGACGGGCCCTGATAAGAAGTCAAGCAGAAGCACCTGAAATACCTCGGTCTGACCCGAGTATTATTTAAGAAGAAAATAATAAACGGATCAGTCTAGCTATAAATATCAGATAAAATGAGATAGGATAAGAGATATAACAAAAACGTATGATAACAATAATGCCATACTATGACAAGTATACATCAGGTAACAACAAAAATCATACAATATCTCAAATATTCTCAGACACTAAAAAGAATGTCATATTCTTTAAATTATTCACCAAAACACAAATATTGACAAAACATATCAATGCCAATCGCAAAAATCGGTGAAACACAAATTCTAGAAATCATCAACTAGAAATCCAGAAATCAATAAAAAGGGGAAGGCCTATCACAAACGAGAGCATGAAAACTCACCAACACGTGTATCACAAACGGGTCGCTATCCCATGACTGAACATCGACGCACCTAAAAAGATATGCCCCATGCACAGTCGAACATCGACGCACCTAAAAAGATATGCCCCATGTCTAGTCGAACATCGATGTACCTAAAAAGATACGCCCCATGCCTAGTCGAACATCGACGCACCTAAAAAGATATGCCCCATGCCTAGTCAAACATCGACGCACCTAAAAAGATACGCCCCATGCCTAGTCGAACATCGATGCACCTAAAAAGATACGCCCCATGCCTAGTCGAACATCGATGCACCTAAAAAGATATGCCCCATGCTTAGTCAAACATCGATGCACCTAAAAAGATACGCCCCATGCCTAGTCGAACATCGACGCACCTAAAAAGATACGCCCCATGCACCGACTTATCGAGCCGATTGCTCCACGAACGGTCCAAAGACCATGGGTCGCTAGCACATAAAAAATGAGACGAAGCTCAACAGAACGGGGTATAGTCCCCCACGCGGACAATGAGAAATCGCACATCGCTAGTCTAACTCACCAAAGGATCATCATTGATCGATAAGTGTAAATTACACTAAGCTAGTAAATAAATGAGTTTAGCTTCATGTCCCATAACTACTGGCTTAACTTAACTATTTACGAACAAATTGTATATTTCCACTCGAAAATTGTCACAAGAGTTCAATCGAAAAGTCCAAGAATTAACCGATGAAGTAAACGCAAGCGTTTCATACCACTAGTTTTGCTAAGCCGTTTAATTAGATTTCTTATACGAATGAGGTAAAGGTTTGTATATACTAATAGATTGGAAAACGGTTTTATAAACGAGATTTGTATTAAAAATAGAGTTGGAATCATCTTTGTGAAAGAGTGAATATTTACTACTAGTATAGAAACCTTTGTATTTTAAAGTGACAAATCACAAAAATGATTGTAAAAACAATCAATTACCAAAAATTCACATACGACGATGTGAATTAAATCCATAAAAATCGATATCAAATCCATCAAATGGATATTCCCAAAAATCCAAAGAAAGAAGTCATCAAAGTCGATAATAAGTGATAACAACTAACCGGATCAACAAAAAATCGATTAAAATTGGAAATTCACTCAAAAACAGCCAAAATAGGCAAAACTGCACATTTCAGACGTCTGAAATTACCAACCAGACGTCTGAACCACTAACCAAACGTCTGAATGGATTTTCAAACATCTGGATTTTGTCTCTGCCTTTTTGCATTTTCCAGGGACCAATTCCAAACGTCTGGATTTCCAATCCAGACGTCTGAATAGGAATCCAGACATCTGAATTGGAATTCTGACATCCGAAATCCACCTGTAGGCAAAATTCAGCCTAGCCCGTAAAGGGCGAAAATCCAAACGAAATGCGATCGATCGAGCGATGGATGCTAGGGGTTTATGCCAATCGACAACCCAGCCCTATAGTCTCTTCAATACACCACCAATACATGTCCAAACATCCAAGATAGGATTTTTAAAGATTTTGACTTCAAAACACCAAAAATGGAAAATTCACCAAATCAATTCAAATCAAAAGCAAATGAACATGAATAGAAGTTAGGAATTCATACCTAACAATAATGAAAGTTATAGACGTAGATATGAGTTCAAAAACTCACCTTTAAACCCAAAAACATAAATGAGAAGCTCTAAAACAAAGGAAAGGCCAATTTCTCTTCATCTTCAACTCAAGAATCTCCAATCTAAGCTAATAAGCAAATATTTCCTAAGTTAGGGTTTAGGAATTTCTATTTCCCATTATTTCCCCCATTTTTCTTTAGCTTGAAAGTGTTAGAAAATGGAATGAATGAATGAAGAGGAGTTGAGTGGAGTTAGGGTATTATGTTGGGTTAGTGGGTTGAAACCCTAACCCAAAACCCAAAATAGAAAAATAGCAAAATTCTACTCAACTCAAAACATATCGATGTTTATACTCAAAAAAGTTGTAAACGCCATTTTGGACTCAGTGGAAGTTGTCTCGAGTCCTAATTCGACTATTTGCAAAAAGTGATATTTCGGACTTAAATCCGACTAACGATGCTATATTTAAATAAAACATTTAAATAGACAATCGTAAAATATGCGGGTTGTTACATATATATTCAAATACGTGCAATGTTATAAACATAGATTAGTAATTTAATTATGATTAAGTGTAATTAATTAAGTTAAGAAAATGATGATGTGACACTTTGACAACTATAAGAAAATAATAAAAAGAGAATGTCACATCATTAGGAGACATAAGTACATTAGAGTACTTATGCATGTTGACTTTGACTTGATGGGAGGGTGGCTAGGTGTGGGCTAAAATGGGTGAGGTAGAGGAGAGGGTGTGACATGGCATGCATGTGTGGAGGGTAGAATACATGAGGGTAAAAAGGTAATTTGCTATTTCTATTTCATATAAAACTAATTTTTCACCTTTCTTACTCATTTTATTTTCATTTTCTCTTCTCTTATCTTCCTTAAAGCTTTTAACAAACTTTAATGGCTTCCAAAATAACTTTTCATGTTTTAAGATTTCAAAAATTAACTTTTAAATGTTTTAAAAACTTGTTTAAAGGTTCCTTCTTTTCCATTTAAATTTCTTCCATTTTACCCGAAGTGGTTTCGGCAATAACTTATTACAAAAAAACTCCAAAACCAGGTTTTCTTTTCTTCAAACCATGTATATTTCCAGTGGCTACAACTTTGTAGTTTACCACTTTTTCTTATTTCGAGCTTAGATGCTCCAAAATTTCATTTTTTTTGCAAGAGTGTTTTTGAACCTAGATTTTGATGTCGGAAAATACCCCTCACTGTTTTGGCCATAACTTTCTAAAAAATTTAACATTTTTGAGTAATTATTATTTGTACATGATAGAGAAAATAATAATCTAAAACTTTCCTTTTGATCACTTTTTCAAAATCCGAGAGGAAAGGGTCCAAAAGTCGAGTGCAAAATGACCCATTTTTGAGAAGAATTTGTGATTTTCCAAGCGTCCCGAATTTCAAAGTGTGTCAAGTTTTCAAAGGATTTCCGGTGAGTAAATTATGGATTTTTGGGAAAGTTTTTACTTTTATGTTAGTTAATATATTTTGTGATGTGATGGTTAGTATTGGTTAATTTAACATGTGATAGTTATACACACACACACACACACTGTTGCTTGGATATGTAAGGACATTAGACTTGAATGTGAAGTCTAAATGGTTAAAGTTTAGATCTTGCTTATGTTTGTGGCATGATGTTATCCTGGATGTTATGGTTGTGTATGGACTTGGGCATGTAATGTATAAGCTAAGAAGAAGTTCGTACATTTGTAGGGGTATTGGAGAATTTGGAATCTTGTGTAAGAAAGTTATGGTTTTAGTTTTTAAAAATTGAATATTTGGTTAGATGTAAACTTGTTTTAGTTTTAAATACTTATTTTTGTTTTTAGAAAGTCGGTGATCTTTAAGGTAAAGTTTTCAAAAGAAGGATAGAAACAGGTTAAAGCTTACGTGTATCCATAGCCGCAGTCGCTATGAATGAAGTTCACTTAAAAATATGTTTTTTTTCTTTTTTGTAAAGTTTGGTTTTATACTTCAAAGTGTTTTGTAAATATTTTATAAACTAAATAATAATCTTTTTAAAAGTTAATCAAGGATTTAATAATTAATTGTTAATTAATTAGGTTTTAGTAATTGATAATTAATTAAATGTTAACAAGGTTTATTAACTTTAATTATATAAAGATTAGTTCCTAATTAATTATCTTTAAAAGTTAAGGTTTATTTTAATTAATTGTTAATTAAGTATGGGTTAAGTAAATTATTTATATTTAATTTACCATTAATTAAATATAGGATTAATTATTAATCAAGGGTTTAATTATTTGTTTAAAGATTTAATTTATAATAAATTACTCATTAAAGGTTTAATTTATTATTTAAGTTTAATTAAATATTATTTAATTAGTTGAGATTAATTAACAATTAATTGTTAATGAAGGTTTAATTAATTATTTAATAATTAATAAAGGATTAATTTGGGTTCAATTAATAGTTGATTATTGTTTAACTATTTAACTAAATTAACTTAAGATTCAATTAAAATTAATTATGATTTAAATAAGGATTTATTTATTTTTAAAAGGGTTTAAAAGTTTTAAATCCTTTGGTTTTGAAAAGTAAAATGGTTCAAAGGTACTTCTTTTTCAAAGATGGTTTTGAATACAAGTGATTCAAGTGTTGATACCATTAAGAAATCATATAACTATGAATGAGTTATAATGTAGATTGTTGGGTTGTTTGGATATGTGTTAGCTGAATAAATCCTCATTCTGCTATAAATTGTTTGTTTGTTTGTGTGGATAAGTGTTAGCAGAATAAATCACCGTTCTGCTATGAATTGGTTGAATTGTTTGGACATCTATTTAGCAGGACAAATCACCACCTTGCTATTATGTTATTGGGATATGTATATGCTAGTTAGTTCATATTGACATGTTATTCCTTGATTTGGATATGAGTGTATTTACATATATGTTGATCTATGTAAATAACTGTTAAGTGAATTGAAATGGAAACTGAATAGTAACTTAAAATAGCACCATTGGGATTGCTAAGCCTCTTTTCGAATTACTAAAGTATGTTTTTGAATTATCTTTAATTCTTTAATCAAATTGGGTTTAAAGATTATAAATGATTTTTAAATTTTATTATTATTTTATAAAGTTATTTTTTATTAATATCTTATTTTTTTAAAAAGGGGTTTATTAAATAAAAGGTTTTACCTAAAGCGATTTACAAATGATATCTTGAAAATGATATTTTATAAAGGAGATTCTATAAAGGAATTATGAAGGAAGATTTTTAAATAGTTGTAAAAATAGAAAGAGATTTTATAAATCATTTTAGATATTTTTTTAAGACGTTTTAAATCAAGTTTGAAAAATTGTAAAGAGGTTTGAAATGTGAAGTGAACTTATAAAAGAATTTTTATAAGGAATAAGTGAATATGTTTTATAAAGTGAACGAGTGTTATAGTAAGTGATGTTTTGAAAGGGAAAGGTTTGGCCATTTAATATGGAATGTGAGAAGAGAGAATTTTCCAAAGGTTTTAGGTAAATGTTTATATTGTTTTCCAAGTAAAAGGGATGTAAGGGGTTTGGGAAAAGTGTTTTAGAAAAGATCCTTTGATAAAGTTTTATAAAGTGATTTTATTAATTAAAGATTATTTATAAAGGCTTAGAGGATCCCATATGGAATTGAATCAATGTTTGATTGTTTGTTTATTTGATAGTTAAATAACCAACTATCAAATCTGGACCAAAATTTAACTTTGGAAATATCTAGGAGAAACACGGAAATAATATGGTATAGTTACCGTTGGTGGTGCTATACTATACGTATAAATTCGTTTCGTTCTTCTAGGATAAATGATAAGGAAATCCATCCACTAACGATTAGTTGGTGAACTCCGCTCTTTTCTTTTTTCTGCTTATTTCCTAAAGAACCGGGGTTGAGTTTACCGGAATTCGAAATTTTTTCGAAGAGACCGGGATCGGATCTGTTATCCGAAAACTACTTTGATCCAATCAAGCGTTTCGAACTGAAGACATCTTGAAGAATATGGAATCAAAGCTGGTGCATTGAAGTGCAAGGGCTGCTTGCTACTAATCCTGAGGGTGATTCCAAAATGGATGTAGTAGAAGTAGTGCCTTCGGTTTGTCCTTATCCTGGACAACTTGTATGGATGAATGCTAGCATTGCATTGATGCTTGGAGGGCAGTGTCAGCATTCCAACTGGGATTGCTATTCAAAAAGGTAAAATGTAGCCTCAAGCCTCATCAACCGTGAATGACTAAAAATCAGGGGAGATGTAGCAAGGCTAAGTGGGTCGCGCCCATTAGGGTATCTTATAACCCTTCTAGATACACCTACCCATTTATGGAATTGTTGTGCATGAGATCTCGATTAAAAGGGTTGCAAAGCAATCGGGGTGATCACATATTCGGTACTATCTAGTATGGGGTAGGCCGATCTTGTATTGGCAGGGGATCCAGGCGAGGTTCTCGGTACATTTTCTAGATGTGTACTGTAATAGGTGGTACCCCAATGCCTAGTCATTATATGGAATCCATTCTCCAATAAATGCCTTAGAACTTGATTGTATACCTATTATGCTGGAATTTAATAATCTTACAATTTCGGATATGATTAATATGTATTTATACCTTAGACATTATCATAATACCATTGGATTTTCTATAAAAATGTTTCGGTTATCGTAAGGTAAAAACACATCCGTGTTTATGTGGGGCGTGTTCTTACGAGATGCCTTTGATTTTAAAAAGGATTTTAAACATAATAATTCAGTTGTTTGAGTTTACTCACACCAGACTCATGTCTGACCTGGAGTTTTATTTTCTTTCCCTAAAACTCTTGGGTGCTCAAATTTTTATGAGCAACCAAGTAGTTCAGGTTTCCTATGGATGCATTTTGGAGGAGCTTGGAGCAGGAGGCTTCACCAATAGTTAGTTATTATTTTGTTTCCACTGTATTATATGTATCTTGTATCATTTATGTAAGGATGGGCTGTTATTACTGTCCTAGGTTAGAAATTGTTTTAGTATGACTCTGATGTATCATTTTTGAATGACTTTGTAAAGTACTATGTTGATTAATGTAGATTATTCCTTTGCGTTGTGAGATTCTATGATTGTTTAGCTTCTTCTACCTTCTATCTCCTTTCTTTCCCCTAACAATCTATCTTTTCGGCACTTAGTTGTTTAGCACGTGAATACCGTGGATGTATTACTGTCGACTTCTAGGGTTCGAAAAGGCGGGTCGTTACATTATGGGAAAAGCGTGCGATATGGTATGAGATATGTTTCTGTTTTATCATTGTGTCAATTTTGTGGATGGGACTAGACCGTTATATATACATACAGATATACATAGAAAAATGGTGTAAATAAGGAAATCTCATAATGACACTTAACTAGGGAAAAATGTAGATAAGACTGGAAGTTTATAAAATAAAATAGGAAATTAAGTTAGCAAACAGAAATTTAGAAACACTTTAATCCTAAAAACTTTAGAATTCTGGGACAAATAAATTTTAGCAAACGGAGGGCAGGGAAAGGTTGTTGTGAAACACGGGTCACTATCCCTATGCCTTAAAATCTAAAATTTATAAATATGCTTGTAGGTTGTTTGTTGTTTAGAATATAAGAAGGGTTCCCCAAATCTAAGGTTAACTGCATAATTCTAGGGTCAATCATATACATTAGTTCGTAAACTAAGTCCTGATTATGTCAGGATGTGGCTTGATTTATTTAAAGAATGAAGTGGCAAATATTTTGAAAAATTATATTCGAATGCTTTTGAAAATTTTGTTTAAATGCTTTTGAGAAGTCGGGTTCAAATGTTTCTGGAAAATTATCGGCCAAGTGCTTTTGATTGGAAAAAAGGTGTTTAATGCTTTTAGGAATTTGATTTTTCAAACTATTTTGCAAGTTCAATTGAAAATGGAAAATGATTTTTGACGCAAAATGAAATATTTTCAATTTTCTAGGGCCACATGTTTAAGATAGGGTGGGTTGACATGTTAGTCAATATGAATTTTACTGTCTGACAAGGGTGACAGTATACTAAACATAGACAATAATAAGGGGAAATGTTGTTTTAGCTTTGAAATTTCTATTTCCATTCCTTGTTGATGCTAGTTTGCGGAAGATGGATCTTATGGCTAATTTAACACTAGAGAGAGGGTGAATAGTTTTTACTGATTTTTGTGAATCTTTTAAAATTCTTTTAAAATTATGATTAAACAATACAGAATCAGCAATCACAGATGGAAACATAAACAGATACAAATGAAGTAAAAATAAAGAGTAAAGAGTTAGAGAGATCACGCCAGGAATTTTTATACTGGTTTGGAGTTACCCTACATTGAGTCCCGTACAATTTCTTATACGGATTTCTTTTCAAATATCAAAGTCAATGCAATCTCGATTTCAAGGCTATGAAACATACCCTCCAGATTTTCTGAGCTCTGGGTACATTCACTGGATTCGGACGGGATACTAGCATACCTACTTGGATTCAAACGGGACCCCAAGCACACCCACTTGATTCAAACGGGACACAAGCACACCCACTTAGATTTTAGGGACACCAAGCACACCCAAGGGTATAAGGGTATGATTTGAAAGAACTTACGGACTCAGTTTCTTGATCTTAAGTACAAATGATCCTATAACCTCTTGGATAGCACTTTGATCTTTTTTTGCGTGATAGAGATAAGAGAGACCAAAGAGTAATTGACAGAGAATCAAATCAATAGAGTTTGAATTTGGTTCCGATTGAATTTGAGAAAATTTTGAGTGGATTTTCTTTTAGAAATCAAGAGAGTAAAAGAGGAGAGAAAGGATGAGAAATTAGTTTTAAAAAATTTGTTGCAAAATCCTCATATTTATAGAGAAACAACGGTCATGTCCATTTGCGAAGAGATATGACGAAAAGACATTTCCATTCAAATTTGAATTTTGAAAAAATGGGTCTATATGTTGACATATAGTATTAGGGTATGTCGACATATCCCTTTATATTTTGAAAACTTACTTAATAAAAACTGTTTTGAAAATATGAAGGTTTGTAGAATATTTTAAAACTTTATACAATCATTTAAACATAGTTTATACACATTCTAATCATATCAAAACTTAAAAAACTTTATAAACTTATTTGTAAATATATAAAGGATTAGAAGATAATATATATAAAATATGAGTGAATATATATCAAAGAAGAAAGTCATAATAAATGTTATAATATTCTTATTAACATTTGAAGATCATAAAATTAAAATTATAACAAGGTATAATAGATTTAAAAGTTTAAAAACTTAATTACTAGAAATATAACAACCTTTAGAAATCATTTGAAAGCTACTTTGAAAGATCATTTTAAAAACAAAGATTCTTTAAAATCATTTTGAAATTCAGAATATTTGAAAACCATTAAAAAAAATTGAAGAGAGAGATCAAAGAAGTGCTATCAGGGTTTTAACAATAATCTATGACTCTATAACTTATCTGGAATATCTTGAATCTTTAATACTCATGAGTCTTCAATCTCTAACTCTTGAATCTCTATATCAGCCTCTTGAATCTGCTCTTGATACTGCAAAGCCATCTTAGTTAACACTTTTCTAATATCCTACACTATATACTATATATAACTTTGATAAAAACATTAGTATTTATATTTTGTATAATGTCATATGGTTATTGTCATCAAAACCAATGCCTAAGGTACTAACATTCTCCCCCTTTTTTATGATAATAACCTTGTTTACAAAACATGCTATAATTTCCCCTAAGTTATAAAACTCCCATTTAATCTATGTTTGGATATCTATGCTTGGATATTTTATATATTTCTTTACCTTTGTCATCAAAAAAATATCAACCAAAACTCCCCCTAACTAAGGTACTATATGATATAAAAGGAATAAGGATGATATATGTAAATAAGAAGTGATAACATAAATTTTATTGATTATACCAATCCATTACATACATATTATTTATCCAAATCAAATACAGATCAATCTAAACAATCAAACAAATCAATTTAATCCAGTAAGTTTATATACACCAATTCATGTGTAATATATGAATATACAATTTTATTTTAAATCCTATATATATTAAGACTTACCAATCAAACTTAGACTTCCGTAGGAACTTTTACCCAACCATCAGAACCAAAAATTGGATCCGCTTTGATGGCATTCCAATCTTCATCGTCTTTGTTGATGGCACTATCAGGATTGTTGGTTGGTTCGTCTTTGATAAGAGAAGAAATCATCCACTAAATGGCGTCAAAATGCTTTTCTTATTCTTTCATCATCCGCATTTGACTCAATTCTAAGTGTCTTTGATATCTAAGGATAAAAGTAAGAATATTCTTGAATGATTGTAGAGTTTGTTCAAGATTTTCACACAATTTCTGGTATGGAGAAGCCATTATTGAAGAGATAAGTTTATAAATGAAAAGAGAGAAAAAAGATAATAGATATGATAATTTTCTAGAGTGAATAGGTTTGTATAGTGGTGAGAATTCGTTTGAAATGAATAGGTGTTTGGTAGTTATTTTATTTTTATTTTAAAAGAAAATTTGGTTTCTGTCCATTATATGTCGACATATAGAGCACACATATGTCGACATATGTAATGTAATTTTCGCAAAAACAATTATCATGCTATATTTTGTATTTAGCCTAAACTATTGTACTTTTATAGATTTCCAAAGACTAATAACATTATATAACAGCAAGGAACATGATTTCATTGATGATAGCAGATGAGTACATGGAATTTCAAAGATACACATAAAAGATACATGGATTAAAACTAAGATAATTCAAACTAAAAACTAGAAAATCAAAAGAAAATACACCTAGGAAGAAGTAGATGAAGATGAAGCTTTCCACTAATCGTTCGGATGATCTTTCCAAAGTACTTATCTACTTTGTTGGAAAGAGAAGTAAATTTCTTAGAAAAATGATCTTAAGCTTATTTTGGTTGTAGTTAACTTCTCTTGATTTTTGAGAAGATTTTTGTTGGATGGATGGGATGGCATTTCAATTCTTTCCAAAGAAGTGTCTTCTTCCTCTTCTTTTTCTTCTTCCTCCTCCACTTCCATTTCTTATCCTTCCTCTTCCTCATCTTCTCTTATTTTATGCTCCTCTTCCCAAGCCAATCTTTTTTCTCTTTCCATAAGTGTTTCATAAGCTCGAATATGGATGAAATTAGCATGAGGGAGATGTTGGCCTTGTTGAAAAGTTTGCGAGGAATGGTTTTCTCTCCTTTTAGGTCAATACCAAAATATGTGAATACTCTAGTAAGATACATACCATGAAATAGTGTGTTCTCATGCCTAGAGAGATACTTAGGAAAAAGTTAATCCAACTTGTGACCAATTTATGTCGTAGTGACCATAAATGGAAAGTTATTATAATTTCTCATCCTCGGAGTTATACTTTGTTGCAAAAGAAGATTTAAAATTCTTGCTTTAGGACATAAATTTTCGCTTTTAAACTCAAAAACATCATTACTTTCAAAAATATCATGAAAAACTTCACAATTTTGAATATCGATTTTAAAGTTTGAAAGGTCCATTCCACTAGGTTTGCATCCGAGAACGTTACCTAAAATTTCACAATTTAAAACAATTTGAGTTCCTTTGACACTACTACAAACTTCTCCTTCATTTCCACCGTAAAACTTTCCTTTCAAATTGGCATAAAACATTTTTACTAAATTTGGATAACGTACGAAATCATTTTGGAAAGCATCTATTAATCCAAGAATTCCATTTTGCAAACAAAGGTTATAAAGATCATAAGTAGGAAAATCATTGAAAATAGCGAATATTCTGGATTTTCTGAAAGACATGTACTCCTTATAGGCTTGTATGACTTCTTTGTCATGAAAAAGGAAGCCTTTGCTTTCTTAGCAAGCCTCATGGTTTATGGAGTGCTGCTTGAGGAAGCCATTGAAGAATAGTTTGAGGAGATCAGAGAGTTAATGAGTTTTTGAATTTTGAAAATGAGAATGAAATGAACGGATGGAGATAGTATAATTAAATAGAGAATCAATAAACATGTTCCATAGTCATAGACCACTTTTCAGGATATTGGGGTTGGTGAAAAGGTGGAGGGAAATTCAAATTTTGAATTTGAAATGAAAATTCAAATTCTAAAATTCAAGTGCATATGTCAACATATGCATAGTGGGTATGTCGACATACATCATGTGAATTTCAAAAAAGAGGAATTGAACAAATTATTCTTATTCTCCTCTATATGTATGTATATAATTATCCTATAATAATTAATAATATATATACTTAGTAAATAATTTAAAATTATTTTAAATATATATTTTTTATTTTTTATTTAAATAAAATTTATAAAATATTTACTATAAATACACACACTGTATTCTTCCAATATTATTATTATTAATCTATAGGTTATTCCTAACAATCAAAAGCAATCAAACAAAAAAATTCAAAATTTTAATTTTAAATGTGTACCTATTTTTGTTCCATTTCTCCGGACTTTTCTGAATTGATTATTGCTGTGAAGAACATATTGATATTCTCTATATTTGGTTCATTATCACTTGAGGAAGTGTCCAAATGGTCCGGTGTGGCAGTATAGGCTCTTCTTCGTTTTTTGGATGAATCAGTATTTGGTGAGTTTTTCGGTTTCTCCAGATGTGGATGGTCTCTCTGCATATGGCCAAGTTCATTGCAGTTAAAGTATCTAATAGTATTTCCGCTTCCATTTCTTGGATTTTTATTATCATTCCTCCTGAGATTATTCATCTTTCTATATTTTAGAAATTTTTTGAAATTTCCTCATCATCATTATTGTCAGAATCTAGATCATCTACCATGGCTTTGAAAGCAATGGATTTCATCTTTATTGCCTTGCTTTCTCTCCTTCCCAACATTTGTGCTTCAATGACATTAAATTGTCAATTAATGCTTCAATTTTCACAGTGCTAATGTCATTAGCCTCTTCAATCGTAAGAGTCTACTGGTCCCATTCAGGAGTAAGTGAATTGAAGATTTTTCTAACTTGATCCTCATTAGAAAAACTTTTACCCAATGCAATTAGAATGAACTATATCTTGAAATCTACTATACATATCAGAAATGGACTCATTGAACTCATTTTAAATAATTGGAACTAATTAGTTAACATAGAAATTTTGGTCTATTTGGCTTTACTAGTGCCCTCATGTGTAACTTGTAGTATTCTCTATATTTTAAATGCAGGCTTATAGATAGATACTCCATTATATTCATTTCTATCCAATGAACAAAAAAAATTCATAGCTTTAGTATTGCTTTGTGCAACTTCCATTTGGTCAGTAATCCATTGTGAAAAGTCAGTCCGGGGCTCAACGTACTCATTTCGTGTGATATTCCAAATATCTAAACCAATTAATTGTAAATAATTTTCATTCTACATAACTAACATGTGTAATTACTATCATTAAAATGTGTGAGGCTAGTAGTAGATTGTCCTTCCATAAAGGAGTTACTGACAAGTGAATTAACCGTGCTACTAATAGTATTAGTAATAGTTTTGTAAGCCATTAAAAATTTTCGAAAATCAAAATTGTGAATACTTTGAAAACCAATGCTCTGATACCAAATGTCAGTTTGCAGAAGATGGATCTTAAGGCCAATTTAACACTAGAAAGGGGGTTGAATAGTGTTTAATGATTTTTGTGAATCTTTTTAAATTCTTTTATAATTATGATTAAACAATACAGAATCAACAATCATAGATGCAAACACAAACAAATATAAATGCAGTAAAAGTAAAAAGTAAAAAGCTAGAGAGATCACACTATGAATTTTCTATCTGGTTCAGAGTTACCCTACACCCAGTCCTATATAATTTCCTGTACATATTTCTTTTCAAATATCAAAGTTGATACAATCTCGATTTCAAGGCTACGAGACACACTATCTAGGTTTTTCGAGCTCTAGGTACACTCACTAGATTTGGACAGGACATAAGCATACCCACTTGGATTCAAACAGGACACCAAGAAAACCCACTTAATTCAAATGGGACACAAGCTCACCCACTTGGATTTCAGGGACACTAAGCACATCCAAGAGTATAAGAGTATGATTTGATAGAATTTACAGACTCGGTATCTTGATCTTGAGTACAAATGATCCTATAACCACTTGAACAGCAATTTGATTTTTTTTGGAGTGATAGAGATAAGAGAGATCGGAGAGTAATTGATAGAGAATCAAATCAATAAAGTTTGAGTTTGATTCTGATTGAATTTGAGAATATTTGAGTAGATTTTCTTTTAGAAATCAAGAAAGTAAAATAGGAGAGAAAGAATGAGAAATTGGTTAAAAAAATTAATTGGAAAATCCTCCTATTTATAGAGAAGTAATGGCCATGTCCATTCACGAAGAGATACGACGAAAAGACACTTCCATTCAAATTTGAATTTTAAAAAAGTCAGTATGTATGTCGACATATAATATTAGGGTATGTCGACATATCCCTTTATATTTTCAAGACTTACTTAATAAAAATTATTTTGAAAATATTAAGATTTGTAGAATATTTTGAAACTTTGTACAATCATCTAAACATAGTTTATACACATTTTAATCATATCAAAATTTAAAAAACTTTATAAAATTATTTTTAAATATTTTTTAAAAGATTTAAAGGATTAGAAAACAATATATATAAATTATGAGTGAATATATATTAAAAAACAAAGTTATAATAAATGCTATAATATTCTTATAAACATTTAAAGATCATAAAACTAAAATTATAACAAGGTATAATAGATTTCAAAGTTTATAACTTAATTACTCAAAATATAATAATCTTTAGAAATCATTTGAAAGCTATTTTGAAATATCACTTTAAAAACAGAGATTCTTTAAAATCATTTTGAAATTCAGAATGTTTGAAAACCATTGAAAAGAAAAATGAAGAGAGGTCAAAGAAGTGCTATCAGGGTTTTAACAATAATTTATGACTCTATAACTTATTTGGAATATCTTGAATCTTTAATACTCATGAGTCTTCAATCTCTAACTCTTGAATCTCCATATCAACCTCTTGAATATGCTCTTGATACTGTACAGTCTTCTTAATCAACATCTATCTAATATCCTACATTATACACTATATATAACTTTGATAAAAACATAACTACCTATATTTCATATAATGTCATATGGTTCTTGTCATCAAAACCAATGTCGGAGGTACTAACGGTTGATAGTGAAACGAAACTTGCACTTGGGAAAATTACGCTTTATCATCCAAAATATCCCTCCTTATGCAAATTGTATTTGGAAAAGTTGAAAAAAAATTCGGTGCAAAAGAGAAGGTTCCAAGGTACAATGGAATATGTATCCAAAAGAGGGTGGAATTGTAAAAAAAATTAAGTTAAATTCCTTTTTCGACATAGGAGTATAGATTCAGAAACCCGATTTTCAAAATTTTGGGATGTTAAAAATTATGTGTTAGATTTTGGATGATAGAGATTAGATGCAAAATTGGTTGAACCATACTCCTACTCCCAGAAGTATGGAAATTATTGTGTGAAAAGGAATTTTTGAAAACTTGCATATGTATAGAACTGCCAGTATATCGAGGTTGTTTTCATCGTATTTTCAAAATGGTTTTAAAAGAATGTATTCATATAGGACTCGTCGATTTAGAATCACTATGCATACATGTCTTATATGTTGTGATACACCATCCAATTATACACGTTTGGCTAAAAAATTGGTTGTACACTAATTGGTTGGATAACTTAGATTGGTTGAACGCTATGGTACATGATTCAAATCTTGGGGAATTTTGGGGACGAAATTCTTTTAAGGGGAGAATGTAACACCCCGTAAAATTAACGATAATTAATAAATAATTAATAAGGCTCCAAAAAGGGAATTTTGCGAATAATGAAATTTGGCAATGAAACTTGCACCATTGTGTTCGTGATGATTTTCTAAGCAACTTTCATGTTTGGAGTTTTGCTATCGGAGCTCAAATGAAGAAGTTATTAGCGTTTGAAGTTTTTGGAGTGAAAATAATTAAATAACAAAAAAGGAAACAAACATTAAATATGAGTTCCCATTGGTCGACCTCTTATATTGGTCGGTCGACCGCTAGCAGTCAATCACTTGTAGGGGAGTAGTCGACCGGTCTAGTAATGACGGCTAGTATTTGAATCTTGGCCAAAGGCCTAGATTTAATTATTTTAATCTAATTAATATGATTGATTCAAGCACCTATAAATAAATGTCTAACCTCTCACTTTTCTTCTCATATTTTCTAATCCAAGTAAAGAAGTTCTATTATTTTCCCTTCTCCACTGCTTTTGAAGATTATAAAATATTATATGTACATATATAATTGGAGAATGTAGAAAATAAAAGAGAAGAAGAGAAGGAGTAAATCAATACTGCGAACATTTATTAGACATAAGAAGAAAGTAAGGAAACCAAAGCCTAAGCATATAAAATAGGAATAATTACGTAGTGAATAAGTAAATATTAATACTATTAAATATACGTAGAAGGTAATATAATTTTCATAGTAAGAAATTATATAGTATCAATTATATGTTTAGAACAAGCGTGAATTAGTGGGCTTAGCCCAACACTTTGGCTTTGGGTGATTGATTTGGTTTAGTAGGTTGGGATGCGAGGTCAGTAGAGTTACACGACATAAGACCTAAAGGCTACCAGTAGTTGAGCATACATACTACAGACGTGTGACATCTCCAACCATAGGACCCATAGGGAAGGGATATGTGTAGGATGTAGGACTGACTTCTAAGTCAGAGGTATAAAGTAGCTATTGTAGTGTAACAACCCCGAATTTTATATAAATTTAAATTGATAATTACCCGCCGTTCGTAGCTCGGTTGGTTTGGGAGCTGGGAGATGGGAACCAAAGGACTGCGTCCGGGCAGGTTCGAATCCCAGTGCCAAACCATCAGTGGGAGTTTCAACGTTAAGCATCCGTGTACGACGACTAAATAAAAGCGGGGTAGACACACGGCGTGGTTTACTTAAGTGAGTATCAATGAATACCATGATCTTAAGGTTTCCCATGAACTCAAAAAAAAATTAATTGATAATTAAATTAATTTTTGAATAAAATTAGTGAAATAAATGGATAAATGGATGCGAGTTTCCCCGGATTAAAATAAATTCTGTATAAATCATTTAAATTTTAAAATATTGTAAATATTGTATATATGTGAATATATATGTATTTAGACATATATGAGTCAATTTGAAATTATAATTATATACATATATATATTTGATATGAATTTAAATTGTAAATAAATGGTTTGAAAATGAAGATACAAATTATATAAGATATAAAAGTATAAAATAAATACCTTAGATAAATTATAACAATGTATTTTAAAAAATGAAAATAAATATAAGTATACACTTGTAAAAGAGAAAGAAAAAAAAACTAACATATAAAGATAAATATGTATGAAACCAAACAACAAAAGAAAACAAACAAATATAATAAAAATAGAAGTTTACTTGTATTACAAATTATAAGACTAAACCAAACATACATTCATGTACACTAGAAAATAAAAATATGAAACAAGTGTGAAAGCTTGTAAAAGAAGCCATATCAAACTTCCTTCATTTTGGTACAGCCGAGAGTAAGGAAAATAAAAATGGTACAAGGATAATTAATGCAGCCCCAAACAAGTATATTTCAGCCTCTAAACCAAGAAAAATCACTAATCTTTGTACAAAATATTATATAACTTTGTACAATACATTATATCACTCTGTAACATTTCCTTTTAGCTGAAACAATACCATCTTCAACAACATAACTTCTCATTTCAAATTCGTCCACCATTACAACTGAGAAAATATGAAGTAAACATCATCTTAAAAACTTAAACAAATTCAACTTAAAACATCAAAACAATCAATGAAAACCAGAGAATCAAGATGAAAGCTTCAACTAGCAATTTCAAAAATCTGGTTTCAGCATAGCAGCTCTGTTCTTCTTCCTAAAAATCAATGTGAGTAACTTTTGTTTTAAAACTTAAAAGTATGAATCTGCTGAATACTTATCTGTGAGTAAGCATGTATATGACTTCTCTGGTATATTAAAGATGGATGTACTGTTGCAGGCTATGTTATATATGTCCTCTGTCTAAAACTCTAAATATAAGATTTGATTCAAAAATCATTTTCCCTTGATCTACTTGCTATTGAACTTTGTGTTAAAACAAAAATTGTTTATTATAGCCTATATTTAAGATTAAAATTTACTCGATTCGAAACAATTTGTTAATAGCTCAGGAAATCAAGAAAACTGACATATCTTTCCATATGTCAAAAAAATTCGAACTTTACAATTCACAAATTCAAATATGTAAATGAAATCTTTATACTTTAACATGATTTTTAAGTTAAAAATCGTAATTTTTAGATCAAAGAACGGAGAGCAGTTCGAGTTGGTTTAAATCTCGTTCTATCGTCAATCTCTGATGATCTACTGGTTCGTGGGGCTCGGGATTTTGTTTGGAGGTGGTGGAGTCCATGGCGTTGCTAGGAAAAATACTCGGAGTGGTCACCGATGATCGTGGAAGCGGCGGTGGCAAGTTTCAGTTCCTAAACCTAGTTTTGATGTGGCTTTGTTTTTGGTTTCGTTCGTTGGCTAGGATTAATCGAGTGCTTTGTGGTTTTGGGTGATGATGGAGGAAGAGTTGATGAGGGGATGGCCGGAATTTCAGGGGTTCTGGTGGTCGAGGTTGCGAGGATGAGGCGTTGACAGTGACAGGTGGTGGGGGTTCCAGTTTGTGTTCTAGGTTCGAGTTCGAGCTCGATTTCAAATCTGAGATGGAGACTGGGTTCTGGTGGTCGGGGAGAGGAGCGTGGAAGGTTGTCGACTTGCTCGACGTCGAGGCGACGCCTGGAAATGGCCAATGTCGATGTGCACGTGTACAAGCATGGGAGTGGTTAGCCTGGGATTTGTTACCTGGGAAGAATTGGTTTTCTAGCGTGGTTTACTCGAGTGCTACCCGAGGTGCTCCAGCGTTTGACTCGAAGCAAGATGGTCATGGGCTCGGGTTAGAATTTTTGGTTCCAGGTCTTCAACCCAAACCTGTTTTCCTGTTTTAGAATTTAAGACTAAATTTAAATTTTAAATCAAAGTTTTTAAAACTAAGTTTAAATCAAAATGTAAATATAATTCAAGTTGAATTGAGATCTAGTTTGAACATAAATAAAGTTTTAAATTCAATTTGTTTATTTAAAATAAAAGAAATTAAAGGTATGGAGAATTTGAATTTAAAATAGAATTGAATTTGTAAATGGGAACTTAAACAAGTTGAAAATTTAAAAAGTTTAAACCTGGATTTCATTTTAAATCTGATTTCAAGATTTTGAAATTTAATTAAGTTTGATAACTTAAGTGTTTAAAATAAATTTAAATCTAAATTGAAATTTAAAAGAAAATTTGAAACAATGTTTCAAACATATTGTGAATAATAATTAAATTATAAATATGAATGAACTTTACTTTAAGTAATGAAGATTTAACGATTTATAATTTCATTAGAGAATGAGTTCCTAATGGTTAATCAAATTATAATCAATAATGATTAATATATGTAAATTTCTTTAAAAAGGTGATTAGAGAAATTTAATAGTTAATGAGGTCAATAACCAAGATTTTATTTGAATAATTAATTAATGTGGTAGATTTTAATAATAAATTTAGATTGATTAATTTAATATAAAAAAATCAATTGTGGAATTATTAAGTATAATTACTATATGACAGTTATTATGAAATTAATTATTCAATGTAATTAATTGAGTTAATCGAATTGGTTCAAGTTAATTTCTTAAGTAAATTCAGAATAATCACTTGATAAATTGGGAAAATATAATTACTTAGAGAAGTAATTAATAATAATTACTGAATGTAATTAATTAAATGATGATTTGAAATTTGAGTAAATTATTTGTTAATAAATTAAAGGATTAATTAATAATGCGATTAATTAAGATTAATTTAATAATTAAAGATTAATTGATTCATTAATTAAGAATGATTAGTTAATAATTACAGGTTAACAAATAAATTTGAAAGGGAATTTATTTCAAATAATTCGTAATTAAATCATGATAATTAACCCGGATTAATAATTGATACATCTGATTTAAATTAATCAGTTGATTTATAAATTCACTTGTGAATGTTTGGATTCTATTGAATGTTGAATTATTTGATGCTCCCTGATCTATGATGCTTTGTGATATATTCTGACTTGTGTGTGACCTATACTGTAGTTTATTTATCTGGGATGAATGTAATATATTATCTGTAATTTATATATCTGTGATCTGTGAATGAACGATAAGCGTTATAGACTATACCGCTTATCGATATTGCTATGCCTGAATCTGTAATGATTGATGATGTTGCACTATTATGTGTAAATCCCCTGGACTACACCATACACACAAATATGGATTTCATGGGAAATCGGTTAAGTCACAGATATTTGAAATGGTTTTGAAAGTTGAATATTGAATCCAAATGATTTTAGAAATGGATTTGGGTTAAATGTTAAAGCTTTTGAAAAGGAGTTTTCAAGGTAAAAGTTATTTTGAATAACTTGGTAAAGTTTTTTTTATTTAAATAATTCAATTTGAATTTGAATTCAAAATAAGGAATTGAATTCCATGTTTGAAAATTTTGGTTAAGATGTTATAAATGTGTTTATATGAATTTAAACCATTTTAAAAGCATGGTTTTGGGAATTTGAATTTAACCCTAGGGGTTTAACTTGTATAAATGAATCAGATTTCCGAAATGAAAACTGTTTATTTTCAAATAATAGAAGCTTTCATATAAGGAATGAATTTCCAATTTGAATTAAAGAAATTTCAAGTTTGAATTGAAAATAGTTTTCCAAGTTACGAATAAATCTTTGGAAACGTGTTTTGAAAGCTATCAGTTAAATCTTTGTTTTAAAGATTTAACAAGTTAATCCAAATCGGAATGGAATTGTTTTGAAAGCTATGAATTAAATCTTGATTTAAAGATTTAATGAGTTAATTCAATTGAAATGGAAATCGATTTGGGAAAATCTATGAATAGATCTTTGTGAAACTGGGTGAACTTTGTGAGATGAATCTTTTGTGTAAAAGATTAAAATGGTAATTTGTTTAAACCATTTGAAGAAAAGTTTTGGGTAATAAGTTGTGACTTAATCGAAAACCCATATCCATATGTTTTTAAATATTGCGATCATTATTCGGTTTAGCCGGGAGAGGACCTTTGTGTCACATAACCCATTCCGAATAAGTGATACATCGTATATGGATAGCATTTGAAGACCGGGTATTTGCGAGAACGATAGGATGACCTATCGATTGTCTCTGCACTGAGTCGCACCGGTATAGAGATTTCCTAAGTGATGGGAAACCTGATCGGGATTGTGAATACCCGGATTGCAATGGCTTCTTTGGAAGTGCCTTCGGTTCTGTTCGAACCCGGAACAGACTTGTATGGTTACATGTCTGACGTTACATTTTGAGATATAAAGCTGATTTCTTTCAAATACATTTCTGTTGGTGGCGGAGAATTTATTCTCTTAGCTTAACACCCTTCTCTAAGACGTACGAGCTTAGAGATTATGTAGTTGAAAGTTATCAGCGATATACTCCCAATTTGGTAATGTGGCATGCTGAGTGTTGCTGTGTGTTGATCATTTATTGATCATTTGTGATCAAAGCATGGCTTTGTGAAAAAGCGTAGCTTTGTGGACGAGACGAACCTCACAGACTGGAAATGGTCGAAACAGGAATATGCGGCAAGGTTATGAGGGTCGCGCCCGTTAGGGTATGTCATTTCCTTCTGGAAATGGGTGGTATCATGGTATGGATCCCAGATACTTACTCATGTGGACACACTTATGTGTGATGTTGGTTACCGAGGCCTCGGATAAAGGTCCCAAAGGACCGGGGGATGGCATATTCGTGAGTTACCTAGTTACAGGGGTAACCCGGCCTTGTGTTGGCAGAGAGCTAGTTAGTTCTTGGGACGTCCAGCCAGAGGCGATCCCATGTGGCGGTAGGAAGTTCCTTAACCTGACCATTTATTGGAAATCCAATTTCCAATACGAACCTTGTACGGTATTAGTTGTAGAACCTGCTATTTAACATAGCAGCTATAGTAGGCATAATATAATGGTACCTATGCTGGCTAAGATTAATATTGTATTTTGAAAGAATTTTCTGCACTATGCACTAGTAATAATATCAAAAGAATTTGTTTACGTAGTAAGCATGTTTGACTATCATAAGAAGAAATCTCCTCTAATTTTGCGTTTGCATTGTGTGTGTGGTGGGAGGTCTTATGGTAGTTTCATTTTCCAAAAGCATTGCGGATTTCAATGTTTAAAACCTTTTGTGTTGTTTTAAAGATGAACTGTTTTTGTTGCTCACACCAGTCCCACGACTGACTCGGAGTTTATTGTTCCTTTTCTAAACTCTGGGTGCTCATAATTTTCCACACGGGCAGTCTAGAGTTAGGTTTCTTTTTCAGATAATCAGGTTCAGTTGACATTGGAGCTAGTTCAGTTTTGGAGATCAAAACTGACATTGCTTACCTTTGTCTTACATGATGATGGTTCGAGCTTGATATTAGAGTGGTTGGACTCAGCCTCTCTGACGGATCATTTGGAGTTATCACTTCTGTTATTTCCGCTGTATCATTATTTATCTCTGATATTGTTGTATCCTATTGATATCATTGTTGTATATCATACTGGATATTGTATTCATTTGAGTTGTATATGATATCATCTATTTTTATTCCGCTGTGTTGTTATACTTAATGATGTTATAAGCTCCGATGAGTCAGATTCGACATTTGAATCTGCGGCATTTTGAGTACAAGTGAAGTACGGGTGCCGATTTTCGAAGGCTGAATTTTGGATCGCTACATGTAGTGTAACATCATGCCTTAAAATGGACCTAAATTCCAACCCAGAAAAGGCTCATCGAAACTTAGACCCATCTCAAAGCTGGTTGTTGGTTGGAAAAAGAACAGTACAAAGTAATTTATTTACACGTTCAGAATCTCACACCAGAAGGATAAAATATAATAATAACAACAATACCCATTTTTATTCAAACTTCAAAATGTCGTTGAAAACCATAACAAAATATCCATAATCACCGTTAAATATCCATGGTATTAATATTTTAAAATTACAACATCATTTTTATAACAAGTAAATGAAAAGACTACTGCCCCAAGTCTCATCAATGTCTCCACCTTCAGCATTGCCCTTCTTAACCTATGCTGTAATGGGGAGGGAGTGAGAACAACACATGTTTGGGGAATAAAAAGCTCTAGCATTACTATATTAGTACTTGGACAGTATAATTTAAACAGGAATATGTCTATTCTACCTACATTATAATCTTTTCAAATATAAGCCCTAAGGCTTTTATCAAACATAAACAAAAAGGCTTTCCAAATAGAAGCCCATAGCCAACTTGCTATCAACACAATAACTCATATATATCGTCCACAATGTCCTATCAATGTAAGAGACAGTACTAAAGTCACTTAATACCTTTTGATGGGAATTAGGTAGACTCCGACCATTTAATATCTTATTTAAGGCAGGTCCACGTCATTTAATACCAATCTCAAGGCAGATTTCTCACAAGTAACTATCTAACTGACATTGCACGGAATCTCTTCAGACACCTAATACTTCCTATTGAAGCAGACCCTTTCCAGAGATATCATCTACCGTGCCTAACCCATAATCCCAACCATTTACTACTTCCTACATAATGAAGAGGCAGACCCTCACACAACCACTTAATACCTTCAATCTCTGAAGTAGGTTCTTCATATTATGACCTATATCCAAGTATCGTTTTAATATATATATATATATATGATACAATTCAATGGCGTACGATTGGAAATTTCTAGAGTTCAAGAAAATGGCGTTCGTTTTAAATCATCTCCTTTCGTCCATCAATCAGGCATCAGATTTCCAACTTCTTCACATCATCATGTGAACCCTATTTTCAATTCCAGTTCGTTTGATGGAGTAGATAGGTTTTCCTATTCTCGGACCCAATATCAAAAATCTCGTACTTCAAAATGGAAAAGGGATTTTTACTATTTTCGATGTGGAGATAAAAATCACAAGGTTAAAAACTGTTCAAATCCAATTCGCTGCTATAATTGTGGAGTGGTTGGTCACAAGAGATCGTCGTGTCCCTTAACATTCAATCCATTCCTCAATTCAGATCCGTCTTGGGTCAATGGATTGGAATCTAAGTCAGAGAAATATGATTATTTGGATAATGTTGCTATAGAAATGATTAAATCTGTTAATTTCAGAGATGTGAAAGGATCAGAAGGTGAACTTTTTATAGGTCGAGATGCAAGTGGTTTGGAGAGCAATATTATTGTTAGCAATGTGAGTAGAGAATTGGAGAGTTCCAAATTGCAGAAATCTGAGCAATCTGTCTATTATTGGACCGGGGGCTTCAGATTTGTTATGTATTGTTATCATGTGGCTATAGGTAAATTTCCTCATTCTCCTGCCCACGCTAGAGAATTAATTCGTGCAGCCAAATTAAGGAGAAGAAATAGCAAGTGCTATTCAACCGGTAATATTAGGAGAAGTCCTCGTTTAAATCGTAAAGCTTATTAGTCTTTCGATTGTGGATTGTTGATGTTTTGGAGATTTATTGAGATTTTTGTTGTTTTGGAGTTTGTTTGTGGTTTGTGTGGATGTTGTATTCTGTATTGTTACAGCTTGGTGGTTGAGGTTGCAGTTGTGGATGTTTCTCAGATGGTTGCTCCTTTTTTGGTGTCGCTTTAGGCCTCGATATCTGGATGGTGTTGTCTCTTTAGGTTTGCTTTTTAGATTCTTAGGAGTTTGGGAGGGTCTGTTTTTTCTTTTGTATGGGGGGGTCTATTGCTACCTGCCAAGCTTGTTGGCAGCGCATTTACTATTGTTGTTATATAGATGTACATGTGTGCTCTCCTCTCCTGTAGAGGATCACACATTTTTCTCAAAACAAATATTATGACCTATATCCCACAGTGACGTCTCACATTATTCTGACTATTCGTAAGTACTGGTAGCCCTAGGCAGATTTACCCTACAGAATTTGGGACTAACCTCGCCTCATTGTAATTACTTATTATAGGCGATGTCCCACATCAGCCCTAAAGTCTCATTACTTGTAGCCAGATTAGATGGGCAGACTTCCATGTGCTTTTAACTGATCTTGCATCCCTATAACTTAGTCATAATCTATATCACACACTACATATATCATTATACATCTCACAGTTTCCATAATCAAGGCCTTATAAGAAATATTTCTTATTTCGCCTTTAACGTTAATTACCTTCCTAAGGGGGATTTAATAAAATCGATAGCCTATTTAACTACGCAATTATATATTTATTATTCGTTAATGACACTAATATACACACACACGTGCCTAGTAATTTCTAAGCATGTAGAAAATACGCCTTAAACTCTGTCAACTCTTTCAACAATTATATAAGTCTCATCCTATATTATCAACAAAATCAAAATTCCAATATTCATGTCCAAAAGCTCCATTCAATAAACTTGTATAAAATAAAAAATTTAACTCAACTTATTAAATCAAAATAATGGAATATATTGATATAGAAACTTACAATTTTAATTTTTCGCTCTATTCGACTCCTTTCACATAAAAATAAACAAGAGAATTTCTTTTTAATTCACGAAAATAAATGGTGCAATTTATGAATAAAATTCGTACCTTACACACCATTCTCAAATCATACCCTTTAAATCAAATTCAAGGAAAATAATAAGAAGTGGAATAGAAGGTAAAATTACCAAAACTGCAAATCTACACGATTCGCATTATTTTGACATAAACAATTGAGATTTCATCCTAGAATTGACATTTCCCATTGAAGGAGTTTTGGAGGTTATAATATGATGTTTTTGCAAAACCAAAACTCCCTAAGGTATATTCAAACCCAAACTATACTAATCAACTACTAAAATAGTAAAGCTAAGATTTCCACTTATAGTATATCCTTAGCCTTGTCTCATTTGGATTTGACACGCCTTTAACAATCTCTTTCAGATCTCTTCCTTTTGATATATATAATAAGAGATTGTATATATAGATTAGATTTAGAAAATAAGGGATTGGAGGAGAATAGAATTAGAAATAAAGTAACAAATATCTAGAATTTGTTACCTGAAATCCTAAAGAATTTTATTCCTGAATTTGAAGAGAAAACAAGCAGAGCTTTGCTAGGTTCCCAAAATAATTTGTGAATGAAAGTGAAGGGCTGGGCTCTTATTTATAGTGGTTAGAATGCACCAGAACCGTCGATTTTAGGTTAGTTTAAAATAATAAAAATCTAGATTTCCAAAATGCACAAAACCTTAGCCGCCACTGGCTTCCACTGATCAATCGCCTCTACCCTATCGTTCGATCACTAGCGGTCGACCTTTATGTTGTTTTGGGAAAATTATTTTATTCTGCTATTATTTTTATTTATAATATTCCTTAATTGTCTCTTAACATTAACATTAATTTTAATGTTTACTTAAACCCCAAGTCTAATTAGTGTTAACTTTAAAATTTCAAATTTAATAATTATTTGAATTTGAATTTGAATTCTATTTAAATTATTTTAAATTCGATAACTTCAAATGTCTATAACTTTCTGTTTGAGCTCTGTTTTTAGAACATTATATATGGAAATTTATCGGAATTTCGCCACGAACACAAAAGCATAACTTCCATGGTCAAATTCTGACTTTGCAAAATTTTCATTTTTAGTTTTATCTTATTTTATTAATTTATCTATTTTACTTAGTTCTTATTAATTTTTGTGTGGTGTTACATTCTCCCCCCTTAAAAGGATTTCATCCTCGAAATCTTTCCAAGGGGCGAATAGCGTAACGCACAATAAACATCCATGATATACAACCAAGTTATCTACACAACCATCTACTCAACCAAAAGTGCAATGTGATTATATGTGCAAACGTACTATAGGTAAGCTCAATCTTAGCGTGAATGCAAGTGTCGTGACATATAGACATGTATGCAAACATTCTAAACATGGAAAAGGTGTTCTATATGAGTGCAAAAGTGGTAGTAAAAGTGCAGCAACCATCTTATACCAACCAATCTAGCTACCATGATGCAACCAAAACCTAATTTTAGAGAGAAAAATTTTACCAGTGAAAAGCTTAGGATGAGAAGTCCTCATGCTTTCCATTGAATTTTCCCTTAACATACTCAAACCAGCCTAATTACTTTGTTGCAGAGCTTCCTAGTTCTGCGCTCCACACTGCCCATGGTGGCACGAGATGGTATTGGCTCCGTCTTAGTATCCCCTAACTGATCAGGCTCTACCATAGTGGTTGTGTAGTAAAAGCATTTCCTTAGGTGCAAAACGTAATACTCCTGTCAATTTATCCGGTATCTCCACACGATAAGCAAGTCTTCCTATTCTTTCTAAAATTGGGAAAGGTCCAACAAATTATTGGTGCCTACTTTCCCGACTTCCCAAATACCATTCTAAGAGGGGAAACTTTGATAAACACCATATCCTATACTTTAAACTCTAACTATTTTTATCGCTTGTCTGCATAGGATTTTTGGCGATCTTGTGCGGCCTTCGTTTGTTGCCTAATCAATTCTATCTTTTTCGTTTTGGCACATCAAACACCTAGTGGCAAATTCTGTCATCTTCTTCTTCATCACTGACTAATGGAAATTTCTCTTCATATCCCTATTCATCTTATCTCCTTCGGGGTGAATGGTTGTCCTTGAATGTCGTTTCTCAGTGAGCTAAAATTTTATTTTCCCCATAATCCTAATTTTTTTTGGATTAAAGCATGCTTTATTCCTAGTTACTAACCTAATTTCCTCATTAACTTTCAGTCTTACTTATAGTTTATCTCTAGTTAAGTGTCCTTATGAAATTTTCTTATATACGTTGTTCCTCTATATATATATATATATATATATATGTTTATCTGGTAGTCTAATCCTATATATAAAATCAATCCAATGATAAAATAGGAACATATTTTATACCATATCATATACCTTTCCCATAAGGGAGACAATTAGCGATAACAATCCCAAAAACTCTAAAAGAAATTTTGTTAGAAGTTGCCATTTATCATTAACTGGTGTTAATAATATAGGGGCCCTAATATTCCATACCAAATTAAGATGAACATCTTTAATATGTCATTCCACTTAATTCTCCATCTTCCTTAATTTTCCTATCTTGGTTTCTAACAAATGTGGTTCATTCATTACTTCGTTTAATATACCCTTAATAATTGAACATTATTGTCACAATTGGACCATCCCTAATAAATCCTCATTTAATCCCTTTTCTTTTTACCGGTTTCAAAATCCTTCTGTTATACCGATTCAATTCCTCCATAAATGCCAGACTAAATTCCCTAATTGGTCCTCATTTAATTTCTTTCATTAACTACAAATTAATTGTCCATTAATTTTTTAATTAATGTCCATATATCCTAATCCGTTAATTACTAACTAATACATATAGTCGTAAAATACGTTATTTATATATTCTAATTTTTATACGTTAAGCATGGTTGTACGTGTGTGTGTGTGTATATTTATTATTTCTACTTTCTAAACTAGAACTAGAACATTCCATTCTACATTTTAATTTATCAAAGCTATCCTTCTAAAAAGGATTACTGTTACAATTTTCTATAATTTAACCAAAGTAATATTTTTGCTTCGTTTGAAATTACAAGGAATTATTATTTTTCTTTTATTGAAATGGACATTGTTAACTATGGAAAGAACATCATTTCCTTACATATATCGTTCCCTATTTGGTATATTCCTTATTAATTCAAACACCATACTTTTATACATATTTTGGAGTTGGAAAATTTATGGAAGGTACAAGGAAACTGCTCCAAATAAATCAAAACATAGAAATTCACATTCCAAGTCAACTAGGGCAACCTAACTTACAATCCAATTATAAATCTGGAATATCTTCACAACTTTACCAATATTCTATAATTAAATATTTAGGACTGATGTGACGCCCCACCTCAATACCCACGCTAGCCAAGGACACTACGATGTAGTGTTGTCAACTAGCACGGAGAATAAGGCTGTTGAGGAGCGACCATCCATGTAATTAATTATCACACGGTGGCTATAAAATAATCTTCGGAAACAAACATAGAAATAAACATAACACAAAGCAGTCACAGACATCCATATCACAAAGGCGGAAGAAGATATGAATATATAACTAACACATGAAAGTGTACATCAGAGTAGTGGTCAAAAAGTTCCACAATAATACAAAAGAATAGCAACCTGTGCTATACAAAAAGAATACAACTATGAGTCCATATCTCAAGTGTATACAACAAAAACTGCTAAACTAAATAGTCAGCCAAAAGTCAGAGTAGCGAATCCCGGAAGGAAGTCAAGCAGAAGCACCTGTAACATCTCGGTCTGACCCGAGTATTATTTAAGAAAATAATAAACGGATCAGTCTAACTATAAATATCAGATGACATGATATAGAATAAAAGATATGGCATAAACATATAATATCCATACTGACATACTACTATAAGTATGAAAATGATGATCAACAGGAGATCAACCGATGAGAAATGATCAATATCACGAGAATCTTCTCAAAGATCCAAAGAGGGCATCATACCCTAGACTTGTACTCATAACAAGTCAATGACATAAAAATCCAGAAATCAAAACAAGAAATCCAGAAATCATAAAAAGAGAAAGAGGCCTATCACATGATGGTCCGAAGACCATGGGGAGCTACCCCATATGTGTGAGTCGGAATCACACTGATTGAGGCCTAGGCTAACCAAAAAGCAGAAAGGTATGTGTGAATGGAATCACACAAGTGGTGTCTAGCCTAACCTCGCAAACATAAAGATATGTGTGAGTCGGAATCACACTACTGCGGCCTAGACTAACCTTGCGGACAAAGAGATGTGTGTGAGTCGGAATCACACTATTGCGGTCTAGTCTTACCTTGCAAACAAAGAGACATCGCACAATTGCTAGTCTAAATTATAAAATGATCATCATGATCAGCGAGAAGTGTCAATCACACCAAGCTAGTAAATATATGAGTTTAGCTTCATGTCCCATAACCACTTGCTTAACTTAAATATTTACGAACAAGCTGTAAATCTTCACTAGGAAATTGTCACGAAAAGGGTTCAATCGAACAAGTCCAAGAGCTAACCGACGAAGTGAACGCAAGCGTTTCATACCACTCGTTTTACTAAGTCGTTTAAGTCGATTTCTCGTTCGAGTGATGTAAAGGCTTGTATATACTAGTAGATTGAAAATCGGTTTGAGAAAACGAGCTTTTGATATTTAAAATAGTGTTGAAATCGCTTTGATGAAAGAGTTTTGATATTTACTATTAGTGTTGAAACCTTCATATATCTTTAAAGTGACAAGTCATAAAACGATTGTAGAACAAATCAATTCACGTTTGAAGACGTGAGTAAAGTCCAAAGAAGTCAATCCCAAAACCATCAAAGTACGACTTAGTGAAGGCAAGCTGTCTCGAGAAGCCAAACCGGTCAAACGACCAAGTACTAACTCGCGAACGACTTACGACTTAAGGGATAAGGTCATACGACCTAAGTGGAGAATGCCACGCGAGCTAGCAGAAGAACAGGTCAAACGACCAAGTACTAATCTCGCGAACGACTTACGACTTAAGAGAGGAATGCCACACGACCTAGCAGATAACAGGTCATTCGACCTAAGGGTAAGGTCGGTGGTGACCTACGACTTAACAAAGTCGAGCAACCTACGACTTAACGAAGTAAAGCGACCTACGACTTAGGGTCAAGCGACCTAAGAGAAGCAGCGACCTACGACTTAACGATTTAAAGCCAACGACCTAGGACTTAAGAGTCATACGACCTAGGACTTAAGGGAGGCAAGAGACTTACGACTTAAGGGGATAAGGTCATACGACCTAAGTCTTGAACGACTTAACGACTTAAGGGGATAAGGTCATACGACCTAAGTCTTGAACGACTTAACGACTTAAGGGGATAAGGTCATACGACCTAAGTCTTGAACGACTTAACGACTTAAGAGAGGAATGCCACACGACCTAGCAGATAACAGGTCATTCGACCTAAGGGTAAGGTCGGTGGTGACCTACGACTTAACAAAGTCGAGCAACCTACGACTTAACGAAGTAAAGCGACCTACGACTTAGGGTCAAGCGACCTAACGAGTTAGCAAGGCACGCGACCTAAAGACTTAAGCTTTGAATACGAGCTACGAGTTAGCAAACGAATGTCTTAACGACCTAAGCCTTGAACGACTTAGTGGAACGAACGACTTACGACTTAAGCTCCAATTCGAGCTACGGGCTAAGGCTGGAACGACCTAGTGGAGTTAGGTCGAGGACGACCTACGACTTAAGGCCTTTAGCCCCTGAACGACTTAACACTTTAACTCGTGAACGACTCGAGGAGTTAACTCGCAAACGACTTATGCCTTTAACTCGTGAACGACTCAACACAGGCGAACAGAAATACAAAGGCGGTGACTTTTCAACGCGCGCGACTTAAGCCCTTAACTCGCGAACGACTTAGCAAAGGCAGAAACGACTTAAGGCCAGAAAATCACCAAAACGCTGAAAATCGAAGTTTTTCGCCAATCCAATCCAAACCAAATGCCAATGTTGATGCAAATACAATAGGGGATCATTCCCAACAGTCCAAGATAGATATAGGCAAGATGTGAGATCAAAAATCTCACCTTTTCACGGAATTTGATGAAGATGGAGATTTGAGAGCAAGGCAAGAACACCACCAAGCTTGAATCAATGGTCTAAACGTGAATTTGATGTTGAATCTCGGATTTGCAATGGAATTTGTGTTTGGGAGTTTTAATTTCTCTTTCCCTCCACCATTTTTGAAGAAGCTTGAAGTGATGAAGAGAAGAGGGGGTGGGCTGAGTTAAGAAGGTGCAGTCCAACCCAAAGTCTCAAGCGGGAAAAGTGACGAAAATTTCACTATCTCCAAACATATCGAAGTTTACACTCAAAAAGATCGCAAACGTCATTTTGAACTCAATGGGGGTGGTCTCGAGTCCTAATTTGACCGTATGCAAAAAGTAGCTTTTCGGACTAACATCCGACTAACGATAAAATATTTAAATAAAATATTTAAATATAGAATCGATAGATATGCGGGTTGTTACAGACTCCCCTCCTTAAAGAAATTGCGTCCTCGCAATATATATGGTGGAAATAAAAAGTAACAACCATAAAAGCATATTAACACAAAAGAAATTGGAATTAAAAAGTTTACCTCAAAGAGCATGAGAAAGTAATTCCGGATGTGTACGCTCGATGAATTCTCTAGTTTCCCAAGAGCAATCCTTAGGATTTGAGGACCATTGAACTTTAACAAGCGGAACATCTTTATTTCGAAGCCGTTTAATCTCCGAAGCAATAATTCGAACAGGATGCTGCTCATAAGTTAAATTAGGTGAAACTTCAATCTCTTCCACAACACCGGGCTCAAGAGTAGAATCGGAATCCCGAAGGCACTTCCGTAATTGAGATACGTGGAACACGTCATGCATAGCAGAGAACTGAGCCGGTAAAGAAAGGCGATAAGCCATGGAACCAATACGTTCAGTGATAGGAAATGGCCCAATATATCGAGGCGCTAACTTTCCCGATCGACTGAAACGTACAACACCCTTCATTGGTGAAACACGAATAAATACAAGATCACCAACAGAAAATTCTAATTTCCTTCTTCGGTTGTCGGCATAGGATTTTTGTCTACTCTGGGCTTCTTTCATCCTATGTCGAATAAGTTCAATCTTTTCTGTGGAATCTCGAATAAAGTCTGGTCCTAAAACCAGTTTCTCACCGGCCTCAAGCCAACAAGAAGGAGATCGGCATGGCCTTCCATAGAGTGCCTCAAAAGGAGCCATACCAATACTAGATTGGAAGCTGTTATTATAGGAAAACTCAACAAGTGAAATATGATCTTCCCAACTTCCCCCAAAGTCAAGAACACAAGCACGAAGAAGATCTTCAAGTGTTTGATTCACACGCTCAGTTTGTCCATCGGACTGGGGGTGATAAGCGGTGCTAAAATTAAGCTTCGTTCCCAAAGCTTTTTGAAGACTCTTCCAGAATCCACTAGTAAACAATGGATCCCGATCACTAACAATGGAAGAAGGAACTCCATGCAGTTTAACAATTTCTTTGACAAAGAGTTTGGCCAGAAGAGGAACGGTTCGGTTTGACCGAACAGGAATAAAATGGGCGGATTTAGTAAGTCTATCAACAATCACCCATAAGCTATTATGACCCGAACGAGAACGGGGAAGGCCATCTATAAAATCCATGGAAATTTGATCCCACTTCCATACTGGAATTTCCAATGGTTGCAATAACCCACCGGGCCTTTGATGTTCAGCCTTAACAAGTTGGCAAGTCATGCAACACTTAACAAAGTTAGCGATATCAGATTTCATTCCCTCCCAATAATAAAGTCGCTTCATATCAGCGTACATTTTACTGCTACCGGGATGAATGGAATACTTGGAACGATGAGAATCTTCTAGAACATCTCTACGAAGATCACTAATATTTGGTACGATAAGTCTACCAAATTTTCGAATGCCGCCACGAAAGTCGATATCAAAGTCTTTCAAACCTTCAATATCGGTTTTATCCTTAAGATTTTGGCCAAGCAAAGCCAATTCAGGATCTAGCTGTTGAGCTTCAAGAATGCGGTCTAATAAAGAAGGACGAGCCTCAAGGCTACATAAAACAAGAGATGAACACAATTCGGAAACACGATCTCGAATTTCACAAGTGGATAAAAGTTCGAGATCGTTCCATTCAGATATCATCATGGAAACAACCGCTTGTTGTTTTCGACTAAGTGCGTCGGCAACTCGATTCCCCTTTCCGGGAGTATAAAGAATGTCAAGATCATAAGAGGCAAGAAATTCGAGCCAACGCTGTTGACGCAAATTAAGTTCCTTTTGAGAAAATAAATATTTCAAAGACTTATGATCAGTATAAAGTATAAACTTTTCTCCCAAAAGATAATGTCGCCAAATTCGAAGGGCGAAAACAATAGCCGCGAGTTCTAAATCATGTGTGGCATATCTAGTCTCAGCCGGCTTTAATTGCCTAGAAGCATAAGCAATAACACGTTCTTTTTGCATAAGAACGGCACCCAAACCAACGCGACTAGCATCGGTATAAACGACAAAGTCTAGATTCCCCTCGGGAATAATAAGAATAGGAGCATCAGAAAGGAGTTCTTTTAATTTCTGAAAAGAAGTTTCACATTTGTCCGACCAAATGTATTTAACACCTTTCTTTGTTAAGCCAGTAAGAGGTACGGCAATCTTAGAAAAGTCTTTTATAAAACGGCGGTAATAACCTGCCAATCCAAGAAAGCTACGGATTTCAGTCACACTCTCCGGTCTCTTCCAATTTTGAATCGCTTCAATCTTTGAAGGATCCACGGATATTCCGGATTCAGAAATAATATGACCGAGAAATTTCACACTAGATTGCCAAAAATGGCATTTAGAAAATTTTGCTTTTAGTTGATTGCTCCTAAGAGTTTCCAATACAATTCGAAGATGCTTTTCGTGTTCCTCCTCGGTTTTAGAAAACACAAGAATATCTTCAATAAAGATGAGAACAAACCGATCGAGAAAATCTTTGAAAACTCTATTCATAAGGTCAACGAAATAAGCCGGAGCATTCGTTAAACCGAATGGCATAACTAGCCATTCATAAGATCCATATCGCGTACGGAACGAAGTCAAAGGAATACTATCCTCTGCAATACGAAGCTGATGGAAACCGGTAGCCAAGTCCAATTGTGAAAATACTCTAGCACCAGTGAGTTGATCAAACAGATCATCAATCCGAGGCAATGGATATTTATTCTTAATAGTAAGATCATTAAGCTTGCGGTAGTCGACGCAAAGCCTAAGTGTGCCATCGGACTTACTTACGAAAATAGCTGAAGCTCCCCAAGGCGAGGAACTAGAGCGAATAAGTTGCTTCGTCTCCAACTCGGATAGTTGTTTGCGCATCTCTTCATTCTCCTTATTAGACATGCGATAAGGAGGACGGGTAATAGGTTGTGCTCCAGGTAAAAGATTAATTTTGAATTCAATTGCTCGCTTAGGTGGAAGTCCTAAAACGGGCTCAAAGATGTCGGAAAATTCACGAACGATGCGAATACGAGAAATGACATCCTCCTCATCATCATTGTCATCATCACGAGGATTTAAAGAATATAATGATGCAACTAAAGCGGAATCCGAATCTTTAAGAATGATAGAAATCTGATTAACAGATTGCGGATGACGGAGATAAATAGTCCGCTCAGGACATAGGATATGGGCTTCATAACGAGTAAGCCAATCCATACCCAAAATCATTCCAAAGCCTAAGTAACGCATGACATGCAAATCGGCTAGGAAAGAAAAATCACATAAAATAATCTCTACGTCTTTACAAAGTAAACTAAGAGTTGCGGAACCACCAACAGGATTCGCAATCCTTAAAGAAGTCATTAATGCAGTAACACTTAAGGAAAAAGTGTCTACAAGTTCCTTTGATATAAAAGAATGGGATGCACCCGTATCAAAGAGAACTCTAATAGATTGATTATGAAATAAAATAATGCCATCAAGAATGGAATGAGAAATACCTTGGCCACGAGATGTGTTGCCAGGGGCTTTAGCCACATTCAACTTTCCCTCCTTCTTGCCTTCACGTTTGAGGCATTGATGTATAAAATGATCTGGGCTTTTACAGTAGCGATAAGATTTGGGCTTTGAACATTTGTTCGCATAATGATCCCCAGATCCACAGTTGAAACATCTCGCGTTATTAGGAGAAGGAGCCTTTGCAGAAGGAATCGCTTGCTTACCCTTTTTGTTGGGGTAAGGACCTTTAAATTTGTTGGGCCTCTTTTTGTTGTTAAAGCTGGGTTTGGAAGCTACTACTTCAACATCGCTTTCTCTATCAGCCTCTTCAAGGCGAAGAGCGATATCTACAATTTGGTCGAAAGAAACTTCTAACTTCAAAAGTAGTGGCTTCTTGAGGCTTTTATTTAAGCCGTAAACGAACCTCTGGTTCTTCTTTAGTGGAGTATTTATATATTCGACCCCATATTTGGAAAGGGATTCGAATGATGCGACGTAATCCGCCACAGAAGCCTGACCTTGAACAAGGTCAATAAATCGCCGAGCCAACGTCACCTTTTCAGCCTCGGGTACGAATTTCGATTCGAAGCGTTCTCGGAAGTGCTCCCAAGTGAGGTCCGCTTCATTAATTTCGGAAGTGAGAAGTTCATACCAATCCAATGCTCTCTCTTGGAGCATACTGGAAGCCACTTGAACTCGGTGCAGATCGACAAGGTTCATGCGAGAGAAGATTCGATCACATGATTTTAACCAAGCTTGAACCTCGATAATAGGTTCGGAACCTTTGAAGGGCTTCCCACCCAAATTGGTGTAATCGCTGCACAACCGTGCAAATCCCGACTTTGGGTGAGTAGGTTCCGGGTTAGTTCCAGCTGCTTGTGCATTCGTCACTAATTCAAGAAGCTGTTGAGCTGTCATAAAAACTCCATCTCGAGGAGCAGCAGCAGATGTTCCAGCTCTGGGACGGCCTGGTCTTGACATCCTCTTCCTTTACAAAGAAAGAAGAGAAAGAAGAAGGTTATTCACCAATGAACATCAAGCAATCTTGAATGATGAAACAAGGAATCATAAAGAAAACAGGATAAATCGGTTCGAAGACTCGAACTAAATCCTGAAACACAACTCCTAAGGTGGACTTAGGACGATGATCCTTGTTAAGTTATTCTACATTGTTCCGAAGTTTGGCTCTGATACCAAGCTGTGACGCCCCACCTCAATACCCACGCTAGCCAAGGACACTACGATGTAGTGTTGTCAACTAGCACGGAGAATAAGGCTGTTGAGGAGCGACCATCCATGTAATTAATTATCACACGGTGGCTATAAAATAATCTTCGGAAACAAACATAGAAATAAACATAACACAAAGCAGTCACAGACATCCATATCACAAAGGCGGAAGAAGATATGAATATATAACTAACACATGAAAGTGTACATCAGAGTAGTGGTCAAAAAGTTCCACAATAATACAAAAGAATAGCAACCTGTGCTATACAAAAAGAATACAACTATGAGTCCATATCTCAAGTGTATACAACAAAAACTGCTAAACTAAATAGTCAGCCAAAAGTCAGAGTAGCGAATCCCGGAAGGAAGTCAAGCAGAAGCACCTGTAACATCTCGGTCTGACCCGAGTATTATTTAAGAAAATAATAAACGGATCAGTCTAACTATAAATATCAGATGACATGATATAGAATAAAAGATATGGCATAAACATATAATATCCATACTGACATACTACTATAAGTATGAAAATGATGATCAACAGGAGATCAACCGATGAGAAATGATCAATATCACGAGAATCTTCTCAAAGATCCAAAGAGGGCATCATACCCTAGACTTGTACTCATAACAAGTCAATGACATAAAAATCCAGAAATCAAAACAAGAAATCCAGAAATCATAAAAAGAGAAAGAGGCCTATCACATGATGGTCCGAAGACCATGGGGAGCTACCCCATATGTGTGAGTCGGAATCACACTGATTGAGGCCTAGGCTAACCAAAAAGCAGAAAGGTATGTGTGAATGGAATCACACAAGTGGTGTCTAGCCTAACCTCGCAAACATAAAGATATGTGTGAGTCGGAATCACACTACTGCGGCCTAGACTAACCTTGCGGACAAAGAGATGTGTGTGAGTCGGAATCACACTATTGCGGTCTAGTCTTACCTTGCAAACAAAGAGACATCGCACAATTGCTAGTCTAAATTATAAAATGATCATCATGATCAGCGAGAAGTGTCAATCACACCAAGCTAGTAAATATATGAGTTTAGCTTCATGTCCCATAACCACTTGCTTAACTTAAATATTTACGAACAAGCTGTAAATCTTCACTAGGAAATTGTCACGAAAAGGGTTCAATCGAACAAGTCCAAGAGCTAACCGACGAAGTGAACGCAAGCGTTTCATACCACTCGTTTTACTAAGTCGTTTAAGTCGATTTCTCGTTCGAGTGATGTAAAGGCTTGTATATACTAGTAGATTGAAAATCGGTTTGAGAAAACGAGCTTTTGATATTTAAAATAGTGTTGAAATCGCTTTGATGAAAGAGTTTTGATATTTACTATTAGTGTTGAAACCTTCATATATCTTTAAAGTGACAAGTCATAAAACGATTGTAGAACAAATCAATTCACGTTCGAAGACGTGAGTAAAGTCCAAAGAAGTCAATCCCAAAACCATCAAAGTACGACTTAGTGAAGGCAAGCTGTCTCGAGAAGCCAAACCGGTCAAACGACCAAGTACTAACTCGCGAACGACTTACGACTTAAGGGATAAGGTCATACGACCTAAGTGGAGAATGCCACGCGAGCTAGCAGAAGAACAGGTCAAACGACCAAGTACTAATCTCGCGAACGACTTACGACTTAAGAGAGGAATGCCACACGACCTAGCAGATAACAGGTCATTCGACCTAAGGGTAAGGTCGGTGGTGACCTACGACTTAACAAAGTCGAGCAACCTACGACTTAACGAAGTAAAGCGACCTACGACTTAGGGTCAAGCGACCTAAGAGAAGCAGCGACCTACGACTTAACGATTTAAAGCCAACGACCTAGGACTTAAGAGTCATACGACCTAGGACTTAAGGGAGGCAAGAGACTTACGACTTAAGGGGATAAGGTCATACGACCTAAGTCTTGAACGACTTAACGACTTAAGGGGATAAGGTCATACGACCTAAGTCTTGAACGACTTAACGACTTAAGGGGATAAGGTCATACGACCTAAGTCTTGAACGACTTAACGACTTAAGAGAGGAATGCCACACGACCTAGCAGATAACAGGTCATTCGACCTAAGGGTAAGGTCGGTGGTGACCTACGACTTAACAAAGTCGAGCAACCTACGACTTAACGAAGTAAAGCGACCTACGACTTAGGGTCAAGCGACCTAACGAGTTAGCAAGGCACGCGACCTAAAGACTTAAGCTTTGAATACGAGCTACGAGTTAGCAAACGAATGTCTTAACGACCTAAGCCTTGAACGACTTAGTGGAACGAACGACTTACGACTTAAGCTCCAATTCGAGCTACGGGCTAAGGCTGGAACGACCTAGTGGAGTTAGGTCGAGGACGACCTACGACTTAAGGCCTTTAGCCCCTGAACGACTTAACACTTTAACTCGTGAACGACTCGAGGAGTTAACTCGCAAACGACTTATGCCTTTAACTCGTGAACGACTCAACACAGGCGAACAGAAATACAAAGGCGGTGACTTTTCAACGCGCGCGACTTAAGCCCTTAACTCGCGAACGACTTAGCAAAGGCAGAAACGACTTAAGGCCAGAAAATCACCAAAACGCTGAAAATCGAAGTTTTTCGCCAATCCAATCCAAACCAAATGCCAATGTTGATGCAAATACAATAGGGGATCATTCCCAACAGTCCAAGATAGATATAGGCAAGATGTGAGATCAAAAATCTCACCTTTTCACGGAATTTGATGAAGATGGAGATTTGAGAGCAAGGCAAGAACACCACCAAGCTTGAATCAATGGTCTAAACGTGAATTTGATGTTGAATCTCGGATTTGCAATGGAATTTGTGTTTGGGAGTTTTAATTTCTCTTTCCCTCCACCATTTTTGAAGAAGCTTGAAGTGATGAAGAGAAGAGGGGGTGGGCTGAGTTAAGAAGGTGCAGTCCAACCCAAAGTCTCAAGCGGGAAAAGTGACGAAAATTTCACTATCTCCAAACATATCGAAGTTTACACTCAAAAAGATCGCAAACGTCATTTTGAACTCAATGGGGGTGGTCTCGAGTCCTAATTTGACCGTATGCAAAAAGTAGCTTTTCGGACTAACATCCGACTAACGATAAAATATTTAAATAAAATATTTAAATATAGAATCGATAGATATGCGGGTTGTTACAACTGATTTCTAGATGAGGTTGTACATACTATTCCTATTTTATTTATATCTTAAAACCTTTACACTGCCTTGCCTAGGTAGTGGTCCCTATCTACTCCATAAATAAATTTGTTTAGTTCTCGCTGTTCTTAGAATTAAAATTTCACAATTATAAAGTACCTTATCCAAAAAATTTATTTTAGAAAATATAAACTTGGAAACCCTTTTTGCCAATTTTCAAAAATTGCTTGGTTCACAAAATGTGTCATGAAATTTTTTCTTTTTTCTAACCAACTTTTCCTATTTAAGGACTTTCTACAACAGAGATTTATTTCTTCAAAATTTGGACTTCTAATTCAAAAAATTTAAAACTCAATTATTAAACCAAACTATTATTAAATCAAAAATTCAAAATTTCTTAATTCCATAAAGGAGAAAAATAATTTTCCTTCTCAAAAACTTTCTACAACATACAAAATAATTTTCAATAAATTGTTTTCAAACGGAAAAACTTAGTACATTAAATTTGAAATCAGCACTTATTATTTCATGAAATTATGACCTATACTTATGAAAAGTCCACTAACTATCATTTTAAGGATATATTATTATTTTCCAAATTTAGCTCCTTTTAAATCTATTACAAAGATTAGAACTTCAATAGCATTTCAAAATAACAGGTTTTCATTTATTAGACATTCATTATTTCAAAGCTATTTCTAGTTACAAGACAATTATTTTAATAGACTATATGCATGTCAAATTTCTAATTTCAAGTTGTTATATTATCCCAAAAATATAAATCAATATCTATTTCTTTATTACTCAAAGTAAACTGTCACTTAACTAAATACTTTTTATAACTTTGTTTAAACCTTATTTAAACTCTTATAATCTTTCGCAATCCTTTTATTATCAATACCAATTTATTACCATTTTAAATTCAATAATATTTTATTCTTATTTAAAAAAATTCTAAATCGAAAAATGTATGTATAAAACTCTCGCCCTCCTTACAGCATTCACAAAATTATTTCAAATTATTTATTAGCTATCATCATTTAATTCCATCCAGCTGTAAAAAAAATTCAAAAACATCTTCTATAACCTTAAATAATAAAAAGTGGAGTAGAAAAGGATAACTTCGATCCTATTAAGTTCTAACTGATTATTGATCCTATTTTATATAAATATCTAATGTTATTTATATCCAAATCTCCTAATATTGCCTTTATTTATATTTCTCCAAACTAATTGGCTCCTACTACAGTTGTTATTCTCTATATTTTCCTTATATGAAATTGTTCCTCATATATTAGTTATTTTTATCCTTCTATTCTCTGGTCCTTAATAAGTTCCATTTCCATTTATTCTGCTTTTAAGAAAAAATAAAAAATATGAACTTCCAAATTTATAAATAGAAGAAAAATCATCAAGTCCAACCTACGCTCTGTTTCACATTTATTTTTAAAAAACAAAGAATACCTTTCTCCTAAAATCAGAAACTTTTTAACTCATCCAATTTTGAACTAGAATTTCAAAAATGAAAAATCCTTTTTTTAATCAAAAACCTTTTAATCAGAAACTCTTGAGTCAACAAAATTTTAAATTATGAGTTTTCAAATTTCCTTAATTTTTCAAAACAACTTCCCAGTAAATCCTTTGAAGGCTTATTCAATACAATTCAAGAAATTTTCCAAAAATCTTTTTATCAAATTCTTTCACACGGGGTTGGATTTACAAATTGACTTTAATTGCCCTTTCTATTGAACTTTCCTTCTTCTCTACTCAATTTCCATAAAAATCTGATTATCTCCTTATAGTGTTTAATGTACACCTTCTTGTAGGAACTTGCTCGACTCCTTCTTCACATCTTGCTTCATTCCTTACTTATAGTTGTTTGCAGCACATAAATTCTTATCTTCTATCTATTTTTATGTATTGGGCTAGGCCCACTAATCATTGTCTGCATAATTAAGGCTATATAATTTACCCTAATGACAATTATACTGCCTTATAATATTTAATTATTATCTAACATGTTTATTTGCTATTTTTATAAATGTCAATTGTCCGTATAAATGTTTATTGTTCTAACGGACAATTTTTAAAGACATTTATTTATTTATTCGATCTTTATCTATTATGCCTTCCCTGTCTTTCTATAATTACTCTAATAATCTCTTTAATCGATCCATTTATATCCTTATTAAATTCTTGTAACTCCCTACTTACCATACATTTATTATCTTATTAACCTTGGAGTTACAATCTTTTCCACCTACATTTCCTAAGATAGTACTATATCCTGAAGTAAAGATTTGCCTAATGTTTTAGCGTATGTTTAAAATAAATATGTACATATGTATGTTGTATGTATATATATTTAAACATATCAGAATTTTTGAAAAACATTTTCTAAAATTACAAGTACGCCTCTCATACGTATACCTATCCCCGTTGATCGGGTAACCGAAGCTATGATACCAAATATCATAGTTACCCTGAAATGGTGGTAGCTACAAATGGTAATCCCAAGCATCCCGGTTTTATGGCTAGTCTCTTGATGACCCGGACCATTCGCCACCAGCCCACATTCGAGACGTGTAGGGGTAAGAGACAAAGCTTTGCCATAGTTCACAGTGCGAGAACCCCTTATCATGTTGCATCTACATGCAACCAGGTCCGGTAAATAAAAATCTCGAGCCTTACTATATTAGTACTTGGGCAGTATAATTTAAATAAGAATATGTCTTACGTATTCCACCTACATCATAAGTCTTTTCAAATATAAGCCTAATGGCTTTTCTTAAACATAAATAAAAAGGCTTTCCAGATATAAGCCCATAGCCCACTTACTATCAACCCAACAACCCATATCTATCGTCCATGATGTCCTGTCAATGTAAAAGATAAACACAAGTCACTTATACCACTTAATAGGAATTAGGTACACACCGACCATTTAATACCTTATTTAAGGTAGGACCATGTCATTTACTACATATCCTAAGGCGGACTCATTACTAGTAACTATCTAACTGACATTACATGGAATCTCTTTGGCCACATAATACTTCCAGTTGAAGAGGGCCCTTTCTTAAGTTATCCTCTACCATGCCTAAACCATGATCCCAATCATTTACTACTTCCTACTAGAGAAGAGGTGGGCCTTTACACAACCACTTAATACCCTCAATCTCTAAGATGGTCCTTCGTATTATGGCCCGTATCCCACGGTGAAGTCTCACATTAGTCCAACTATTCGTAGGTATTGGTAGCTAGAATAGCTGGGCATATTTACCCTACAGAATTTAGAACTAACCACACATCAACGTTGTTACTTATTAAGGATGATGTCCTACATCAGCCCCAAAGTCACACTGTTGGTAGCCAGATTAGCTAGGCAGACTTTTGTGTGCTTTTGACTGACCTCACATCGCTATAACTTAGTTATAATCTATATCACACTCTATATGTGTTATCACACATCTCACCATTTCCATAATCAAGGCCTTATAAGAAATATTTTTGATTTCTCCTTTGACAATAATTGCCTTCCTTGGAGGGATTTAATAAAATTAATAACCTATTTAACTGCATAATTATACGTTATAATTATATGTTAATTACGCGAATACATACATACATATGTATGTGTGTATGTATATGCGCCTAGTAATTTCTAAGCGTGGTGAAAATACGCCCCAAAATTGCGTTTAAATGTTAACTCTTTCTATAATTATACAAGTCTCATTCCATATTATCAACAATACCAAAATTCAGATATTTATATCCAAAAATTCCAATCACTAGAATTGTATACAATAAAAATTTAAACTCAACTTATTAGAGAATTTCTATTTAATTCATGGAAATAAGTGGTGCAAACTACGAATAAAATTCGTACCTTACACACTATTCCCAAATCAACCCTTTTAATCAAATTCAAAGAGAAAGAACAAGAAGTGGAATAGAAGGTAAAATTATCAAAAATGCAAATCTACACAATTCACTTTATTTTGACATAAACAATTGAGATTTCATCCTAGAATTGACATTTCGCATTGAAGGAGTTTTGGGGATTTATAATATGATGTTTTCGCAAACCAAAACCCTCCAAGGCATATTAAAATCCAAAGTATACTAATCAACTACTAAAATGGAAAAGTTATGATTTCCACTCATAGTATATCCTTAGCTTTGCCTCCTTCGGATTTGACACGCCTCTAACAATCTCTTTTAGATATCTTCTTATTTATATATACAACAGAGTTTTGTATGTATAGATTAGATTTAGAAATCGAGGGATTAGATGAGAATAGAATTAGAAAAGTAATAAACATCTAGATTTTGTTACCTGAAACCGTAAAGAACTTTTTTCTGAATCTAAAGAGAGAGACCGACAAAGCTTCACTAGGTTTCCAAAATAATTTATGAATGAAAGTGAGGGGCTAGGCTCTTATTTATAGTGGTTAGAATCCACCAGAACCGTTGGATTTAGGTTAGTTTAAAATTATAAAAATCTAAACATTCAACATGCTCAAAATCCTAGCTGCAACAAGCTTCCACCAGTCGACCGCCTCTACCGGTCGACCGTTACGTTGTTTTGAGAAAAGTTTTTTATTCTGCCATTGTTTTTATTTATTATATTCTTTAATTATCTCTTAACACTAACATTAATTTTATTGTTTACTTAACCCTCCAGTCTAATTACTGTTAACTTTAAAATTTAAGAATTATTTAATTATTTGAGTTTGAATTCTATTTAAATTATTTTAAATCTGAAAACTTCAAATGTTCATAACTCTTCCATTTGAGCTCCGTTTTTAGAACATTATATATGGAAATTGATCAAAATTTCTCTATGAATGCAACAACATAACTTCCATAGTCAACTTCTAACTTTTGCAAAATTTTCATTTTTAGCCTTATCTTATTTAATTAATTTATCGATTTTATTTATTTCTTGTTAATTCTTATGGGGTGTTATTGTTGGGTGCGTTTCCACCACCACCGAGCCATGCATCTCCGAACCAGTCCACTACCGGACCAACTGTCTAGCCGAGCCAACTCCTACTCCACTACTACCGAACCAGTCCACTACCGGACCAACTGTCTAACCGAGCCAACTCCTACTCCACTACTACCGAACCAGTCCACTACCGGACCAACTGTGTGATATCCCAGGTTTTTGGGCAATTTAAATTTAATAATCTGTATTGATAATTTATTTAGATTGATAATTTTCTTTATAATTTTAATTAAATTTGGTAATTTAATCCTTTAAAGGCTAATAAATATATATATAATCTGGCAATATTAATTCATATCTTTTCCAATAATTTAAAATAGATAAAATTTATCTTTGAAAGCTAATAAAATTTTATTCTGTATATAATATATATATTGGATATATAGGATATCTTTTGTTTTAACTAAAAGATGAATTTTTCAAATTGTAATTTATATGTAAGTATATGTTATAATTTGAAATTGTTTTGAAATTTAATTTAAGGTATTGATAATATATATAGTAGGAATATATGTATGAAGTGTAATTTTAAAAGCTTTGTTTTAAATTTAATATCTTTCAAAAGTTAAAGATTAATTCATTGTTTTCAAATATAAGATAAATGTTTGTTTTAAATATGATAGTTTAAAATAAGTCTAATCAAAGTTCTACTTTTGTTTTCTTTTAAAGTGTTTAATTTAAAATGGTTATAAAAGTATATATATGAATGTTTTAGATTTTAAATACATGTGAAAAGAGATTTATTTATATTATAACAAGTTTTATAATATTACCTTTAAGGATTAAACTATTATATTTATACATAACTATAAAGTAAATTTAATAAGTAGGTTTATATTCACATTTAAATTAAATAAAATTTGTAAAAATACTTAAGTAACATGTGTCACTATATTAAACATCTTAAAACACATGTAAACTTATTAAGCTAATTAACATGACAAATGCATGCAATTTAACAAGTGGCATTTTCTTTTTCTTTTATTTTTAATAAAAATTATGTAATCAAAAAAGGATGGAGAAACCTGTATTCCATTCTCAGTTCAAAATATTTTCTATCCTAAACTCTTTCTTCTCTTTTCTTAACTAAAACCTACAAACAAAATCAAAACTTGAAACCAAAATCAAAAAGGATTTCTAACCTGGAATTCAAATCTGCAAACAAATAGAAGATCAAACAACTATAATGGAAATCAAACAACAAGCTTGCAATACAAAATAGCAGTTTCAATTGCCACTTCAACCTGCAACTAAAATGAAGATCAATTGAGATTCAACTCTGCTGCAATTCAAAGGGAAGTACAACAGCAGTTTCAACTTTTAAAACATCATATTGCAAGCATGCAAAGTATCACAACAAATTCAAATGCAAAGTATCACAACAAATTCAAATGCAAAGTATCACAACAAATTCAAATGCAAAGAATTCAAAATGAAATCAAACCTGGAACATGCTCTGCCCTGTTCTCTGCTCTGTTTATAGGTGAGTAAATTTATTTTAAAAACAGTTTTTAATCTGACCCTATAATTGATATCAGTAGTAAATGTAGTTGTAATATAGTTTAAGATGTTTAATGGAATGTTGAATGTGAATGCTGCATATATAAAGATAGTCTGTGAAAATATTATGCATATGTTTCTCTGTCTCGAACTCCTGTTTTTTTTTTTTCTTTAAAAAAAATTTCATATCTTTCCATATATCTGATGGTAGGCTAGGATTTGTAAATAGAAAATGATTGTAAGTATATAAGCTTAATTTTAAAAATAGTTTCAAAAATATATACCAAGTATTCATATCAAAATTTACAATTTACTGGGCTATTCAAAAACATGGGTAGAATCAATTATGCTAATTTAAATCAGTGAGTATAGAATATGATTTGTATTTGCAAATGATGAATTTTAATGAGAATATCATGATTTTTAAAGTAGTATTCGTAGAGATATTTGGAGTTGGTCAGTTTCGTCAATTTCGTCGATTTGCGTTGATCGGCGGCGAGTTGATTGGCGATGTTTGGACTGGAGGTGGCCAGAGGGTTGGGGATTGCAAGAAAAATACTTAGAGTATTTATCGATGGTCGTGGCGATCTATCGGAGGCGAAGTAGGGTTTCGTATGGGTTTTTGTTGAGGTCGGAATTTCCTCTGCAGTGAAGTCTCTGGATGATCGAGCTTCACCAGAATTTGGGGAATGGTAGTGTGGAGGCTATCAAGTGTAGGGCCGGAGTTCTTGATTATCTGGTGATCGGCATCGGAGGATTCGTGGCAGTTTTGGTCGATGGGATGGTTTCCAGTTGATCTTGGAAGCTCGAATTTGATTGTGGGTTCGTGATGATGTCTGGGTGGATGAAATCGTTAAAGGAGGCGATCGATGACTTGCCGGAGGTGGAGCAGATCGCCGAAGCGCTGCCGTGGTCCTGTGCACGTGCACGTGTGCACGATATTGTCTGGTGATGTTAAGGTTTGGGGAAGAAGCTCTTTGATCGGTTAGACTCGGGACGGTCTCGTGATTTTTGCGTGAAAACTCGAAGTGGATGGTGTTGCAAGGAGACTCGAGAAGACTCGCGTAGTTTACTGTTCGACTCGAAGAAAACGAGAGGGTTACGGGTTGGATTAGAAGCAGGAGAAGAGCAAACTTTAAATCATGTTTTAAAGGTTTTGAAAACTTAAAAGAGGAATTTGTTTTAAAGTCATTTCTTAAATAATTCTTTTCTTTATCAAATGTTTTTGAACCTTTAATTAAAAAGTTATTTGTTTATTTCAATTAAGTTTTTAATTAAACTTTAAGATATTTGAAATTTAACTTTTAATTAAGTTATAATTAAGGATTTAAAATTATTTTGTCTTAAAGTATAATTATATTTAAATATATAAAATAAATTTCTAAATAAAATGATGGAAGTAATTAGTGGAAATTACTCATGGGAGTAATTAAATGAAAGTGATTAATGGATAATCACTTGATTAAATAATTGATTAATATAATTGTTTTAAAGTTAATTAATTATAAAGTAATTAAATTATTTGAAGGATTAAGAATTATTTAATGATGGGCCTTAATTACTTGAAGTAATTAGAAGATAATTACTTAGGTAAGTAATTAAGAGTTAATTACTTAATTATTTTGGTTAATTAATTAATGTGATTAATTAAATGTATTTAATTTAAGATTAATTACTAAGTGTAATTAATTAAAAAGTAATTAATTTATAAAGTAATTAATTAAGGATTATTTGTTAATTTAAATTGATTAATAATTACTTAATAAAGTAATTAAAGATTAATTAATTAGATTAATTAATCAAGGTTAATTTAATTAATTAAGAGGTAATTAATTAAGATAAGTAATTACAAATTGTTAATTACTGTTTATGGTTAATTAAGACTAATTAATGAAGTGGTTGATTAAAATTAATTATTTAATTAATTAAAAGGTTATTTAATTAATAAGGATTATTTAATTAATGATTTAATCAAGTTTGATTAATAAAAGTAATTAATTTAAGTATGATTAATTAATTGTAATTAATTAAGGATTAATGTAATTAAATATAGTTAATTAATTAATGTAGTAATTAAAGATTAATTACTGAATGGTTTAAGATAATTAATTTGTGAAATTAATTAAGTATTAATTACTTAAAGTAATTAAAGGGTAATTAATCAGGAATGATTAATTTAGATGGATACTTAGAGTAATGATTAATTAATTGGTTTAATTAAAAATTAATTAAGCAGGATTTATAGGATGAAGTAATTAATTTAATTCACTTTAAATTAATTAGATATGATAAATCATTACTTAAGAATGGATGAATGATATTGAATGCTTTGCATTGTTGATATCTCTGATAAGAAATGTGCTGATCTATGATATAGATGTTTGGTTGGATTGAAATGATAATATGAATTATCTGTTTGGATGATAATATGGATTATCTATTGAATTATCTATCTTTGTGTATATAGATAAGAATTGAATTGTTTTAACCTTAAAACAACTTGGCCTTAAAAGATACGCTTTGGATTTCGATGAGACCGGGATCGGGTTTCCGTATACCGGATTTCCAGGTCTGGAGACCCGAATACCACATCGATCCAAATTAACGATAGGTCGTGAATCTCAAGTGAAGATGAAGATTCAGAGTGCAAGGGTTATTGTCGTTAACTCTGAGGGTGATTCCAAAATGAGTGTAACGAGATAATGCCTTCGGTTTCGTTCGAACCCGGAACGAACTTGTATGGATTGAATGCTTTCAGCACATCGTCAGGCGGACGATGAGCATTCTAAGTGATATGTTCTGATTAAAGGTAATCGTAAACCTCAAGCCTCATCAACCGGGAATGGCTAAAACAGGGGAGGTGCAGCAAGGCTTCGTGGGTAGCACCCACTGAGAGCAAGATAGATCCCTGTCTAGAGGTCCCTTTTCTTTTATTCGGCTTAGTGTGTGGTTGGTCGCGCCAACTACGGGATTGTCTTGTTCGGGATTATCCAGTAAGGGATGGTTCCGGCTTTGTGTTGCAGGGGAGCGGGCGTACTCCTCGGTACGGTGATCTAGGCCACGTACTGTGACGGGCGGTACCCCAGTAGCCCTGCCATTGTATGGAATCCAAACTCCAATAAGTGCCGTACGTATTAGTTGTGCCCAACTATGTTGGAATGTGAGATGTAAGCATTTCAGCTATTTCTGTATTTTACTTGAAAACCCTAGACCCTATTATAATATAACTGGATTTCCTATCAAATGTTTTGGTTAGCGTAAGGTAAAAACTTTTCCATGTTTATGTGTGGGAAGTCTTACGTGATACCTTTGTTTTCAAAAGGTTTTGAAGTTAAACAATTTTAACCCGTTTACTCACACCAGACCCATGTCTGACCCAAGTGTTTATTTCTGTTTTATAAACTCTTGGGTACTCAAATTTTTACGAGTAGCCAAGGGATTCAGGTTTAGCTTTGACGAATATTCTGGAGGAGCAATGGAGCAGGAGGCTTCGGCGTATAGATATATTATGGTGTTTCCGCTGTGTTTGTATTGAGTCTGTATCTCTGTGATGTTTGAGATGTATGATAGACAGGTGTTTATAACTGTCTAATATGAGATGCTTAAGTCGTATAACTCTGATTATGTAAAGACTATGTAATAGTTATGTGATATATTATATTTTGTTTCGTTCCGCTGTGAGATTCTGATATTGTTTAGTTCTTTCTTTCTTTTCTTTTCTTCTTCTATCCCTTTCTTTCTTAATTAACGATGCGACTTTCTATGGAGAAAAAGTCGGGTTGTTACAGTTGGTATCAGAGCGAGGTTGAGTGAATACCTAGGCTCTGAAGTGGTGTCTATCTTGAGAGCGCGTAATTGTTAGTTGTATAAAAATGGTTTTATATTGTGTTAATTGATCGGTTGAGTGGTATATGGATTCTGGTCAATACGAGTAGCTAACGTTATTGATAGGGATCTCTAAACACTTGAACCAGGCCAACGGACACAATATTGTTTTAAAGAGGTAGATGAAATAATTTTACCCAGAAATAATTTCTATATAAAAAAAAATATCATTTTAAATATATGTATTTCTACCTATTTATTGGGTTACCTGTTCGGGTTTTCCAATATAAGTTATAAAGGTAGATAAGGTGGTAGTGTGTGTAACACAATTACCAATAGTTGGAGTTTGAATGTTTGAGGTTGGAAGTATATATCGAGACTGTAAACCCAATATCGTCTCGAGTAAGTTGGCAGAATGGTGTAAGGATTTCTCGGATCTCTGAAGGAAATCTTTTTCAAGATTCGGAGTCCATTATTGAAGTGTAAGCTTGGTTGAGCTCGGGTGAGCAGATTTTCTAGAGTTGGATCTGTCGGAAGTGCAGAAGCAAGTGATGATAGCTTGGCGACTTCAGGAAGGAGCAGTTGTGTGATAAGACGCAGTATCTATGGATGTTCCCGAAGGAGATTTTCTTTTTGGAACAAGATTAAGAAGGTATTGGAGGAACAGTTGATGTCTACCGCAGGAAAGACTCGGCTGTATAGGAATTCTCTGATATCGAGTAAGAGAGTTTTGTCTATTTTGAAGTATGGGACTAAGGTCGATTAGTTGTTCTTCGGACATGGTCTCATTATTCCTTAAGAAGAGTAAGTTATTTGGTGTTTGGTTTGGAGTCCCGAGTTTCTTTTGGGATGTCTGCCATCTCGGAGGTTCATTGTGAGGTTTGTTGATGGTTTTAGTTTTAAGGAGCCTTTGGATTAGAAGTCTTTGGTTAGCTATGATAGCAGTGCAGCTCGGAGATGTTTGTGTGCCGACAAGAAGATTTTTCTGGCTTAGCAGTGTCCTAGAGATAGAGTTTGGATGCAGCAGTGTGGTCCGTTTCTCCGATGGTTCGGGAATTTTTGTGGTTCTTCTATCAGCAGTCCGGGAAGATGGTGAATGTTTTCTTGAAGGGTTAACCTTGTTTGGAAAAGTTTAAGGCTGTTTTAATTGGTAAAGAGAGAACAGTATCTTTAGAATCCGAACTAGGTAGGATCGCAAAAGTGACTTGCGATTAGTTTGAGAGTTCATCTTGAGTAATCTTTTGTATGGAGTTGAGGCATCTCAAGAGGAAGTAAAAGTTATCGAAGAGGTCAAAGATTTAGTTTATATCGATTTGGTTCCTAGAGAAGGATTTGGCGAAGTATCTTAGAATTGTATGGAGTATCTGTGTTTTCTCTTCTGCTTCTAGTTTCGAGTTTCCTCTAGCTAAGGATAGCTGAAGACAGTACCTTTGACCGAGGACTCGTCTATTCTTTGAGAAGTTGGTTATGTCTTTAAGATAACCAATGTTTCCGCTTGTTTGTAGATCTAGTTTTTGCTCGAGTCCATCGACATTCTCATCTATTTCAAAATCAGAGTTGTGCAGCGAAAGCAAAGGTAGTAGCTGTGCAAGAAAGGAAGTAACCTCAGATTTCTATAAGAAGTTTATGTGAATTTCTAAGTGTGTATAGAATTTTTTGGAATCTGGAAATTCAGTCTTATATTGCTTGTGGAGTAGAGTTTGTGGATTTCAGTAGATTTTGGAATATCATCTTGTTGATAGGATCTGGAAATCATTTTGTTCTTAGTCCAGTTGTTTCAAGAAGCATCAGCAAAGGTTAAGTTGATCAGGAAGAGATGAGGTAGCTCGGGATCGTCTGGTGAGCTATGCAGATATGAGTCAGAGATTGGAATTCGGAGTTGGAAATTGGAAATTGTTTAAGTTTTCTTCGATTAATAGAACTGTAAGATTTGGTAAGTCTGGAAGCTAGCTCCGAAATATTTTGGATTTTCTTGTATTCTTGAGAGGAGTAATTCTTTGTCTACAGGGTTGAATGGCCAGTTTGGATATCTGGAATCCATTCTATTTTACGTATCTCTGAGGGAGTACGTGTATGATCTATTACTGATTGTAGAATCTGCAGTTCAGATGGATTGGAAGTTGAGTTGGACTTGGGTATGATCTGATATTTTGTTCAGATTGGTGAATCTAAAGAAGAGAGGAGCTCTGGATTATGGTGGTGTTGTTTGTTTAGCTTCTGTAGAGCGAGTCTCCTGGTGATTTTTACTCGGGGAAACCCGAGATAGTATTATGAAGTCTATTCTGATTTTTATCAGAATAGTTAGTTAGATTAGATTGTTTGATTGGTTGCTTTGATTGATAGGAATTGGATGATAGGTTTGTGTTTAAAATTTAAAATCTTTGCTGGATTATTAAATTAACTTTGCTTTAATTTCGGGGACGAAATTATTTTAAGGGGGGAGGAATGTGATATCCCAGGTTTTTGGGCAATTTAAATTTAATAATCTGTATTGATAATTTATTTAGATTGATAATTTTCTTTATAATTTTAATTAAATTTGGTAATTTAATCCTTTAAAGGCTAATAAATATATATATAATCTGGCAATATTAATTCATATCTTTTCCAATAATTTAAAATAGATAAAATTTATCTTTGAAAGCTAATAAAATTTTATTCTGTATATAATATATATATTGGATATATAGGATATCTTTTGTTTTAACTAAAAGATGAATTTTTCAAATTGTAATTTATATGTAAGTATATGTTATAATTTGAAATTGTTTTGAAATTTAATTTAAGGTATTGATAATATATATAGTAGGAATATATGTATGAAGTGTAATTTTAAAAGCTTTGTTTTAAATTTAATATCTTTCAAAAGTTAAAGATTAATTCATTGTTTTCAAATATAAGATAAATGTTTGTTTTAAATATGATAGTTTAAAATAAGTCTAATCAAAGTTCTACTTTTGTTTTCTTTTAAAGTGTTTAATTTAAAATGGTTATAAAAGTATATATATGAATGTTTTAGATTTTAAATACATGTGAAAAGAGATTTATTTATATTATAACAAGTTTTATAATATTACCTTTAAGGATTAAACTATTATATTTATACATAACTATAAAGTAAATTTAATAAGTAGGTTTATATTCACATTTAAATTAAATAAAATTTGTAAAAATACTTAAGTAACATGTGTCACTATATTAAACATCTTAAAACACATGTAAACTTATTAAGCTAATTAACATGACAAATGCATGCAATTTAACAAGTGGCATTTTCTTTTTCTTTTATTTTTAATAAAAATTATGTAATCAAAAAAGGATGGAGAAACCTGTATTCCATTCTCAGTTCAAAATATTTTCTATCCTAAACTCTTTCTTCTCTTTTCTTAACTAAAACCTACAAACAAAATCAAAACTTGAAACCAAAATCAAAAAGGATTTCTAACCTGGAATTCAAATCTGCAAACAAATAGAAGATCAAACAACTATAATGGAAATCAAACAACAAGCTTGCAATACAAAATAGCAGTTTCAATTGCCACTTCAACCTGCAACTAAAATGAAGATCAATTGAGATTCAACTCTGCTGCAATTCAAAGGGAAGTACAACAGCAGTTTCAACTTTTAAAACATCATATTGCAAGCATGCAAAGTATCACAACAAATTCAAATGCAAAGTATCACAACAAATTCAAATGCAAAGTATCACAACAAATTCAAATGCAAAGAATTCAAAATGAAATCAAACCTGGAACATGCTCTGCCCTGTTCTCTGCTCTGTTTATAGGTGAGTAAATTTATTTTAAAAACAGTTTTTAATCTGACCCTATAATTGATATCAGTAGTAAATGTAGTTGTAATATAGTTTAAGATGTTTAATGGAATGTTGAATGTGAATGCTGCATATATAAAGATAGTCTGTGAAAATATTATGCATATGTTTCTCTGTCTCGAACTCCTGTTTTTTTTTTTCTTTAAAAAAAATTTCATATCTTTCCATATATCTGATGGTAGGCTAGGATTTGTAAATAGAAAATGATTGTAAGTATATAAGCTTAATTTTAAAAATAGTTTCAAAAATATATACCAAGTATTCATATCAAAATTTACAATTTACTGGGCTATTCAAAAACATGGGTAGAATCAATTATGCTAATTTAAATCAGTGAGTATAGAATATGATTTGTATTTGCAAATGATGAATTTTAATGAGAATATCATGATTTTTAAAGTAGTATTCGTAGAGATATTTGGAGTTGGTCAGTTTCGTCAATTTCGTCGATTTGCGTTGATCGGCGGCGAGTTGATTGGCGATGTTTGGACTGGAGGTGGCCAGAGGGTTGGGGATTGCAAGAAAAATACTTAGAGTATTTATCGATGGTCGTGGCGATCTATCGGAGGCGAAGTAGGGTTTCGTATGGGTTTTTGTTGAGGTCGGAATTTCCTCTGCAGTGAAGTCTCTGGATGATCGAGCTTCACCAGAATTTGGGGAATGGTAGTGTGGAGGCTATCAAGTGTAGGGCCGGAGTTCTTGATTATCTGGTGATCGGCATCGGAGGATTCGTGGCAGTTTTGGTCGATGGGATGGTTTCCAGTTGATCTTGGAAGCTCGAATTTGATTGTGGGTTCGTGATGATGTCTGGGTGGATGAAATCGTTAAAGGAGGCGATCGATGACTTGCCGGAGGTGGAGCAGATCGCCGAAGCGCTGCCGTGGTCCTGTGCACGTGCACGTGTGCACGATATTGTCTGGTGATGTTAAGGTTTGGGGAAGAAGCTCTTTGATCGGTTAGACTCGGGACGGTCTCGTGATTTTTGCGTGAAAACTCGAAGTGGATGGTGTTGCAAGGAGACTCGAGAAGACTCGCGTAGTTTACTGTTCGACTCGAAGAAAACGAGAGGGTTACGGGTTGGATTAGAAGCAGGAGAAGAGCAAACTTTAAATCATGTTTTAAAGGTTTTGAAAACTTAAAAGAGGAATTTGTTTTAAAGTCATTTCTTAAATAATTCTTTTCTTTATCAAATGTTTTTGAACCTTTAATTAAAAAGTTATTTGTTTATTTCAATTAAGTTTTTAATTAAACTTTAAGATATTTGAAATTTAACTTTTAATTAAGTTATAATTAAGGATTTAAAATTATTTTGTCTTAAAGTATAATTATATTTAAATATATAAAATAAATTTCTAAATAAAATGATGGAAGTAATTAGTGGAAATTACTCATGGGAGTAATTAAATGAAAGTGATTAATGGATAATCACTTGATTAAATAATTGATTAATATAATTGTTTTAAAGTTAATTAATTATAAAGTAATTAAATTATTTGAAGGATTAAGAATTATTTAATGATGGGCCTTAATTACTTGAAGTAATTAGAAGATAATTACTTAGGTAAGTAATTAAGAGTTAATTACTTAATTATTTTGGTTAATTAATTAATGTGATTAATTAAATGTATTTAATTTAAGATTAATTACTAAGTGTAATTAATTAAAAAGTAATTAATTTATAAAGTAATTAATTAAGGATTATTTGTTAATTTAAATTGATTAATAATTACTTAATAAAGTAATTAAAGATTAATTAATTAGATTAATTAATCAAGGTTAATTTAATTAATTAAGAGGTAATTAATTAAGATAAGTAATTACAAATTGTTAATTACTGTTTATGGTTAATTAAGACTAATTAATGAAGTGGTTGATTAAAATTAATTATTTAATTAATTAAAAGGTTATTTAATTAATAAGGATTATTTAATTAATGATTTAATCAAGTTTGATTAATAAAAGTAATTAATTTAAGTATGATTAATTAATTGTAATTAATTAAGGATTAATGTAATTAAATATAGTTAATTAATTAATGTAGTAATTAAAGATTAATTACTGAATGGTTTAAGATAATTAATTTGTGAAATTAATTAAGTATTAATTACTTAAAGTAATTAAAGGGTAATTAATCAGGAATGATTAATTTAGATGGATACTTAGAGTAATGATTAATTAATTGGTTTAATTAAAAATTAATTAAGCAGGATTTATAGGATGAAGTAATTAATTTAATTCACTTTAAATTAATTAGATATGATAAATCATTACTTAAGAATGGATGAATGATATTGAATGCTTTGCATTGTTGATATCTCTGATAAGAAATGTGCTGATCTATGATATAGATGTTTGGTTGGATTGAAATGATAATATGAATTATCTGTTTGGATGATAATATGGATTATCTATTGAATTATCTATCTTTGTGTATATAGATAAGAATTGAATTGTTTTAACCTTAAAACAACTTGGCCTTAAAAGATACGCTTTGGATTTCGATGAGACCGGGATCGGGTTTCCGTATACCGGATTTCCAGGTCTGGAGACCCGAATACCACATCGATCCAAATTAACGATAGGTCGTGAATCTCAAGTGAAGATGAAGATTCAGAGTGCAAGGGTTATTGTCGTTAACTCTGAGGGTGATTCCAAAATGAGTGTAACGAGATAATGCCTTCGGTTTCGTTCGAACCCGGAACGAACTTGTATGGATTGAATGCTTTCAGCACATCGTCAGGCGGACGATGAGCATTCTAAGTGATATGTTCTGATTAAAGGTAATCGTAAACCTCAAGCCTCATCAACCGGGAATGGCTAAAACAGGGGAGGTGCAGCAAGGCTTCGTGGGTAGCACCCACTGAGAGCAAGATAGATCCCTGTCTAGAGGTCCCTTTTCTTTTATTCGGCTTAGTGTGTGGTTGGTCGCGCCAACTACGGGATTGTCTTGTTCGGGATTATCCAGTAAGGGATGGTTCCGGCTTTGTGTTGCAGGGGAGCGGGCGTACTCCTCGGTACGGTGATCTAGGCCACGTACTGTGACGGGCGGTACCCCAGTAGCCCTGCCATTGTATGGAATCCAAACTCCAATAAGTGCCGTACGTATTAGTTGTGCCCAACTATGTTGGAATGTGAGATGTAAGCATTTCAGCTATTTCTGTATTTTACTTGAAAACCCTAGACCCTATTATAATATAACTGGATTTCCTATCAAATGTTTTGGTTAGCGTAAGGTAAAAACTTTTCCATGTTTATGTGTGGGAAGTCTTACGTGATACCTTTGTTTTCAAAAGGTTTTGAAGTTAAACAATTTTAACCCGTTTACTCACACCAGACCCATGTCTGACCCAAGTGTTTATTTCTGTTTTATAAACTCTTGGGTACTCAAATTTTTACGAGTAGCCAAGGGATTCAGGTTTAGCTTTGACGAATATTCTGGAGGAGCAATGGAGCAGGAGGCTTCGGCGTATAGATATATTATGGTGTTTCCGCTGTGTTTGTATTGAGTCTGTATCTCTGTGATGTTTGAGATGTATGATAGACAGGTGTTTATAACTGTCTAATATGAGATGCTTAAGTCGTATAACTCTGATTATGTAAAGACTATGTAATAGTTATGTGATATATTATATTTTGTTTCGTTCCGCTGTGAGATTCTGATATTGTTTAGTTCTTTCTTTCTTTTCTTTTCTTCTTCTATCCCTTTCTTTCTTAATTAACGATGCGACTTTCTATGGAGAAAAAGTCGGGTTGTTACAAACTGTCTAGCCGAGCCAACTCCTACTCCACTACTACCGAACCAGTCCACTACTGGACCAACCTCCACCAAACCAACCCATCTCCCAGGTGCTATCGGACCAAGGTCTCAACTCCAACCATCTACCACCGGACCAAAGCACTACCGAACCAAGGCGTTGCCGAACCAACGTTGCCAGGCCAGATTGCATCAGCCCAGGCCCACCAGCAGCTATATACATCCAGAACCCCTGCTCCCAGCCTCACTCTATAAATAGAGGGGCAGGGGTACAACAATGGGGGACAAGTTTGAGAGCTCAAGCACGGATAGAACTTTCAAACAACTTTCATATACTTGTATCAAAGCTTTGTACTTGTAATCTGAACAGTAAAGGAGAATAACATATAAAGTGGACGTAGGCACGTTCTGGCCGAACCACTATAAATCTGCATGTCTTTTACAGTTTAGTCCCTGCTTTTCATATATTTGCATTAATCACCCAGATCACTAAAAACAACATAAAATCAACTAAATCATACGACTTGGAGGTGTTTGCCCATTTATTGTGCAAACATTTTTGGTGCTTTCATTGAGAACGCTGAACCCCGGACTTCGGCTTCTCCCACTTAACTTTCTTCCTATCAGCGTCGCACATTGCTTGGAAGACATGCCTCCCAAGTAGAAGAAAGATGTTAACAAAGGAAAAACATCGCAACCAGCAGTCTTCCAGATCCAGTGGTCACAGATCAAGTAAATCGTCCCATTCCAACAGCAGTACCAAATGAAGGTCAGGCAAATCCGACAACCCCTGCCACAGAACAACCGGCAGCAATTACTATGGCAGATCTAGACAGGGTTGTGGCTGAAGTGACTAACCGCTTCACATCCCAGCAGGAAGCCTTGGTGGACCAACTCATGTCACGCTTAAGGGATGCTGAAGAGTCCAACCGCAACACTGAATCATGGGGTGAGTCCCAGTTTGGAGGATCTCAGAGACGACAAAGATCTTCCTTCTTCGAAGGAGCTAACGACAGAGGCGACCATGGTAGGAGCCGAGACCGAGCTCAGCCCGAAGTTGGACCTGAGGAAACACTTGGAACCGAACCCAACGGGGGAGGTACCGGGCGGAGGTCAACTGTAGCCGAGCCTGTCATGCTACCTAGCCATGAGAACACTAATGAACAGGGCTGAGCTAGAGCCCAGCGCGAAGTTGGACCCGAGCAAGTACTCGGAACGGAACCCAGCAGGGGAAGACCAAGGCAAGGGCCAACTGTAGCTGACCCTAGCATGCTCCCAGAAGGCCAAAGACAGCCACTGGAAAATATTAGGAGTGATAGGCGATACCATCCTTACAGGTCATCAGGACGGAATCAATCCCGCAGGGAAGAACCAAACTCATTTCTATCTGCTCCAAATTCTGATGAAAGGATGGCACGCTTGTTCAGAGAGTGCGTCCAATGGGACCAAAGAGATCGAGGGATAGGCGCGAGGGTAACCAGCCCTTTCGCCCGCAATATCAAAATTGCCATCACCCCCCGAGAATGGAAAATGACAACGATGGAACCCTACAAGGGAACCTCTGACCTAGTTGTACACTTGCAGAGATACACACAGCATATGCTCATGACCGGGGCAACAGAGGGAGTACTGTGCAAATGCTTTCCACTATTCTTAGCAGATCTAGCTACCTCCTGGTTCTGTCATCTACTCCAAGGATCCATCAGCTCATGGGAGATGCTGAAAGAAAAGTTTATCAGCCAGTTCCGCATTCATGTGGAACAACCCAAGGACGCTTATTCCTTATCCAGTATCAAACAGAAACCTGGAGAGAAGCTGCAGCAATATCTAACCCGATTCAATGCCGCAGCGGCCGTAGTCCAAGATGCCGACGAGAAGCTTATCTTAATAGCCCTCTGTAGTGGTGTGCATCCGGATACTAAATTTGCTAGAAGATTGACAAAAGAAAAACCAGCTACTTTACCCGATTTCTTCCATGAAGCCGGGAAATATATGAGGCTTGAAGACGCTGCCACTGAGGGGCAGTCAGGGCAACAAAATAAGGCAGCTCACGGCAACACGCCCGCTGTAGCAAAGGACGTTCGAAGAAATGATTCTAGAGACAATGCTGGGGGCAAGAAGGGAGAAAAGCGCCTGTATTGGCCAGGACCGAGATTCGACACTTACACTCCTTTGAATGAAACCATCGAAAACATCTTCCTTGCCACCCAAGACGAAGTTAGATACAAACGCCCACCATACAAGAAGGAATCAGATAACGCACTTAAATTTGGAAAGTTCTGCCGCTTCCACGAATCTCATGGGCATGATACCAATGAATGCCATCATCTCCGGGACTTCATTGAAAAACACATCAGAAGGAAGAGACTGGAACGCTATGTAAAAGGTCAGAACAGGACTCCAGCTCTTGCCAATGAGAACCCAAGGCTACCCTCCCAGAGATAAGCAGAGGAAATCGCAACACTAGCGGCTCTAGTCAAGAGAAGATAGTGGTCCATACCATCTCGGGAGGACCACACATCACCGACAGAAGCTGGGCAGAGATGGAAAGATATGGAAAATCACTTAGAAACAATGAAGACTGCGTTAATTCTGTTATAGAAGAACACCACCCAAAGCGGAAAGAGAGTGATGACATTACATTCAGTAGGCGTGACCTAGAGGGGAGGCAGTACCCTCACATGGATCCCATGGTTATCTCTGCCCGGCTCGGTCCAACCGAAGTTTTCCAAATTCTAGCAGACATTGGAAGCTCAGTAAATATCCTATTCAAGCATGCATTCGACAAAATGAAACTGTCAATAAAGGATGTTTCTCCCTGCAATAAACCACTACACGGTTTCACTGGAGATGCGAAGATGCCCCTCGGGCAACTGGACCTCTTTGTTGAAATTGGAAGTCATCCCCGCTCCGTTGTGCAGAAATAGACATTTGTGCTGATAGAAAACCACTCGGCCTACAACGCCTTCTTAGGAAGGCCAGCCTTGTCTGACTTCCAAATTGTCCTGGCCCCATGGTGCCTAAAGATGAAATTTCCAACGGACAATGAAGTAGGGGAAGTAGAGGGAGACCAGGACATTGCTCGAGACTTCTATGTAACTGAACTTCGCAACAACCACAGGAAGGATAAAGGGAAGAGTGTAGAGATTGCCCTCTACACAAAAAGTTTGGAAGCATAGCAACTAAAGAAAGCCCCTCCTCTTCGATATACCAGCGACCCTTTCAATGAATTAGACCCCAGGGACAATGAGGAGGAGGGCACCACCGAGCCTGCAGAGGCTATGGAATTTGTATCTGTAGACCGACATGACTCGAGTAGACTATTGAAAGTCAGGTCCCAACTAAAAGCAGAATTGAAGGAACAACTCATTGATTTTCTCCACCACAACTTGGATGTATTTGCATGGTCACACGCTGACATGACCGGAATCTCCCCTGACATAGCATGCCACGTACTAAACATTGATCCTACCAAGGCACCAGTAAAACAGAAAAAGAGAAGTATGGGGGCAGAACGATCAGCAGCCCTCGATGAAGAAGTAAAGAACCTACTTGCCAATGACTTCATACGAGAAGCCATCTACCCAGAGTGGATCGCCAACCCGGTGCTGGTAAAGAAGGCTAATGGGAAGTGGCGAACATGCATTGACTTCTCCAACTTAAATGACGCCTGCCCGAAGGATTGCTTCCCACTTCCTCGAATCGATCAGCTTGTGGACAGCACAGCCGGGCACAAACTCTTATCTTTTATGGACGCATACTCAGGATATAACCAAATTCCTATGCATGCTCCCGATCAAGACCACACTAGTTTCATCACTGACCGGGGGTTGTATTGCTACAAGGTAATGCCTTTCGGACTTAAAAACGCAGGAGCCACCTATCAACGCCTCGTCAACAAGATGTTTGCGGGGCTAATAGGACAAACTATGGAAGTTTACATGGATGACATGCTGATAAAGTCAAGGGAAGCCGACAATCACGTAAGCCACCTGGATGAAATGTTTCAAGTACTTCGTCAATATGGAATGAAGCTGAATCCTCTAAAGTGCTCCTTCAGAGTATCATCAGGAAAGTTTCTAGGATTCATAGTCCATGCCAGAGGAATTGAAGCAAACCCTGAACAAGTCCGAGCTCTGAAAGATATCAGGATACCTTCTACCTGAAAGGAAATGCAAAGCCTAAATGGGAAGGTGGCCGCCTTGAGCAGATTCATCTCTAAAGCGACCGACAAATGCATCCCCTTCTTCGAAGCTCTAAAGAAAGAGAAAGGAAAATTCGAATGGACTGACGAATGCTTAACAGCTTTCCTTAACTTAATTGAACACCTCCAAAGACCACCAGTAATCTCAACTCCGAACAAAGGCGAAGAGCTATACATATACCTTTCTGTGTCATCTCATGCTCTAAGCGCCGCATTGGTTAGAGAAGACGAACGCACGCAGCGGCCAGTATACTTTGTAAGCAAGAGGTTTACAGGGGCGGAAGCCAGATATCCTAAACTTGAGAAACTAGCGTACTGTTTGCTAATCACATCATGGAAACTGCGTCACTACTTCCAATCCCATTCCATCAGAGTTCTGACCGACCAACCACTGAGGCAGGTACTCCATCGCCCCGACACTTCTGGGCGACTACTTAAATTGTGCATTGAACTAAGTCAATATGATATCACCTACCATCCTCGCACTGCCATCAAGGGACAAGCCATGGCCGATTTCATTGCCGAATTCACTACCAACGAAGGTAAGGAGCAATCAGAAATAGCAGAAGACATCAAGTGGAATCTCTTTGTGGATGGTGCGTCAAACGAACAAGGCTCGGGGGCAGGTGTGGTAATAATCACTCCCAGGGGAAATAAGCTACACTATGCTATAAGGTTGGAATTCACTGCCACCAATAACGATGCAGAGTATGAAGCAGTGATAGCTGGATTAGAACTTGCCTTAGAAATCGGAGCCAATTCTTTGTGTCTTCATAGCGATTCTCAACTTATTGTAAATTAAATACTAGGAGAATTCCAGGCTCGAGAAGAACGACTCATGGCATATTTAAAGAAGACCAAGTTGCTTCGCAATCGATTGGATCGTTATTTAATCAAACATATCCCTCGGGAAGAGAACCAAGAGGCCGACGAATTGGCGAAGCAAGCTAGCATGAGAGACGGCGCTATTTCCGGAGCAGTAGCCATCTCAAAGCAACTGACCCCAAGTTTTGAGCAAGTGAATCTGATAGTTGCAACCGAAGAAGCAACTTGGATGACTCCCATCCGAAACTACTTACAAAGTGGCACACTACCCAACGGGCGTAACGAAGTCAAGAAAATCTTGAGGAAAGCTTCCCGCTACACAATACAAGAGGGCATCCTCTATCGGCGCGGCTTCTCTAACCCCTTATAAAGGTGTGTCGCTGGAAGGGAAGCCAAGGAATCTTATCCAACATCCATCAAGGAAGCTGCGGAGATCACACTGGAGGGCAGACTTTGGCAAAAAAGATACTCCGATATGGATATTTCTGGCCCACCTTAAGCAAGGATGCCTTAGATTTCGTCAGAAAATGTGACAGATGTCAGAAGTTTGCTAAGATTCCACGGCTACCAACAACTGAGATTACTCAAATGACCAGCCCTTGGCCCTTTGCAGTATGGGGAATTGACTTGATTGGCGAACTGCCAATGGGCCGAGGCGGGGCCAAATATGCTATAGTGGCAGTCGACTATTTCACCAAATGGGTGGAAGAAGAACCCCTAAATAAAGTATCTTCAGCAAAAGTTATTAACTTCTTGATCAAAAATGTTCTATGCAGGTACGGAGTCCCATTCAAAATCATATCGGACAATGGACTTCAGTTTGATAGCGAGGAGTTCGCCAACTGGTGCCAAGAGCACGGAATTCACAAAAGCTTCTCATCCATAGCTTATCCCCAGGCAAACGGACAAGTCAAAGCCGTCAACAAAATTCTCAAAACTCTAATAAAAAAGAAACTCGAAAAGTCAAAAGGCGCTTGGGTGGACGAACTCCCTACGGCACTGTGGGCCTATCGCACATCTTTCAGAACATCAACGGGGCATACTCCTTTCTCTTTGGCATACGGATCGGAGGCTATGCTCCCAGTTGAGACTATAGTGCCTTCCCACCGTAGGATCCACTATAACCCAGAAGAGAACGAAGAACTTCTCCACATGTCTTTGGATCTAATTGAGGAAAGAAGAAATGATGCAGCCCTCAAAGCAACAGCTCACAAGCAAAAAGTGGCAATGCAATACAACTCCAAAGTCAAACATCGTAGCTTACAAAAAGGAGATCTAGTCCTCAAGCGAATCTTCCCGTGCCCCGGAGCGCTAGATCCAATCTGGGACGGACCATATGTAATTCATAAAGATCTCCACAATGGAGCTTATATTTTGTCAACAGTGGACGGGGAGGTGTTCCAGAGGGCATGGAACATCCAACACCTTCGTCGATACTTTTCTTAACTTGTACTGCCCATATGAAGTGAATTAACAAAGAGAATCAGTGGACGTAGGCACTTTCATGCCGAACCACTTTAAAAACCCTGTCTCTTTTTTAACTTGTTCCTTTATATCTTGGCTGCTTGTTAACTTTATCCTTTTCTGTTGAACAAAATCCTGTGCAAATAGCATTTTCATTCAAGGCGCTCCACAGCGTGACTTCTCCTGGACAAGACCTAATAGGTACTATACGAATCTATGCCATCGCCAATGAGACACTTTTGCTCCGGCATCCCTCTACTGCGGGTTAACTCATTGCTCGCGACGACCCTCAAAGCCAACTGTAATGAGCCGATTATAAGCCACCGAGAAGGCCGACTATAGCCAAGGCAGCTCATTATGGCGTTCGGCTCGCCGGCAACTGTGAACCTACTTTAAGCCCCAACATAAGGTGTGGCCAGCCAGGGGTAGTTCACGGTTGACGATCGGCACCCACGCTAGCCGGCCACAGTAAATCGAATAATACCCATGATTACGGGCCATAATGGCCCGGGTAGTTACTGTGCGCGATCTCGGCTCCAATGCGTGTTAAGTACGGCTGTGGTAAAAAAGATTAACTCCCCACGGAGGCGTAAGATGGGTGACAAATGTCTCCAAGACCCACGGCTAGGGAAAGTGACTACAAAGCCCGTTTGCCACGAACTTAAGAACATCGAAGGCCTTCCGTGATTGGAAGTTTTACTATTTCTCATATTTCAATTCTATTTAAAGAACTTTTCTCCTATCCCCTATAACAATCCCTAAAGTTCAGGATACAGAGTAGGAGATACTCGCCAATGGGTAAATTGTCCAATGGAGGAATTGAACTCATGACATCGATGTTGAAAAGCTCACCTACGACCACTACACCAACACAAGCTATGTTTCTCAATTGGATGGCAGTGCATTCAACTGCATTCCATACTTGGTCATACAAGATATTCAATACTGCCATCTACAATTAGAACATGAAAGGCGGTATTTCCTTCCTTTGTGAACAAATACATGGCTATAATTTATTCATACATCACACTAGCATTGCAAGGCATGAAATTATGTTTTAAGCGAGAACTTGACATCAAACACAATTGAATTACAAGCACACGCACAGTTATGTTTCTCACACAACGTATCAAAATAGCAAAAACATTCAAAAATGACAGAATCAGCTTAAGTTAAAAAATTACACGTCAAGAATAATGTTGTTTATTACAAGTAACATAATTACAACCTAAAAGTTACGTTACTGTTTTGAGACTAACATATACAACAATGTCAAGTCAACAAAACGATATCCAGGTCAAGTCAAGGAGCCGGCTGCATCGGAGCTTTATCCTTGTCCTGTTGCCCACCTGTCTGGTCGAAGAAAGAATTCATTAGTGATAAGCAACCGAGTTAACAGAAAGACTAGAAGGGAAGACTTACCAGCGCCTGCTTCCTGACCATCCTGATCATCATCCTCTACTTGCACACCTGCCTCCTCAGCGGCAAGCAGCCGCATAACCTCCTTCACCGCCACCTTCTCCTCCTTTGTAAACTGGGCAGTGACCACATCCATTCTGAAGACTGCGCCACCCTCTTTATCCGCATCAGCCCTAGCCTCCTCCAGAGCCCTGAGATAAATTCTGGCCATAACTCGGGGGAAATCATCCATCCAGGACAAGTTACCCTGTTTCCAAGTGCGGAAATACATATCCTGGAGCATCTCATCCATTATCCCCTCGTTTTCCTTAAGCTCCCTCATTCGGGCCTCAGAAGCACGCAGCTTTGCAACGGCAGCATCCCTCTCTGATCGATATCGTGAGCGGTCAGCCTGAAAGGATATCCTCATCGCCTCCATCTCCTCCTTCAACCTGGATTGAACAAGCTCCGCGGCCTCAAATCTCCCCGATAATTCCTATGCCCGCTCGAGGTCCGCTTGTCGAACCTCATCCACCGTCGCAATGGCCATGTCAATCCGCTCCTTGTAGGCGGCCTCCATTTTTTGCAACTCTGCTCTGCTGGCCTCTTCCATAGTCTTCTTCAATTGCCTGGATGCGGCCTCGTGCTGAGAAATTTGAATGGCTTGATCGGCAAGTTGCTTAGCCTGGTCGGAAACCATTAACCGTAGTCGAATGTTGGCACTCCCAATTTCCTCCCCGGCCTTGACTAGTCGGGCATGATGCCCCATCAGTTTCCTGGTCTCCTCGGCAACCCGGTCAATGTTCGCCTTAGCTTCATCCCCCAGTGTTACAACCCGGGTGGTAAGAAAATCAAGGTCTAGGGACATAGCTTCGTCGAGCACCCGTACCATAGGATTGCGGGGGAGAAGGTGCTCACCAGTTGCCTTATCGAAGGAGATGTCATGAGAGGCCGGGTCCAGGTCTGGATGACCCGCAAACGGATTACGAACCAAGCCAGGGTGATCTATCGGGGTGACGGTTGGATTCTCAGACGGATGTGGAGAAGGCGTAAACTCAGTATCCTCCTCCGTAATATCGTGAATAGGCTGGAATGGCGCCGGAGGGCCAGGAAGAGATTCAAACGAAGATCGACTCCTCTTCCTCTTTTGTATATCTTCTTCAATAACTCCAAGAAGAGGATGATAGCCGACTACATCTCCAGGGCGGTTAGTAGGAGGCTTCGGTTTGGCAGAAGCTTTGAGGAGTCTGTATTGTTCAAGCCTGTGCCGAAGATCTGAGGTCTTGGCCGTTTTGCCCGCTCCTGGAATGAAAACCAAGTGTCACCAGCATGCTTTGAGCCATCATTCAAGAATTAAAAAGAATAAAGAGAAATTCACCTTGAATCGCAGAAGTTGCCTCAGTAGAAGCACTCCTGGAAGATAAATCGGCGCCGGTCCCGGCCTTATCAGCTTTCTTGGGCTTCTCCGTCAAGGCCGGTCCTTCCTCCAACTCTTCGAAGGGTTGGCAGAGAGCGTCATCTGTCCACTCTTGAATCATGCATGCCTGCCCAGGAGGTAGTGCCCCGGTGCCATCACCGCCCTATCCTTCGCCACCATCATCGCCGCGACGATCACCGTCACCTTCTCTACCGCTTCCGCTCTCCGCCTCACCTCCTTCATCCTCGCCTTTTTCCCCCTCCACTTTTTCCTCCTCCTGAACATCTGGATGTGTGCTGGGAGAGGGTCCATCGGACTTCTTGAGTTTCTTCCCCCCGGCGACTGGATGTATCGAGAAGGGTCCCCTTTTGCTTCTCTTCGCCGTGGCCCCTCCTGTAGCTTTGGCAGCCCTCTCCACCGCCGTGCCTCCCTGCTTGACCACGGACTGATGTGGTAGAATCAGGTTGTGCCCCAGAAGTGTAGCGTTCCTGATCAAGTAAGAAGCCGACCTATCCCTTCCCGAAATGGCTTCTATTTCCGCAGCCATCTGAACTAGGCGATCGTTCTCCACGACCGCAAAGCCACCTGTCGCTAGCAAGAAATAAAAGCACATAAGAAGAAGCATTACAGTCAGAACAGAAATCATAAATAATCTTCAACTTACAGCCAGAGGTGAAGCAACGGATGGAAACAGAGTCATCCTTGATAAAAAACCAATCCTTCTTGAACATGCTGAATTTTGAATATAAATCCAGGACTGGCTTAAAGGACACGGCCGACTCCAAGCTAATATATGGAGACCCCTACTTATAGCCTCTCAAATTGTACAAATACCGGATCTCCCAGTTGGAGGGAGGACGCCCGTATCTCCTCTGGAAAATGACAAACAGGCTCACCAGGATGGCGTAGGAGTTAGGCTGAAGCTGAAATGGAGCCACCTTCAAGTAGGTGATGAAGCTGAGTATCCAAACATTGATCGGGGGAATGGCCCCACACATACAATGGTACCTACTATAGGCGAAATATCCTTCGGGGGGATTATATGGCATCACTCCCTCCCCTGGCAATAGCATGCGCGCTCTGTCAATCCCAAAGGAGCGAGAAATAACATCAAGCCGCTCGCCTTTGAGAGAGCTAGGGAAACAGTCAGGAGGTGAGTTCAGAAGCTCCTGAGGGCCGTACCCATCTACTAGTGACCTCGGGGTGGGCCCATGACGTTCCGGTCCTGACTGAGCTGGGGGCACTGCAGAAGGATCTTCTCTGTCCTGAGATTTCTTCTTTTCTGATCGGGTTTCAACTTTATGAGACATTATCTGCAACGCAAAAGAGTACATCGTTAAAACAAAGGATGTAGAGATAAAAACAAGCAAGTGTATGCAGACTGGAATTTCACTCGTAGTTCAAAACATAGGAGTGCATTCGGTAGTTCAAGGCCGAAAGGTCATTCGGCACTCAGACTCTCGAATTCATTCGGTAAGTAAAGACTGAAGGTTCATTCGGCACTCGGAAACTCCCGAATTCATTCGGTAAGTCAAGACTGAAGGTTCATTCGGCACTCGGAAACCCCTAGTCCATTCGGTAAGTCAAGACTAAAGGTTCATTCGGCACTCGAAATCCCCGAGTCCATTCGGTAAGACAAAGCGAAAGCTCATCCGGTAGAAGAGGGCCTCACCTGGTCCAGCAGTTGAGGTATGGTTCGGTGCTCGTTGATTCGGCAAAGGCAAAAATTTTGGTTCGGCCAATACGGAATAACAGGGGCATGAGGCTCCTACTTATAGGCAAATATGGACGACCGAACCAACCGGTTCGACACTTGAAACCGAATGACCTAAAACAAAGTGAGACATATGCAGGCATATGCCCCACTTTGGGGGGCAAATGTTGGGTGCGTTTCCACCACCACCGAGCCATGCATCTCTGAACCAGTCCACTACCGGACCAACTGTCTAGCCAAGCCAACTCCTACTCCACTACTACCGAACCAGTCCACTACCGGACCAACTGTCTAACCGAGCCAACTCCTACTCCACTACTACCGAACCAGTCCACTACCAGACCAACTGTCTAGCCGAGCCAACTCCTACTCCACTACTACCGAACCAGTCCACTACCGGACCAACCTCCACCGAACCAACCCATCTCCCAGGTGCTACCGGACCAAGGTCTTAACTCCAACCATCTACCACCGGACCAAAGCACTACCGAACCAAGGCGTTGCCGAACCAACGTTGCCAGGCCAGATTGCATCAGCCCAGGCCCACCAGCAGCTATATACATCCAGAACTCCTGCTCCCAGCCTCACTCTATAAATAGAGGGGCAGGGGTACAACAATGGGGGACAAGTTTGAGAGCTCAAGCACGGATAGAACTTTCAAACAACTTTCATATACTTGTATCAAAGCTTTGTACTTGTAATCTGAACAGTAAAGGAGAATAACATATAAAGTGGACGCAGGCACGTTCTGGCCGAACCACTATAAATCTGCATGTCTTTTACAGTTTAGTCCCTGCTTTTCATATATTTGCATTAATCACCCAGATCACTAAAAACAACATAAAATCAACTAAATCATACGACTTGGAGGTGTTTGCCCATTTTTTGTGCAAACATTTTTGGTGCTTTCACTGAGAACGCTGAACCCCGGACTTCAGCTTCTCCCACTTAACTTTCTTCCTATCAGCGTCGCACATTGCTTGGAAGACATGTCTCCCAAGCAGAAGAAAGATGTTAACAAAGGAAAAACATCACAACCAACAGTCTTCCAGATCCAGTGGTCACAGATCAAGTAAATCGTCCCATTCCAGCAGCAGTACCAAATGAAGGTCAGGCAAATCCGACAACCCCTGCCACAGAACAGCCGGCAGCAATTACTAGGGCAGATCTAGACAGGGTTGTGGCTGAAGTGACTAACCGCTTCACATCCCAGCAGGAAGCCTTGGTGGACCAACTCATGTCACGCTTAAGGGATGCTGAAGAGTCCAAATGCAACACTGAATCATGGGGTGAGTCCCAGTCTGGAGGATCTCAGAGACGACAAAGATCTTCCTTCTTCGAAGGAGCTAACGACAGAGGCGACCATGGTAGGAGCCGAGACCGAGCTCAGCCCGAAGTTGGACCTGAGGAAACACTTGGAACCGAACCCAACGGGGGAGGTACCGGGCGGAGGTCAATTGTAGCCGAGCCTGTCATGCTACCTAGCCATGAGAACACTAATGAACAGGGCCGAGCTAGAGCCCAGCGCGAAGTTGGACCCGAGTAAGTACTCGGAACGGAACCCAGCAAGGGAAGACCAAGGCAAGGGCCAACTGTAGCTGACCCTAGCATGCTCCCAGAAGGCCAAAGACAGCCACTGGAAAATATTAGGAGTGATAGGCGATACCATCCCTATAGGTCATAATTTGTAGCAATAAAACATAATTTCCGCCTCTGTAAATCAACTGTTTAGGGCAACAAATCATAGTATTTTTAAATGAAAATTTTATTAGTAGCTATAAATCGAGTTGGAAACAACATAACCAAATTTTGGAATTTTTAGATTTTTCTATAATTTAATACGAATTAAAAACAAACAGGCATTTTCTGCCCAAATTGCATGGGAAAATCTTGCAAAAATCACAATATTTAACACATCAAAACTACATGAAAATTCATGAAATTTGGAATATAGGTGTTGGAATATGTCAGGAACAACATATCAAAATTTGGAAATTTTATCACTTCGTATGAATTAAATACAAATTTTATAGTGAAGAGGGTTTAAATTCACATAATTCATCAAAACACAACCATATCAACAAATATCATCACCAATTATTTTTGTAACCATATAAACAAAAGATATTCATAATGAACAAAGACAAGAGTCTATGGAACTCTCCAAAAAATTTGAAGCCAAAATAATTTGATTTGGTACACAAAATCACTCTTTGAACAAGCATCTTTTCCATTGTTTATAAACCAGAAAATATATCTCAATCTATCAATTCTTTCACCATCCAAACTTGATCAAAGTTGAACTTTAACAACTTTTAATGATGTAAATAAGTGTTGAGAAGCTCTATTTAATGTTTCGTAATTTTTTGGTATTTATTTGATTTTTAATTAATTTTGGAACAGAGGCCATTTTAGGATTTCATGCTGAAACGAAAATAGAGAAGAAGAAAGGTTTGTAGATGATAAATGATGAAGCAAAGCACTAGAATACTCTTGATAATTGAAGAGTATGCATAAATGGGCTTGGGCCAAGTGTTATTGTTACCCATTTCATTTCAATTTATTTCTTGTTTGCTTCTTAATCACTTTACTAATAATGTTTTCTTCACTTAAACTACTTTCAAAATTACTATATTTCACCAATTTAGTCTACCACTCGATTACTCCTTAACAAAATCATAAAACATATTTTTAGAAGTTGGTTCATCGTATTTCTTATTACAGGAAATTATTGTCAAGGACAAAATTTCTCAGCATTTTAGCCTCAAGGACAGACCTTTAGTATTTTAGCTTGAAGGACAACTTTCTCTAGGTATCAGTTTTTACAGTTTTTAGGTATCAGTTTGCAGTTATCGGTAGCAGTTTTTAGGTATCAGTTTTTAGTTCGGTAGCAGTTTTGGAAGAATGTTTGTCCTTATGAATAATTTCAAAAGAATGTTTGTCCTTATGAATAATTTTTAGGAGAATGTTTGTCCTTGTGGTTAAAATATTGAGGTCGTGTCCTTGAGGTTAAAAATATATAAATTTTTGTCCTATAAATTAATCCCCCCTTTTAATTAATCTCCATTATCAATGATTATACAATAAATTAAAAATTTATAGCTTCTCGAAATATCGAGTTGTTACAACATTTCTTTCTATATTTTAAACCACTATAAGTATGAAAAACACTTTACTTTGAAATAAAAGTTTCAAGTCGATTTAAAATCCATAAGAATAACTTTTCAAATATGAAAGGAGGCATAGCGACCACTCTAGCACATTGTTAAGTGCTAACTACTTCTATATCCAAAAGAAGTAATAAGTCATATCACAAGTCATTTACATAAGTAAGAATGTATGTAAATAAAAATCAACAAGGTGAGGAATCCTTTAGGATCCCTCTACAAAATTTCTATTTTTCAAAGTGCTTCCGTAGCGACCTTTTCGCTACAAAGACATTTCAACTTCCATTCACTTTTGGTAGTACCCAACTAATCCTTATGTGTTTTAGCTCAAGGCTATACCACATGACCATAATCATGTTTACAAGTCATTTAAGTCACCTACAAAAAAAATTACATATGCCATCCGCTACCAAGCGGGAATCAAATCCAAACAAGCAATATACACCAGTATAAACAACATAAACAATTATTTATATTTTACAACATTTAGTCAATTTTTAAAACTATTTTAAAGTGATTTTAACTCACTTTAATCTTGGTCAAAACCCAAGGCAAACGTCATATCTTCTTATCCTGACCTTGCAACAACCAATCTCCCTCATTTCTTTGCTTTTGCTTGCGCCTACCCTATCTCCTTCTTCCTTTTGCTCACGTCCAAGGTCCCCTCCTCCAACATACACATGGACATGGCTTCCAAGGGGCTTATGTGCTCCTTTTTGAGCTTTAACTTGCTAAGAGGTGTTGCAATGATGTTTTAAGAGACATATTTGAGTTTGAGAGGAGTTGGAGTTGTTTTGAAGTAGAAAAGTGAAGAAAAAAGAGAGAAGAGAAGAGGGTGAAGGAGTGTATACTTTAGAGTAAATGAATTTGCAACCAAAAGAGAGAACATAAGGGTGTGCTTTTATAGAAGTAGAAAAGTGTCCAGAAGACACCTAGCCAAATTACCTAACTATCCTCCAAAGATGCCTACTTCCATACACATTTCCATGTGCCAACCCATGCACCATACCCCCTCCATGTGCTCTAGTACATGAATTCATAGTGACATATACTACCCATCACATCAAAAGAAAAGTCTTCTTTACTTTATTAATTTATTTAATGATATTATAAAATGTGATTTAAGTTAACTCATTAATTAATAAAAAGTGTTTTCTTATTTGTATATATGTGTGCGCATATGTACATTAGTATGTACAACAAGTTTTAACAACTTTTGGTCGACGAAAAGTCAAAAACCTAAAAAACTTTTTGGCCACATTTTCAATATTTTTCCAAACTACTTATTTTTATAAACAAAATTCTAAATCAAGTTTACTATCATTAGTTATTACATAAAAGATATCTATTTGATTATTAAAAACCATTACTTGAATATTTAAAATTAATTAAATATTCATAAATTCAAGTGATAAAATTCCGGATCGTTACATCCTTCTTCCCTTAAAAGAATTCCAACCTCGAAATTTCATCATAACCAAACAATATAGAAACAAGCCATACTAATACTTAGCAATTTACTTAAGCATGTATGATGTGCATGGATCATCTGTACGCAATATCTGATCTGGTCACTTGCTCGGATACGTAAATCTCTAATCCAAACTAGTGTCTAGACAGAAAAGTTACGTGGACAGAAGGCGTAAGGATCTAGAGTTCCTAGTTAGAGATAAGGTTTTCATTAAAGTACACCGATGAAGGTGTGGTACGTTTTGGGAAGTCAGGGAAATTGGGATCGAGATATGTTGGACTGTTCCCAATTATAGAGAGGATCAGAAAGCTCGCATATCAAGTAGAGTTACCGAGCAGTTTGATAGGTGTCCATAACATTCTTCATGTTTCTCATCTTCGAAAGTATGTCATGATCCAGAGACTGCTATTACTCTGACTGCATTGGAAGATAGTAGTAGAACTGGATTAGACTTTTATTGGGCAACCAGTTCGGGTTGTAGCAAAAGATGATAAGAAGTTAAGGAACAAGACAGTCAAGTTGGTGAAAGTTCAGTGGAGCGACAATGAGAAAGAATGTACTTAGGAGACAGAGGATAAGATTAGGGATACTTATTCTGAGCTGTTGTGAGGGTATGTTCTATATTTGTTGTATATAGATTTTATGGCTGACAGGATATACTAGCTTTGGTGCATGTTTGTTATGCTTATTTTGTAATTACGAAATTCTTTAAGGAGGGGAGCCTGTAACACCCCTAATTTTAATTAACATTATTCAGGAGATATAATTAGATAAATTAAATAGAATAATGTGATGATTAGAGTGATAAGGGAATTGAGATTTGAAAATAAGTATGGTCGTGCCTTAACCAAATAAATCTATAAGCATGTTTTAAAACTTAAACACATATTTGAATAGGGAAAGGTTAAAATAGGAATAGATAGATCTTATAACCCCTAAACCCTTATTCCATTCTATTGATGTTTTCATAAGTCAAAACAATCAAAGAGCTCAAGCAAGGTCGGTCATTAATCACAACCTAAATCACGAATTCAAGTGGCGATTCAAGGAGGAAAGCTGGGAAGATTAAGCAATATTCAAATCTCAATCCATTATCAAAACAAGGTGAATAATGATCAAATCCATCTCTCATTTTTATTATGTTTTATGATTGATTTGATTCGGTTTAGATTCAAAATCGAATGTATAGACACTACAACAAAAAGAGTCTTTTATAGCGGCACATAACTGCTATTACACAAAACTATAGTGGTTATATCGACATGTTATAAAAAATATCGACATGTTATAAAAAATAGTGGCATATTTATAACACAAATAAAGCCGCTATAAAACAGTAAGCTTTCATAGCACGTATATACCGCTATGGTATTTGTAGAGAATAGCACACTACTACCTCTATAACACATCTCTGTATCAACCCATTACAAAAAGAGCATAATAACATATTGCTGTTATAATATTCTTCTTCTATAGTGCTTTTAAGCCGCCATCCTTTGACATACAGCAAGCACCTGTATTACATATAGCGCTTATATTATATAACTATAACGCTTTTTAAATGCTATGGTTTATTTTTCTATGTGTTTGATGCATCCTGCTATATATTACAGTTTAGTAATAGCATACCAAAACAAATCTTCTTTAAACACATAACAATATGAACAATGTAAAAGTCAAAGAATATAATAATTAGAAAATGTAACATATTATATCAAACCTTGTATTAAACATTATCAAACATACATATAATATCCATTACATATTTTTTTTTGCATATACCAAAAAGTAACAGCAGATGTTTTAAGTACAACCCTAAAAAATTGTCTATGTTTAGTTGAGAATAAATATATATCACACACCAATTTAAAAGCATTCCATCTGTACTCCAAAAGGTAGTCAACATTCAGATCCTACTTCTTTCGCACCTGCACCAATATATATATATATATATATGAAAACTTGAGACTGTGTACACTACAACTTTGTTAGTTTTTATGAAACTTAGTTAATTTTATAATTTATTAGTATTGGTATTATTGTTATTATTATAAACTTAGTTAATTGTTATGAAACTTGATTAATTTTTATAAACTTAGTTTGTTAGTTGTTAATATTACTATTATGATTTTTATTGTTATTGTTATTAGTAGTATTATTATAAACTTGGTTAATTTTCATAAACATTAGTTAAATTATTATTGTTACCAACTTAGTGATTTATCATAAAAATTAGTTAAGTTATTATTATTGTTATTGTTATAAACTTACTTATTTTTATAAACTTATTTAACTTTTACAAAACAAAATTGACGAAGTTAATTATTATAATCTTAGTTAATTTATTTGATTATTATTATTATGTAAACTTGGTTAATTTCATAAAACTTAGTTAATATTTTATAATTTATTATTATTATTATAAGCTTAATTAATTTTTATAAAACTTATAGTTAATTTATTTAATATTTATAAATTACTTGGTTAACTTGGTTAATATTTTATAATTCATCCCTTTATTATGATTATTACAAACTTGGTTAATTTAATTAGCATGATATATCTCAAAATACAAAGAAAGCAAGTATAATAATCAAGTGGAGTAAAGATGCTTGATATAAAGTATAATATTGTGAGAGGTCTATGAAAGCATAATGCTATAACCTCCTTTGTGATGATGGAATCAAAATGTCAACTTTTAGTTGAACTAATGGTATACATTTAAAACCATGCAACTTGTATAACAAAGTACAAAATCATTTATGAATGGAAAAGGCCATTTTAAAGACTACACAAAAAAATTAAAATGTTGAACTTTACCTTTATCTGAAACTATTGCCAAGCATTTTGCCACTTATTTTGCACAACTTCAAGTTTCTCAAAACAAGATTTCGATTTGAAAGCATGTATCTTTTTGCGCTAAGTAGCTTTCTGCCATAAAAACAAATACATCAGTCCATTACATGCTACATGAAAATTAAATGCAAAGGAATGGCGTTGACAAAAAAATGTCCATTTAGATTATCTAGGAGCAAAGGGAAAAGAAAACACTGACCACATAGGGTCATTAGGTTCAATATGAAGTTTTGCAAGTAAGGCCCGTGGTTGGAATTCAGAAATAGCTGCCGCTTGCGCAATCTTTCTTTTGATTGCTTGTTTAGTAGCTTCTGCTTCCCCTTCAGCTTCTAGTGATGGATTCGCTTCATCTTGAAGTGGCCTGACATTTGCAGGATCCACCTGAAAAGCGTGCATTCAATACGATGGCAAAATAAAATGGAGGAAAATGTGGTTACTCGGTTGTAACAAAAATAGCTACTAAACAGCATCCAATACATTGATTTAAGAATCGAAATCATACTATTTGTTCTGATCTATACAGCAGCTAGGAAAAAATAGTAAACTTAGAATCAGGACAAATTTAACACATCAAACCATCAAATACTATGGTCAAAACTCATCTGAGCTCATTTGAGAATTGTGTACAAATCATGGTAGAGTAAGATAAACTATACATATGGGATTTTATTGTTTTGCATTTACCACCTTGATGTGCCTAGATATAGATATTCAAACTTCTAAAATGAATTGAATTTGTGTGACCGATCAGTTACATCTTGAGCTCTTTTAAAAGTAAACTTACTATACAATATAATGCTAGTTCAAAATTCAGTTACATTTACCTTTTGGATAAAACAATTCATGATCATAATAAGAAATGTAACCTACATGTAATGCCAAATACTAAAAATAAAAAACGTAAATGGCATACACAAATTTACCTCTTCCTTGTTTCCCCACCCACTATGGCTGACATAGTATCCATTTGGAGTGATTGCCTCAATAGTTTCTTCATACCTAAGCACAGAAACATAAAAAGATGTAAAATGGTTGACAGTTGCTATTTCTAGCAATAATCATATATTTGCACATACCATTTCCCATCATCACTATAAATAACTTGAACTTTTGTGCCAATAGGAAATGCACCATGCCTGCTTGTACCCTGAGAAACTGGTATTGTTAAATCGTGAATTAAAACATCCAAAATGTTCAATATTTTATCATGCAAGATGGTCAAAACCAAGTTGGGCATGTTTATGAGAAACCTATTGTGCAATATAACATTCTTATATGGGGGTAGTATGTAATTCCATAAAAGCATATAATTAGTACAAAATCTTCCACAAAATCGATTACCCTAATATTCATTTTGTTTGACAAAAAGGAAAAAATTGCTTTCTTGGTTGAATATGAGTGACCAAAATACTGCAATTTCTAAAAAGGGTACAAAAATGAAAACTCGAAAGGAAGTATAAAGGTTACAGAATCATATCAGGGACCAGAATAATGTGCAATCAGGGGAAGGCCAATCTCATAAAAGGAAAATTGATGGTGTTGTTCATTCAAACATATATCTAAACCATAATGTAGTTCTACCTTCAGTAGATGTATAATTGAAACGATGCAAACTACTCTTTTATTGTTAGATTGTAGCTTTTTGTCATTTACAATTTTATTTGTTTTGAAATTTAGTGACATTAGTGTTCTCCTACCAAAATAAAAACTCTAGTTTGGCATCCAAATTTGAACACGCCAGTATAAACTGTCATTTATGTTTCAATCATATTAAATCGTACAAAATGCAATACTAAAGCTAAAGGTTTTTTTTTGTTCACATAACTAGAATAAACGATTATGTTCCTAAATAGCAGTTCAGTACAACTGAATACTGTAATTTACTATATAAAATAGTTGACTAAAAATCATTTTTTATTGCAAATTCAGGCATTATGGTTTATGCGAAAGATATCTTGAATTATATCCTCATAGCGATGTTTACACTATTGGAAAAAGTGACTATAAAAAGGATTAGTTCTTCATTCATGTTTCTGTTGAATATGCAAGTATATGATTTTTGTTTGATGACTATAAACATATATATATATATATATATTCATTTAAATGTATTTGTTAATGTACTATTTTATTTCTCACATAATTAAATAAATATTTGTTGAATAAAATAAATAACATAGAATTTAAATTCAAACAATATTTATTACAATTTTGAATAGTACAAATTTGAGCTCTCACTATATATATACAAATTTCAATTACATTAAAATTTCAATCACATCACAATTTTTCATTTACAAATGCACCTCACTACATATCACTCATTCACTCATATTTATCTTCAACTCTATTCCAGATTGAATCCAGCATCTGAGCTATCTGCAAAAATACACACTGACGTAGTAAAATTGAAAAGGAAATATTTTTGCAGTGTAAAATAAAATGTATTTTTGAAAAATATTATTTGCCTCAGTTAATTGGGTTGTTTGCCATCATTTAAATTTGAATTCATCATACACGAACAGCTTGTGACATGCATAGTGTATCACTGTACATGCCACAAGGCCGCGCACCCCAATGTACACTTGATAAAATTACAGGGACGGGTGAGCACAAGGTCAAACCCAATCAAAAGCCGGGTTCAACTCAAGTGAAATACAAATAAAGTCATGATATTAGCACAAGGTCAAACCCGAGCTATAAGCTGGATTCAACACATGTGCAAGTTCAGGAAAATGGTCAAGACAACTAAAACAAGCCTCGACTAAAAGGTTCAGTGATGTACACATGAAGCAGAGACTAGACAGTCTAAACCAGACTCAAGGAAATGAACAAAGAAAGTATGCATATATACATGTCGACCAGGCTACACAACGAACCCAACCAAGTGAGTATGCAACATGCACATCAATCCAATGCAAACCATAAATGATGAACAAATATGTAAGTGAAGATAACAAGTGCACCAACATATACAACATACATATACGCAGTGCAGACCAACATCAATGTACACAATGCAACAGTCAATGGTGAAGCAACTCGAGCCAGCATATCATATATACAACAAGCTTCAAAACCAGATCAAAATCAATGGATCGGCATGTACAAGCAACTCACCACAATGCAACATAAGACTCAGCAACATATAACTGAATAAGTCGAAATGCTCAGCTCAAACCAAGTACAGCTCAATGCAAAAACAAGACCAAGCCGTAAACAATAGATGTAGTGACAATATACATGGAACCCAAAGCTAACACATACATAGGTACAGGCCGGGAGAAAAGCAAGCAGGTATTTTCAAAAATGACAAAGTCAAGTAGTTGTCATGAACCAAAGAATAAATGGAACAGCAAAATTGTGATGATCTAGGTGGTAGCAAGTTCGAACAAAGCTCAACAGTTGCAAATACAAATCGATGAAGCAGTGTCAGTGATCAAGCAAGTTCGATTTCAATCAACACAGGATAAACAAGCATCAGGTTGAAAATACAACAGAGCAATTAACAGTTTTACCAAAGTCGAAGTCAGGTGACGATGAACAAGTCAGGGTCAAGCCAGAAATTCACGACGTCAATTTACAGTTATAAAAATCAAAACAGTAGCAAGTTCAAACCAAAGTCAGAGCCGTGATGACCAAGGAGCAAGCCGTGTAAATCAAGTAACACAAAATACGAATTAAATAAGTCAGAAACCATCTCAAGCATTCAAACATAATCAAGTGGCCGAACAAAATTATTGACGAATTCAAATGAATTTATACAAATGAAAATATAGGAATTCGAGTCCTATTTAACCCATTCATCATCGGCTTTCAGAAACCATTTGAGTTCAAACAACAACAGAGCAAACTTTATATCAATAACTCGATTCATTAATCGAGTTCAAAGAAAACCAACCAGAAAAGCAAAAAGGGAAAATCACGTACAAATTCAAGTGAACTCGAGAAGGTGCCGTGTGCTAAGCAACGAACAATCGATCAACAGATCAACGTGAAAATATCATTTGATTGATCAACTAAAGTCGGCAGCTTCAAATTCTCCAAAACCCTAATTTCAGCAAAGAGGAACGAGCGAATAAAGGAACGAGGCCGCCATTTTTACAGAGCAGAGTAGAGGAAAGAAATAAAAGGGCCGGCCTTGTTTTATTTTAATAAAGGCTTAGTTAATTAGGATTTTAAATTTTTAATTGTTTTTAAATTGCTTTTAAATTTTGTATTTCTCTTGTGAAGTATAGTCGTGTGACTAGGGGACGAACTACGGTGGTGTAGTTCGAGAATTCGCAACTCAGTGGCTGAGTTGTGGCAGGGTTTTGAGCGTAGAGTTAGGTTAGTCGATATCGGGTGTCACGAGTTTACGTGTGTAAGCGTCTGACTACTTAATTTCTAGTAGAAATCTTGGAGGCAGCATGTAGGCGGGGTTTTGCCGAAGCTGGGTGAATCTGTGTGTTCTATTGTCTGCTTTTATTATTCTGCTATTATCTGTGCTGCTGTTATTTGACTATTATCTGTGCTGAAATTATTTTATATACTTCCGCAATAATTTTTTATAATTGATAGTATCACCCTATTCACCCCCCTCTAGGGTAAAATCGATCCTACAAGTGGTATCAGAGCTAGGAGCAAAAGCCATTTTTGTTTTAAAAGTTTGGTTTTTCAAAGACCAATTTTTGTGTTACAAATTTGAATTTTTAAAATGGCTTCTTTTAATAATACTTTTACTGAGGGTTGTTCCAATATTATTCCTCCTTTTTTTGATGGAATAGATTTTTTGAATTGGAAACAGAAAATGGAATTTTATTTAAAATATGTTAATGTTAAATGTTGGGATATTATTGAAAATGGGTGTGATAGAATAGATGAGAAAAATACTTTGATCAATGCTCTTACTATGCATATATTATATTCTCATATTAATCAAGATAATTTTAACTTGGTCTCTCGTTGTGAAAATGCATAGGAAATCTGGAATACTTTTGATGCAATATATGGTGCACAAGTCAACAACCGTGGGAGGTCCCCCATAATCAACTCAGAAACGTGCTTGACAGGACTGGCAAAATGCAGCAGTGATGAAGATTCAATAACCAATGAGATAAGTGATTTTCCAATCAATGATTTAATTCTCTTGTGCTAAAAAGTAATTGAAAATAATAAAGCTCTTGAGTTGAAAAATAATAAGTTGGAAAGGGAACAAGCTAAACTTCATCAGAAAAATAATGATTTGGAAAATGAGCTTAAAAATATTAAGAAAAATAAAAGTTCTAATTGCAAAAGGTGTTTGAATCATGAAAAAGAATTTTCCGGTCTTCATGAAAACTTTCAAAAGTTAGAAAACAAGATTTTAATTCAAGAGAAAAACAAGACTGAGTTGATTTGTAAAAAAAATTTGCAAAAAGAGTTGGATAGCTTTAAGAAGTCAGAAAGCTCTAAAAGTATGATTTTTGAGAAGAAATTAAATGAGATCAATGAAAATTTCAAAACCCTTGAAAAAGAAAACGTGATTTTAAGCAAACCTAAAATTATTAGATTAAATCACGAGTTTGAAAAGGAGATTGAAAAAATCAAGGATTTTGAAAAATCGAATTTAAATAACTCCAACTCTTTGAAGCTGAGATGCTTGAAATTGAGAATAAAATTAGAGAGCTTCAAAATGAAAATATGAAATTAAAAATGAATAGTTTTGAAAAGAGAGATAGTACCATTAGTTGTTGTTCGAAGCTAATGAATGTAAATAAACTTTTTAAATCCAAAGTTAATAAACTTGAGTTGGTTACTCAAAAAAATTTCACTAGAGATAAATCATTTAATATACTCTTAGAAAACCAACTCTTCGAGAATAAAAGGAATGCATTTGGATTTGAAAAGGTGTCAAAATATGAACAAACAACTAATAACATTGTTAAAGGGAAAAGTGTGATACCCAAACACGTGAAAACTATACCAATTTGGGTTCCAAAAGGCACAAATATAAAATCCCTTAAGGTTAAACAAATTTGGGTGCCAAAAGGAACAAATATAAATAGTTTTGGGTCTCCACAAACTTACTTTTCAAAATCTGTTGACACTAACAACCATGGACCTATAAAAACAAATAGGTCACAAAAATCTTGTATCGTGTAGGTGTGGTGGAAGGCTAAGGAACAACAACTATGTTATCTGGATTCTGGCTGTTCCAGGCACACAACGAGTGACAAATCAAAGTTCCTTAGCATAGTATAAAGGTGGCAGAATCACAATGAGCAACAAAAAATTATCAACAAAGGTAAAATAGGTAACAGTACATTTATCTTAAACGGTTTATTAAATGTGATAATTTGCACCATAATCAAATTTAAATCAGCCAGTTATGTTATAAAGAGATGAATGATGATTTTGATTCCGACTTATTCAAAATGTTGACCAATCATCTTTGAACTATTTCATATAGAATTTCTTGGACTAATGTTGATGTTTTATTGATTGCTGATTACTCATAATACTCGTGGATATATGTGCTTATCTTATTGCTTCGGGATCTGACACTATGGTCACTATTTGTTTATTTACACGACTTCAATTCAAATTCAAGAGAACTTCATTTAAAAGCCATTAAAAATGATTTTGAGATATTTTGTTGCACACTTCACGGTCTGGTCTATGAAATCCAACGAGTGATAATTTTGAGTCAAAGGAAAATTCGGATGCAGATTACACTGGTAATCTAGTTGATAGAAAAATTACTAGTGGAACGTGATTTATATTGAGATATTCAATAGTTGCATCATTTTCAAAGAAAATATCTGCATATTTTTCACCTCAAATAATTTTCAATTAGCTGACAATTTTCTTTTATAAAACCCCTTCCAGAAAATAGTTTTTTTTACTTTATTTCAGATTAGTCATTTTGAAAATTTTAATTTTATAATTATTTTTGGATTTGATTTTAAATGACTATATTAACCAATCTGACTCCCTATTAATTATCAAAAAGATAAATAGTGATTGAAAAAGTGATGAGTGTTGATATTAATCATATATTATAACTTGAGAAAGTATAGTTAGAAAATTTCTTTAGAAATTTAAACAAGAGTTATAAAAACTTTTGTGGGTAAAAAATTCCATGACCATTTCAATTTCTACCATATTTCTAACGACATCACTCATCATAATCCAATATAGTATGTCAATGTGTGGTATTTTAAACGGAAAATTATTCGTTTTTTCAATTTATTATATTTTTTAGCAATAAAAACATCCAAAGTATTCACTCACATTTAAAAGTCCTCATGGTTATGCATGGGTGAATTACTTGGAATTTTTGATTATGTGCTTCTATGCTCATTTAAAAGTCCTCACGGTTATGCATGTATGGAACACATATCAACATTTATTGATTAAATTGACAAGTTGATTCTAATCCCATTTAAAAGTCCTCACGGTTATACGTGATTAGAAGATACTTGAATTCATTTTTTAATAAAAATTTGGAATACTACTAATCTCATTTAAAAGTCCTAACGGTTATGCATGGTTAGTAGATATTCAAATTCCTAATATAAATATACCACAAATAGACACAACTATATGGTTTTATATGATGACATCATCCCTATCATTCTAAAGTGGAATATGCGTCAAACAGAGTATTTATGATTTTTGTTTGATTTTTTATTGAAATTTAATATTTATACTCGATTGAGTATTAATGTTGTATTAATGTCCATCACTTTATCTCTATTTTTCTAACACTATTACTTTTTTGCTAATAACAAAAGGGGGAGAGAAAAGTTAAGATTTTGTCAAATAAAAGCAAATAAAGGTCAAATATTTTCTATTTGCATCTAGGCTCATTTAAATATTTATTTTCATGCATATATGAAGGGGGAGTTTTGTGTAGAAAGGGAGCATTCAAATAGGGGGAGCAAATTGAATAATGAAATACATTTAATAAATTCAAAATCTTAAATATATGTTTGTTATCATCAAAAGGGGGAGATTGTTGAATATGCAAGTATATGATTTTTGTTTGATGATAATAAACACACACACACATATATATATATATATTCATTTAAATGTATTTGTTAATGTACTATTTTATTTTTCACATAATTAAATAAATATTTGCTGAATAAAATAAATAACATAGAATTTAAATTCAACGGATATTTTATTCAAACAAATATTTATTACAATTTTGAATAGTACAAATTTGAGCTCTCACTATATATATACAAATTTCAATTACATTACAATTTCAATCACATCACAATTTTTCATTTACAAATGCACCTCAATACATATCATTCATTCACTCGTATTTATCTTCAACTCTATTCCAGATTGAATCCAGCATTTGAGCTATCTGCAAAAATACACACTGACGTAGTAAAATTGAAAAGGAAATATTTTTGCAGTGTAAGATAAAATGTATTTTTGAAAAATATTATTTGCCTCGGTTATTTGGGTTGTTCGCCATCATTTAAATTTGAATTCATCATACACGAACAGCTTGTGACATGCACAGTGTATCAGTGTACATGCCACAAGGCCGTGCACACCAATGTACACTTGATAAAATTACAGGGACAGGTGAGCACAAGGTCAAACCCAATCAAAAGCCGGGTTCAACTCAAGTGAAATACAAATAAAGTCACGATATTAGCACAAGGTCAAACCCGAGTTATAAGCTGGATTCAGCACAGGTGCAAGTTCAGGAAAATGGTCAAGACAACTAAAACAAGCCTCGACCAAAAAGTTCAGTGATGTACACATGAAGCAGAGACTAGATAGTCCAAACCAGACTCAAGGAAATGAACAAAGAAAGTATGCATATATACATGTCGACCAGGCTACACAATGAACCCAACCAAGTGAGTATGCAACATGCACATCAATCCAATGCAAACCATACATGATGAACAAATATGTAAGTGAAGATAACAAGTGCACCAACATATACAACATACATATACGCAGTGCAGACCAACATTAATGTACACAATGCAACAGTCAATGGTGAAGCAACTCGAGCCAGCATATCATATATACAACAAGCTTCAAAACCAAATCAAAATCAGTGGCTCGGCATGTACAAGCAACTCACCACAATGCAACATAAGACTCAGCAACATATAACTGAATAAGTCGAAATGCTCAGCTCAAACCAAGTACAGGTCAATGCGAAAACAAGATCAAGCCGTAAACAATAGATGCAGTGACAATATACATGAAACCCAAAGCTAACACATACACAGGTACAGGCCGAGACAAAAGCAAGCAGGTATTTTCAAAAATGACAAAGTCAAGTAGTTGTCATGAACCAGAGAATAAATGGAACATCAAAACTGTGATGATCTAGGTGGTAGCAAGTTCGAACAAAGCTCAACAGTTGCAAATACAAATCGATGAAGCAGTGTCAGTGATCAAGCAAATTCGGTTTCAATCAACACAGGATGAACAAGCATCAGGTTGAAAATACAACAGAGCAATTAACAGTTTTACCAAAGTCGAAGTCAGGTGATGATGAACAAGTCAGAGTCAAGCCAGAAATTCACGACGTCAATTTACAATTATAAAAATCCAAACAGTATCAAGTTCAAACCAAAGTCAGAGCCGTGATGACCAAGGAGCAAGCCGTGTAAATCAAGTAACACAAAATACGAATTGAACAAGTCAAAAACCATCTCAAGCATTCAAACATAATCAAGTGGCCGAACAAAATTATTGACGAATTCAAATGAATTTATACAAATAAAATAAAGGAATTCGAGTCCTATTTAACCCATTCATCATCGGCTTTCAGAAACCATTCGAGTTCAAACAACAATAGAGCAAACTTTATATCAATAACTCGAATCATTAATCGAGTTCAAAGCAAATCAACCAGAAAAGCAAAAAGGGAAAATCATGTACAAATTCAAGTGAACTCGAGAAGGTGCCGTGTGCTAAGCAACGAACAATCGATCAACAGAGCAACGCGAAAATATCATTTGATTGATCAACTAAAGTCGGCAGCTTCAAATTCTCCAAAGCCCTAATTTCAGCAAAGAGGAACGAGCGAATAAAGGAACGAGGCCACCATTTTTACAGAGAAAAGTAGAGCAAAGAAATAAAAGGGTCGGCCTTGTTTTATTTTAATAAAGGCTTAGTTAATTATTGTTTTAGATTTTTAATTGTTTTTAAATTACTTTTAAATTTTGTATTTCTCTTGTGAAGTCTAGTCGTGTGACTAGGGGACGAACTACGGTGGTGTAATTCGAGAATTCGCAACTCAGTGGCTGAGTTGTGGCAGGGTTTTGAGCATAAAGTTAGGTTAGTCGATAGCGGGTGTCACGAGTTTACGTGTGTAAGCGTCTGATTACTTAATTTCTAGTAGAAACCATGGGGCAGCACGTAGGCGGGCTTTTGCCGAAGCTGGGTAAATCTGTGTGTTCTATTGTCTGCTTTTATTATTCTGCTATTATCTGTGCTGTTGTTATTTGACTATTATCTGTGCTGAAATTATTTTATATACTTTCGCAATAAATTTTTATAATTGATAGTATCACCCTATTCACCTCCCTCTAGGGTGAAATCGATCCTACAGTTTCAAGGTTTCTTATTTAGAGTTTTAGTTTCCATCATATGATATGATGCTATAATGAAAATTTACTCAAATGACTACTTAATGGTTCTTGTAGAAAGGGTGAAAATACTTGAGTACAACATGGAAATTACTAAGTGAATAACTGTTAACTGGCAAAATACTCAAGTAACATTTTCCTAAGAAGGTGTTTGTCATCTCCTAAGTTGGGAATAACGTAACGTGAAATGGTCGTAACAACATAAAATTTTGACCCTGATATAAAGTTAGCCTATTTTCTTTTATGTTTTTGACAATTCAGTTTGATTGTCAAAGTTTCAATCTATACACGTATGCCTTTTGCTATTCTCTTGAAACTTCAATACCCTACAATAACCTACAAAAATCAAAGGAAGAAAACAAGCACACCTTGGTCTGTTCATTGGTTATGTAATTGTAGCATAATATAAACCTGCATTTAGTGGGCCTATCATTGAATCATAAAACTATAAAGCAAGCATTTTTTAACTATATTCATAAAAAAAGTTTTAATTTTAACTATAGTCTACTGGGAATAAAGATAAAAGGATACCATTAGTAACTTAATATTACTTAAATATATATCCGGTAAAATGAAAAGTAATTTTCCCATAAACTAGTAAGTTTATAGCTAAACCAGAATAGCACATATTAATATAGACCAACGTAAAGTGACAGTTGATATGTGAAATGAATATAAAATAATTAGACCCATTTCACTGAAGTAGCAACATTGAGAAAAATGTTTACCAGTTGATGGTGTAAAGTAAACTGAAATGAAAATTACTTAAATAATGGAAAATCCAAATTTAACTGAATAACTATGACGAAAACATATAGCTTCACATTACTTTGGTCAGGTTAGATACAGATGATGCATAGGTTGCATTTTAGTTTAACATTCCTAGATAGCCCTAGAAATTAATGTGAAGAATCTGAACTTGCTTCTATAATTTGATGTGTTAGCAAGAAAAACTTTAGTTTTTATGTAGTCTTAGTTATATAAGATCCACTCTTACCTTGTGGTTATATTTGCAACTGGACTATATTCTTCCTTTTGAATGGAATATGAGTAGAATTAGGAAAAAAGAAAAATAACTTCACAATATAATTAACAACTTACCAAAGACATGAGGAACAAAATCCCTTAAACACAATAGATTCACAAGCTAAACCCGAATGATTCATCGGTTTGTACTACAAAAGTGCAACCAACGTTTAACCTCTCACTCAATATAGGTAATATATTAAGTGATTAAAATAGAGGAAGAGACTGTTGAAATAGAGAAAACAAAAATTGTTTCCATATGTCAGTAACCATATTCTCCTAGTAAAAATAATTAAAATAGAAAATTTAGCATTTAAGCATGAATATTCACATTTTGTTGGTCAGACATTGTACGCACAAAGGGCAATAGCTTAATAGCTCAACCTTTCAAATTGAACTATATTTATATAGTTGTTATGCTATGAAATGAAAGATAAACAAAGCTAATTGATTGTAGAGTTGCTTATCTAATATTGCTATTGCACTCTGGTATATTAATCATTAAACGATTATGAGTATAATTGTCACAACAGAATCAAAACTGCAATAGTAATAAGCTATGTCTAACTAAACCAAAACTTTTTGTTTAGGTAAAAGTTAGCAAACATTCTACACAAAACAGAAAATCAGAAAAATACCCAGTAGCATCAGCACCAGAAACAGTTTTTCTAAGCACAGCAGCGATTCCAATACAAAATAAGAAAGGAAGGGAGATTCTAGCAGCAGCAATGGAGAATGCTTGACGACCTGACTGGTGCGCAGATCTTAGGTTTAGTTTTAGCATACGACCAGACTGGCATAAGGAGGATGTGCCAAAGAAGCACGAGGTTTGCTAGGAGCTTTAGACTTGATGGTTTTAGCTTTCGCCTTTTTGGCAGGAGAGCCCACTTCGGAGGTGGGAGCTGGAGCAGGATCGGGGAATGGTTGGTCTTCGACGATGGTAGAAGAAGCGGGCAATGACCTCTTCAATTGACATGGCAGGAATTGGGGATTAAGGGTTTGAGATAATAAATTTGAAATGGAATTCTCTGATTTTGGGATAAAAGAGAAAAGTAATTTTGACAAAGAGGCGGCAATGAAAATGGAATTATCTGATTTTTGGATGGAGGAAGGAAGTAATTTGACAAAGAGGCAGCAACGAAAATAAACGAGGGGAGCCTGCTTTCAAAGCGTTACCTAGTCCACTACTGTTGAAAATAAACAAATTTAAAAGAAACAATAACACAATGTAATAATGTGTTATCTATTGGCGCTATCAAACACAACTTTTCTTGTAGTGAGAGGTGATGAGATGCCATGATGAGTTTGCCATGTTTTGAGTAAGTGATAATTTATAAGGATTTTATGAAGTTAAATAATTCGGTTTTAAGGCTAAAACCATAGTTTTTTATCTCTAAATACCATGAATGTTTGATATGACGTGTAAAAGACTAATTTGGAGATGAGTTTTTAATTTCATAATTTTCAAAGTTAAGATCAATATTTTATGAATTTCCTAAGGGTGAAAATGGATTTAATTCGGGTTTAATTTAATTAAGTAATTAAATTATGATTTTCAACCCGAAAATTTTATATGATGAAGAAAATAGTATTTTAGAATGAGAATTTTTGGGAATTTTCCCATGTGATTTCATATTATTATGAATTAATTATATTAGAAAAACATGTAAATGGATAATTAATTAATTAAATTAATTAGTTGATTTAACACGCAACAGATTCTGAAAAGAAATTATAAAGTTTTGTTGTAACCAGTCATATCATGACAAACAAAAGAGATTTGGGAAAAAGTATAAGCTTGATTTAGTAAAAATTTAGTTTTAGTGATAATTACGATGATGTCACTCCCCATTATGATGTCGCTGCACTTATCATCCCTTCGACGTCGTCAGATGAAAACACGGGGCATTATTTCGATAGTGCGGAGTGGTTTCAAGCTCATCGAGGTCAAGTAAAGGTGGCAGTTTCATTGCGTCGACGAGGTCACTTCGCGCATCCATGTCGCGTGTGTTCTCGTCACGCTTACGCATGTCCTAAAATATAGGGAGAAGGGTCATCGAACTTATCAATATTTAATAGTGTCAACATGATTTGTGTCGTCGCACTTCTCATGGTGCCGCATTAGTTGTGTCGCCGCTCTTCTATAGATGCGGAGAGACCAAGTCGTCGCTAAACAATAGCGTCGACATGGACTATACGTGTTGTTTAAAACCAAAGCAAAGTAGCCTCGTCGCCATAGTAGATGGTGTCAACATTGTTGAGAATCGACATCGTCATTATCGAAGAAGCGCATGATGCCGTATTATCGAGTTGCCGCCTCATCGAATTGCCGCATTATTATGTCGCCACAGTCGATGATGTCGATGCAAGCAAGAAAGTAGGCGGATAGCTTATGTTTTGGAGCTTGATGACATCATTATTGACGAGGTTCATAATGCCCTATGTTTTTGTTTTAAAGGCTTTTAAATAGAGGTAAGGAGCCTTAAGTAGCGATGTCGACACCAGATGATGTCAATGTTGGTCAAACTAAAATGTTTTGAAAGCAACAAACCTTATACCTTTTTCACACAAGTACGTGGCAATATAAAAAGGGTTTTACAAATGGCATTAGACTTTGAAAATCCGAAGAGATGATTTCCTTGTTTAAATTATGGGTTGAGGCTATTAACCATACATTATTAAGAAAATGATTACAAGGACTTTAATTATAAATATTTATGTTTTCGGTTTACTTGATCAGTTATTATGTATGATATTGTTATCATATTCACTTCGTTTATGACCCATAACTGCATTTTGGGGTGTTAAAGGCAGGATAACTAGCTAGGTTGAACCAATAGTGTATATACATTTACTTAACTCCTATGTGAGTAGATTTGCATACAAGAGGTCAGGTAGACCAGAATATAGGATGCCTAGAACTGATCAAAAGATTATTGAGTTAGACAGGTTCTTATTTAGCCCATGAAAACTATGTTATGAGAAATGTTATTGGCAGGGGCACATAGGTTCTTAGTGATCCCATGAAAACTATGTCCGGAAATGTGTTATTGATAGAGATCAATAGGTTCATAGTTAGCCCATGAAAAATATGATTTAAGAGATGTTATTGGAGAATCCAATAGGTTCATAGTGATCCCATGAAAACTATGATTGGATAAAGTTATTGGTAGAAACCAATAGGTTCCTATTGATCTCATGAAAACTATGAACTTGGACATATAGTCCATAAGATTGGAACAGGTTATTAGTCAGCCCATAAAAACTAATAGTTTAATAGTAACCCTAGAAACTATAAACTGAGACAGATAGTCTGATAAATTGGGATGGGAAATCCAGGGCATATTGCAGTTTTGAATATCATCATATTAGGTTATGTTTTAACCATTGTGGATATAGGTGCACGGTTGTAACAACCCGCATATTTATCAATTCTATATTTAAATATTTTATCGTTAGTCGGATGTTAGTCCAAAAAGCTACTTTTTGCATACGGTCAAATTAGGGCTCGAGACCACCCCCATTGAGTTTAAAATGACGTTTGCGATCTTTTTGAGTGTAAACTTCGATATGTTTGGAGATAGTGAAATTTTCGTCACTTTTCCCGCTTGTGACTTTGGTTTGGACTGCACCTTCTAACTCAGCCCCAACCCACCGCCGCTTCCTCACTTTATCAAACACTTCAAGCTTCATCAGGAATGATGGTGGGAAAGGGAAATTAAAACTCCAAACTCAAATTCAATTGCAAATCCAACTTTCAACTCCGAATTCAAGAAGAAGATAGTGGATTCAAGCTTTAGATTGCTTCTCCTTGCTTTCAATCTCCATCTTCATCCATTTTAGTGAAAAGGTGAGATTTTTATCTCACATTATTGCCTATAACTATCTTGGACTATTGGGAATGATTCCCTATCACTCTAGCATCAACATTTGCATTTGGTTTGGATTGGATTGGCGAAAAACTTCAATTTTCGGTGTTTTGGTGATTTTTCTAGCACTAGGTCATTCTGGCCTTCGCTAGGTCGTACGCGAGTTAAGGCGTTAGGTCGCTACATTGAAAAGTCGCTCTGGTGAAGTCTTAGGTCGTCTCCGACTTAACATCCCTCGGCAAAGGTTAGGTCGTTCCAGCCTTAGGTCGGCCATGCTATTTCACTAGGTCGCGCGGGCCTTAGGTCGTAAGTCGTAGGTCGTTAGCTCGAACCCACTAGGTCGTTCGAGTTAGGTCGGCCAGTCTATCCTCTATCTCGTAGGTCGTCTCCGACCTAAGCTTCTGCTAAGTCGTTCGAGTTAGGTCGTTGAACCATTCACCCTAGGTCGCTCGTCCACTAAGTCAGCCTGGTTTATCTCGTAGGTCGTCCCCAACCTAGGCTTCTGTTAAGTCGTAGGTCGCGTGGTTTTTAGGTCGCATGACCTTTAAACTGATAGGTCGTTAGACCTATAACTCATTGGGTCGACCCCCTTTAGGTCGTGGACCTCGTTAGGTCGTTGGGCCTTCAATCCCTTAGGTCGTATTCGACCTTAAGCCGTTAGGTCGTATAGACCTTAGGTCGTACCACTTTTAGGTCGCGAACAACCTTATGTCGCGAACCTCTTTAGGTCGTATGACCCTAATTTTCTTAGGTCGTTGGACCTTTTTAACTCGATAGGTCGAAGACCCTTAAACCGTTAGGTCGCCTGGCATGTGTTATTTGGTTAGGTCGCTCGCCCCTATTTGCTTAGGTCATTAGGTCGTATGACCTACTTTTCCTTAGGTCGCTTGACCAGCTTGCCTTCACTAGGTCGAACCCCATAAGCAGGGGCGTTGCCCCCGCACTCCCACCTAGGGGGTTGCCACCCCCGTGGACCCCCCTCCGTAGGAGATCTTATCTGAAAAACATTCAACATAATTTCTACTTTGATGGTTTTGGGATTGACTTCTTGGGACTTTACTCACGTCTTCGAACGTGAATTGATGTGATTCGATTTGTTTCAACAATCGTTTTGTGACTTGTCACTTTAAAGATATGAAGGTTTCAATACTAGTAGTAAATATCAAAACTCTTTCATCAAAGCGATTTCAACACTATTTTAAATATCAAAAGTTCGTTTTCTCAAATCGATTTCCAATCTAATAGTATATACAAGCCTTTACTTCACTCGGATGAGAAATCGACTTAAACGACTTAGTAAAACGAGTGGTATGAAACGCTTGCGTTCACTTCGTCGGTTAGCTCTTGGACTTGTTCGATTGAACCCTTTTTGTGACAATTTTCTAGTGAAGATTTACAGCTTGTTCGTAAATATTTAAGTTAAGCAAGTGGTTATGGGACATGAAGCTAAACTCATATATTTACTAGCTTGGTGTGATTGACACTTCCTTATGATCATGACGATCATTTTTGTGATTTAGACTAGCGATTGAGCGATGTCTCTTTGTCTGCGAGGGAGACTAGACCCCGCTTTTTGTGATGTTTCGCCATCACATATATGGGGTAGCTCCCATGGTCTTCGGGCCATTTCTGTGTGGAAATTTAATGGATAGCTTCCATGAGATAGCTTCTCATTCATGTGTTTATGCGTAGGTGAGTTTTCATGCTCCCATTCATGTGTTAGGCCTCCCCCCTTTTTATGTGTTTTCTGGATTTCTGGTGATGATTTTTGGAATTTTGTGCTTCACCAATTTTCATGATTTTCATTGATATGATATCAGTTTTTGTGCATTGGTGAATTTATGTGTTATTGACTTGTTATGAATACAAGTTTAGGGTATGATACCCTATTTTATCTTTGAGAAGATTCTTGTGATATCGATTAATCTTTTGTTGATTATCATTTACATACTTATAGTAGTATGCCGTTATGGTTATTACATGTTCATGTCATGCCATTTACTTTATACCATATCATCTGATATTTATAGCTAGACTGATCCGTTTATTATTTTCTTATAAATAATACTCGGGTCAGACCGAGATGTTACAGGTGCTTCTGCTTGACTTCTCTTCAGGATTATTCTGACTTTTGGCTAATTACATAGATTAGTAGTTTTTGGATGTACACCTTTGAGCTATAGACTCTATGTTGTGTACTTATTCTTTTGTATAGCACGTGATGCTATTCTTTTGTATTATCGTGGATCTTTCTGACCACTACTCTGATGTACACTTTCATGTGTTATATATTTATTCATATCTTCTTCCGCCTTTGTGATATGGATGTCTGTGACTGATTTATGTTATGATTATTTCTATGTTTGTTTCCGAAGATTATATATAGCCACCATGTGATAGCTTTGTGTTTGTATCGGTATGTCGGATTTCCTCCTTAAAAGATATGCATTCCATTCTATCTGACATATCGGTGCTCGCACAAAGAAGTTACATGGATGGTCGCTCCTCCATAGCCTTATTCTCCATGCTAATTGACAGCACTACATCGTAGTGTTCTTGGTTAGAGTGGGTATAGAGGTGGGGCATCACAACGGTATATGGTTATTGTATTATGGTTGAGATACTAGTGGGGGGAAAACCTTTTCCACTTAGCGGCGTGGTCTTATTAGATATCTAGTTGGTCCGAGATGGTATGTTATTATTCATACCAGACTTTTTGTCTGATCCAAAGTTTTGTCTTTCCCTTGAACTCTCGGATACTCATTTGAGTAGGTTGAGAGTAAGGGGTTTTCAGGTTCTCTTTAAACGTATAAGCTTCCAAAGACATGCAGGAGGCAATTCAGCTAGTAGGAGCTATATATCTATTTTCCACCGTGTTTTGATTCTGCTTTTATATTGTAATGATAAGTTGTATTAAATGCCAAATATTTGACTCTAATCATCTAAGGGGACATCTTCATATGTCGCTCTTGGAATATGTTGTAATAATTATATTTTCTCTGTATATGGTTTGCGAATTGGTATTATGTAATGAAATTGAAATATTATTATGGAATGAAATGAGAAAATTTGAATTTAAATTGTGCTTAAATTTTTTGTCATATTCATGTGCTTCTATGTTATCAATGTATCAAACATTACCCTTTTTGGTCACCGAAAATTAATAAATATGGATGACTACAGCAGCCGTAGCGGTTAGTTTCAGGCCTTCAAATGAGAAATGTTACAGTAACGACCCGAGGTCGCATGACACTATAACTTTGGGGATGTTGAGCAGTGACATTTTTGACTCCGAGGAATTTTATCAGACAATTTTACCTCTAAATACTTATATCAGCTATAACTTTTGATAGAAGTTGAATTAGGACCCGATGCCACTTTCATTGGAAAATGGTTTCCATTTCTATGGAGTGGTTGTTATCATCAAAAATCACTTCAACCCTATTGAAGCCCAAAAGATTATGAAATAGAGCTTCATGAAGTACAATAGAGATAGCAAGGCCATTCGAAAGAGTTGAAGGGATGCTTCTGCAAGTATTAAATGAACTATGGGCTACCGAAGGGGTCGAAAGGAGTCAAAACTATCCCTCCACTTCAGTTGAACCTTTCCGCAATAGTTGGTTCTGCATACATTAAACGGATTTCGTAAGAGACAACCACTTCAGCCAAAGCTACCTTCTGCAAGTATTGAAGGAGTTAATTGCTTCCACGGGAGTCAACACCACTTGCCATATCATCCTCAATGAATGCTGCTGCAACCATCAGAATGAAAGCATTCGAAAGCATCATCACCTTTCGCAAGTATGGGATATGTACCTTCCGCACATATTGGGACATCCTTTTATGCTTATCCAACACATCTACAACAGCATAAGAGCACTCCTATACCTTCTGATGGAGTCGAAGGCATCCAAGTATTATTTCGAAAGCAACATTAGAGAGGTGCACTGGATTCAACATCGGTGGAAGGTCATGAAGGCATCCTTTCGACTAAGTCGAAAGGATTGATTCAAAGGGGGTCCAACCTGCGCCTATAAATAGACCCTAGGGGTGTTGTTTTTATGGGATCCGAATTCATTATTTCCATGCTTGTACTTTTCTTGAGCTTGTAAACCCTAATTTTTAAGTCGAATTGGGGATTTCACTTCATAATAATACCTAAGCCCTTATAATCATAAAAGTTATCAATAAAGTGAATACATGGCATTCTTGAATGCATGAATTTTTATTCATCGCTTACATATGATTTTATTTGTGGAACACGTACATCAAAGCCTTTCAAAAGGGCTCCTTTCGAAAGAGTGGGACCTTTTCAACTCGGTTAAAAGCCTTTTGGTTCCCATTAGGTTACGACTTTAGATTACTCCAACCAGTTCGAAAGGGATATTGCAGGGATCATTCACTCCTCTAACCTTGCTTTGCGGTGTTGACATGACTTCTTGTTAACATTTATGGCGCTAGAAGGAGGGCTCGAACCTCCAGCTTCATTGAATTACCAAAGCCAACTTTCCCACCTCAAGCTATTCTACACCTTCCCTTGGCCACTACAATGAACCGCGAATGGAAAAGATCACAACAATGGCCTTCAAAACCACAAGTAGCAAGGTTAACTCGTCAAATTAGCAACGACTCTCGAAGTTATCAAGAGCAAGTGCTTAGGATGGATGCACTAAGGATTGTAAATGATAAAAAGCAAGTCGATTTATACGATCTCAATAATTAGAGCATCAACCCATTTCATGTTGGCCTACACCAATCTTTTCTTTAGGGGAAACAAGATCTAAGGGTGATAATTTGTTTGTTCAGATGAAGAAGGCCATTTAATTCTAAGCTAAAGGAACTATATTTGAAAAGGGGATGATGGCCGATTAGTACACATTTGCTCAGAAAGGACATAGAGCAACAAGTGGACCATTACCACCATACAAGCTTCAAAAGATTCTAAAAAGGAAATTGGTCATCAAGGGTGAAGTTCTTGAATCATGCAATAACAGATCTCGAAATCAACCTCAAAAGACAGGTTTCAAAGCAAGACTCCCTAAAGAATGCAACTTGACTACATCAATCGAGAACATCTACTTACTAACAAAAGAGGAACTCAATTGCAGGCCATCCAAAAAAGAAAGAGCCTAAGTAGAAAGAAAACTAGGAGGACCTTACTGTCATTATCATGTGATAAATGAACACGAAACAAATCAATGCAGAGCACATGAAGGGATGATCATCAACTTTTCCATATAAGGAAAGATCAATAGATTTGTGAAGCAATCCTAAATAAATTCAATAAAGACCCATTCAAATAATAAAATCTACATGGTTGTGAGTAAGATTCTCCTTAAGATTGCAAATTACCTTAAACAGACATAAGCCTTTGTCCGCGCCAAGATGGCCAGGTCGAAGCACCTCTTGGAGGGAGGTCAGAGTAATCATTATCCGCGCCACGCTATGACCATATTAAAGTATCTGCAAGCCCTTGACCGCACCACGCTATAGCCAGATCATGGTGCCTCCTGGAGGAGGGACAGAGTAAGCCATTGAACACACTATGCTATGGCCAGTTCAAGACACCGACCAGCTTTCAGTCCCGCCAATAAGGCCTGGCCGGAGCACCTCCTGGAGGGAGGACGGAGTAAGCCTTCGGTCCCACCATGACATAGCCTGGTCAAGGCACTGGACAAGCCTTCAGTCCCGCCTATAAGGCCTGGCTGGAGCGCCTCTTGGAGGGAGGTCGGGTAAGTTCTTAGGTCCTACATGTGGATAAGCTAACCAAGCGCACCGAACAACAATGGACCAAGATGTCCAAGCCCAAGGAGTGGCACACAAAGCATTAACAATATACGAAGCCTAAAGGATGACACATATCGAAAGGATCAGGTATCTGGAACCAGAGAGGTAACACAAAGCAAAAGATTCGAACAATCAAAGTCCAAAGAGTGGTGCAAAACAAAAGGCTTAGATGAGAATTTCTAAACTTCCATTATTCGAACAATGATTTCTAAACTTCCCTTCTTATTGCTAGGAATGGATTTCTAATCTTTTATTATTTCTAGAAGATAATTCTCGGATTACATTCATTAGTAGATATGAATTTATGGCCTTCGACTAATTTCCAGAAGATGACTTCTGGACTTCACTTATCAATACCCGAATCTGGGTTTCAGGTCTTCTATTATGAATTCATGGTCTTCCACTTTATCCAGAAGATGATTTCTGGACTTCACTTATCAATATCTGAATCTGGGTTTCTGGTGTTCTATTATGAATTCATGGTCTTCCACTATATCCAGAAGATGATTTCTGAACTTCACTTATTAATACCAGAATCTGGGTTTCAGGTCTTCTACTATTGATTTCTAGACTTCACTCATTAATGCCCGAATCTGGGTTTCGATTCTTCTGTTATTATGATCTTTGGTCTTCTACTAACTTCTAGATGATAATTTCTGGATCTCTCTTACTAATACTCGAATATGGGTCTTGGGTCTTCAACTATTAACTTATAGACTACACTTATCAATACCCTAGTCTGGGTTTTAGATTTTCTATTATTTCCTGATAAGGATTTTTGAACTCCTATTATTTGACCCCAAATGAGGATTCCTAGTCTTCTATGACTTATTTCCAAACGATGATTTTTGGGCTTTTATTATTACAGACAACCGTTCTTGGTCTTCTATCAGTTTTTTCTAGAAGAGGGTTCTAAACTTCTATTATTAATGCCAGATTTGGATTTCTGGCCCTCTATTATTAATTCCATAATTAGATTTTTGGTCTTCTATTAATATAACCAGAGTTGAATTTATGATCTTCTCTCATCATTACCAAAGTTGGATCTCAGAACTTGTATTATTGTCATACAAGAATTTCCAGCCTTTAATCATTCCCAACTATGGATTTCCCATCACTTATTATCTTCAGATGAGGATCTATTAATTTCCATTATTCGCATATTTTGATTTATGGAATTCTATTATCAAGAATTCAAATACTATCTCAAATAATATGGACAAACTACTGAACATATTCTTACATAAATCTCAAATTAATGATAAGAAATGTTATCTACTTTGTACTTTGTAGGAAAATAAGATTGATAAGGAAGACCAAACGCTTCAACAAATACAAAAAACCATAGCCAAAGCTATCAAGAAGTAGATTCAGAAACAATAATACAAGTACAGATAAGGGCTACAAGCTAGGTGATATTTACATAATCTAAAAAATTATTTACAAGGTATATTATATAGTACATTAAGATATTGGTACCAAAAGATCAAAAAAAAAAGTGTGTGCCTCAAAGGTCTTATGCAATCTTATCTAGATTCTTAGAAGTTAAGGGATCAACAATGTGGCATATAGCCAAACAAAGGGTTTCTTTAAATTTAATTTCTTTCTTCCTAATCTCATCAGCATCATCAATAAACTCGACACGAGTCTTCAGAGCACGAATGAAAGCGTTATTTTCCCTTCTAAAGGTCTTGTTCTGTCTTTCCAATTCAACAATATGTTTTCGAAGAAGATATCTTTCATGTTCAAGTTTTTGAATTTTGGCTGTGTACTCATTGATACGTTGTGAGTATCTTTCTTTCTTTTGATTATCGAAATATTTCATCATTTCAAATTTGACTTTTCTACACCATTCGCCCACCACTTTTTCATCAGAACCCAGAGTAGGGTTTGATGCAGCGAAGAATTTTTGAATGGTTAAGGAACAAGACCTTGTTGATCTCCTAACAGTTGGGGTGATTAGAGAAATCAGTATATTAATATTTGGAATATCACCTCCCATGATAAATTCCAAAGATTTACAATGTTCTTGACTACCCTTCGGTTTTATTTCCAAATCACTTACCTATTGGTAAAGCTTGGACATCTCATGATCGAAGTCGATCGAAGGATTTGATTTCATTTGATGTTTCAATTGAGAAACCATCTCATCTTTCTTTTTAATATCTGCTTTGAGACTATTGATCGTTAAGGCCTCTGATGATCGCCTTTTGAAGCAAAAATTTTCTATGCCATTCCAGCATTTGAGTATTGCTTTGGAGTTTGGTAAACAAAGAATCTTTAAATAAGCTCCTCTTTTCAAGATCCACAGTCAATCTATCCCTAAGACTAGTGAAACGAGATGAAGGATCTAATGAAAGTGACGTAGTTGTTGACTGTGTTTCCTATTCAAACAAATGAAAAAGAAATCAATACCCAAAGAAGAAATTTCTTTTATTACAATAGTAGGGGTTAAAACTCAAGAAGAAATAAGACGGAGGGTATAACATCATTGTTATAATCAAGTTCTCTTTTTGCCCTATCACACTTAAAGTCTAGAAATAACATTTTTAACTTTGTCTAAAGAGTTGGACAAAAGGGTAATTATTGATTCAAAAGTGGCATTAAATCCTTCTAGGGTAACTACTGAAGGGCGTTTGTTATAATTCCATTCATCAGCCAGGGAACTATCGCGACCACAAATTAATTTTGTATGATCTGTCTGAATTTCCTTAAGAAGCTTTTCCTTTTCCTCACCTAGAAAATCAAAGTGAAGTCGAGGATGTTGCATGTAAAGCTTTTGTAGATCTCTAAGAAAGCAATATCTAGCCAATCTTGAGGATTTCAAGAGCGAGGACATTTTTAAGTAATCTCTTCTTAACTTGAAATTTTTTCCTAAGTAATCCTTAGTAACAGGGCTGCTTAAGAGAAGTTTACTTTGTAATAACGTGATAAATAAAACTAAGGATAAAAATACTAACATAGTAAGGTCCATAGATCAATATAATTACATGATCATAAGTTTTCTTCCGGTTCATACAAGATTGATCTTTTAAATATCTCAGAAATGAACTTATCCTTATAATATTTGAGTTTTTCTGGAGGTAATGTGCGAGGAATTGAGTAGACCCATGGTAAGTTCCAACAAGCCCCCGGGTAGGGATTTGACCCGTGTTCGTCCAAGTGTCTCTTATGTAGGTATCTAAGCAGGCCCCTACTAAAATCACCCAAGTATGAGTAATCCACAGTTAGATGTCTGCAATAAAATTTATACAAAAATTCTACCAAGATATCTCCGTCTTCAATTAACATTCAAAAGAGTGTCATCAATTCTTTATTTTCCTTCGAAAGTTTGTCATAACAAAGACGTGCTCCTTTCATTCGAGGGGCCGCTTCCTTGTCTTTGAAAGACTAACACCACAACACTTTTATTAAGCTTATAGTACTTATCTAATGGTGCGTTGTGTTCTTTTAACTGTTTATATAAGTCCCTATATAGGCCATTTATTTCCGCCTGTTTCTTTTCAAGCTTTGTCTTATAAAGGTGTATGATTTTCTTCCTTATCTAAAATGGTAAGATATTAGCTAGGGTTATCTTGAAAATGAGAGCCATTTTGATAAAGAATTCCATACTAGAGAAACCAGAATTGAGGATTGTAAAGTTTGTTTCTTCGTTTTTCTCCGACACAAAATCAACATCTTCTCTTTGGGGATAAGAGGAGTCGAGGAATTTAGTCTGATCCGCTTCGTGGACAGTAGGATCAAGGTTAAATTTTCTTGATCCATCTTCATTATCTAGAGCCCTAGAAGTGCCACCGCCATCCCCTCTAGGAGCATCATCACGATAACCCTCATTGTCGCCAACACTTTGACCTTTGTCGTCATCATTATGGTTATCATCATCATTATCGTCTTTGTCATCTTCATCAACGATGGCTTCATCGCCCTCTTTGTCTTCCTCCTCATCTGAGTCGGAATCCTCCTCCATAGGAGGAACCTCAAAAGATAGGAGCTGGGTGACATTAATTTCCTCTCTATCATTAACCTCAATCCCTTGCTTCATTTTCTTAATCTTAGCCATAAATCTTTTGATTATCATAGGGTCAAGAGAAGGAAAACTTAAATCCAAGCACTTTTCTATATTATCAAAATGGGCTATCATGAGCGCATCCTCATAAGAATGTACAATAATATCATTAAAAGAAGTGCTCGAAAACTGAAACACTTTTTGCTTAGCCTTGGAAATAGTGTTGATAGCCTTGGATAAAGAATCCCTTTTCTTCTCTTACCTCTTTTTAAGAGAAGTACACTCCTTTTTAAGTGAAACATGTCTAGCATTAACCCTGGCTTGTTCATCCTCCGACTCTTTCAAAGCCATTTTCAGAGCCAAAACTTCATCAGCTAAAATATGTTTAGCCTTCCTCTCATCAGAAATTATAGACTCTGCCTGAGCAAGAGAAGCAATCAACCTTTCTTGTTCCCTCACTGCATTATCTTTGGCAGTAGTCAGTGTAGTGATCTGACTGTTTAAAGTCGAGACTTCTTTCCTGAGCTTTGATGTTTCAATAGAGTACTTAGAAACATCTTCCTGAAGAGCACCAGCTTTTAGCGATCTAAGAGGAAAAGTAAGACATAAGTCAGGATTCAATATAAAAATAGTAATAAGAAAATCAGGCAGTATAGAATATACCATAAGTAGTTGTTCAATAAAAGATCAACAATGACTCAATGAATCTGGTATAAAGGTGGGTGGCTGACCAACAAAAAACGATAGAGAATGCATAATCAACCGCACAACATTCTCAAATTCGATAGGAGGCACTGGTGACGAGGGTCTTGAGGGATTCAAATCCTGAGAAGGAGTTGAAGTACCTAGATCCTTCTACATTTGATCAATAATGTTGGGAGAATCAGATACAATAATATGAAATATAAATTCATCCTTTAAAGGAACCATTTTAGTTTGATCAGCAGTTACAGAAGGTAAGTCATCCATAAAAGAAGAGGGAGTAGGGTTAGGACCCTGTAATTGTTAGCACCAATAAATTCACCCTCTTTTGGGGTAAGTAGACTGGATATCAGCAGTCTTGGCTTTCTTGGGAGCAGACGCTGCAACAGTTACTCCGCTTAATTTCCTTTTTGCAATCATTCTAGACCTAGCAATAGCTTATGTTAGAGCCAGAGCATCGGATTTCGAAGACTGAGAGGGTGGATTATTTGTAATTAAATCAGCTGTAGGAGTGGCTGTTGAAACCAAAAGGCATAGATTAACAAAACAATTTAAGAAATAACATTATGGCAAGTTACGAACAATACACTTAAGTTTACCAGGTAGATTTGGATAAATTAGAGACAAGGATGAAAAAATTTCAGGGTCTCCCAAAGCTAAAAAGCATTTGCCATTCGAAGTACGTTGAAGAAGAGGAGGTTGTCCAAGAATTTTCTGGCCTTCTAGAATGAGGGAATGATTCCAAAGGTTGCTTGGAGGTAGCAACATAAGTCTATTTCCAATACGATTTGAAGCAGCAGCCATCAACTTTACGATCCTCTTGCCTTCTTCGTCAAGATCCTTAGGAGCATGGCCTAATAAGAAAACACTATTCAGCAAAAGAAAACAAGTTAATGGAAATAATGGAAATGGCGTTCTTACAGGGAGAAGAAAAGGTTCCACTAATGTTCGAAAAACATTTGACATAGAAGAATTGTGTTTCTCAATCCTTAAATTTGTTTATTCCCCCTGAAACCAATTTTTTAGGGGGATTAGTCTGGAAAATCTGGCTGTTCAAGTTACTAAGTTTGAGAAGGCATGCCAAATAGTTAAGAACTTCAGCACTCAGGGAAGGAATTCCCGACTCTAGGGCCATGAGCTTCAAAGAGATAAGGTATGTATATACATTGGGTGATAGCTGGATAGGATCAATGTCGAGATGACTTAAGAATCTCGATAAGAACTCTGAAAATGGGATGAAACCCCCATGCCAAACATGAATGGAGGTATAAGCAAAGTATCCTTCTAGAGGATTTTGGATAGTGTCGTTATCACCATAAGGGATAGCTTCAACCCCTGTAATCCCAAACTCTTTGAGGATAACATCCACTTCATCCTTGGAAGTTATGAGAGTGTGCTTTAAAACTGCCTCGACCTTTTTTTGGAGAAGATTCTGGTTCAGAAATAATATCCTTGTTATATTTATTAGATGTTCTTTTAATACCCATGATCCCGCCAGGTGATATAATTTCATCAAAGTTATGATTTACTCAACTGCTTATACCTTTCGAAGGTGCCATAAGCCAATTACAACGGCATAAGCACCTGCTGTAGCGCTTGGTTTCATGCCTTCGAAAGGGTTAAAACTAATTAGAACTGCGTGAATCATTGAGCTTTCGATAGTGTCAGAACCAATATCAATGTCATCCATTTTATGGCATATATTCACATGGACTTGCCCTTCGACATCGTTGAAGCCCGTAGATTTTACTCTATTTAAAAATATACATTGTCGAAACGTCATACTCCCACTAAGTCGAAAGACTCGAAACAAAGTGACATTGACACTAACGAAAGGACATTGAGACGTTTCGACAATGTTTGTGTTGGGAAAGTGATAATAGCTACATTCCTATTAACTATTATAGGTTTCAAATAAGTCGAAAAGGCATAATAGTGTTTCGAAAGTGTCAACACAAAATTAAGAGAATGCAAACAGTTGTGCTTATCTCAGTTTTAGGGTTTTGACTAAGTCAAAAGGTTAATTAATGGTTTCGACGATGATAGAAAGTATATTTTCTTAACTTAATTTATAGTAAGGGTCGTTAATTTTTAACTCTTAGTATCCTTCAAGATAAATTAGAATTGGACATAATGGGTTTTGAGTTTGAATCCACATCCAACAACGGCAAATAACCCCAAATTAGGCAAATTCACGTTCGAACTCGAATTGATGCCATGGATTAATTAAAATCATTATGAAAATCGAGTTTAGAATCATCTTACACAGTCGACAAACTTGAATCATTTTCAAAATTCAATACAATAACACAGACTTAAACCCTAGAAATTTGAAGTTGAAATTGAACATGAAAAACTGATTTCTAATATGGAACAATAGATACTCACCTTAGATTTGAATTTTCATCTCCTAAAATCGAGAATTTAATGGAAGAATGAAATTTTTTATTCTTGCTCTAGAATTTTGATTGCAAGTAAATGAAAAGGAAGAAGAGGGAATGTAATTTATAAGCAAGACGGATAAAAGGACAACCATCCGATCGGGTCCAAATAAATGGCCAAGATTCACTTAGGAATACCAAAAGGCAAGAAAGTTTTGTGTCGAAATAATGGTGCGTGTCGAAATGGTTGACTTGGAAAGTCAAGAGCATCCCTTCGCTAAGGGAGCAAATGTTATCATTAAAAATCACTTCATCCATGTCAAAGCCCAAAAGATTACGAAAGATAGGTTCATGAAGAATTGTAGAGATAGCAATGCCATTTGAAAGAGTCGAAGGGATGCTTCCGCAAGTATTAAATGAACTACGGCCTACCGAAAGGGTCGAAAGGAGTCAAAACCATCCCTCCACTTCAGTTGAACCCTTCTGCAGTAGTTGGTTCTGCATATATTAAAAGGATTTCGCAAGAGACAACAACTTCAGCGAAAGCTACCTTCCGCAAGTATTGAAGGAGTCTAATGCTTCCGCAGGAGTCAACACCACTTTCCATACCATCCTCAATGAAGGCTTCCGCAACCATTAGAATATAAGCATTCGAAAGCATCATCACCTTTCGCAAGTATTAGTTATGTACCTTTCGCACACATGGGACATCCTTTCATGCTCATCCAACACATCTACAACAGCATAAGGGTCACTCTTATACCTTCCGATGGAGTCGAAGGCATCCAAATCTTATTCGAAAGCAATATTAGAGAGGCGTTCTAGATTCAACAGCGGTGGAAGGTCATGAATACATCTTTTCGACTAAGTTGAAAGGACTGATTTGAAGGGAGTCCAACCTACGCCTATAAATAAGACCCTAGGGGTGCCATTTTTATGCGATCCAAATTCATTGCTTCCATGCTTGTACTTTTCTTGAGCTTGTAAACCCTAATTTCTAAGTTGAATCGGAGAACTTACTTCATATTAATACCTAAGCCCTTGTAATCATAAAAATTATCAATAAAGTGAATATATGGCATTCTGGAATGCATGAATTTTTATTCATTGCTTACATATTATTTCGTTTATGGAACACGCACATCAAAGACTTTCGAAGGGGTTCCTTTCGAAGGAGTTGGAACCTTTCGACTCGGTTAAAACCCTTTTTGTTTCCATTAGGTTACGACTTTAGATTATTCCAACCAGTTCGAAAGGAGTTTCGAGGGGGTCATTCACTCCTCTAACCTTGCTTTGGGGTGTTGACAAGATTTATTGTTAATAGTGGTCATAATAACAATTTAGACTTTTTGGCTAGGAGATACGACTGTTTGAAGTTTGTCAGTTTTTAAACAAGCTTAATGGGTAATCAATGAGATTAAGGATAAATCCACTAACTCATTTCAGGTTTTACACTATTAGAGGCTGAAATAACCTTCCCTAAAACATTTTTCCTATCTCCCAAATAGATCTAAACCGTCATTAACCCTTTCTTCACCAAAGCCTTCACCATTCTTCTTGAAATCAAGGTTAAATCATAGACTAATGGTAGATTATCAAGGGGATTAGTTATAGATATTCAAATCTATATTTTTAGGGAAGAAAAATTGGGGCTTGGTTGTTCATTCTTGGATTTTGCTCAATTTGCATGCAATAGTTGAATTTTAGAGGGTTTGGTGCTATCATTTCATATGTATATATAAGTTTTAACATGTTTAAGATCCATTTTTAAAGCCAAATTTATGTTTTATTGCTGTTTCAAAACCTTACACGCAGTGAAAACATGAATAAATGGATTTTTCATGTTCTAATCATGTTATTTGGATGTATGATTGCCTTTATATATATTGGGCTATGTTGTAGATGTATTATACGATGGTTGCTATGATCTATTGTGTGTTTTGCATGCTTGAATGTTGTTTGATACGTGTGTGGTGTTTATGTGTTTGCTTGAATGGTTGAAAACGCTCATTAGAGTGAATTAGAGGTAGGAGTGTAAAACTGGACTTCGACAGATAGGCTCGAGGGTGTTAGGGGTCGTATCGATGCATAAGGAAGACACACAGGTCGAATAACTGAGCGATGAAATAGGCGAGTAATTGAAGTTTGGAGAAACTACAACATTTATGTTCGATAGCATTTCTGTTCGGTACAATTTGTCCGGTGGTGTGCTCAAAGTGTGCTTCGGGTCAGTGGTGGAGGAAACCCAAACAACAAATGTTTTCTAATGGGTGTTGTGTTTGGGAGCCGGTCAAGAAATATTGTTCAAGGGTTGTGTGTGGTGCTTCGGGTCTTGCTTTAGGACAGGGGAGGCTTCGTTACTTTACACCCTTGACTGTTGTCCTACATCGGGCAGGTACGTCCACAACGCACTCTACATGTATATTGAGTACCGAAGATAAAAAACGGTCGTCACATCACTCCATGTAGTAAAAATTGTAAAAGACATTTTTGATAATCCAAAAACTTCGAATGATGGTTTTCTCATTACACACACAAAGTGTGTGTATGTGTGCGTGGGTATGCGTGCGTGCATGTTAATATATGTATGTATGTAAATGCACATTTTGAGGGATTAACATCCACAATCTTGTTTCTGCAATTTTTGACCAATTCGATTTTTCATGGTACCTAAGATTAGTAGAATTTAACATTTTGTATGTAGTATGATTTACATAACATCAACATCATTCCAGTATAGTCCGTAGTAGTAGCTCAGTTGAGAGGGTGCTTTTCTCTGGTAGTAAGAGGCGGGTTCGATCTCTACTCTAAGTAACTATGCCTCAAGGTAAAATAACCGGTGTCGTGGAGGTTCATAGGTACCATGCAGACTGGGTTGCCCAACACCCCCAATGATGAACGGTCCACCGTTATTCTTCGGTTGGTCGTTTCATCATTCTTGCAAAAGATAAACTAAATTTGGTATAACTTTCCTACTAAAAATTAATATTTTCAAATATGTGCCTATGACAAATAATTTGTATTTTTTAAAATATAATATATTGTATAGTATACTGTGATTGGGTACAACATCAATGTCCCAATGATTAAACGCTTCGACTTTGGTCCGTGATGTCACATGTTTGAATTCCACGCAACGTGATTCGAACCATTAAATATATGTTGATTTGCAGTATGTTATATACTACATAAGATATGTAATACAACTTATACCACCATCTAAGTATCCAATTTAAAAAAAATGATTGGTTAGATTTCTATCAAATAATTTTTTTTAAATGCGATGTTAATGATAAATATATTATTTTTGATATTTCAACAACTATATCTTTATTATTAATAATAATTGAGCAATTAATTTTTGATTTGATCGCAAACTACTTAAAATAGAGGATCGCAAATTCGAATCACACTTATGACAAAAACTATTATTTAAGTTTTACTGAAACTTTAATAAACAAATTAGGTTAGAATTTTAAATCCCAATCATAATGAAACATATACACACATACTTATTTAAACTATATACGAAATTGAAATTTATTTATTATTTTATGAATGTTTTATAAGGTGGTCCAGAGTCGATATAAAAAATATATTTAACAAACAGAGGAGCATAAGGAAAATACATTGAAAGGGTTGTATTGAAATGGGTACCAAACAATTTGAATCGTTTACAAACCAGCCACAGCCAACGCCAATTTGTCAATAAACGCACTGAACGTACCCTAGATTAGGATTCCCAAAATCGGGAACTACATCCCTTCTCTTATATGTACGCGTCGATTTCACCCACGGAGCAGACATCACGGTATATTTTGGGGAGGCGGCGCTCGTGCTCTCAGCGCGAAACTGAAATACTTACGGGACAAACATATACACTAACCCCAAATTCTAAATCTACTAATCTAGGTCTCTGATCAAATCCTAGCCCTAATTTCTGAAGCTTAAATAAATGGAACAAATGGAAGGACAACCGCCTCAAGGTTCTACTTCACCGAATCCGATAAATGCAGAAGTTGCAGTTACACCTCCTGAACCGGAGGCTGTGGTGAATAAGGGCGAGGAAGATGACCCAAGTTATGATCCTTCGACCGCTGATGCTGACGTGGAGGCTGAAGATGAGGTGGAGGTGAAGGCGGTTAAGAGAAAACGTGGGAGGCCGAGAAAAACTCCAATTGTAAAACCACTGGCTAAGAAGAAGATAAATGAAGATGAGAAGCGAGATGAAGATGTTTGTTTCATTTGTTTTGATGGTGGAAATTTAGTGTGTTGTGATAAGAGGTTGGTTTTATATCTATTTAGGATTTTCTAGAGCTTTTTTTAAAGAGACATGTTTGAAATATATGTTAATGTTTTCCTTTTTATTTTATTTTTGATCAACTCTGCAGGGGCTGCCCTAAAGTCTATCATGCGGCATGTGTTAATAGAGAAGAGGAGTTTTTGACCAAGGGAAAATGGAATTGCGGTGAGCTATTGTTTTTATTTTTGAAATGTATTTTAATTAAAGTATATATTATGTTTGGCTGAATGAATCCATTAGGTTATATTCAAGCTATTGTTTCAGATTGGATGTGAATGACATTGTATGTATTCAAACTATTCATGTGAATTATATTATGCGAAAGAAAAGTAATAGGTTAGTTTTTGTTCCCTTGCAAAATCCGTGTGTGGTCAAGGTGGTGCAGGAACTATTCAAGCTCCTTAGCGACTAAGGCACTTGCTTTTCTTCAAGTATTACAGCATGAAAGCAGGATAAAAGATGAATTTATCTTAATAGTCAATTAGCAACATTGTTGTTTTTGTCTAGGTTGAAGCAGGATTGTAAAAATGGACGGAGATCACATGCTTACATTTCTTTCATTGGTCACACATCATTTTTTCCCCTATAATTGTAGTCCTTAATACTTGCCTTTTCATTTGCTAATCTTTTATTTAGTTTTCCCAGGTTAGTTTGGTTTATGTCCATTTTATAAGTTATTTTTCCTCGTTTTAATAAGTTACTTTATTAGTACAGTAGCAGCTCAATGTCTGCTGGTATCTATCTATGACAAACAATCATTATGATCTTTGTTTGTGGTTAATCAACAAAATTAGCGTTCTGACATGTATTTGATTTTTCTTTAATGAAAACAAAGACCTGTCCTTTTCCTCCCCCGTTTATTTTTTTTATTTTTTTGGGCTTTATGGGGATCCGCCCTGGGGTTGGGGGTGGAGAGTTGGGAACCAAGCAATTTTGGTATATCAGCGAGACACTTTTAGGATTTAGGCGATTCATTTGCTGGTAAAACTTTATTTCATATTCAAAGTAGCGTTTAAAATTTGTTCCAATGCCATTTTCATTTCAGTAATCCAGAAAGGATACCACTGAAATAACCCATGATGGTCAACGATTCTCAGATCGACTAATCCTTACCAATTGAGGCGTTATGCTAATAGTCTATTGCATGGTTGTAAAAATCGCTAACGAATTCTAGACGGTGGGCTTAGACTATAGATTAGTCGCCTGTGGAGGGAGATTATTCGTGATTAATTGGAACCTGACGATTTTGAGGAGATCAATTATTTTTGACTAAACTTTAAACTGTCCTTATATTATTCTACTAAATTGTATCTTTCAGTTTTAAGCAGACGCAGATGGAATATTCCATTTTCAATTGAAATTGCATGTTATTTAGTGTGCATTCTTACACAATTGTAAATTGTGAAATATAATGTATTGGAAACAATATGATAATAAACTGTTTCTATATATATATATAGTAATTGTAAACTGTAAGATTTGATGAACTGGCAAAAAATTTGAGCTGAAAGCTTCAGCAAAGTGGTGCCTAAAACAAACAAACCTAGGCAGACATAGACGGATCTAGGCCTAGCTCAATTTTTTTCAACATTGCTATATTGTTTTTTTTGTTTTAAACACACTACACCCGTTAATTATCAGTGACCTCTTGCTAAAATCTTCGCTGTACTTCTCAGGTTGGCATATATGTAGCATCTGTGAAAAGGCTGCCCAATATTTGTGTTGTACCTGTTCATATTCTTTGTGCAGAGGTTGCATTAAAAATGCAGAATTTATTTGCGTCAGAGGGAAAAAGGGATTCTGTCAAAATTGTTACAATACGGTGATGCTGATTGAATCAAGAAGTCATGATAACGACGGAAAGGTGAGTACTGGATTTTTTAAGTAATTTAAAAGTAGGCATATGTATAAGAAAACCTGATTACATATATAAACTATATATTTTTGCCTTTTATCTATAGATATCTAGAGGATTGGAAGTGTGTATTTAAGTGTACCAATTCCTTCCTTTTGCTCCTTTTTTTTTCTTCCATTTTTACAGCTTGGTGCATATTTTCTCCTTACATTTTATTAGATATGTCGAATTCTTGGTGTGCTAATTAATGAATTAATGTTCTCCTTACTTAGTGTTATTTTCATATCATGCAAAAGATGGAAGACACTATTGTTCTCAAGAAAAAAAAAAGATGCAGAAGGTGGGTGTATCTAACAAATAAAATTTAACATCATCTTAGAATCTACATTTTTAACTGTATGCAGAACTTTAGTTTATGATGTACTTGTCTGTGTTCTTTTGTTCCTATCATCACTCATTAGTTGATTATTGTCTTTTCATTGATATTTTTTCTCTTGCACAGTTCCTTCTTCCCATTTACTTTGGGGTGCAAGTCAGAAGTCAGTTTGCTTCTGTGCTGCTTGTATCTGCATTATCGCACACAAATTAATTTTCTCTATGAATGTTAGGAAGTTTGCCTGCAATTCGTAATGCATCCACACAGTCCATTGTTTTCAGTTTAAGAGATTTTCTTATGCAAAAACACACATGTGATCTGTTATGAACAACATATGCATGACTACCCTATCACACCCCCACCTGAAAAAAAGGCATAAATATCTCCCTGGATAGAGGTTTTGGAATGTAAATGAGTGGGGTTTGAGCAATGGGATGTGGAATTTGCAGTAATACGTACAGTACTGTGAAATGTGAAAAGCACGATTACTTTTTAATTTAAGCGTTTTTTAAATTTGAACCATAGGTATTTTTCTCCGTGCCCATTCAAAATGAACAACTACGTTTGTGAGAGTAGAAATTATTTTTTCACCCTCAGGTTTTAGAAATACAAATAAAAACCTTTAGCCTTTTCAAGTTATAGACAATACCCCTGGAATTTATGGAAATTTAAAGTAGACCCTCGTTTTTAAGCATTAGTTAAATTGCAACATTAAAATATGTTGAGTTATGTAAGTAAAATAACATTTGAAATAAAAATAAATGTTATTAAGGACGAAGTGTTTATAATAATTTGTTTATATGCAATTTAATTGGTTTTACTGTATGATGCGCAGTTTACAGTGCAACAATCTGTCATTACTTCATTTTATTGTATTGTTATAGTAAAATGTGCATACTGATTTCAAATTTGTATGTTTTCACTAAATTGACTTAAGCTATAGTTATAAAAATGTTATATTTCATGAAATTAAATGATATAAACATATTACATGTTCAATATTTTATTATTTTTGCTTTTTTATTTGTTACATTAAACGTTGCATTGTAAACAGTGCAAGCTAATTGATTTGTCATTTTTGCATTTGATTTCAAGATTTTTGATTTGGAATTTTGATTAAATTACTTATTTTTTGTTATAATGAATTTGTATGTGATTTTATTTTCATATGGGCTTAATTTATAATATGAAAAATAAGAAAGGTTTTTTTTTCTTCCTATTATGATAATAGTACAGGTGTTTTACAAAAATTCTCTTTGTGAGATGCAGTTAAAAACTATATCTATAATTGCATCTTAGTGATGCAATTTAAAACTGCAGTTTGTTTGTTTGTTTTTTTTTTGTTGCATTTAGAAACTTTTAAGGCAATCTGAAAACATGTTAAAATTATTTTGCGAGATGCAGTTAAAAAATATTGATTTATACGTATGTATGATGAACACGGACCATCAGTACGTTATTTGTATTAAAATTTTGATTTTAACATATGGATAAATTTTTGATTTTTACATATGCCTGCATAAAATTTGTGATTTAATGGTGAAAACGGTTAGTTAATTTGATCTATTTACAAGAAATATTGCATTCTTGAACATTAAAATTAACGGTGTGAACTGTGAAGTATATAAATGGGTGTGAATGACGGTTGCTAATGACGGAAATGAATGAGCAGGATTTATATGCATAATGCCTGTCATTGTAAAGTTAATAAAATTTGCGATTTTATAGTGAAAAATGGTTAGTTAATTTGATCTTTTTACAAGAAATATCGCGTCTTGAATATTAAGATTAACGGTGTGAACTGAAGTATATAAATGGCTGTTAATAACGGTTGCTAATGAAGGAAATGAATGAGCAGGAACTTGATTTACAGATAATTATATAGAAAGAGTATTTGTCTATTATGATTAATAATAGGGCCTTGCTGTCCAACACCCCTTTTATAGGTGTTTATTAATCGCGGTCAAATTTTATTCTTCCTCCAAAAGTTTGGTTGTAAGTAAAAATATTGTGAATCTTATGTGCACTAAAAAAGTTGACACTGTGTCTTATCAATCGTCTGGTGCATGCAGGTTGGTGTAAACTTCAATGACAAGGCTAGTTTTGAGTATTTGTTTAGGGAATATTGGTTGGATGTGCAAAGAAAGCTTTCTTTAGAGGTAGAAGAGCTACAAAATGCTAAAGCACAGTTGAATAAGCCAATTGTCCAGAGTAAGGCTTCTTCTTCAGATGAATCATACACCATCAATAATGACAAAGAGAGTAGTTCTGATAGCTCATCAAAACGCCGTAGAAATAGCAGCTCATCAAAAAAGAAATCAAGAAGACGTTCTCATCCAACTATATCTAATAATAGTGCCCTTGTGCAAAAAATTGGCAATTTTGATAGTCAAGGAGATAACAGTGAGTGGGCTTCAAAAGAGCTATTGGAGTTTGTGGCACACATGAAAGGAGGTGATAAGTCACCCTTGTCCCAGTTTGATGTTCAGGCTCTTCTCCTAGAATATATAAAACAAAATAATCTTCGTGATCCTCGTAAAAAAAGTCAAATTATTTGTGACAAGATGCTGGAAAATCTATTTGGAAAAGCAAGGGTTGGACATTTTGAGATGCTCAAGCTTCTTGAATTACACTTTCCTGGCAAAGAGGTGTCACATATAGTCGCAGATGATAATCAAGGTGCAGATGTGGAGCTGGGCCCAGGTTTTGATCAAGTGGATGAAGCATACATTGATGGAACTACGAAACTGCCAGATAAGAGAAGAAAAGGCCGGAAAAAGAACGAAGATAGAGATTCACAGGCTAACCATGATGATTATGCTGCAATAGATGTTCATAACATTAGCCTCATTTTTCTCCGCCGCAATTTAATCGAGAACTTACTCGATGACGTGGATACATTCACTAATAATGTAGTTGGATCATTTGTAAGAATTAGGATCCCTTGTACAGGCCAGAAGCAAGAAATATATAGGCTTGTGCAAGTTGTTGGTAATAATAATTGTATTTGATTTTTTTATGCATTTTCATCAACAGTTATTTATATGCAATCATAATAACTTCTTATTTATTTGCAAATGACTCAGGAACACCTACGGCAGCTGAAAAATATAAAACTGGCAAGAAGACTACCTACTTCATGCTGGAAGTTCAAAATCTGGATAAGAAAGAAAGCATGACCATCAATGATTGTTCAAATCAGGATTTCACAGAGGTGAAGTTCTGAACTCAGTTAGCCAATCCCTTTCCCACCCTCTGCTCCTATATAATTTTACCAGTTTGTTTTAGATTGGTTCTAAATCAAGCAAGCAGGAAATGTGCTATATTTCTGTGCAAACAAGGTGCTAGATATTTAAAGCGCTATTATATTTAACCTATGTACATATATCCTTATCACACACACATCTGGATGTTGCATTCGACTTTGTGTCTGCGAACATCATGAATGAAATCACTAAATGCAACTGTAACTGCCAACCGCTTCTGTTTAAACAGAGAATGTCAACTGCTTTTACTAATATAATTAGAATATCAGAAAACTGTCTGCTTTTTTTCACTCACAATAATAAATTACTTGATATGATATAAAAAATAGAAATAAAGGCAGAAAATTTTGAAGTTAAATGTTCCATCCTTTAACTCAAAAATTTCTGTTCATAAAATTTAAATAAGAGGCTAACTATTGTACTTGTAAACTCAGCATGTACTACCGAATTAGATGTAAAAAAAAAACAACCTGCTTTTGCATGTTTGATGCATAATTTAGGAATACTACCACATTAGTGGTTTGTCTACACTTCAGCTTACAATACTGCATTAAACTTCAATATGACAATCAATCGATCATTGTAATAAAATTAGGTTTGTCACTTGAACATGTATGTATAGCAAGTGAGATAAATTCTCCATGAGGATGATCAATTCGTAAGTTTGCTCGAGAAAGAAAAGCAACATCTACTTACATGGTTTTAAATCTCCTATATATCGTCCGAGATCTCCTTTTCACACATAAACGAGACGAGACATCAAATCTCCTTCATATTTCCCTCGACACTCATCTCGTCCGAGATATTCAAATCTCACACGAAATATGGATCAAAATCTCAATCCGAGATCTCACCCGAAATTACACATTTTTCTTATTTTCCATAACATTTTTTATTTTCATATTGATTCAAAAGAAACTACTCAATCCAATTATAAATTACCAACTTCTTGAACATATTCTTTACTTTTTATCTTAATGAGTCATAGCGAAAGGTTTCACTTCTTTATTATGTTCAAATAAAAGAATATTATTCCATCGTTACCAAATCAATTAAGCTAATCAAGCTACCACTCTTATAAAAATATTCATTTTTCCATGTAAATCAAGTATGTTACCATTTTTATTTTTACTAAGAAAGTTATAACCATTAAATAAATTTTTGACACATCAAATTTAGACACGTAAGTACATCCGAGATATTCTTGAGATGCATTATAAGACCCGAGATGTCAATCCGAGATGTACACCCGATATGTACTCATCTCGTCCGAGATCTTTCCTTATACGAGATAACTTGTGTAAAAATTCCGAGACGAAACGTGACCGAAATTGGATATTTAAAACCTTGTCTACTTAATTGAATTGGGTTTCGCTAATCAAATTCTTTCTCATTACTGACACTTAAAACAGAGATGAAGTTCAATTTCTACCCAACTAATTTTTTTAGAATTTACCTATAAACAAAGTATCGATACGTGTCAAATTTTACGACTGAAAGAGGCACAATTCCCATTCGTGCACCCTTTGCTCATTAATTTACTGAAGCTCTGTAATATTTATACCTGCTGCTATCACAACGTGTATTCCATTAATATCGCAGGCAAACTTTATTTTGAGTGCCCCACACTATTAATCATAGTACTGCCTGTTAGTCTATTTACCGAACCAAGTCATATTCATCTTCCTTTTTTTTTGGCCACTGTCACAAATTTTAGTTCGGTCGCAGTCAAGCTATAACTATCTTAAAGACCCACTGATAGCCTTGGCTCCATAAGTATAAATCAGGTCTTGATGTTATATAATTAGAAATCAGGTCTTGATGTTATATAATTAGAAATCAGGTCTTGATGTTTATATTTGAACAGTTAAATACCTATATGTTTGATTAAAAGGTAGAAATCGGGTCTTAATGTTTATACCTATAACACAACAGTAGTTCATGAAGATTCGAACATTTCGAAACAATTATAAGACATATGGGTTAAGTCGGATAAGTCAAAATGTAGAGCCTAAACAAAACATCATAGACTTTGCTACAGGTCTTGCCATGGACACAGATGATTGATATTCCAAACATGTAACCACATCAGCCACTATTGAATTCAAATCCAAGATCGATGACTGAACCTGGACTGTTATTGCTTGATAACTTAATTCCCAAATCATTTTCAGAATAGTACATCATAAAAATAATTATTCAAATGAAGAAAAGAATAATCATTTTGCAACATCTGTAAGGAGGAAACACGAAAATGAATCAAAAAATGATTTTACATATACAATAGCAAATTCGATAATTGCGGAGAAAAATACAATACTAAGTGAACAAATAACTTTCAAACAAACAAATCTATCCTAAACCAAGAATCAATTACAAATTAAAGAATAGATTTGACAAATTGTTTAACTCACGTAATAAGTTTAGCCATAGGTAATCAATTTGAATAACTTCAGCATCTGTGCAGGAGTAGTCAACAGTGTTGGTTTAGGAGGATGCAACAAAAATTATTCGGATTCGAGATTGGAGATTTGAGACAATAACAATAATAATGGTTAATTTGGGGCGAATATGCTTTTTTACGCTGCTGTTAAATGAAATGAAAAGAAACGCGATTAGGCGAGAAGGGTATTTTAGAAAGTTCCAAAAGACACGGTTGATTATAGTTCAATGAATTCTTATTATTAATAGTAGAGAAGTAGAGATATATCCTTATCACACATACATACACATACATGCCCATATTTTCACATACATGCATGCATATATACATGCAGTGACAGAGCCAGGAATAGCTGTTGGGATAGGCTCAATACAATGAATGTTAAAGTGTGGGTTCAAAGGCCATAAACAATTTTTTATACACAAAATCGAGGAAAAAATGATACTAAAACTAACATATGTAAGAAAATGTTAAATGAAGTTGTTATATTTTATATCACGAGTTTTAAATTTCATTCATCTCTCCAGGAATCTATTTTGAGATCTCATTTTCACACTTGGACGAGGTGAAACCAAGGTTCAATATTTTCGGCTTGCATGCGAGAATCTCGGAGATTCTGTTTCGGTTTCGGCGTGCGTGAACCGAATCTGAAAATGTAGAGAAACCTCTTTTTTTGTAGGTCTAGGGAAGAAACAAAAAAGAAAAGTAAAAATTCAGTAAAAAGCACACAAATTCATCACAGTTAAACAAAAAAAAATCCGAAATTTTACATTACCCCAATCAATTTCTACTTCCCTTTCTATAAAAAATAGAAAGAATTTGTTTCAATCCAACAAATTCACATGAAAGAGGATCAAATCTCGGTTATGTAAGCTCTGGTAACAATAAAACAAATCAACGAAAACCGATATTTTCTTGACTCGAAGAATCTTTTTTGTTGGTTTCAAGCAGCATCTATCGAGGACCTCGATAGAAGGTGATTTTGACCTAGCATCCATCGACGACCGAAGGGGATCTCGACGTTGAACGAGGAGGTACTGCATGAGTTGTGATTTTTTTTTAAAATTCGTTCTCTGAATCAAAGCAGAGGGCTGCATGAGAAGAAGTGAAGCACAATTTTGTTAGTAATGGGCTAGATAATTGCATTTAAATTGGGTTTGCTAATTTAAGTTATGAGCTGGTTGGTTAACAATTTTACCGTAATTGGGTTAATAATTTTGGTTAATATTATGTTCATTTCGATAAATATATTTTATATAATTTGTATAAATTTTGTTCACTATTTGTTTATAATTTTAGGTGCTTGAATATGACAAATCGTGACATCGTTTGGAAGTACTGCACGACAGTCAATGTCAATAAAAAAACAAAGGGCAATTACTGCAGTAAAGAAATTTTTGGTGGAGGTGTAACACATAATAACATGGTGATGGCATTTTTAAATTTAGATCAGATGCATCAATACGTTTTTTCAACATATTATAATCTGATACAAGATGAAGGCAATGATGACTACAATTCATACGATCCTCAAAGAAATAGTTTTGATGTTAAATTTTTTATGCTGTATGTTTTGCTTTCTATATGTATTTGAATAATCTACTATAATTTTGTATCAGTATTGTGTATTTATTGGCGTATTTACAAAAAAAATATTGGAATTCGTAAATTGGAATTAAAGTGGAATTTTTGGAATTCCGAAAAAGAACCGAAATTTTGAATTTTTTGACGATAGGAGCGAAAACGAAAAATGAAAATTTGAACCTCAGATGAAACTTTAAACTTAGTTTTTATCTTGTTTGACATCTTGCTCGAGATATCAGGTTGAAATCTAGATTGAAAACCTTGAGATTAACACTTCATTGCAGAAATATTAACTTGATCTTTTTTTAAGGTGGCAATAGTAAAATACAACATAGCTGCCCTTCTAGGTTCTCATATTTTAAAAGCGATCCATATCAGCATTGTGTAACATCATTGTTGCTATTTTTGTTGGATGTATCTTTCTCAATGTATGTGACATAACTATCATTCAACCATTTCTCTCTTATTCAATTTTATAAACTATTTATCACTATATTCATAGCAGAAAATTTCCTCTCAGTGGTTGCAGTTGAAGTTGGTAAGATTACCAACAAAATCAGGAGTCTACAAGCTAGATTATATAAAGTGTTTTTCCGACAACACCACCTTCTTAGCCTAATCACCAAATCCTCACTCTTTTAAGGCATTAGATTTCACACTCATAAAGTTCTAACCGATTATAGAGATACTACAGTCCACTTTAGAAAAATCTTCAAGACAAATTTAGAGAGACGAACCAACTTTATAAGATAAAAGCTACAACTGAAGTCATTGGATTGAGTGCTAAAATACAAATAAGCATCTTTGAGTTACCTCATAAAAGCGATTGTTAAGAGCAGCAAGTTGCTTAACTATACAAAAGTAATGATGCATTGACCCTTGTCTTGATTTATCTTATTATAAGATAATGATCTTTCATTTCAGAAATTGTGATTACTTTATTTCATGCAAATGAACAAATATCATGCAAAATATAACCCCATTTCCCTTTTTTTAACTCATATCTTATCTCAATTAATTTCGAATTGGGAAACAATTACATTTCAAACCTAGGGTTTAAAATCAATGTTGAGCAATAAAGGTGAGAGCATATGGTGCACTTAGTGAACGATGAAGAAAACAAGAAAACCTAAATAATTTGGGTGAATAATTCAAATAGGAGGTGGATGTTGCAGTGGGAACTTTGCGAGAAGAAAAAATATACATTTACGAGACTTTTTAGCACGTGCAATATGTGTGCGTGCAAAAATACCATTTTATTGCGATACATAATCATTAAATTTCAGTTTAATGTACAGTTTTAATAAAATGTAATTTGAATATATAGAGATGATCAAGATTCGAACTTATGACTTTATTACATATTAAAATTTATATTTGAAAATAAATGCAATTTCCTATCCAGAGCGGGGATTCAAACTATTGACTTCTGAGTTGCATATGATGGCATTTTTGAAAGTTCACGGTCGAACCAAGAAATCGTGTCTCTATTCCAATTATTAATAAAAATATTCTTCAGGCGATCATATGACTACTACAATAACGCATTCTCTCTCTTTGTATACATGCATGCATATGCATACACACACATGGTCGTATACACACATGCACAGAAAGACGCGCACACACATGCATACGCACAAAAGGGCATATACACCACGAAATACAAGAGATTCGACTCCTATTGAAATTTTGACAGTTAAGTTGCCAATTTACATTTTGGTTGTGAATTTATTTCAAATGATGCGTTTCATTGTAAATTACCATATCTTTCACCTTTGATAACTATTTTATTTATCTAGAAAAAACACAAAATAAACCGAAATCGCGAGTGAAAAAACTCTTTTAATTTCATATGAATTAGTTACCGAAACATGAGTTATAATGTGCACTTCTCGTCTTTGTGGTCTCGACTCTAGCGCAATTTACATCTAAGCTCTTGCTTCATCCTCAATTTCTCAAATTGCTGAATAAAAGATATTGTAGTTTTGTGATATAGTATGCTTAAATCTCACTTAATCTTCTATGCAATTATAATAATTAGCCAAATACAACCAATTATAAAATTTAAAGTTACTTTTGTTCGTCTATACTATTATAGAGGATTATGAAATCAAAGTAATCAATGGTATCATTTGATCACTAAATTAATGATATTTATCCCTTATAATCAAGTATACTCATTAATATCAACATGGTTTATGGGCGATGTTGAGTCTTGTTTTCAAATGCGAATAGTTTAGAAGCCACTGGTTTGTTTTTACCATATATTATTTTAATAGTATTTGCATAGTATCATGTTAAGATATTTTAAATAAAAAATGTAATGCTTGATAGAAATAAAGAGCACCAATATTTTCGTAATTTGTCTCCCACCACTGGAACTGGAAAAAAGCGAAGATAGTGATTGTAACACAAATTTGAAAGTAGCAACAGTGTCAAGCTTTTGTGTTGATATTTTTATTTGAGTGATAATAACTACCCTCAATAACTTATTATTATCAGTATAATAAATCCCCAATGGATGAAATTTCTGTACCCGTCCCTGTTCATCAATCATACTGATCTTAATGAGCACATTTGCTTGCAAGGGACCAAGCGATGAAAATTATATTTTGATTAATTTGATTTCTTAGTCTTCTATAATGGCATACGAATAAAAGAAGCATACATGATAACATAACATATCAAAATTCATATACTAACATCATATCATATCATGCATGTTAACAATAAACGAACAACAACAACAATATTTATACCAGCGAAAAGTTTTGGATATGAAATTTGGATGCTCTATTCGGTTTCCTAAGTATATTCATCTACATACCAGCTTCACTGAACCTCAACTATTTTCACGATTTTCTTTATAAGCTACTTCGTATTATGTCTAACTATACAAACATGTCTTCACGGTCTCTCACCTATTCTGATTCAACTTTTAAATCTTCTATTTGGTTTGATCTAATTACTATGCTCGAGTTGTGCGCACACTTTTGTGGTGTGATACATAGTAAACATTATGCACATTCGCCATCTTTTAAGGTAAGTCAACTTGATAAGCTAGTTTACCAATCCTTTCAATTATAGAGAATTTCAACTATGGGGAAATGTCTTAACAAATCTCAGGTCAACTTTCCTAATTTTCTGATCGAACTACATTTTTCAAAGGAGAAACTTCAACGAATATCAAATCTCGTATGAAAAGACTCAAGCACGTCTCCTATTGGCATATTGGTCTTAAGGAGTATACTTGTTTATAAGGGACCAATTTCATGGGTATAGTGATCAAAATAAATATTTGATTATTCTGATTTCATAGTCTTCTGTAATAGCATAGATGAACAAAATTAACTTTAAATTTTCTACTTGTTTATATTTGGTTATTGTTTTATAGTTGCATAACTTCTTTAACAATAGTGTGTCATAAAACCACCTTCAGTATTTTTAATTTAGCAATTTGAGCTATTGAGAATTAGGCGAGAACTTTGATGTTGAATAGACGGTGTCATAGTGGAGGTCGGAGTGCACCGGCTATCAAGTAAAGGCCACAAAGATAAGTATTGTCACCGACGCTTCAACAAATGCAATTCTGAGTTTTTGGAATTGCAATTCTGTTATTTTATGTTTTTTCATTAAAATAAAATAGTTAAGGAAGAGATAATGAAAGCACAACTAAAGGTGTCAATTGAAATATATTTACAACTAAAGGGTAAAATAGTAATATAACTATCAAAATTTCAGCAGTGGTTGATGACCCTGCTGGCTCCTTAATGCAACCACCCTTGTTTATGGGCAATGTTGAGTCAAGAGTTCAAAGGTGAATATTTTTGAAGCAACTGTTTGTTTTTAAAACAAATTTTTTCTCATTTGCATACTATATGTTCGCTAATTTATTTTGTTTTTATTTTTAGGATCATGTTATGAGATAGATTCTTAGTAAAAGGTGTAATGTAACATGCTTAGCTGATTTATAAGAAACTTTTTGAAAGTAAAAGAAGAGCATTTAGTATGTATTTTGTATCCCAACCATAGTTCAAAAACTAGACGTTGATAAAGTTGTATTGGAGGCTGGAGTGCACCGACTAAGAAGTGGACATTGCAATTGGTGCTTTAACAAATCATTGATATGCAGTTAAGAAGAGTCCATTGAATTGCAATTTTGGTTTATTTTGTGTTTGTTTTAGCGAGATAATGTTAGTTTCCAACTAAAAATAAAAGATGAAGTAAAATACAGTGAAAGGTATCAATTGAAATAAATTTAGGACCAGTGGGTAGTAATTAAACTATCAAAATTTCAGCAGGGGCTGAAGTGCCTGCTGGCCCCTTAGTATCCGCCCTCAGGGACAATGTTGAGTCAAATTTTCAAGTGCAAATATTTTAGAAGCAACCATTTGTTTTCAAGACAAGTTTTCCCCAAATCAGCCTAATATGATTTGCATATTGTATGTTGCAAACTTTATTGTGTGATTATATTTTTCGACATCATGTTAACAGATTTTAATCAAAGGCAATATATCATGCTGAAGTGATTTAATAAGGAACTTACTAAAAGGAAAAAAGAGCATCCAGTTTCTCGTAGTTTGTATGCCAAGTTTGAAAGTAGTAACCATGCCAATCATTCGTGTTAGTATTTTGTTATTCGAGTGATAAGAAGTACTTAGTATTTTGTTATTCGAGTGATAAGAAGTACAACACTAACTTAGTATACTGTTTATATTAAGCCCTCGTTGGATGAAATTTCTAGAACCGTGCATGGGAATCAAAGCCAATCGAATCCAATTTTTGTATCGTATCCCATCATGGTTTAAAAATGTCTATTTTGGAACTAAAAAAGCATATAGACCAGTTGTAACTCAAATTTGAAATGGGTAACAATGTTAGTCTTATGTGTTACCGATTTTTGTTTTTTAAGTGCTAAGAACTATAACTCAATAACTTATTATAATGTTTATATCCCCCAGTGGATGATATTTCTAGATCCGCTCTTGTATACACATGCATATACATACATACATATGTGCATACATGAATATACATGTACGCATATATAAACATAATACATTTTTTTACGGGAATGTATCCCTCTTTGTTGTTGGTCAACAATCATTGTCTACGTTTATTAATTAGCAAATGTGTAGTATGTTTTTATATATATGTATATATATATATATATATATTCCAAAGATCAGCTCATTTACACGCTATACTTATTTGAGTCATGAAGTGTATCATATTTTTGCGCACACACACAAATATATTTTTATATGTATATCAAAGTTTCAAAACTTGAATATCGGTTACATCTTGTTTCAAGAGTGCACATATGATATCTGTTGTTGGATGAAATCTCAAATAATGTGACGAGTGCATTTTGGTTAAGATCTCGAAGAAGACGAGTGTATCTTTGGTTTACATCTTAACCGACATCTCAGTTTTTTAAGTATATTTTTGGACCATCTCATAGTAATTTATGTGTTTAAATTTGGTATTTTTGAAAATTTGTTTTATATTTATTATCTAACAAAATAATATTGAAATTTGTGACAACCGACTTGTATAAAATAATAATTGTTGCGTTAAAGTGAAGTTCTTTTTAGGAGAGTGGCAGTTTGATTGATTTTATAGTGACTACGTGACTTCTTCTCAGATAAACAAGAGAGGTGTTTTGCCGGCTCAGGTTGATGAGAAGTAAAAACAGGACTAGATGGTTAGTAAATAAAAACATAATTTCAACCGAGTTCTCATATTAAGATTGTAATATCTTGGCTGTGATATAAATAAGATTGACATTTCATCTCGTCCTAGTACGAAAACAAACTTCGAATGAAATGGGAAAATTTAAACCATTATGACTTCTTTTGTGGTTAGTAAAATAAAAACATAATTTCAACCGAGTTCTCATATCGAGATTGTGATATCCTGGCTGCAATATAAATGAGATTTGATATTTCGTCTCGTCCTAGTACGAAAACAAAACTTCGAATGAAATGGGAAAATTTAAATCATTATGACTTCTTTTGCTGTGAATTTGGTTATTGTATATGCCTAAGGGATCAAAGGCAAGATCTTTAGCTATGAGCCAAGTGTCTTACCATTCTTGCCCACGGTCATTCACAAACCATTATATGTGTGCATGCATGTGTATGTGTATACACACACTATGTATATAATGCATCCCAATTTGCATCTTCATATTTTTGTAGAGTTGTATGATTCGAAATAAAATAAACTTTGAGTATGCTTATTTATATCACAAAGATCATCTTTAAGACACACAATTTTTTCCTAGCATGTTCGAAATGTTTAAGTAATACATGCTAAAATACTTATTTTTAACCATATTTGAAATATTATTTTGAATATTTTAAGATTATCCAAAGAAATAAATTCTAGTAAAAATAATGTTGTGATATTAGAATATGTGTATGAAGTTCGATTTCATTTTGAATTACGTAGTTTTAAAGAAAATGTAGATGTGTATGAGGTGTAGTCGTGTATTTGTCTGTATACACACATATGGTAAATTGAAATATTATTCTTAATATATATATATGTGTGTGTGTGTGTGCATGTATGTATGAAATTATCGGACCAATTTTTTGTGAAGATAATGTTAAGTGATACAAGAATATATCTATACAGTTTAACTTCATCGCGAATTGTATAGCTTTAAAAGTATAGATAAATAAATGAGGTGTAGCAGATGACGGGTGTATATATACAAAGGGTTTCAGATCCTTCATTCCAGAAGATTTAAAATGAGCCAAAAGTTTTAGCTTGTGTTAGTATATGTAGTAAGCTTAGTAAAACAATTTTTCTTCCTAAACTCCCCCATCTTGTGACGACGACAGTTTACTTTGTTACAAGCCAAACAGTTGAATTTGTCTTCTTTTCCCATTGCTATTATGAAGTCAAAATCATTGGAGGAATAACTAATGCATTCAACCCAACATATCCAATGGAGTAGCATTTGGCTATATGAAGTTTCTATTTCACTTTCTTGGTGTAAGTAATCGTGTCACATATTTATGCACCTTCCTCCAAAAGTTAGCTCCACACAATTGCTTTCAATGGATGGCCATCACTAACACAATCCACATGATCCACAACATTATGTATACCAAATTTTATGTTAGTTTGTATTCTATATTGTTTGATGTATGGGTAACTTAAAATTGATGCCTCTGAAATTAAGTCAATGGATATCCAAAAAATACAAAAGCTGTCCGCATCCGTATTCGAAAAGCGGATAAATATCCGATATCCGGGAAAACGGATACGGGTGCAGATGTGAAGACATCCACATTCGAAAATTATCCATTCGGTTTTGTCAATAATTATAGTTTATAATACAAGCATTACAGCATGCGTTTCGCGTGTGATGATTGCACGCACTACGCGCGTGAATTTTCTTTTTCAAAGAGAGTATGTTTGAATTGTTCAAGAAAATATGTTTGCACAAATATTTGTTGGATCATATTTTTAAGTGATATTAAGGTTTCAATAATATTTGTAGAGAAGCATTTTGAATTGGTAAAGGAAACTTATATGTTTGATTCTATTTTTAAGTAATATTGATATTTAATAATATTTGTAGAAGGATATTTTTTGTAGTTTACGCCGACACAAAAAAGTGACAGTAAAGGTATTACGACTATTATTAAAGACGTGTATTTTAGTACAATATAATATATGTATTTATTGTTTTATTGAGTTAGTGGTTTATAGTATATGCATTTAATGCATGTTAACTACTCAAAACCATTTATTATTACCATATTTGTTAATTTTGCACACTTTTATAATAAGTGGAATTGAAAAAAAAATACTAAACCAAAAATTTCTAATTATATTCTTTGATTTATCGATTGTTAGCAGATTAAGATAATTAACTGATATATAATTATATTGGCATGCTTCGTTGTTTGTCACATTAAGCTTTACACAGCTTACAACATTTATTATGTGCAATCATCAAGCTTATCACACAGATTAGTGGGTTAGCAACTACTTTAGGGAAAAGCGTGCAACTCAAAACCAGTTGTTATGGTTGGAGCAGTTGATATATATCGTAACTGTTGAGTTGCTGTCTAGGTAAATGTATAAAGTTATTTTACCTGAATTTTAAATCGATATTCCCTTGTTTCATTGGAATTAGATGATGATGATGATGTTCAGAGAGTTATTTTTGGTCACACCACCAGGAGTGAGTTTATTTTTATGTTTGTAAAGTTGACCCAATCCATTGGGAATAGGGCTAAGATGACGATGGTTGCTTTATGCTACTTACATATACCCCCATCAACTTGTGCCCATTGCCTGAAATTAGCATAATTGGAGTTAATGTCATATAACACCTCCTCACTATAGAAATATTTTTATAGCTGTTAAGGCGGTTGAAAATTAGAATAAGTTGGCAATGTATCCGGTACATATGATTGGTCCTCTTAGTAATTCCCCCATCAACTAGTACCCATTGCGTGAAATCGGCATATTGAAGTAAATTCTGTATAATATAAAACCTCCTCACCATGGAAATATTTTATACCTGTTCATGCTTTAGAAGTTGGAATAAATTGGCTATATATCTGGGCACATAAGGTTGCCTTTTGTCATTCATACATACATAATACATACATACATATATACACACATATATACACATACATATAATACATACATGCATACATACGTACATACACACATACATATATATACATACACACACATATGGGCAAGGATCGGTTACACCTCATTTTTGCTACACCTCAAATTCCCCTGAATATCAGCCACATGTTTTGAATTAAATAATATACTTTCTCTCTCTTGCCATTTCGTTCTATTATTTGATTCGGAACTTGTGGTTGATATTCAGGGGATTTGAGGTGTTGCAAAAGTGAGGGGAAGCCCTGGGCAAGTTTTACACTATATTAATTTTGAGATCGGGCCCTGGGCAAGTTTTGCATAAAATCAATTTTGAGACCGAGCCCTACTTTGCAAGTATGAACAGCAACAGAGCCCTACTTTGCAAGTATAAACAGCAACAGCGTTTAATTGTCGAGGCAAGACTTGAACTCACAACCCTTGATACATGAAACACACGTTCTTCCATTGATCTACAAAAATCTATGTACTGATAAAGTGAAATAAACGTATTTATCAATCTTTTCTAAACATGAGTTCAAAATTTTGGGCCCTTCCACAAATTGGGCCCTGGGCGATCACCTGGCTAGCCCAGGCCCAGGGCCGGTCCTGTATACATACATGAAGTAACTTGTATTTTACTCTGGGAGTACAAGTAAAATGCTGAGCTAACATCATAAGATTGGCATTCCTTTCTTTATTTCTGGTAAATTTTGCATCATCAGTTATGATGCGTCCCTTTTTTCCCTTCTAAATTGGATTTTATTTTGAACAAATGACATATTGGTACAACAGAAGTATGTGTTATCAGTTCATTCAACGCGATTGTGTTGATGGGTGCATTTACTTTTTTCTAGGAGGAATGCAAACGCTTAAGGCAGAGCATCAAATGTGGATTGTTAAGCCGTTTCACAGTGGTAATCTAGCTAGTTAATCTACTTTTATACGTACATAGCATAACTGTTTGTTTTTCTTCAAATGACTAGGAAGTTTCAATTATTACAGGGAGACATTCAGGAGAAAGCTATGGCACTTCAAGTTGTCCGTGTTAATGAAGTAAGTCTTGTCCACTTGTACGAACATGTTTGCTCAGTCTTGTGCTCATCTTCCCATATAGAGGAAGATTCAAAATCTTCCATTATTTGATTCTCTATATATCTTGGATTGAGCTATTTTTTAAATATGATGTTCTTATCATATAGACCAACATTGCGAAATTGCAAATATTATAAAATTTATGTCCCACTCATAACGAAGGGTTGTCAAGTTGAAAGTATTGGAATACTCTAAAAGTTTATGAAGATAATCTATATGATAAGAATATCATATCTATAATAAATCAACTAAATTCAGCACGTTAAAAAGTTAACAAGAGAATTAAGCAATGAGGAATCTTGATCCTTCATCACACACACACAAAAAAGATTATGACACACTCCTCTTTTGATACACCTTATTTACACTTCTACATTTTATAGTTAATCACAATAGAAAACTAAATGAAATTTTGGAATGTTTAGTCTACCACTATAGATATATTTTTACAAAAATTCGGACTGTTTGAAACTTCTAGCATGTCCTATTTTTTTGGGGTCAATATCAACCCTAAAATTAGCTACTGTAACCGTTGATTCGAAATATTATTTTGAATACATTAGGGTGTTTAAATTAAATAAATTTTTACGAAGATGATCTTGAGCGAAGTAAAACATATATACGAAAGTCCGTTCGAATTCTAGTTGTGCAACTCTTTAAATCGTGGTGAAGCATATAGGGTGCAGCGGAAGAGAAGTTTAGCATAACCCTTTTCATGTGTATAGGGTTCAGCATCCTTTTTAGAAATTTCCTTTCCATCCCCCTTTGTACTGCACGATTTTCTTTGAAACAAAGTTATTTTTGTGTATATTTTATATTTTTCAGCGTGATCATCTTTACCAAAAAAAGAAAAAGAAAAAAGAAAGAGCCATTTCGAAACTTTTAACCCCTTTCAAATTATATTTCAGATCGATGATTATAATACTATTATCAATGATTTATTTTAACTTGCGATTTTGAAGTTATATATTCTGAAATGTTCAAAATTTTGTATAGATATCTCACTAAAGAATATAATATATCTGCAAAAATGTACTTTGTTTAAAAGAAAATACACAAAACGACCAAGAAAAAATGGAAAAGAGTTTATGAGGAGAAAGAGTTAGAAACCCCCATTCCCTACACACCATATAGACATGATCAATGTCAACCTTCTTTTATAGTCCACGTTAAGCACCTATATGTGTTTTGAGTTACACTAACCACAAAATATTGAATATACTTAATCTATATCATGAATATTTTAAAAAGTTTAGTCTCTTCAAAAATATAAGTCAATATGAATGGTTAAATTTTTTAACCATTGAATTGTAAGATAAATTTCGTTGTGTTTGAGATACTCAAATGAGTCCATTTTTTTAGAGATGATCTTAAGTATGATACAAATGTTTACATGATTTCTTTTAGCATTTGAGCCAGTGTATCACAAAATATGATAGAAGTGCTACAAAGGTATCACAAAAGAGGGGTGCCATGAAATTTCTTTTTGTGTGTGTGTATATATAACTTATGTACGCACATACATACGTATGTGTATGTATGGAAAGAGATTGGCTACACCTGTTCTGCTATATCCCTGCGCAAATTTTCAATTTTTTTTTTGGAGTTCTACCATTGGAAATGAAATAAAACTTTGTAGACATGTTCCGAAACCATTTAAGATCAATTTTATAAAAACTGAGACATTTCAAATTTTTTAGTATATTCGAAATGTGAAGGATTATTAGCCGTTGAGTTTAACCATCAATTTTGAACATTAAAATTATCCAAAATATTTTGTGAAATATGATCTTGGACGGTATGAAATCATATGTACAAAGTTTGGTTTCAGGGTAAATTGCAGCACTCTAAAAAGTATCGAGGCTTAGCATAATGGATGTAGGATATGGATATAGCCAATCATTTACTATATATGTTTGTGTGTTTGTTGCCCATGCATGCCACATTCATGCTTTGTTAATGTTTTACAGGGGTTGGAAAGTGAGAAACAACGTTTAAGTCATCTTCGTGATCGTGCTAGTGAAACAGGGCGCAGGAAACAATATCCTTTTGAGCATATAAATATATTTTTGCTAAAAATGTTGTATTGATGATGCTTTTTGTGCTTTAGAGTACTCAGTACTTGTGTTCTGGGTAAAAAAGAACTTACTATTTTTTCACGGCTATTGGGGAATTCAATTTAGTGGTAAGACATTTAGTTGTATACCTAACAGCATTGAGTTTGATTTTCCTAGGCATTCATAATATAGGAATGCAAAATAACCGAACTCCAAAAATAACCTATCAAATGCATCCTATGAATCTCTTTATAACTGTTGTCGTTATTACCTTAATATGGTTATAAAATTTTCTAAACATTACCATAACCATGTAATACGGTTAACCATTGCATTTTTAAATTTGAATTTTTTTATGCAGGTGTTTCCAATTATGTACATTATGGTTGATAAATAACCATGGTTCTAACTTTTTTCACCAACTAGTTTATTTGTTTATAAAATAAATCACATATGCACATGCTATTAGTGCATAGTGACCACATATTATTAGCGTACAAGTTGTTTGTTTAACTTACGTTGCTAAATTGCATACATGTTTGGAAATACGATAATAATAAAAAAAGTCCTGTGTTGGTATGGTTTACCGTGGCTACCAAAATCTTTAATCGGTACCCATAGCAAATGATAACCGTGTGAACATTGAGTATGTAACAACTCTAGTCATGTTATGACATCTTGTTCCAATCTGTTTGTTCCTTACCATGAGCTATTTCTCTGAGGTTCAGGTGTTGCACATAGTAAATTTTAGTTGAATGAACCTAAATTTTCACACAATTTGGTTATTTTTGATTGTTTCTGGAACTAAAATTCATTTTCCTTTGTTGTAAAGTTGACTTGATTGCCTTAACTACATTTCACGCTTAGAGAATGCGTAGAGAAGCTTCAGCTTCTAAACACTCCCGAGGAGCGAATTCGTAGAATGAATCAAATTCCAGAAATACATGCTGACCCTAAAATGGATCCTGAATACGAATCTTCCGAAGAGGAAGAAAAATCTCCGGAAAGAAATCCAGGTACAATAAGTATCATTATTTTCCCCCTTTTATCTAAACCTCTAACCAGTCGAACACTTTGAAATTATTACAGTTGCTAGTGGTATACCGCGGGAATTGTCTTCTAGAAAAGGCAAATATACCTTCCCTCCTACTACACCTGCATCAAGCAAATGGGTTCCAAACAAAAACACAAAAGAAAGCAATATTTCGGATGATAAAACAGATGAACCTCCACGGAATCAACAAAATAATGTTACCGACCCTTCAGTTTGGAATAATGACACACCCACAGTCACAACAGCACCCCCACCACCACCGCCTCCTGACGATACCAAAGAGAAAGAGAAAATATGGAACTACAGAGATCCAGCTGGGAACATCCAAGGTCCCTTTTCTATGCTACAGCTTAGGAAATGGAATACGACCGGACTTTTCCCAGTTGGTATGAAAATCTGGCGAGCTTCTGAAACTGAAGATGAATCTATACTGCTATCCGATGCATTAAATGGAAAATTCGAAAAAGATTTGCCACAGTGGGAGCCACCTCCTCCTACCGGGGTTGCACAAAACTTCAATACTACGTCTATTTCGCCAAATCCATTGCCTGATGCGAACACCATAATTGGACAAATTCAACCTCAAATTCAAATTCAAAATACTACTGTACCAATCACTCCTACTTATGGTAGTTGGAGTTCTAACAATCCTATACCTCCCCTACCTATTGTCCCTAGTAACCAGTGGTTCAGTGGCATGCACCCTGTAGGACAATATGTACCACCCCCTTGGAGAAGTATGAATGTGTCTGTACAGCCTCCACCTCCACCTCCAGGTACTACTAACACTCTGTATCCTTCATGGGGTCCTCCAGTTAATGCACCTCTACCTCCTCCACCACCAGCTGTGAGCACCTTAAACGGTAACTGGGGCGGCCCACGCTTTGTTTCAGCTATTCCTAATATGGCGACTCAAAATAATGTTCCTAATGCTGCTGCTGCTGCTGCTGCTAATGTTGTTTGTAAGAAACAGTTTTTCCAAAGTGATTGTCCGAGTCCTACTCCTGCAGAAATGCATCACAGCTTATCTCCTATCAGAGACCTTGATCAAAATCCTGCTTCTGAGAATACATGGTCGATGCCATCGCCAACTCCTGGCATTGCTCCGTCTAGCCAGAGAGGATGGGGAACATGGCAAGAACGATTGAGCGCGACTCCTAACGCTCGAGATGATAACAGTTCAATTAGTTGGAGCAAAGGGGAAGATCGGGATGCCAGCAGATATGAAAGGGAGTTGAGCCACGACGCTTCTCGTCATGGTAGTAGCTATTCTAGGCGCGATTCGAGGTATGATGATGATTTGAGGCGTGATTTTAGATACGATGATCGTTTAAGGCATGATTCTAGGTATGAGGATAGGTATTCTAGGCGCGATTCTAGGTATAGAGAAGATTCTAGGCGTGACTCGAGGTATGGAGGGTATGATAGGGAGTATCATGATAGTAGAGGTGGGAGATCCAGAACGCCTCCGAGGGAAGGGAAGGGTCAAGGGATTTGCAAATTCCATGAGGGTGGTTATTGCAAAAAAGGGGCGGACTGTAATTATGCACATTCCTAATGGGGAATAGGAATGGGCGAATAGGAGAATGTTAGGGATGAAAATGTTTTTTTTTTTTTTTTTTTTGGATTTCTTCTCGTTTTGTTGTGTAAATTCGTCTATATGCACCTGTTTCAGCCTCATAGGATTGATTACTTTCCATTATTTATCTAGCTGTAGTTTCTTTGGCTTTGACGGAAGAATCTGTTTGTTTATACTCACAGAAGTTAACTTTTTATGAATGTTTAAATACAAACGTGCGGGTAAAACTAGAGCTGCTATGGTAACACTAAAATTTTTTCATTGCTGATCGATTATCCTTTTTAAGTTGTCGCTAATGCTAAATTTTCATTTTCTACCGTAAAACGTTAGTAAATTTTTGTCAAGGCAACAGTGGTAATTTATTTATCAGTCTATTTATGACTAATACGAAACCCGTGCGTAGCACGTGGGTTTTACCAAATAATTTATTTAACGATTTTTTTCAATCTTTTAGTTATATGCATGCTTATGTTTTATAGTTTTAGTCTCTTCCCTAAACATTATTGACAAAGGAATGATTGAAAAATCTTCTTAAATAATCTTTAAGCACATAATGTATAGGGAATCTTTTATAAATGGCATGAATTTATACATTAAATGTTGGCCACAATTTAAATATTATTTAGCATGTCAATTAACTTCCAAGCATAAGCTATGCATAAATGCTATATGGTTTCACCTTATATATAACATATAAATTCAAATATGTACTTATCTTATACGATAATAGTATCCTAAATCTAATAAAAAGATATCATGCTTAATGTGAAATATGGTTTCAAACTTATTTTAAATTAGCAGTATTCGAATATTTGTTTTAGCACATTTTTTAACATTCTAATGGAATAAGAAAAAAATTATCTTAGCACACAATGTCATATTTTCTAATGGCTATAACAACATGACATGAGAAATATATCCTTATAACATCAACACATAGTATTTTAACTTTTGGAACAATTAGATAAACTTTTGCCTTTACTTCAAATATACATGTCGGAACAATAACTGAATTGATAAAAAGATTAAGTTAATTCAAAGTGAAATAATATATTTAGTTGTAAGAAAATTCATTTTTAAATACATACAAAAAATACTTGGATGACATTGCATTAATGATATTTATAAGATCAAATGATGTAAAATAAACACAGTCATTGAATAGTTGATGATAAAAAGAAATAACTGAAAAAGAGTTTACATACTGATTCTCTAATTGATCAACATTAAATATAATTAATATGTAGTTAGTTTTATCATATTGAATTAAGATTAAAAAAGAATTAATTGAAATCGATTCTTTTATTACTTTGAATTGAAATTGATTAGAATTAAAATCAATTAATTTGTTTTAATAATTAAATGGTAATAACAGTTGGCATGATTCTCCCTATTCCAAATAGTTTGCTTTTAAAATTTATAAATAATAACATCTTTGGTTTACAATTATTTATGAACATTTCCAAACTGTAAAATACTCAAAACAATGTAATATAAAACAAACATAAAAGAAATCATTGAGATTTACCTCATTGTTCGGTAACATCACCAAGAAATTGATTGAAAACATAAATGTGCGTTGCTCATGAACATTTTTCCAGTATATTAAACAAAAATAGAAAATTATATAATGAGTAGTTTAGTTAAAAAGAACATAAGATTTACAAAATACAAGTTCAAGTTGTCTAAGACTATATAAAGCAATTCCTTTTTTTAAAAAAGTTTCCAAAACATGTATCTAATACTAAATGTTAAGAAAAAATGTTGATTATATATTTATATTTTTCACAAAATTTTATATGAGAAATTATTATTTAAACATTCTATACTTTAAATATAATCTGCTTCTCCCAACTTGATATTCTTATATGTTTATATTTGAGAAGGAAAAAAGATTTTATCTGTATTTGACTATATTGAACAACTTAAGGTTTTTAATGTCTATGTGTCAGTATACCTATAAATCCTTGTAAAATAAAGGGAAAAAAAATCAAATTCATAGGCTTCGGTCAAAAAAATAAATGAAGATAGAATTTAGTATTAAACGTGACAATAGAAAAAAAAATCAACTTTGCTTTTAACAAAATTTTCGGAACAATTTCAAATTCTAGGCTGGATATGAATAACTAAATCCATTGAGCTCCTGCAATAAATAAGGAAGGCCAAATTCATCACCATATTAATACCAACTGTAACGACCCAAAATTTTTGTCGTTTGGTTTTGAACGTTTAATTTATTTTTAGATGTTGAATTTGAAATATTAATTGATTTTTAGTATGGAGATTTTGGTTGAATTAGTGAAATGGTTTAAAATTTCAAACATAGCGATTAAACAGATTTGGTGAATAGTAAATTTAATATTTGAAATTGGGTAAATATGTGAACCTGGAGTTAAATGTGAACGGAGATGATTTCTAAAGTTGATTTAAACTTTATTTGAATTAGAGTGATGATAGTGGACTTTTGAATGGAATTAAAAGTTGATAATTTACGATTTAAAATATTATATATTAATTTAATAGTGAAAAATAGAGGAATTTAATATTTGGAGTAGTGTAAATAATTGAATTTGTGATTTAATATGAATCGGAATGGTTTCTAATATGAATATAAATTTTATTTGAATTATAATTGAGTTGGTAAGTTTTTAAAAATTTGAATTTCAAGTAATTTCGTCGACTTTGAAAATCGCTCGATTTAATCGACACGTTAAAATAGCCTTTCGGGGCACAGTCTCGAAATTCAACATTACCAGTTTCATTGGATCCATAATAGTGTATTGTTATTGGATTTTAAATTTCGTAGCGGTTGGAGTTACCGTTTGGTCGTACGGGATAGAAACGCGTTGAAATTAATATTAGAAATTTTATATTAAAATTCGATTCGAAAAGCTTTCTTCCGCATATGACCAAATTAGACCTCGAAACTTGTTCCATTGTGTTGGAATAGGGATAAAACATTATAAATGCCAGGCGGCACGCCTCGTTTGGAATTCGTTCAAAAATTCGCGTGAACAGTAAATATAATAATAAAATAATATATATGAACGTATATATATACGCGTAATCACCAGCAAAACCCTAGTCAAGAACGTAGCCGCCACTAACTTTTATTCAATGGCCGAAACTACAACATCCCCCCCCCTCGATTTTCTTCAAATCCTAAACTTTCATGAAAAACTTTCAATTGGAAATTCGTAGAGCTCGTCGAGCTCGACCTATCCAACAGTAGATCTTAGCTATCGTCGTCGATCGAAGGCGAAAAGCATTCGCGTTCATGGATCATCCGTGGAGATTTCTACGCGTCTTGGAGGCGCCGAGTTCATCGAAGCTCCGACCGTACGGGGGAGTCGACGTAGGCGCGTATGGTGGAGGTCGCTGATAGTCTCATCGATGAAGGGGGGAGGGCGGCGAACGATTTAAAGGCGGGCGACGTGTGGGTTTCTCGACCTGTTAGATGCGTGTGGATGAAGAAAAAATGCGAGGAAGAAGATAGTACGTGCGTCCAGGATTTCTTTGATGCCAGATCGAACGGTTGTGATTTGTTTCAAGGTTAAATAAAAAAAAGAAAAGAAATTTATTTATATAAATTGTATTCAAACTTTAAAAACATATATCTTCTTCATACGAGGTCGAAATTGGACGAAACAAGCGGAGTTGGAATCATATCAACGAAGGCTTTGGCGTGGAACCGAAGTGGCATTTATTTGAAGCTGAAATATTTTCAGTTTCAAATAAAAAGTGAGTGTTTATATCGCTCACGAAGTACTAGTTATGTTAGTTAAATTTAAAAGTGATTTAAATTTGTTGATTGTTGTTTGATAATTTTAATTGACATTTAAATTGACATTCGAATTAACTGATAGAAATTTAAATTGACAGTTAAATTGAATTGGAATTAAACTGTTGGTAAAATTCCCGATTATTGATAATTGGTTAATTGCTGTGATTTATCGACTGTTTGGATGATGGATTGCAAAGGATGCCAATTGGTTGAGATTTTGAATGATTCGATGTTTTTTTATTTTTATATATCATGTTGTCACCCTGTAAATTATCTAACAGTATATAAACTGTTATTTGAATTATTTCGAATAAATTAAGAAATAGGTAGAAATGATATATACCTATGACACTAATTTGGATTGAAATGATATATATTCATCTCTAAAACTAAAATCCAAATAAATGATTCACTTGGACATAGGATAGAAAATTATATATGAACACCGGATTGGTTAAATTAAATGGTTCTAGGATTTTGATTTGAAATTATTTAAATTGATTTTGATTTTTTTTTTGAAATAGAATCGAATTTATGGAAATGGAATCATTTTTGAACTCGAACTCGAAATGTTAAAAACGAACTTGTCAATCGGAAATGTTTAAAGAATCGAGTTTGAAATTTTGAAGTTATAATTGAGAAACCATTTGGATGATGGAAATTGATTTGTTTCAGTGATTTGAATTTTTACTCGAACTTCGAAATAAATCCAAGTAAAAGTAATTTAAATGGATATTTCGAAATTTGAGCTTGGAATTGGATTATCTTAAAGATTTGAACCTTAAATTGAACGTTGAAGTTGAATTTATTTAAGTGATTTAATCGATATTCTGAAATCAAACTCGAATTTATATAAATCGAAATGGTTTAAATTTGAGAATTGAAATTAATTCAAATTGGAACTGAAATCGAAATTGGATTAATTTGGAATCGAAATTGATTTGAATTTAAATTGGAATCGAAGTTAATTCGAATTGAAATCGGAATTGAATTGATTTAAATGGAAACGGTAATTGAAATTTATTTGAATTGAAAGTTTGGAATTGGATCAGTTTGACTTTGAAACTATTCTCAAAATAAATATTTTATTATATAAACTGAACAAAAAAACCTATCTTTAGATGTTTATATTTGAAACTATTCTCAGAGTGGGAATGTTTATATTTAAATGCGAATTGGGTTAAATTGAAGTTATAACCTAAATGGAAATTCGAAACAATTTTGGAAGCGAAATCGAGAGATTGAAGTGAAAATGATTTTGAAGTGGAATAGCGTATTATGAGTAAATATAATGATTTCGAAATGATTTTGAAGTATTGATTTGAAGAGGGTAAATGAAATAATTTTACCCAAACTATATTTTTGTATAAGAGAAATATTTCCCCGAAGTTATTATAGGGTATATATTTGGAGTGTTTGGTTGGTATTATTATAATCTAAATAAGATTATAAAATTTGGAATGGGATATATAACCAATTTAAAAGTATATAAGAATAATTTATACAAAGGAGTTATAACTAGAATTGGATTTAAACCAAAATTTGAAATTTAAATCCCGGAAATTTTGGGAAATGTTTTAAATGAATTTGAACGAAGTATTTGGGAATTTTTAAATCTTAGAGATTTTGGAAATGTTTTCCAAAGTGGTTTGTGAAGAATAATGGAGTATTATTTTGGAGATATTTCTGAATAGAAAAATTTGTTTTAAAATGGATTTTGGAAGTAATGAAGCACTGAACTCACTTCAGTCGCTGGAAAATAATTCTGGTGATGACGGCCGCATCATCAGTCTTCATTTTCGAGTTTCTAAGTGACGGATTGCTATCGTGGTCATTGTTTTTGGATTGTTTGAGGAAAATAAGTTTGTTTTAGAAATTCCAAAAGGGAATTGCTTTGGGCAAAACCAAGTTGTTTTAAAATTCCGAAAGTATGATTTGATATACAAAAGTAGATATATGTATATTTATGATTTCAAAATGATTTGAAATAAAACTGGGTGATTGAATTCTGGGATTTCCATTTAAATGATTTGTGAAGTCAGGAGAAAAATTAGTTATTGAACTTATAATTTGGAGTTGATATAGATAACAAAGGAAAGTGTGAATTTTAATCTTGGAGTTAAAGTTTAACTTCAGTAAGTTAAAATGAATAATATGGGTTGAAATTTAACCTAAGATAAGTTAAATAAAAATTTAATTGGATTTGAATTGAATTGAATATAAAGTTTGAAATGTAAAATGATTATAAAACTATAAGTTATGATTATTGAATGTAATGGATACACTTAAGCTATAAAGTGATATATACATATAATCCAGAGTTATGATTATAAGGTGTGAATGGAATCAAGTAAGCAATATGAGATTTTAAGTAAATAAGTTCTTGAACTTATGAATTAAGGAATGAAATGGTAAAACCAAAAATGAAAATGGTTTGATATTATGGTAAAGAAATGGGAATTCAAAATTTTGAATTTTAAATGGAAGGTGAATTGGAATTGCGTAAATTGAATATAAACATGAATTGTAACAACCCGAAATTTAACCCACAATAATTAATTCGTTAATTAATTAAATAATAAAATAACTTTGTGAAATTATCAGAATTGAGCCACAAGAATTGCACCATTGTATCCGTGGTAATTTTCCGGTCAATTTCCATATATAGAACGTCAGAAACCGAGCTAGTATGACCAAGGTACAAAATAAGCAGAAATAGAAGAGAATATATATATATATATATATATATATAAGGCAGGTCGACCAACTGGTCGACCTGGGCACCTGGCGGTCGACTGCCCGGTTGACCCGCCTCCCTTAATTACGAACGAACGAACGTTCGTTCGTTTGAACATTCCAGAGCGAATTTTGCCGACTTAATGACGTGTTTTACATTCTTTACCTCGATATGGTCCTTCCATTCTTGCATCCGATGACTTCTATTCAACCTATGACGTGGTTGCATGCCATTCAATCTTCAAAATCCAACGGTCTGAGATCCACTTCTACCCCTATAAATAGACCCTTAGACCTAACACTTTTTCTCATTCTAGGTTTTCTCCAATTGGGTTCACCTTTCTAGGAAGGACCCTAAACAGAATAATTTTTCCAAGGAGAAAATCGTTATATATTAAATAATTTTACAACTCCTAGTGGATCCGGGAAGACCAAAGGAAGAGCTTAGGACCGGAGGTGAGTGATTGTAATTATTTTATATTTCTTTAAGTAATTTAAAATAATAGGATTTTCAATAGTTGTAGTTTTACTACGATTTTTGGAATAGCCTTTTCAGTAGTTTCTTTACAGTTTTTAGAATTATTTTCATTCTATTTTCTTTCAACTATTCTTTTTAGTAATTTTCTGTTAACTATAGCTTTTCCATTTATTTACAGTTTATTTACAACATTTTAGTTTGTTTACTGTTATTTATACGTTATTTACATCTTCTTTCTATGCGTTGGATTTTCTTCTATTTTCAGTTTTCTTTTATTCCTCCTTCTTCGCGTATGGATTAGAATAAGATTAATGCGAATATGGATTAAATTGTAAGAAAACTGAAATAATGGAATATAAGATGTAAATTACAAATACTGTAATATAAATGGAATTGGACTGAAATTATGCCTAATTATGACATTAATTGGACTGAATTAAAAAGACTGGCCTAGTTATAACTTAGAATTATAACTAAAAAGAGTAAAAGATGATAGAGCCTTATTTTCATACTTAGACCTTGGGTTAAGTAATAAGCATGATTATAACGTAGGTTATAATAAGAAAAAGAACAGAATAAGGCTTATTTTAAGACTTATGATAAATTAATAAGCACGGATAGTAGAGAAAAGTGTAAAGGCTTATTTAAATAATTTATCTAAGTTAATAGGCAAAGATGAAGGTAGGACCTGTACCAAATAGCATTCCCTATTAGACAAAACGGTGGTCTCACATCAGCCTAAAGTGAGATGAGGGCACGCTTATGCTAAAAATGGTAGTAATTGGTCAATTAGAAGTCCAAATCATGAGGGATTTGGATAAGGAGCGCAACTAGATATTGTTTGGATGACGGACCAGTACCAACAACATTTCCCCTATTTTCTATGGACACACGGTGATCTCATATTAGCCTGAAGTGAAATGAGGGGCACACTTATGCTGGAGTTTGAGGTAATATGAAGACCCAATAGGTGGAGCAAAAGGTAGCATGGGCATGGTGGTAGTTATGCGTGCGACTTCCATTCTGGTGCTCAGTAATCGCTGAGTTCCAAGCGCTTAGTATTTATGTCTTTCATAGACACCATTGCCTCCTGTGTAGGGAGCTATGTATTGTCTGGATCCACAGTGGTTGACTTGTGCATCCTTCTAGATACCATTGGCTGCTGTGTAGGGAGTTACCTAGTCTCTGGTCTGCGGTAAGGTCTATGGAGTAGCAGGCCGATCAAAAAGGGTAGAATTTGGGTTACATCCTAATTACAGAATTAGGAATTCAACATAATCAAAGCAGAAATCAAGGACAAGTGCAAGCAATCAAAATTAACCTATCTTACTAATTGAGCAATAGTTTATTCGTATTTATTTCCAGTTTATCTCTTTCCTATTTCCTTTGTTTCCTTTTGTATATACTAGAACTATTGAAGAGTCTATTACTTTTACTTTGCTTAAAGATTCTAGTAGTTACTATCATTCACCAGACTTTTAGTCTGACCCACTCCTCTATTTTCCCTTTTCCCCCATAGGCAATCAAGGGAGAGGGCAGTAAGTTGCAGTTGCTCAGAGGTTTCTTGGAGAAGATTCTGCCATGTATTTCCCTGTGCAGTTAAAGCGCTCGGTGGTTTCAATGCGGTAGAGGTGCAAAAAGTCATAGCGGGGATGTAGCGAAGATATAGCGGGATATATCGGATTACTCTAAAATAGCATATAAATCCCATACTTGTTGTTTTTACAAATATATAGATAGTAATTATGTGAAAAATTAACATTCAATTGAATTATAATTAATACAAAAATAATTTTAAATAAAAATATGTGAAAATGTATTGTAAATGAACGTAAAACTGTTATATAACTTAATTTAATTTAGTAGAATATTAGAGTATTATCATTTCTAAACATATATAAAAAATTCAATGAAATTAATTAATTTCATAATTTTTATAGCATATAAATATCATTTTTCAATCCAATTTTTTATAGAAGATATAGCGGAAATAGCGGAATATAGCGGAAATAACGGGATATAGCGGAAATAGTGGGGATTAAAGCGGAAAGGCTATATGTTGGGGATATATGGAAAAATCGTAGCGGTAGGAATCTGCTATAAGATATATCGGAGTTATAGCGGGGATATAGCGGGGCATTAACTGCACAGGTATTTCCCTACTTTTATTTCCGTTTTTCTTTCTTTGTACTGGCACTTGAGAGGGATATTTATACTCTGATTTTTGTTGAGACTACGAGTTTTTATTTCATGAGACATATTGGGTTTTGAGACATGTATGTTGTATTTGGTATTTGACTTATTTGGTTTATGAAGCAATTATGAAGTTTTTGTTTTGAATAAGTTATTTTTTTAGTTTCCGCTGTTTTTACCTATTTTTGTCTTATGAATCTTAATCTCTATTAGTTTCAGTTATACCTTCAATGCACCACGCCTTTTAATGTGTCCTTTTTGGTATATTAAGGGGTGTGGGGGGTGTTTCACTTGGTATCAGAGCCTAAGGTTGTAGGATTTCTAAAAATTTATTTTAAAAGTTGAAGTATTTTCCAAAATAACTTCTTTTAAAAAGTATTTTTCAGAAAAGAACTCTTAGAAATAGTTTTAAAGTATAAAATAGTTTTTATAAAATCCCCTCCAAGTCCAGTGCAATCTTCTTTCGATTCTTTCGAGCCTAAATTCTCTTTCTTTGCATAGAATGGCTGACTGGTTCCGTAGAGCTATGGTACCAGAGGTGCAAGGGCAAGTGCCTAATACAACACCAGTAGGCAGAAATCCCTTTAATCCACCCACATCGGCCCCCTTTTCTGAGCTATGCAAGGACTTCGCTAGTATAGGAGGTAGAACGTTTTCTGGCACGGAGGATTCCGAGGAGATGCGGGTTAGTTTTGAGAACATGGAGCAAAGGTTTAGGCGGTTAGGTTTGGAGGACCGACATAGTGTTCATCCTACATCTTGGCAGCAGAAGAGGGAGCTTGAGAAGGTTCCTACAAGCTCTAAGAAGCAGTAGAAGGATAAGGACAAGAGGAAAGAGGGAGGACCTCAGAAGCAGATCAAGAAAAGTGGGAAATGTAAGCGTTGTAGAATGTCGGGTCATTACGCAAAAGACTGTAAGAAGGCAGGAATGAAGGGGAGGTGTTTCAATTGTGGACAGCTTGGTCACTTTAGTAGGATTTGTCCTCAGAAAACGGGGCGGGCAGCGAGTGCACCTGCAGCACCGATTCAGACTTTGGGTATAACACCTTCCAGCGGCAGACCAAATCAAGGTAGGAAAATTTGATTTCTATTTCTGATTTTCCCATTTGGACTCTTTTCGATTCTAGAGCATTACACTCTTTCATCCTTAGTTCTCTAGTAGTTTGTTTGCACTTAGACATTTCTTTAGTAGTAGACCCCATCTTTGTTTCAAACCCCATAGGAGGATCGACACTCTAGGCTATGGTTTGTAGGGGTTTGAAATTTTTTATCCTTGGCGTGGAATTTGACTGTGATGCCTATGTATTGGGATTTTTGGGGTATGTGATGATTTTGGGAATGGATTGGCTATCCACATATGGAGCTATATTAGATTGCGAGAGGAGAATCGTTAGACTAGAGACAAGCATCAGTAGGACTCTCGAGATTTCTTGCTACCCGCAAGAGTCAGTTATGTTGAGCTTCCTTTATTCCCTCGATTCATCATCATCAGAGTTAGATTCGGTTCCTGTCATTAGAGATTTTCCAAACATCTTTGAGGAGGTTAGGGGACTACCCCCAAGAGAGAGATTGACTTCAGGATTTATTTTGCTAGCCAGTAGCATTACCCGTAGGGCATATGGCACCTAGGGAAAGGAAGGGATTGAGCAAGCGGATCCGTGAGCTTTTGAGAAAGGTTTCATAAGAAGAAACATATTAGAATAGGGAGCGCTAGTCGTCTTCGCTACAAAAGCAGGTGGTTCTCTTCCACTTTGCATTGACTATAGAGAATTGAATAAGCTCACAAAGAAGAACCATTATCCACTTCCTAAGATAGATGATCTTTTCGACCAGTTAGTTGGCTCTTCAGTATTTTCTCAGCTTGGTCTAGCCATTGGATTTCATCAGCTTAGGGTAGCCGACGAAAGCATTGCTAAGACCGCATTTAGGACATCCAACGGATCCTTTGAGTGGTTGGTTATGTCTTTTGGGCTAACCAATATCCCAGCCTATTCTATAGATTTGATGAACCATGTTTTTAGAGATGTCCTAAAATAAAGTTCGTGGTGGTATTCGTGGTCGACATTTTGGTGTTTTCCAAGAAGTATGGAAGAACATGTTATTCATCTAAAGGAGGCTCTTCGTACGCTTCATGTTCATCAGCTGAAGACAGAGTTCTTGAAGTATCACTTTTGAAGTGCGTTTATTGGGGCATAAAGAATGTCTACACATGGTAGGGATTTAAGAAACGGTTTTGTACATTTAGGATCAGACTGTGGAAATCCAAAGAAAGGTGGGCAAAGATTGGAGGATGTACAATAGATTCAATTGATAAGAAAAGATGAAAACCCATGTGTAGATAATTATAGAAATTATAATTGTTTCATATAAGTGGATTTAACGATAGTACCTTAGAATAAATCTTACATAAGACTTTAGTAAGGAAATGAGATTTCCAAGATTTAAGAAAAGTACTCCTAGGTTAGTAAGAACAAAATCCACTTTATGCCAAGCCCAATAAAATAAAAATTTTGAAATTTAAAAAGTTGAAAAAAATGTAATTGTTAGAATTGAAAATTTTCATTGTTAATATTTTCTTTTAGAAAATAAATATGGGGTTTTTGAAGAATGGTATGGAATTTAAGTTGGTTTTTATATAAGGGAAAATTGAAATTCTTTTTGAAGGATTATGGAGTATATATATATAACTCACTAGTTTCTTTGTAAGTAAACAATGATTTTAAATATAAAAACCTAGAGTGTATCAAGTATCGAAAACGTAGATTACAACTTTAATTGTTGTAATAAATGTTTTTGTGAAAAATAAGAGGAGCATAGGCTATAACACTATTTTTATAGTAAGCGACTCCCAAGAGGAATATTTTTACATAGGTATATGAGATTTATTAGTATTTATTAATTTGAATCCATACACTAGTATTTTTTTGGGTTGTAGTAACGGTGTTTTACGCAACATCCATTTTAACCCAAATAAAAATGTATTTTAAAAGATAATTTCTAAGTACAGAAATAAAATGGTTTGTAAAATACACTTATTATTTGAAGTACAAGGAAATGTTTTTGCAGTTATGGATATATTAAACGGATTTGAAAATGAGTTTTTCTGAGGTGTAAGTTAGATATTAGAAAATATTTATCATGGAAGAATATAAATTAAACATACTTTAATCTATTGGAATGGAAAGAATAATGGTATGATTTTCTATGAAACCAATAAAAATGTTTTGTGCAAGTTACAAGGAATACATGAAATAGATATACAAGGTATGAAAAGCACCATATTTTGTATAGCCTATTTCAAAAAATATAAAATAAGTTCCTTGTAATTTCACATAAACATGAAATTCTCTTTTAAAAGGTCCATAGAAGATTTTAGTGTTAAAAAATTTCTTATTTGAGGAAGTAGTTCCAATATATTAAGGTATGAGATCGTGAGGTATAATAAGAAGATGTTTTGAAACACATAAAAATAGTTTAAAGATATTTTAAAAGAAAATGGTTTGGCAAAAAAGTATATAAGTTTTTGGAAATGAAAAACTTAATAAAAGTATAATTTGAAAATTCAATTTTTTATAGAAAACTGAAAAGGTCTTTAAAAGAAAACGAGGAATAAGTTTTGGACTTAGAATTTGAAAGTTTCCCCTCTAAGTTGGGAAATAATATTAAGTAACCAAGTATTTTTGAATTTAGTATAAATTCAAAAATAATACTTTTTAAAGACAAAGATTTTAGGATTTGATGTTTTAAAAATTTAGAAACCTTAATTTTTAAAATGGAACTATAGACACCGAATCAAACTCTTAACTGTGAAGTAGATAGTAATCATTTCATAGGTGTAACGGAAAAGGGGTAAGGCTACAGAGGAGACAGCAGTAATTTCTTTTGGAAGTAATAATAGAGTTTCCGTAGAGTGTATAGGACCCTGGTGAGAACCTAGAAATGTTGATTCATGTGAGCATACTAAAGAGGAACAGTAAAATGGAGTTAGTAAAATTGTAAGACACGCATGGTTGAGAATGAATATTCTTGATTTTGGAAGAACTTGGGTAAAGCGTCTTCCTTTAGTGGAATTCGCATAAGATAGTAGTTCTCAAGCTAGCATTGGAATGACATCTTCCGAAGCTCTTTATGGAAGACTGAGCAAGTCGCTTTCGTGTTGGATAGTCTTCAAAAGTTAAAAAGACTTCGAAGAAGATTAAATTAATTAGGAGAAAATGCGTACTTCTTATCCACATCTCTCTTTGATAGTAAATTTCGAATTTCCTATTTCCATCTTTAGTTTTGAATAGGTTCTTTCCTTTATTATCCTTTGGGAGGGTAGAACTTAGGATTTAACCTATGGATGGTAGGATTTGATGTAAACATGTTAATAGAACATGTTATGAATGATGTATGCAAGTGTTTGCTAGTGGATGCTAATGGACGCATATAAGTACACTATACACTATTATTCTTTAGGGATCGGTCTAACTAGGACACTAGAGCATATGCATATGGATGTGTGCGCATTTTTATTTTATTTCCATGGTTGCTATAAATGGATGTTTATCACATGGTTGTTGCATTTGGATGATGTTTGTTGCACGCATATAGAATTATCAGTTATCATTAGGAAATTTTTGCATTCATTTGGATATATGGCACATACATGATTGCATAAAAGGAGGTCAACTGAATCAGTGGACCGCGTAATCTTTTGCATTAGTTAGGAACATTTACACTACACTAATTGCATAAGTATCATAAATTGCATTAGAAAACTTAAGGACAATGGATGAATGATTGATGATTGAGTGGTTGATTGTAGAATTGGATGAAAACATTTAGTACATTCTTTTATCCTTAGAGATTTCGGGGACGAAATCCCTTAAGGAGGGGAGAATGTAACAATCCGAAATTTAACCCATAATAATTAATTCATTAATTAATTAAATAATAAAATAACTTTGTAAATTATTAGAATTAAGCCACGATAATTGCACCATTGTGTCCGTGGTAATTTTCTTGTCAATTTCCATATATAGAACGTCAGAAACCGAGCTAATATGACCAAGATACAAAATAAGAAGAAATAGAAGAAAAAAAAATGGCAGGTCGACTCGCCTCCCTTAATTACGTACGAACGAGCGTTCGTTTGTTCGAATGTTCCAGAGTGAATTTTGCTGACTTAATGACGTGTTTTGCATTCTTTACCTCGATCTGGTCCTTCCATTCTTGCATCCGATGGCTTCTATTCAGCCTATGACGTGGTTGCATCCCATTCAATCTTCAAAATCCAACGGTCTAAGATCCACTTCTACCCCTATATATAGACCCCTAGACCTAATACTTTTTCCCATTCTAGGTTTTCTCCAATTTGGTTCAGCTTTCTAGGAAGGACCCTAAACGGAATAATTTTTTCAAGGAGAAAATCGTTATAAATTAAATTATTTTACAACTCCAAGTGGATCCGAGAAGACCAAAGGAAGAGCTTAGGACTGGAGGTGAGTGATTGTAATTATTTTAGATTTCTTTAAGTAATTTAAAATAATAAGGTTTCCAATAGTTGTAGTTTTACTACGATTTTTGGAATAGCATTTTCAGTAGTTTATTTACAGTTTTTAGAATTATTTTCAGTCTATTTCCTTTCAGCTATTCTTTTCAGTAATTTTCTGTTAACTATAGCTTTTCCGTTTATTTACAGTTTATTTACAGTATTTTAGTTTATTTACTGTTATTTATACGTTATTTACATCTTCTTTCTACGCTTTGGATTTTCTTCTATTTTCAGTTTTCTTTTATTCCTTCTTCTTCTTCGCGTATGGATTAGAATAGGATTAATGCGAATATGGATTAAATTGTAAGAAAACTGAAATAATGGAATATAAGTTGTAAATTACAAAGACTGTAATATAAATGGAATTGGACTGAAATTATGCCTAATTATGACATTAATTGGACTGAATTAAAAAGAGTGGTCTAGTTATAACTTAGAATTATAACTAAAAAGAGTAAAAGATGAAAGAGCTTTATTTTCATACTTAGACCTTGGGTTAAGTAATAAGCATGATTATAACGTAGGTTATAATAAGAAAAAGAACAGAATAAGGCTTACTTTAAGACATAGGATAAATTAATAAGCACGGATAGTAGAGAAAAGTGTAAAGGCTTATTTAAATAATTTATCTAAGTTAATAGGCAAAGATGAAGGTAGGACCTGTACCAAATAGCATTCCCTATTAGAAAAAACGGTGGTCTCACATCAGCCTAAAGTGAGATGAGGGCACGCTTATGCTAAAAATGGTAGTAATTGGTCAATTAGAAGTCCAAATCATAGGGGATTTGGATAAGGGGCGCAACTAGATATTGTTTGGATGACGGGCCAGTACCAATAGCATTTCCTATATTTTCTATGGACACACGGTGATCTCACATTAGCCTGAAGTGAGATGAGGGGCACGCTTATGCTGGAGTTTGAGGTAATAAGAAGACCCAATAGGTGGAGCAAAAGGTAGCATGGGCATGGTGGCAGTTACGCGTGTGACTTCCATTCTGGTGCCGAGTAATCGCTATGAGTTTCAAGCGCTTAGTATGTGTGTCTTTCGTAGACACTATTGTCTTCTATGTAAGGAGCTATGTATCGTCTGGATCCACAGTGGTTGTTTTGTGCATCTTTCGTAGATACCATTGGCTGCTGTGTAGGGAGTTACCTTGTCTCCGGTCCGTAGTAAGGTCTATGGATTAGCAGGCCGATCAAAAATGGTAGAATTAGGGTTACATCCTAATTACAGAATTAGGAATTCAGCTTAATCAAAGCAGAAATCAAGGACAAGTGCAAGCAATCAAAATTAACCTATCTTAATAATTGAGCAATAGTTTATTCGTATTTATTTCCAGTTTATCTCTTTCCTATTTCCTTTGTTTCCTTTTGTATATACTAGAACTATTGAAGAGTCTATTACTTTTACTTTGCTTAAAGATTCTAGTAGTTACCATCATTCACTAGACTTTTAGTCGACCCACTCCTTTATTTTCCCCTTTCCCCTCTATAGGCAATCAAGGGAGAGGGTATTAAGTTGCAGTTGCTCAAAGGTTTCTTGGAGAAGATTCTGCTATGTATTTCCCTACTTTTATTTCCATTTTTCTTTCTTTGTACTGGCACTTGAGAGGGATATTTATACTGATTTTTGTTGAGACTACGATTTTTATTTCATGAGACATATTGGGTTTTGAGACATGTATGTTGTATTTGGTACTTGACTTATTTGGTTTATGAAGCAATTATGAAGTTTTTGTTTTGAATAAGTTATTATTTTAGTTTCCGCTGTTTTTACCTAATTTTGTCTTGTGAATCTTAGTCTCTGTTAGTTTCAGTTATACCTACAACGCACCATGCCTTTTAATGTGTCCTTTATGGTATATTAAGGGGTGTTGGGTGTTTCATGAATTCTGAAGTGATCATATAACTATATGTTATAAATATAGAATGTGAGTAAACTTAAGTGGAAATTCAGGAAATTGTGAATAAATAAGTTTGTATAACTTATTAAACTGAGAAAGTGGAAAAGTATGACCGAGTTAAAATGGTTAAGTATTTAATAATAAGAAATGAATTCAGTTTAAGAGTAAATGAATTGAATATGATTTTGGAGTATGGATTGGATAAGATTGGGTTTGAAATTAAGTTAAGTAGCGGTATGGAATGTTTATAATAAACCTTAGAAATAATTTTATGAAATGGTTTATAAATAAATTAGCATGAAATGAAATGCCGTTCACTATAAATTGAAGTGAATAACATTATGTAAATTAAATGAAAGTGAATGGAAAAGATGTAATATAAGTGGAAGTGAAATTAATATGAATGCAAGTGAATTGATTGTGAATCAATTTGAAATTGAATTAAATTGAATATACATTGATTGGAAATGGATAGTTGAATGTTTGAACCTTGTACTTGTTTACGCATTAGAAAATACATGTTATAATATGTTTGTTTTATGGAAAATATGTGTTTAAGTTCATTAAAGGAATGTATTGTTATGAAAATTTCATGGTTTTGAAACTTATGTGCTTCATTTGAGTAAGTATAGGTACAAGGATGCTGTTTGGATTGATTTTGGTTACGTAATTGCATATAAACTAAGCGAACTCGCTTAATAACGCTAATATAAGGTACGCTTACACATTAAAAGCGAAAATGAGATGATTATTGATATGTATATATATATATATATATATATATATATATATATATATATATATATATATATTGTGTTTTCGACCGTGTGGGTCGATGTATATTATATTTATCATATTTGTGATATTGTAAAAGGCTCTCCGTACAAGGGAGACTCTGTCAATTTTTTTTTGAAATTTAGGGTGTTAGAAATTTTTTGGGAATTTTGGAAAAAATAATTTGTTAACTAAATTTGATTTGAAATTATAGTTTGAAATAATGGAATTGGATGAATAAATAAGAATTAGTGGATTTGGGTGGGACTAAAAGATTTAGGAAATGGTAATAACAGAATTTTAACCAAATGGGTTTTGAAAAGAAATGGGTTTGGAGCATTTTTCCTACCTTAGCAATTTCGGGGACGAAATTGTTTTAAGGAGGAGGAATGTAATGACCCAGAATTTTGGTGTTTTGGTTTTGAACGTTTAATTTATTTTTAAATATTGAATTTGAAATATTAATTGATTTTGAGTATGGAGATTTTGGTTGAATTAGTGAAATGGTTTAAAATTTCAAATATAGCGATTAAACGGATTTGGTGAATAGTAAATTTAATATTTGAAATTGGGTAAATATATGAATCTGGAGTTAAATGTGAACGAAGATGATTTCTAAAGTTGATTTAAACTCTATTTGAATTAGAGTGATGATAGTGGACTTTTGAATGGAATTAAAAGCCGATAATTTAAAATTTAAAATATTATATATTAATTTATTAGTGAAAAATAGAGGAATTTAATATTTGGAGTAGTGTAAATAATTGAATTTGTGATTTAATATGAATCAGAATGGTTTCTTATATGAATATAAATTCTATTTGAATTATAATTGAGTTGGTAAGTTTTTAAAAATTTAAATTTCAAGTAATTTCGTTGATTTTGAATAATCATTTAATTCTCCTCCCTCTTTGCTCGAAGTGCAAAATTGTGTGTTTTATTTAGAAATTAAGTTGAAGAAAACGAGTTTTACGAACGTTTCGAAATTGCTTTAGAAATTGCCTTTGAAATTCTCTTATTATAGAGTATATAATTTTTTATACTAAAAGAATAATAACAATAATATATAATAATAATTTCAAAGGCAATTTCTAAAGCGATTTCGAAACGTTCCTAAAACTCGTTTTCTTCAACTTAATTTCTATATAAAACACACAATTTTGCACTTCGAGCGAAGAGGGAGGAGAATTAAATGATTAGATAAACGCAAATCGACACGTTAAAATAGCCTTACGGGGCATAGTCTCGGAATTCGACAAAACTAGTTCCATTGGATACGTAATAGTGTATTATTATCGGATTTTAAATTCCGCAGCGGTTGGAGTTACCGTTTGGTCGTACGGGATAGAAACACGTTGAAATTAATATTGGAAATTTTATATTAAAATTCGATTCGAAAAGCTATCTTCCGCATATGATCGAATTAGACCTCGAAACTTGTTCCATTGTGTTCAGAATAGGGGTAAAACATTATAAACGCCAGGCAACACGCCCCATTTGTAGTTCGTTCAAAAATTCGCGTGAACAGTAAATATAATAATAATAAAATAATATATATGAACGTATATATATATGCGTAATCACCAGCAAAACCCTAGTCAAGAACGTAGCCGCCACTAACTTTTATTCAATGGCCGAAACTACAACATTCCCCCCCGATTTTCTTCAAATCCTTAAACTTTCATGAAAAACTTTCAATTGGAAATTCGTAGAGCTCGTCGAGCTCGACCTATCCAATAGTAGATCTTAGCTATCGTCGTCGATCGAAGGCGAAAAGCAGTCGCGTTCATGGATCATCCGTGGAGATTTCTACGCGTCTTGGAGGCGCCGAGTTCATCGAAGCTCCGGCCGTACGAGGAGTCGACGTAGGCGCGTATGGTGGAGGTCGCTGATAGTCTCATCGATAAGGGGGGAGGGCGACGAACGATTTAAAGGCGGGCGACGTGTGGGTTTCTCGACCTGTTAGATGCGTGTGGATGAAGAAAAAATGCGAGGAAGAAGATAGTACGTGCGGCCAGAATTTCTTTGATGCCAGATCGAACGGCTGTGATTTGTTTCAAGGTTAAATAAAAAAAAGAAAAGAAATTTATTTATATAAATTTTATTCAAACTTTAAAAACATATATCTTCTTCATACGAGGTCGAAATTGGACGAAACAAGCAGAGTTGGAATCATATCAACGAAGGCTTTGGCGTGGAATCGAAGTGGCATTTATTTAAAGCTGAAATATTTTCAGTTTCAAATAAAAAGTGAGTGTTTATATCGCTCAAGAAGTACTAGTTATGTTAGTTAAATTTAAAAGTGATTTAAATTTGTTGATTGTTGTTTGATAATTTTAATTGACATTTAAATTGACATTCGAATTAACTGATAGAAATTTAAATTGACGGTTAAATTGAATTGGAATTAAACTGTTGGTAAAATTCCCGATTATTGATAATTGGTTAATTGCTGTGATTTATCGACTATTTGGATGATGGATTGCAAAGGATGCCAATTGGTTGAGATTTTGAATGATTCGATGTTTTTTTATTTTTATATATCATGTTGTCACCCTGTAAATTATCTAATAGTATATAAACTGTTATTTGCATTATTTCGAATAAATTAAGAAATAGGTAGAAATGATATATACCTATGACACTGATTTGGATTGAAATGATATATATTCATCTCTGAAACTAAAATCCAAATAAATGATTCACTTGGATATAGGATAGAAAATTATATATGGATACCAGATTGGTTAAATTAAATGGTTCTAGGATTTTGATTTGAAATTATTTAAGTGATTTAAATGGATATTCTAAAATCGAACTCAACTTTATATAGATCAAAATGGTTTAAATTTGAGAGTTGAATTGAAATTAATTCAAATTGGAATTGAATTGAAATTAATTGGAACTGAAATCGAAATCGAATTAATTTGAAATTGAAATCAAAATTGATTTGAATTAAAATTGGAATCGAAGTTAATTCGAATTGAAATTAGAATTGAATCGATTTAAACGGATATGGTAATTGAAATTGATTTGAATTAGAAGTTTGAATTGGATCAGTTTGACTTTGAAACTATTCTCAGAATAAATATTTTATTATATAAACTGAAAAAACCTATCTTTGGATGTTTAAATTACTTTGATTTTCCAAACTATTTTACTATATAAGCCATTTTCAATACTCAAACTATTTTATATTAAACTATTTTAACTTTTAAACCTTTTAAAAAAATTCAAACTATTTTCTAAAAATTCAAACTGGTCAAAGTGGGAATGTTTATATTTAAATCATGGATTTAAATGCGAATTAGGTTAAATTGAAGTTATAACCTAAATGGATTTGAAACAATTTTGGAAGCGAAATCGAGAAATTGAGGTGAAACTGATTTTGAAGTGGAATAACGTATTTTGAGTAAATATGATGATTTCAAAATGGATTTGATTTGAAGCGAATATGATATTTTGATATCAAGTACTAATTGTTTTCGAAATATAAAAGTACCAACCGGTATGTAAAACGACGTTTGGTTGCTAAAGAGACCCAGGCCTCTTATTGGCATACTCTCTGTCAATATTAGAACAACTTTAACAACTGTGTACGTGGAGGAGACTCCAGAACGAAGTGGTTAGATTTGACGTCGTTTGTTGGATTTGAAGAAAAAGAACGATGATGGATAAACCTCGGCACTTGTGCCAATTTGAAATGACTAAAACAGAATGGCTTGACAGGGCCAAGTGGGCTAATTACCCCTAGCAGACATCCTTTCTTCGATTTTCTTGGACTCGGTCCATATTATTACTCTTGTTGTTGGTTTCGATTGGTGCACCTTGATTTGGGATAGCCTCCCTTTGACTCGATATGGGATGGACGGACACGGTGGGCGGTCATGGCTATGATGCGTTACCACCAACTCTGCAACCCGAACCGGTAGTATCCTAACTTGGACATTGCATCACATGCCTTGTCATACTTTTATCCCTATATGAGACCACTACGATTTTGATATAGTGTTGTCGTATCACGGCGCATCCCTATCCACCGACGGTTTACTGGTGTTTTATATGCAAATTGTACGACAATGTTTAAAAACGTGTTAAGGGGGATCAATGTAAAGCCTTAACGCTATTTTGATATTTATTTTATTGATTAGACATTATATATATAGCGTATTCTACTACATATAGATATTTTGACGGATCCTTAAGAGATGGAAAATCCCGTAACATCTCTTGAGTTATTGCACGCACGTTATACACTGGATTGGAGATGTGAAACCCTGTAAGCATCTTTGACGCCATAGCACTCATGTTATATGCGATATCGATTTGACTCACATAAGAATATTTTAGTCCTGACTCGAGTGTTTTGTCTTTTCATTACACTCCGGTCAGCCCTGAGTTTTTAGCTTATTGAAGATTTATTCTGGAGGACGAAGACTTGGTATATTATTACTATTATTGTTCCTGCATCATGTTGTCTGCTGCATTATTTATTTATTTATCCCTGTTATATATATAACTCTGATAAATGTTGTATAAATTATAATCAAATGTATAATATAAACAGCTTCATGAACTATTTATTTGATTATTATATTTTATCGTTCCACTGTGAGATTCTGTGTTTGTTTTCTTCTTCTTTTCTTATTTTTCTTAATTAACCCCATTGATTATCTATATTCCGGATCGTTTAAGTTAGACATGTGTGGATTATTGTCGATTTAAACCTTCCGAAATGTGGGCTGTCACACCAACAAAAACCTGTAAGAAAATCAAAAAATGAACATAGAATTTGAATCAAAGAGACGAAGTTTTGAACGTAGAAAAATGGCATATTCAACCTCAAATTAAAATAAAAAAGAGGTTATTAAGTAAAGACCTAACGTTTAAATCGAGCTCACCGATTTAGTGAACCAAGGTGTTTGATGATTGTTAGGTAAGTTTTCCATAAACATCCTTAACTAAAAACAATGTAGAAAAACAGCCACTATAGAACATGAATAAAATAAAAATTAAGGAGAATAAAATTGTGACGAACTATTGATGAATTCAATCAAATTATAACCATTTAAAATTATTTAAGATCGATAAGTAAATTATTTTGAAAAATTCTTTACTTTTTTATATGTTAGGAATTGAATTTGTTTTAGATGAAACTGTAGAAGTGTAGAAAACAAAATGATTAGAGAAAGAAGAAATGGAACATGGAAGAAATAACAAAAAATATTATTGCATTAGATTGAAAATGTGAACAAGATGAAGTCTGTCTAATGAATTGCAAAAAATATATGTAGAGAATGGAGTGGATGGAAACAAGAATGTTGCTATGGAAAATACAATTTGGATTTTATTCTAAACTCTGAGAAAAAAGAATAAAAACATTAATATATTGCACTTTCTATGTAGTAGAATATATAAAATGGGTCCCTTTTATAAAATGGCATCAAACACAATAAAGAACAAATTGGCATAAGCATAAATCATATACCATTGAGACATATTCTCACGATAATTAATCCATACACATCACACTTCAAGTTAGGCATGGTTGCTTCATAGGTTATCATTCACATATTAGAATAGAAGGTTATTAATACAAAATGATGTATAAAGCAATCAAAAATAAAACCGAAAGTTCAAATTACGTTATATTGAAACATTAAAAGTAATATATGTACTTGAGAACTAAAAAAGATATTAACTAAAACATAATTAAATAGTTATAAATATGTAACAAATCATAATTGATGAAGAACTGATATAAAAATATTAAAAAAGCTAAAATAAATTGAAAACATGTGTATTAAAGTTGCCATGTAAGTTGAATCAAATTTGCATCTGATTCAATCAATAGGTTACTTGCAACAAAAGATAGATCACTGCAGTTTCTTTTGGAATAATAATATCTTTAGCATTTTTTTTGATGATTCTACAAAAATGTCCACATGTTGGAATTATAAAATGGTTTAATTTAAAAATTAAATTTTTAAGAAGCCAATCCTAATCCTTATAAACTCAGCTAATTGAATACAAAATTTACATGCCCAAAGCCATGACATATTTAATGAAGAAAGAAGAAGGGATTCTATGACTCAACCAAAAGCAATGAGTAAGCACAAATAACACACGAAGAAAATTTTCCTTTTTGTTCAAAAGCAAAAAAGCACAAATAAATGATAATATATATGATAATTTAAGGTTTTGTTTTAGATGAGAAGGTGAGAAAAGAAAAGGAGTGAAAGAAAGTAAAAGGGGAAGATATATCTAAATAATGAAATGGAAAATGAAAAGGCATGCAATTATTACCTTATATTGGAAATTTTACCTTTATGACAAATTATTATTCCATTTTTACACAAAAGTAATTGATATTATGATGCATTAATAGTTTATTTGGTCAAATATCTATTGTGTTAATTGTAGTGAAATATAAGAATATATGAAAAGACATTAGTTAGATATATAACCAAAAATGGACAAAATCAAGGGAGTAAAGTGTAAAATTCAAAATGAAATTATAATAGTTCGGTATTTGGAATGAGATTGAACATGGCAAGAGAAAATTTACTGCCTTGTAATCACTTTCTTATATATGAATATAATAGTTACAAGAAATTTTCCATGTAGGTGTAACGAAAAAGGGAAATATGTCAAAACTAATGCAATATTTTATAAAATGAATACAAAAAATATGAAAATAACGAACTTGCCAAAGATTGGTAAACGCTGAAATAAGACAATAAAAGGGAGATATGTGTTTTAAACAGAAAAATGCATAGAAAAAAGGAAGTCATATATTTAAAATATATAGGAAAAATCATTATGTCAAAGTGAACAATGGTAAAAGAATAAGAATAAATAGTTATTGTAAAAAAATGATGAGGGATCAATATTTATTTTATAGAGGAAATTAAAGAATTAATTTCTATTAGAATATTTATATTAAATCTTTATTGCATTTTTTTGTGAAAAACAAAGGTGAAAAAGGAATGAAAGATGAATAGAAGTTAAGAGATTAGATGGAAATAAGAAAAAAAAGACCAGGAAAAAATTTAACCTTTGGTGGAAAAAAGAATCCATGACAGTTGAGCTACCTTTGTGTTAACCTTTTTATTTGGAAAAAAGAGAAGATCTTGTATATTTTTTCAAACATTGAGAAGCTTGGAATTTTTTGAAAACCAGGTGAAAATACATAAATTAGGCGATTTAGTTCATAGAGTATATATCATTTCATTAGCTAATTCAATTATGACAAAAAAAATCATAACAAAGCAAATACATAATAACTAATGATTTTAGATCAAATCATAATAATATCAGCACTCAAAATAAAAAAACATACATTAAGGTGGATTTTGCATTTAATCACAAATAATTTTTTTTAATAGATTCAATAAGTGGAAATGAACACGCATATATGTGAACTAAATTAGATCTAAATATCATGAATGAATTTAAGATGAAAATCAAACCTGAAAAGCCTTGTCCCTTTGTAACACCTTAATTTGAGATTTCTCCTCAAATCTCTAAGTAGATCAACACTTAGCTTTGCAAGATAAGGACAGACCACTTAATTTTTAATTTTATTTGATGTTTTTCATTTGTTTTGGGGTTGTGTTTTTCATAAATAGAGGAGGTAAGTTCAAACATGGCAAGAGAGAAGAGAGGAAGAAAAAATAATTCGGCTAAGAAAAGTAATGAGAAAAATTGTTTCAATGGGAGGATGAAAACCTTTCTTATTCTTCCTTTAAAACTTCCCATTTTAATTCTCAATCAATTCTTAATCAATTCTTATCCATATTCATTCCACTCTCTCCCTCTCTAATGGTAGACCACATCTTTCTATCACATGGATAATTATTTTCAAAAGGCAGGCCACATCATTCTATCACATGGATAATTAATTTCAAAAGCTTGTTTAGCAATTAACTGTATATATTATATATCAACTGCGAAATTTTATTTCGTTTATTACTATCAAATATGAAAAAGACAAAGTTAAATTAGCTAATGTAATGTTATGTACTCTATCAACTTTATATTGGAAATCGAGTTAATCAAGAAAAGAGCATAAATAGGAAATTATTGATTTAAACCAAATAGAGATGAAAATTTCTTGATTATTATGCTTTTGATGTTAATACTTAGTATATTTTATACTTAATTTTTTAAACTAATTGCAAAAGGTATATAAGGTCAATTCAATGGTTGAATATGAATAAACTAAGTATTTCATTTTATATATATTACATGAGTTCAATGGTTGAATGAAAAAATTAAGATAAAATTAAAGCTCTCAAACCGAATAATATACGTATAGAATTATTTGTTATTATACTTTGGATTTTCTTTCATTCTTGTTGTTTTTACCGTAATTGTTTAAAAATGTACTCTTTAATAAACTTTATATTTCAAAGAATTAAACTAATGAAGTTCGAACAAAGATCATGCTTATTCAGAATCGCTACAAAATATAAGATTTTATTATTAGAGCTTGGATTTTGAATGTTGTTTATATGTAGAAAAACATAATAGAGTGTTAATATTTTCAAATGAAATAGAACCAATAAAATCCGAACAAAGATCATGCTTATTCAGAATAGCTACAAAATATAAGATTGTATGATTAGAGCTCGGATTTTGAATGTAGTTTATATGTAGAAAAGATCTAATAGAAAAAAGTAAATATTTCTAAATGAACTAAATAGTTCTAAATTATATTGAATAAAATGAGGTCTACTGGATTCGAACCTAGGTGCTTCATTTAAACAGAATCTAAGTAAGTGAGGTTATTCTGTGATATAAGACTGGATAACGGGATTTGAACTGGTGATCGTCTCTTCAGAATATACTCAATAAAGGAGAGACGAGTATTTTAATTCTAAAATTATAGTAAAAAAGAAAAAATATTGAGTAAGATCTGACTTTTATGTACGTAGTATAAGATAAGATATACAACACAATTAATAAAGATATAAATTAAGAAATAAAGATATAAATTAAGAAAGTGTCATAAATAGAAGATCGACCTTTTATGTGGCAATTAACGTGATGATTTTAATGTAAAGGTAAAAATGCTCAGAGACTATAGTGTAAATATTATACAAGAAATTCAAATAACTTACCATTTAAGATGAGAATGAATGTGGTAAGAAATAAATATTGAATCCATATTAAGTTTCTTATACAATAGAATATTATACAAGAAATTCAAATAACCCATCATTTGAGATGAGAATGAATGTGGTAAGAGATAAATATTGAATCCATATTAAGTTTCTTATATAATAGAATATATATGAAGAAAGAAGAAGAGATTCTATGACTCCACAGATAACAAATAGATGATAATATATAATAATTTAAGGTATTTTTTTAGATGAAGAAGATGAGAAAACAAAAGGAGTAAAAGAAACTAGAAAGTGATAGAGGAAGATATATCTAAATAATGAAATGAAAAATGAAAAGGCATGTAGCTATTACCTTATAGTGGAAATTTTTACCTTTATAGGACATTATTATACCATTTTTACACAAAGAAGTAATGGACAGTATGACGCATTAATAGCTTACTTGGTCAAATAACTATTGTATTAAATTTAGTGAAAGATAAGAGTATATGAAAAGACATTAGTTAGATATATAACCAAAAATGAGACAAAATCGAGGGAGTTAAATGTAAATCCACCAAGAAATTATAATAGCTTGGTATTTGAAATGAGAATGAATGTGGCAAGAGAAAATTTACTACATTGTAATCACTTTCTTATATAATAATATAATCATAATATAGAATACAATAGAATTTCCCCATGTAAGAAAATAATTTGAGTGAAAGGAATAATTTCGCCATGTAAGAAAATAATTTGAGTGGAAGGAATAATTTAGGTTTTAATGAAACTGAGAAGGGAATATAAGCATAGTGTAAATTGAGAAGAAATAAAAATATAAATTAAGACAGTGTCATAAATGAAAGACCATCAATTCATGTGCTAATTAATATAATGATGTTAATATAAAGATACAAATGCTCAGGCACAATAGTGTAAATTAAACAAGATATTCAAATTAATCACCATTTGAGATGAGAATGAATGTGGTGAGAGATAAATATTGAATCCATATTAAATTTCTAATATAACTAATGCGAACCCGTACTACGCACATGGTGTTCACAACATAATAGATTCAAGAAAAGCGTCACAGGTCCCTGTTTTTGATGTTGTTATAAGAAAAGTCCCTGTAGATATGATTATGTAAATTTAGTCCCTGTTTTTCTGAAAAATAGAAAAGGCAAGGTGTTTTGCATTTTTCTGTCAGAAAATGCAAGCTAACTTGCAACTTTTTAACCATGAAATTTTCTTTTTGAAAATTTTGAAAATTTTAAAACTTTTGAAAATTTTAAAAAGCGCAAGTTAACTTGCACTTTCTATCAGGAAAGCGCAAGCTAGTTTGCGCTTTTATTTTGAATTTTTTTTGAATGTTTGAAAATTTTAATATTTTTGAAAAATGCAAGTTAACTTGATGGAAAACGCAAGCTAGTTTGCACTTTCTGATTTTGAAATTTTCAAAAAATATTAAATTTTTGAAAAGCGCAAGTTAACTTGTACTTTTTATCAGGAAAGCGAAAGCTAGTTTGTGATTTTTGATTTTGAAATTTTCAAAAAAAATTTAATTTTTGAAAAACGCAAGTTAACTTGCATTTTCTATAAGGAAAGCGCAAGATAGTTTGCACTTTCTGATTTAGAAAAAAAGGGACTTAATTTACATACTCGTTATCGTAGGGACTTTTCTTACAACAACATCAAAAATAGGGACCTACAGTGTATAGCCCCTAATTTATTTAGCGTACATTTATTTATATTTTTAGTAAATAAAACTTAATAACGTATGTTTATGGACTGAAATTATTTATACGAGTGTTACGGTACGCGCTTCGCACGTGAATTTTTTTCCTTATATTGTATATGTTTAATCAGTCAAAAAATGATTTTTTATTTTCAAGTGATATTAAGATTTGTATATTTGTAAAGAAGTATTTTGAATTTTTAAAAGAAGTTTAATTTTAGATCCTACTTTTAGAAGCATTTTGAATTTGTAAAGCATGTTTAATTGTTAGATCCTACTTTTAGGGGCGTTTGAATTTGCAAAAGAAGTTTAATATTAGATCATATTTTTAAGTGATTAAGCTTTGATAATATATAGATGGGCGTTTTTGGTAGTTCAGGTCGATACGAAAAAAGTATGACACCAAAGCTATTACAACTATTATTAAAGAAGATTAGTACTTTTCTTGAACAACATTGACATACTTTCATTAAAATATTCACTTATGTAATTGCAACGCGCACAAAGTATAACAAATTTTTGTAGAGAATAATGGACATATACAAAAAACACTAACATCAACTACCAATTATTCCTTACTTGTTAAGCATTACATTACTGAGCATGCCTATCAGTTTAAATAACGCATAAGTGAACATAGATTCATCTTATATAGAATATAAATCCAAATATGTACACAATTAATGTGATAGTAGTGTTCCATATACGACATAAAGAAATCATGCTAAAAGACAAATAATGTTTCAAAGTCAACTGAATAAACAGTATCCTAACATTTTCATTAGTACACTATTTCACACTATCCAATACTAACTGAATTAGAAATAATATTTAAGTAGTTTGAAAAGTTATATTTTAATACATATAACATAATATAACATGAGAAATATCTGTAAACTATAAACATCTTATAGGCTAGTTTTTGAATACCTAGTTAAATAAGACAATTTCATTAACTCTTAAGTGAGTACGCAATAGAATCGCTATACTTTACTTAATTAACAAACCGATTTAATGTTGTCACTGAGAATCAGTCATTGCACCTTCATTATTATTAATGCCATTAGTCAGTAAACTAACACTCAAGGACATCGTAGTCTAATTTCTGAAACCAAATAACCTTTTCTTTTACTTCAGACGATCACGCTACCATATTAATTGAATAAAATACAAAATTTAGCATAGTCAGATAAAAATAATACATGACCATAAGAAAAATTAACGTGGATACAAATAAAATATATAGATGACACAACATTGAAAATAAATATAAAATCAAATGGCATAAGAAAATACAGTCAACATAATGAACTATTAGAATATCATTCAATTATATGCTATTACGAATGCTTGTAGAAAAATTGTTTGTACATCTAACACATGTAAAGCCAAAAATTAAAATTGTGTTTCAAAATATATTGAATATATAATGTTTTCTTTCAAGCATAAACAGATATGTCAAAAATATCATGTTGCCATAAAAGCATATATTACCCAAATATTAGTTTGGTAAGTTAGTTAAGAAAATTATCTATAAATATATTTATTCTTAATGTAACGATCCACAAATTTATCAATTTGATAAATTATATTTATTTTTAAAATATTCCAATATAAGGTTTTATAACACAAGTTATGATGTTTTGAACAATAAATAATAATGGTAATAAGTATTTACAAAAATATTTGCTATGGAAAAATACCGATAAAATGGTCGAAAACCGTTTTATCGATAAACAGCTCTATAATCGTAAAACGTCGCGCACAGAACTGGATACATACTCTTATTTTTGTAATTAAATAGGAATATGAAATAAAATTAATTTATTTATTTTTGGGAAATTAAATGTATTTATGACATTGTTAGTAATGCCCTTGAATATAATAATTGATTTATTAAATTAAATTGAGATTTAATGGTTTAATAATTATTTTAATTATTCAAATAACTATTTTAATAATGATAATTCATTTTGAATAGTTATAAAGTGATAATAAATCATTTATAATAGTTTTATAAAATTATAAAAATATTTGAATATATAAGGAAAAATCGATATCGCTTTATCGGTATAATAGCAATTATTATAAATAATTGTTAATATCAATTCATATGGTTTTATAAATAAAATATGATCATTTTAATTCATCTAAAATGATAAGAAAATGTTTTTCAAATTTTGTTTACATATATATGTAATTTAAATTAAAAGTAAAAATATGACCAGTAATCAGCTTTCAGATTTTCAACGGTTCAACAAAAGAAAGTCGTTTCAAATCGTTGCAACGTTATAAATGACACTAACACATATTTATATGCATGTATACATATCACATACTCACATACACATAAATATAACATATATAGAAATACACACACACACACATATGTTAAAACTATCAAAGATATTTTATGAAACTTCACCCTTAAGCTTGCATAAAGTCAACAATTAGGACATGAAGTGATTTTAGGTGATGGAGCACATGGGGAGGTGGTTTCAACGTGTGGAACATGATAGGAGGGGGGTGGAAAGTTGAGATGTGATGGATAAAAAAAAAGAGATATTTTTGGTGAAGTTACTTAGCCCTTAAGGCTTTCAAGGCTATAAATACATGCACCATTTCACTTCTTCATTCATTTATTTCTTCACCTTCTTCCTCTTCTTTCTCAAGCTTTTCAATGGCTTCCTCCTAACTATATTAATAATAAAAATATATATAGAAAAGAGATACAAATATATAAGTAATTATACCCACACACACCATCCAAAACTCACGGCTATACACACACACAACTTAGGCCATGAGTTTGAAAGCTTGGGATGTGAGGTCATGAGCTTTGGAGGTGATGGAGGCATGGGCCGTGAGCATGGAGAATTTCTGGATGGTGACCGAGCACTTGAAAGAGAAGTGGAGTTGTTTATGAGATGTTTAGTGATGCGTTGATTTATTGAATGTTGGTAGGAAGTTTAGTTTGATTATGGCGAGTACTCGATTTACTTACATTTAGAAAATAATTATATGAATGTTTTAATTATAAATTTAAATGCTTGTTTGATAACTTGAATGATTATATGGTTGATTATATGGATGTTGATATGGTTGATAACTTGGTTGTGATAAATTATGAGAAATCATAATAAAAATAGTTAAGAAATTAATCATGAATAATTAATGAAAAATAAATCCATATGGATGTGCATATGGAGTTTATTTAGCCTCTTAATGGTTTTGAAAATATAAAAAAGTTGAAAATGAATACTATAATAATATAATATTATGAAACAATTTAAAAGTGAAAAAGAGATTTAATATGGAAAAATATTGGTTTAAATTAGTTTGAAATGTTTTATAAACATTTAAAAGTGTTTTGGTGAAATTTGAATGAGAATTGAAAATTTAGTCAAAAATAGGCGCGTCGCGTAACGGTAGTTCGCGATTTCGCGCCGTAAAATTCAAACAAGTGTAGAGAGTGGAATATAGCTTGGAATTCTTCGAGATAAGAATTTTCCGATCTATTATATCCATAGTTTTCCAATGAAGAAAGAAAATCGGGATTTCGATAATTATATTTTGAAATATGAGTAAAACAAGTTTTTGGAAAATCGTGGTTTTACAGTTCGGAATCCAAAACTGGATTTCTTTGAAAATGATGTTTTAAAATTGTTCAAAAATATGGAATAAATCTTATAAATCTTTTAAAATGTTTTAAAAGTGATTTGAGTTATAAAAATGAATTTTCAAATGATATAAAGTCATTTTGATCAATATAGCTTAAAATGCACTTTTCGCAGCACTTTTTCGCAGCACTTTTTATAACTTTTGAAATATAGTTTTAAACGCAATCGTTCTTTTCAAATCTTTTGCAAAAGTTTTTAAATGATTAATAAAATATTTTAAAGGTGATTTTATGGATTTATGGATTGATTAAATGTTAAATGATTTAGAGTCGATCAAATAACTTGACCGTCTTATGGGCGTCAAAGAGATAGTGTCTAGGCTTGAGTTTGAAAAAGCCATTTCCTGCTCTCCTTGGCTATCCGGACTGGCCTGACGGATGGGATAGTAAATTTGGTTTACTCGGATCAAAATTTCCCAAAATATAAAAGATATAGTTTTTCAAGTTTAAATAACTTGGATTGCATAGAAATGATTTGGAAATGTTTTCCTAATTTAAAGGTGAAACGATTTGGAATTTTTCCAAGATTAAAAAGGTTTTAATTTACCAAATGATTTGATAAATGAGGCTTAATGATTCCATATACTGTGAAAAAATAAAGAAGTGATTCAATGATTATATCTCTAAGAGATATCTATGAATGAATAAAAAGATGAATTAAATTGATTGATGATTGATAATCATATACGAACTTAACATCTTTTTAATCGATGATTGGTTTGAAGGTACCAGGGTTGGATTTGGGTAACTCCTATCCAAAAACCACTCGAACCAATGTATACGTTCGAAAGTGAAAACATGTTGAATATGATGATTATTGAAGATTGGGGATCTTCAGGATGTAGGGATTGCTGTCACGAGTCCTAGGGGTTTACCCCATATTATATTTATATGGCAGTGATGATTGCATTCTGAAAATCTTTGTTGTATTGAAGACTGGAGATCTTCATAGTAGATGGACTGCGTGTTGACATTCTCTGGTCGCTCCAAATATAGAGACATTTGTTATAGCAGTGGTCCTATCATGTTTTGAAATCTTTGGATTGCAAGGACTGCTTGCTACTAATGGTAGTAAGAGGAGTACCTTCAGTTTCGTTCAGTCCTAGAACGAACTTGTATGGACGAATGTCTGATAGAGCATTTCTGATCATATTAATTGATCTATATCAATGTATTATTTGCTTGGTGGCGGAGAAGGCAACTTCTCTTAGCTTAACACCCTTTCCTGAGACGTACGAGCTCAGGAGTTATACGTTGGTAGAAATCAGTTGTGTGATTAAGGAATGGCAATGTGGCATTCTAAGTGGAATGTGCTTTATGGAAGAATAAAGCGTGGCTTTTTGAATAGCGAAGCGTGGATTTGTTAAATTTGAGCGTAGTCTCACAAGCCTCACATCCTGGAGATGATACAGGTAATTATATGGTCTGCAGGGCATATATTTCAGGCTATCGGTTGTATGAGTATGGAGAAGTCCAGTGGAATCTGGATCCTCAAGGAATATAGTGGCTTGCTTGTGAAATGCGATAAGGCTACCGGATATTGGTAGTGTAGCAAGTGTAGTTTCAAGTGACTTGTTTGGTAACTATGCGTGGATCGAAGAAAAATGCCACTATTTCCCTATCATATTGTAAATCCAATTCCAATACGAGCTTTACGGTTTTAGTTGTATTCCCAAAATAGTTGTAACGCTTTGCAAACATTGCAGCTACCCCTTGGTATCATATATACCGTCCAGCTATATCTCGTGTGACCTAGTCCAGATATATTGCCATAGACTTAGTCCGGTATTAATACTTGTTTTATATATATTTAATTGAAAAGTGTTTTCAAACCACTGTAATTAAAGATAATATTAAAGTGTTTTCAGTATAAAGTAATTTGGTTATCGTAAGGAAAAAACCCGTCTATGTTTATGTGCGGCGTGGTCTTACGATATACTATTCTTTTCAAAGGTTTTGATTGACATCAGCATTTAAAATTTCAAGTATCTCATGCTGGTTTATCAAGCCTGATCCGGGTATTTTTAATATTCGGTCAGATCCGAGTAGTTTCAGCTCTAGCTGAAGACGCTTGGGGTTTCTAGAGGAGAGCCGGAGATCTTCATCTATGCATGGACATATTCTCCGCTGCATCTATTGCATTTGTTTTTATTTTTCAGCATTTGTAAGGACAGAGGATTTATAATTGTCCAGTTTGAATCTAGGTTAGACTCTGATATTGTATTAAAAATTTTCCACTGTAAAGATTATTGTTGAAATAATATATGTTATTCCTTTCATGTGAGATTCTATCCTATCTTTATTTTCTTTTCCCTAACAATCGGGCTTTTCGGCACTTGGATTTGCGGCACGTGAATACCGAGAATGTATTAGTGTCGATTTTCGAGGGTTGAAAAACCTCGATCGTTACACTTAATTATTTCAGTTTTTTACCAACTTTGTTAAAGGAAAAGGAAACTATTTGTTGTGAGTAGGTAACGAGCTCTAAAGTTACTATTTCACTTTGATACGCATAATTCTCACATTGACGAAACATTTGTAAAATCTATATCACACATCATGTTCCATATTCCATAATATAATAGAGTTATGCATCCAAAATTTGTTGATAAAATGAATAAATAAAACAAATTAATCGATTACATATTAAGTCTACAATTGATTAGCATTAAAGGGAATCAATATGTAAGTAGTTCTCTCATTAATTTGAATTAATGTTTAGAGTTTGAATTAAAATTGATCAAAATTAAAAGCAATTACTTTTATTTATTTATTGCTTGGTAATTATGTATGATATAACCTTCCTACTTAAAATAGTTTATTAGAACCATTATGAATAATAGTATCTCTAATTTATAGTAGAATTATCTATAAACAATTTAAAATTCCAATAATTTCAAAGTAATGTAACATAAAAACAAATTTTATAAAAAATCATAGATAATTACCTAATGGTTGCATAAGATTGCCGAGATGATGATAACTATAAATATGTGTTTCCCATGAACATTTTACGTCCATGAAATAACATAGTAGAAAAATATGAGAAGCCTAGATTAATTAAGAAGGAAAATGTTAGAATTTATGAGAAAGATGGAGTTTATATTAATTAAGAGTGCATAAAACATTTTGAAAATAAACAATTTTTCAAAACACGTGTTTAAATTTAAATTCTTAACAAGAATTTAAATTATCTACCGAAAGAAGAACAAAAGTGTTGCTTATACATTTATACTTTTCCCAAAATAGTGTATGAAATTTGTTATTTGAATATTATTTTACTTCAAAGATAATGTTTTTCTTTCAACATGATTTTCTTATATACTTATGTTTGAGAATTAAATAAAGATCGACATAACCTCTACTTGATTATATAGAAAAAGTTAAGGTTTCCTTTGTATATATGTATTAATAAACTAATATCTCCATATAAAATAATTGAAAGAACCTCAAATTCTTAGTCTTACTAATAAAAAAGCAAAATATTGAAAGGGAATTTGATTTAAAAGCGAGAAAGAAAAATTAGTTCAACTTAACCTGCGGTAGATTTTATAGAACTGTAGAAGCTTCTAGGGTTGTTGTACATTTGAAATGTTGCTTATAAAAAGGAAAAATAATAATAATAATTCACCACTGTTAATCTTGTAATTGATTAGCACTAGAAAGACTAAATGTGTAATTGATTCTCTCCTTAGATTGGATTATAGTTTAATTCCAAAATTTCTTTGAATTCAAACCGATCTAAATTAAGGAAATTAATTACTTTCATTTATTGTCTGGTAGAAATATGTGACGCCCCACCTCAATACCCACGCTAGCCAAGAACACTACGGTGTAATGCTGTCAACTAGCACGGAGGATAAGGCTGTTGAGGAGCGACCATTCATGTAACTTCTTTGTGCGAGCACCGATATGTCAGATAGTATGGCATGTACATTATTTAAGGAGGAAATCCGACATACCGATACAAACTCAAAGCTATCACACAGTGGCTATATATAATCTTCGGAAACAAACATAGAAATAAACATAACATAAATCAGTCACAGACATCCATATCACAAAGGCGGAAAAAGATATGAATGTATATATATAACACATGAAAGTGTACATCAGAATAGTGGTCGGAAAGATCCACGATAATACAAAAGAATAGCAACACGTGCTATACAAAAGAGTAAATACACAACATAGAGTCTATATCTCAAATGTGTACATCCAAAAACTACTAATCAAAGTAGTTAGCCAAAAGTCAGAATAATCCAGAAGAGAAGTCAAGCAGAAGCACCTGTAACATCTCGGTCTGACCCGAGTATTATTTATAAGAAAATAATAAATGGATCAGTCTAGCTATAAATATCAGATGATATGGTATAAAGTAAAAGACATGGCATGAATATGTAACAACCATAATGGCATACTACTATAAGTATGTAATTGAAAATCAACAAGAGATTAATCAATATCACAAGAATCTTCTCAAAGATAAAATAGGGTATCATACCCTAAACTTGTATTCATAACAAGTCAATGACACACAAATTCACCAATGCACAAAAATTGATATCAAATCAATGAAAATCATGAAAATTGGTGAAGCATAAATTCCAGAAATCAACACACGAAATCCAGAAATCACATAAAAAGGGGGAGGGCCTATGAGCCGAATGCTCCAAGAATGGTCCGAAGACCAATGAGCCGAATGCTCCACGAACGGTCCGAAGACCTATGAGCCGAATGCTCCACGAATGGTCCGAAGACCTATGAGCCGAATGCTCCACGAATGGTTCGAAGACCTATGAGCCGAATGCTCCACGAATGTGAGTAGAAACATCACACAACGAGGTCTAGTCTCCCTCGCAGACAAAAAGACATCGCTCAATCGCTAGTCTAAACCACAAAAATGATCATCCTGGTCATCAAGAAGTGTCAATCACACCAAGCTAGTAAATATATGAGTTCAGCTTCATGTCCCATAACCACTTGCTTAACTTAAATATTTATGAACAAGCTGTGAATCTTCACTAGAAAATTGTCACAAAAGGGTTCAATCGAACAAGTCCAAGAATTAACCGCCGAAGTGAACACAAGCATTTCATACCACTCGTTTTACTAAGCCGTTTAATTAGATTTCTCATCCGAGTGAAGTAAAGGCTTGTATATACTAGTAGATTGGAAATCAGTTTGAGAAAACAGACTTTTGATATATAGTGTTGAAATCATTTGGAAGAAAGTGTTTTGATATTTACTTCTAGTATTAAAACCTTCATGTTTTTAAAGTGACAAATCACAGGAATTGATTGTAGAATCAACAAGTCACAAAAATTCGCGTTCGAAGACGTGAATGAAATCCAAGGAAATCATCTCAAAATGCATCAAAGTAGAAAATAGGAAGTGCGGCCTAACATGCCGAGCGACCTAAGGAAATATAGGTCGAACGACCTATAAGTGATGCGACCTAAGCTGCTGCGCGACCTAACAGTGTCAAGCTAAGGAGTGCAAGCAGGTCAAACGACCTAGCGACCTAAGCAGTGAAGGGACCATGCGACCTATTAAAGATGGAACTGCCGAGCGACCTAAGCATTCGTAATTTCTTCATGGCTGAGCGACCTAAGGGTCTACGACCTATGTGGCGCGCGACCTAATGTGGCGCGACCTAAGGCCTTACGACCTAAGGGAAACAAGGTCTTACGACCTAAAGGGAAACAAGGTCTTACGACCTAAAAGGGAACAAGGTCTTACGACCTAAAGTAATTAAGGTCAGGCGACCTAATGGTGCGACCTAAGTGGTACGCGACCTAAGTGGTACGCGACCTAACATGGTACGCGACCTAAAAGGTTGGTAAGGTCGAGCGACCTAAAGTGGTTAACGAACTAACTCGTGCGACCTAGCGACTCAGTTATTGCCGAACGACCTAAAGTTGCCGAATGACCTAAGGGTTAGCGAGCTAAATGCAGGTGAGTCTCTTCATACTCGAACGACCTAGTGAAGTAAGGCGCGAGCGACCTAAGTCCAGATCCATGCCAGAGCAACCTAGGGCCAACGACCTAGAGCAGAACGACCTAACTAGGTAAATGAAGCAGAGCGACCTACGACCTAAGTGCCGAGCGACCTAACTCGTGGCGAACGACCTAAGTCCAGAACGTGCTATTGCAGGCCTGTCTTCTCCAAACCCGAACAACCTGAGCCCAGAATTTTGCCAAAACACTAAAAATCGGGTTTTTTCACCAATTCAATCCAAACCAAATGCAAATGCATATGCACAAGTGATAGGAAATCATTCCCAATAGTCGAATGACAGTTATAGGCAAGATGTGAGATTAAAAATCTCACCTTTTCACGGAAATTGATGGAAATGAAGCTTGAGAGTTAAGCAAGATCAGCAACAAGCTTGAATCAATGTTCTTCACTTGAATTTGGAGTTAGATGTTGAATTTGCTAAAGATCTTGAGCTTGGAATTTTAATTTCTCATTCCCTCCTCCATTTTTGATAAAGCTTGAAGTGTTTGATGAAGTGATGAAGAGGAGAGGGGGTTGGGACTGAGTTAACAAATGGTTCAGCCCAAACCAAAAGCTCAAAGGAAAAAGTGACGAAAATTTCACTATCTCCAAACATATCGAAGTTTACACTCAAAAAGATCGCAAACATCATTTTGAACTCAATGGGGGTGGTCTCGAGTCCTAATTTGACCGTATGCAAAAAGTAGCTTTTCGGACCAAATCCGATTAACGATAAAATATTTAAATAAAATATTTAAACATAAAATTGATAAATATGCGGGTTGTTACAGACTCCCCTCCTTAAAGAAATTGCGTCCTCGCAATATATATAAGATGGAAATAAAAAGTAACAACCATAAAAGCATATTAACACAAAAGCAATTTGAAATAAGAAGTTCACCATAAAGAGCATGAAAGAGTAAGTCCGAACGTGCTCGCTCGATAAATCTTCTAGATTTCCCAAGAGCAATCTTTGGGATTTTTGAGAATCATTGAACTTTCACAAGAAAAACATCTTTATTTCGAAGGCGCTCAACCTCCGAAGCAATGATGCGAATAGAATGTTGCTCACAAGTCAAATAGGCAAAACTTCAACTTCCACAATAACACCGGGCTCAAGAATAAAAATCGGAATCCCAAAGGTATTTCCGTAAATAAAAGACGTGAGAAAACATCATGAATAACAGAAAATTGAGCCGGTGCAACGGCGTAGCTCAAAAAGCGATACGCCTAAGAAACTGGAAACTCGAATAACTCCGAACACCGACGTAGTACAATACCGGTACGTCCAATGAACGGAAACTCAAATGATTCGAAACACCATAAAAGAACATCGAACGCGAGTCCATAAAAGAAATGAGACGAAGTTCAACAAAATAAAGTACATCGAAACGTCCGATGAATTTGGTAGAAAGATCATAAGATACAAGGAACTTGAGTCAACGGGGTTGACGCAAGTTAAGTTCCTTATGAGAAATAAGTATTCCAAAGATTTATGATCGGGGTGGAGAACAAATTTTCCCACCGAAAACAATGATGCCATCAAATTGGACCAAAATCATAAAGGAAAAACGGGAATCTGCTTAGCAGATAAAAAAAAATGTCGAAGATGAATAGCCCACACGGGACAAAGGATATGGCTTCGTAATAATTAAGCCAATCCTTACAAAAGTCAATTCCGAAGCATAAGTAAAAATCGGCTCGGAAAGAAAAATCACATAAAATAATTTCGACATAAATAAAAAGCAAATTGAGTGTTGCGGATCCACCAACCAGATTCGCAATCCTCAAAGAAGTCAACAAGCCCAAAAATGTTTAAAGAAAATGAATTACAAGTTCTTTTGATAAAAATAATGAGATGAACTCATATCAAAAAGAACTTGAATAAGATAATCACAAAATAAATGTCATCAAGGATTGATTGAGGAGTATCTCGACCACGAGAAGTGTCACTAGGCGCATTTAGCTTTCCCTCTCTCCTACTTTGAAGTTTGGGACAAGAAGATATATGGTGACCCGAATCTTTGCAATAGTGACAACGAAGGGGTTTCAGACACTCCCTCGCATAGTGGCCCATGGAACCACAATTGTAGCATTGCCCACTGCTAGAGGTAGGGGTCTTTGCTACCGAAGTCTCTTGCTTCCCTTTCTTATTGGGGTTGGGGCCTTTGAACATAATAGGCCTCTTCATATCATTGTTGAAGTTCTGTTTGGCACCCACAACTTCAACATCACACTCTTTGTCGGCCTCTTCAAGACGAAGAGCGATATCAATGAGTTGATCGAAAGAAACTTCTAATTTCAGAAGTAATGGCTTCTTGAGATTTTTGTTTAAGCCATAGACGAATCTTTGATTCTTCTTCAATGGGGTGTTGATGTATTCTACCCCATATTTGGACAGTGACTTGAAGGATGCGACATAATCTGTCACAGAGGATTCACCTTGAACAAGGTCTATAAAATGACGAGCCAATGTCACCTTCTCTGCTTCTGGTATGAATTTCAACTCGAAGCGTTCCCAGAATTGCTCCCAGGTGATATCTGCTTCATTAATTTCAGAAATAAGAAGTTCGTACCAATCCAATGCTCTCTTGGAGCATACTGGAAGCCACCTGAACACGGTGAAGATCGATAAGATTCATGCGAGAAAAGATTCGATCGCATGATCTTAACCAAGCTTGGACCTCGATAATTGTTTCGGAACCCTTGAATGGTTTCCCACCCAAGTTGGTATAATCGTTGCACAAACGTGCAAATCCAGACTTAGGATGAGTAGGTTCCTGATTAGGACCAGCTGCTTGAGCATTCTTTACTAAATCAAGAAGCTGCTGAGCAGTCATGAAAACTCCATCCTGGGGAGTAACAGTAGATGGTCCAGCTCTGGGACGACCTGGTCTAGACATTCTCTTCTTTAAGGAAGAGAAAAGAAGAAAAGTTATTCTCCAAATAAATATCAAGCAAATCTTGATAGATAAATCAATGATTCATAAGAGGAAATAGGATGAGTCGGTTCGAAGACTTGACTTAAATCCTAAGGCACGACTCCTAAGTTGGACTTAGGACGATGATCCTTGTTAAGTTATTCTACATTGTTCCGAAGTTTGGCTCTGATACCAAGCTGTGACGCCCCACCTCAATACCCACGCTAGCCAAGAACACTACGGTGTAATGCTGTCAACTAGCACGGAGGATAAGGCTGTTGAGGAGTGACCATCCATGTAACTTCTTTGTGCGAGCACCGATATGTCAGATAGTATGGCATGTACATTATTTAAGGAGGAAATCCGACATACCGATACAAACTCAAAGCTATCACACAGTGGCTATATATAATCTTCGGAAACAAACATAGAAATAAACATAACATAAATCAGTCACAGACATCCATATCACAAAGGCGGAAAAAGATATGAATGTATATATATAACACATGAAAGTGTACATCAGAGTAGTGGTCGGAAACATCCACGATAATACAAAAGAATAGCAACACGTGCTATACAAAAGAGTAAGTACACAACATAGAGTCTATATCTCAAATGTGTACATCCAAAAACTACTAATCAAAGTAGTTAGCCAAAAGTCAGAATAATCCAGAAGAGAAGTCAAGCAGAAGCACCTGTAACATCTCGGTCTGACCCGAGTATTATTTATAAGAAAATAATAAACGGATCAGTCTAGCTATAAATATCAGATGATATGGTATAAAGTAAAAGACATGGCATGAATATTTAACAACCATAATGGCATACTACTATAAGTATGTAATTGAAAATCAACAAGAGATTAATCAATATCACAAGAATCTTCTCAAAGATAAAATAGGGTATCATACCCTAAACTTGTATTCATAACAAGTCAATGACACACAAATTCACCAATGCACAAAAATTGATATCAAATCAATGAAAATCATGAAAATTGGTGAAGCATAAATTCCAGAAATCAACACACGAAATCCAGAAATCACATAAAAAGGGGGAGGGCCTATGAGCCGAATGCTCCAAGAATGGTCCGAAGACCAATGAGCCGAATGCTCCACGAACGGTCCGAAGACCTATGAGCCGAATGCTCCACGAATGGTCCGAAGACCTATGAGCCGAATGCTCCACGAATGGTCCGAAGACCTATGAGCCGAATGCTCCACGAATGTGAGTAGAAACATTACACAACGAGGTCTAGTCTCCCTCGCAGACAAAAAGACATCGCTCAATCGCTAGTCTAAACCACAAAAATGATCATCCTGGTCATCAAGAAGTGTCAATCACACCAAGCTAGTAAATATGAGTTTAGCTTCATGTCCCATAACCACTTGTTTAACTTAAATATTTACGAACAAGCTGTGAATCTTCACTAGAAAATTGTCACAAAAGGGTTCAATCGAACAAGGCCAAGAATTAACCGCCGAAGTGAACGCAAGCATTTCATACCACTCGTTTTACTAAGCCGTTTAATTAGATTTCTCATCCGAGTGAAGTAAAGGCTTGTATATACTAGTAGATTGGAAATCAGTTTGAGAAAACGGACTTTTGATATATAGTGTTGAAATCATTTGGAAAAAAGGGTTTTGATATTTACTTCTAGTATTAAAACCTTCATGTTTTTAAAGTGACAAATCACAGGAATTGATTGTAGAATCAACAAGTCACAAAAATTCACGTTCGAAGACGTGAATGAAATCTAAGGAAATCAGCTCAAAATGCATCAAAGTAGAAAATAGGAAGTGCGGCCTAACATGCCGAGCGACCTAAGGAAATATAGGTCTAATGACCTATAAGTGATGCGACCTAAGCTGCTGCGCGACCTAACAGTGTCAAGCTAAGGAGTGCAAGCAGGTCAAACGACCTAGCGACCTAAGCAGTGTAGGGACCATGCGACCTATTGGAGATGGAACTGCCAAGCGACCTAAGCATTCGTAATTTCTTCATGGCCGAGCGACCTAAGGGTCTACGACCTATGTGGTGCGCGACCTAATGTGGCGCGACCTAAGGCCTTACGACCTAAGGGAAACAAGGTCTTACGACCTAAAGGGAAACAAGGTCTTACGACCTAAAAGGGAACAAGGTCTTACGACCTAAAAGGGAACAAGGTCTTACGACCTAAAGTAATTAAGGTCAGGCGACCTAATGGTGCGACCTAAGTGGTACGCAACCTAACATGGTACGCGACCTAAAAGGTTGGTAAGGTCGAGCGACCTAAAGTGGTTAACGAACTAACTCGTGCGACCTAGCGACTCAGTTATTGCCGAACGACCTAAAGTTGCCGAACGACCTAAGGGTTAGCGAGCTAAATGCAGGTGAGTCTCTTCATACTCGAACGACCTAGTGAAGTAAGGAGCGAGCGACCTAAGTCCAGATCCACGCCAGAGCGACCTAGGGCCAACGACCTAGAGCAGAACGACCTAACTAGGTAAATGAACCAGAGCGACCTACGATCTAAGTGCCGAGCGACCTAACTCGTGGCGAACGATCTAAGTCCAGAACGTGCAATTGCAGGCCTGTCTTCTCTAAACCCGAACGACCTAAGCCCAGAATTTTGCCAAAACACTAAAAATCGGGTTTTTTCACCAATTCAATCCAAACCAAATGCAAATGCATATGCACAAGTGATAGGGAATCATTCCCAATAGTCCAATGACAGTTATAGGCAAGATGTGAGATTAAAAATCTCACCTTTTCACGGAAATTGATGGAAATGAAGCTTGAGAGTTAAGCAAGATCAGCAACAAGCTTGAATCAATGTTCTTCACTTGAATTTGGAGTTAGATGTTGAATTTGCTAAAGATCTTGAGCTTGGAATTTTAATTTCTCATTCCCTCCTCCATTTTTGATAAAGCTTGAAGTGTTTGATGAAGTGATGAAGAGGAGAGGGGGTTGGGACTGAGTTAACAAATGGTTCAGCCCAAACCAAAAGCTCAAAGGAAAAAGTGACGAAAATTTCACTATCTCCAAACATATCGAAGTTTACACGCAAAAAGATCGCAAACGTCATTTTGAACTCAATGGGGGTGGTCTCGAGTCCTAATTTGACCGTATGTAAAAAGTAGCTTTTCGAACCAAAATCCGATTAACGATAAAATATTTAAATAAAATATTTAAACATAAAATTGATAAATATGCGGGTTGTTACAGACTCCCCTCCTTAAAGAAATTGCGTCCTCCCAATATATATAAGATGGAAATAAAAAGTAACAACCATAAAAGCATATTAACACAAAAGAAATTTGAAATAAGAAGTTCACCATAAAGAGCATGAAAGAGTAAGTCCGAACGTGCTCGCTCGATAAATCTTCTAGATTTCCCAAGAGCAATCTTTGGGATTTTTGAGAATCATTGAACTTTCACAAGAAAAACATCTTTATTTCGAAGGCGCTCAACCTCCGAAGCAATGATGCGAATAGAATGTTGCTCACAAGTCAAATAGGCGAAACTTCAACTTCCACAATAACACCGGGCTCAAGAATAAAAATCGGAATCCCAAAGGTATTTCCGTAAATAAAAGACGTGAGAAAACGTCATGAATAACAGAAAATTGAGCCGGTGCAACGGCGTAGCTCAAAAAGCGATACGCCTAAGAAACTGGAAACTCGAATAACTCCGAACACCGACGTAGTACAATACCGATACGTCCAATGAATGGAAACTCAAATGATTCGAAACACCATAAAAGAACATCGGACGCGAGTCTATAAAAGAAATGAGACGAAGTTCAATAAAATAAAGTACATCGAAACGTCCGATGAATTTGGTAGAAAGATCATAAGATACAAGGAACTTGAGCCAACGGGGTTGACGCAAGTTAAGTTCCTTATGAGAAATAAGTATTCCAAAGATTTATGATCGAGGTGGAGAACAAATTTCCCCACCGAAAACAATGATGCCATCAAATTGGACCAAAATCATAAAGGAAAAACGGGAATCTGCTTAGTAGATAAAAAAAAAGTCGAAGATGAATAGCCCACACGGGACAACGGATATGGCTTCGTAATAATTAAGCCAATCCTTACAAAAGTCAATTCCGAAGCATAAGTAAAAATCGGCTCGGAAAGAAAAATCACATAAAATAATTTCGACATAAATAAAAAGCAAATTGAGTGTTGCGGATCCACCAACCGGATTCGCAATCCTCAAAGAAGTCAACAAGCCCAAAAATGTTTAAAGAAAATGAATTACAAGTTCTTTTGATAAAAATAATGAGATGAACTCATATCAAAAAGAACTTGAATAAGATAATCACAAAATAAATGTCATCAAGGATTGATTGAGGAGTACCTCGACCACGAGAAGTGTCACTAGGCGCATTTAGCTTTCCCTCTCTCCTACTTTGAAGTTTGGGACAAGAAGATATATGGTGACCCGAATCTTTGCAATAGTGACAACAAAGGGGTTTCGGACACTCCCTCGCATAGTGGCCCATGGAACCACAATTGTAGCATTGCCCACTGCTAGAGGTAGGGGTCTTTGCTACCGAAGTCTCTTGCTTCCCTTTCTTATTGGGGTTGGGGCCTTTGAACATAATAGGCCTCTTCATATCATTGTTGAAGTTCTGTTTGGCACCCACAACTTCAACATCACACTCTTTGTCGGCCTCTTCAAGACGAAGAGCGATATCAATGAGTTGATCGAAAGAAACTTCTAATTTCAGAAGTAATGGCTTCTTGAGATTTTTGTTTAAGCCATAGACGAATCTTTGATTCTTCTTCAATGGGGTGTTGATGTATTCTACCCCATATTTGGACAGTGACTCGAAGGATGCGACATAATCTGTCACAGAGGATTCACCTTGAACAAGGTCTATAAAATGACGAGCCAATGTCACCTTCTCTGCTTCTGGTATGAATTTCAACTCGAAGCGTTCCCAGAATTGCTCCCAGGTGATATTTGCTTCATTAATTTCAGAAATAAGAAGTTCATACCAATCCAATGCTCTCTTGGAGCATACTGGAAGCCACTTGAACACGGTGAAGATCGATAAGATTCATGCGAGAAAAGATTCGATCGCATGATCTTAACCAAGCTTGGACCTCGATAATTGTTTCGGAACCCTTGAATGGTTTCCCACCCAAGTTGGTATAATCGTTGCACAAACATGCAAATCCAGACTTAGGATGAGTAGGTTCCTGATTAGGACCAGCTGCTTGAGCATTCTTTACTAAATCAAGAAGCTGCTGAGCAGTCATGAAAACTCCATCCTGGGGAGTAACAGTAGATGGTCCAGCTCTGGGACGACCTGGTCTAGACATTCTCTTCTTTAAGGAAGAGAAAAGAAGAAAAGTTATTCTCCAAATAAATATCAAGCAAATCTTGATAGATAAATCAATGATTCATAAGAGGAAATAGGATGAGTCGGTTCGAAGACTCGACTTAAATCCTAAGGCACGACTCCTAAGTTGGACTTAGGACGATGATCCTTGTTAAGTTATTCTACATTGTTCAAAAGTTTGGCTCTGATACCAAGCTGTGACGCCCCACCTCAATACCCACGCTAGCCAAGAACACTACGGTGTAATGCTGTCAACTAGCACGGAGGATAAGGCTGTTGAGGAGCGACCATCCATGTAACTTCTTTGTGCGAGCACCGATATGTCAGATAGTATGGCATGTACATTATTTAAGGAGGAAATCCGATATACCGATACAAACTCAAAGCTATCACACAGTGGCTATATATAATCTTCGGAAACAAACATAGAAATAAACATAACATAAATCAGTCACAGACATCCATATCACAAAGGCGGAAAAAGATATGAATGTATATATATATATAACACATGAAAGTGTACATCAGAGTAGTGGTCGGAAAGATCCACGATAATACAAAAGAATAGCAACACGTGCTATACAAAAGAGTAAGTACACAACATAGAGTCTATATCTCAAATGTGTACATCCAAAAACTACTAATCAAAGTAGTTAGCCAAAAGTCAGAATAATCCAGAAGAGAAGTCAAGCAGAAGCACCTGTAACATCTCGGTCTGACCCGAGTATTATTGATAAGAAAATAATAAACGGATCAGTCTAGCTATAAATATCAGATGATATGGTATAAAGTAAAAGACATGGCATGAATATGTAACAACCATAATGGCATACTACTATAAGTATGTAATTGAAAATCAACAAGAGATTAATCAATATCACAAGAATCTTCTCAAAGATAAAATAAGGTATCATACCCTAAACTTGTATTCATAACAAGTCAATGACACACAAATTCACCAATGCACAAAAATTGATATCAAATCAATGAAAATCATGAAAATTGGTGAAGCATAAATTCCAGAAATCAACACACGAAATCCAGAAATCACATAAAAAGGGGGAGGGCCTATGAGCCGAATGCTCCACGAACGGTCCGAAGACCTATGAGCCGAATGCTCCACGAATGGTCCGAAGACCTATGAGCCGAATGCTCCACGAATGGTCTGAAGACCTATGAGCCGAATGCTCCATGGATGTGAGTAGAAACATCACACAACGAGGTCTAGTCTCCCTCGCAAACAAAAAGACATCGCTCAATCGCTAGTCTAAACCACAAAAATGATCATCCTGGTCATCAAGAAGTGTCAATCACACCAAGCTAGTAAATATATGAGTTTAGCTTCATGTCCCATAACCACTTGCTTAACTTAAATATTTACGAACAAGCTGTGAATCTTCACTAGAAAATTGTCACAAAAGGGTTCAATCGAACAAGTCCAAGAATTAACCGCCGAAGTGAACGCAAGCGTTTCATACCACTCGTTTTACTAAGCCGTTTAATTAGATTTCTCATCCGAGTGAAGTAAAGGCTTGTATATACTAGTAGATTGGAAATCAGTTTGAGAAAACGGACTTTTGATATATAGTGTTGAAATCATTTGGAAGAAAGGGTTTTGATATTTACTTCTAGTATTAAAACCTTCATGTTTTTAAAGTGACAAATCATAGGAATTGATTGTAGAATCAACAAGTCACAAAAATTCGCGTTCGAAGACGTGAATGAAATCCAAGGAAATCATCTCAAAATGCATCAAAGTAGAAAATAGGAAGTGCGGCCTAACATGCCGAGCGACCTAAGGAAATATAGGTCGAACGACCTATAAGTGATGCGACCTAAGCTGCTGCGCGACCTAACAGTGTCAAGCTAAGGAGTGCAAGCAGGTCAAACGACCTAGCGACCTAAGCAGTGAAGGGACCATGCGACCTATTGGAGATGGAACTGCCGAGCAACCTAAGCATTCGTAATTTCTTCATGGCCGAGCGACCTAAGGGTCTATGACCTATGTGGCGTGCGACCTAATGTGGTGCGACCTAAGGCCTTACGACCTAAGGGAAACAAGGTCTTACGACCTAAAGGGAAACAAGGTCTTACGACCTAAAAGGGAACAAGGTCTTACGACCTAAAAGGGAACAAGGTTTTACGACCTAAAGTAATTAAGGTCAGGCGACCTAATGGTGCAACCTAAGTGGTACGCGACCTAAGGTGGTACGCGACCTAAGTGGTACGCGACCTAACATGGTACGCGACCTAAAAGGTTGGTAAGGTCGAGCGACCTAAAGTGGTTAACGAACTAACTCGTGCGACCTAGCGACTCAGTTATTGCCGAACGACCTAAAGTTGCCGAACGACCTAAGGGTTAGCGAGCTAAATGCAGGTGAGTCTCTTCATACTCGAACGACCTAGTGAAGTAAGGAGCGAGCGACCTAAGTCCAGATCCACGCCAGAGCGACCTAGGGCCAACGACCTAGAGCAGAACGACCTAACTAGGTAAATGAAGCATAGCGACCTACGATCTAAGTGCCGAGCGACCTAACTCGTAGCGAACGACCTAAGTCCAGAACGTGCAATTGCAGGCCTGTCTTCTCCAAACCCGAACGACCTAAGCCCAGAATTTTGCCAAAACACTAAAAATCGGGTTTTTTCACCAATTTAATCCAAACCAAATGCAAATGCATATGCACAAGTGATAGGGAATCATTCCCAACAGTCCAATGACAGTTATAGGCAAGATGTGAGATTAAAAATCTCACCTTTTCACGGAAATTGATGGAAATGAAGCTTGAGAGTTAAGCAAGATCAGCAACAAGCTTGAATCAATGTTCTTCACTTGAATTTGGAGTTAGATGTTGAATTTGCTAAAGATCTTGAGCTTGGAATTTTAATTTCTCATTCCCTCCTCCATTTTTGATAAAGCTTGAAGTGTTTGATGAAGTGATGAAGAGGAGAGGGGGTTGGGACTGAGTTAACAAATGGTTCATGCCAAACCAAAAGCTCAAAGGAAAAAGTGACGAAACTTTCACTATCTCCAAACATATCGAAGTTTACACTGAAAAAGATCGCAAACGTCATTTTGAACTCAATGGGGGTGGTCTCGAGTCCTAATTTGACCGTATGCAAAAAGTAGCTTTTCGGACCAAAATCCGATTAACGATAAAATATTTAAATAAAATATTTAAACATAAAATCGATAAATATGCGGGCTGTTACAAAATATTTGATATGATCTTTCCTATTTGAAATAGTTCACATATGACCATTATGAATAACTATATCTCTAGTTTGTAGCTATTTATAAATATTACCAAACTACATAAAATTCAAAACATCTCATTGTTGCATAATATCACCAAGGCTTTGATGATTACCACGAATGTGTTTTGCATATGAACAATCCATAATCTATTAAATAGCACAATAGAAAAATATTAAAAGTCTATATTGACTAAGAAGAACAAGGTCAGAATTTACAAAACATAAAGTTCAAATTGACTAAAATTACATGAAACAGTTAAAGTAAATAAGTTTTCAAAATATTATTTAACACTAAACTTATAACAAAATTTAGAATTGTGTATTGAAAGTAAAACAAAACTATTGCTTGTATATTTATACTTCTCGCCATAATACAATATGAAATTTATTATATGAAAATTATTTTAGTAATATTATGCTTTTCTTCTAACTTGATTTTCTTATATCCGTATGTTTGAGAATGAAATAAGGATCAACTTTATATTTTTTGGTTATAGAAAAAAAATTAAAGATTCTTTCAGTATTTATGTATTACAATCAATAGACCAATAAATCCTTGCAAAATAAATGTAGGAGAGAGAAAAAATAACCTCCTAATAGTAACTCCCTTTATAAGGTATTACGTTATAAAGGAGGTTGCTATTAGGTTCATAACAAAAATATGATCGATACAAAATTTGACAAATAAGAAATAACTCAACATTACTTATAATAGATTTTATAAAATAATAGAAGCTTCTATGGTGGTTGTGGATTAATAAATCCAATAAACTCCTACAAAATAAGTGAGGAAAACAGAATTTATAGCCATACTTATTGTTAATCCACCTTTTGCCAAGGCAGTAGACATGAGGATTTGACCCAACAGACCCCACGATTATCAAGGCCAATAGCTCAGAGCGATGATTGTGAGGTCTAGAAATAAAGTGCAGGCAATGATATGAAGCGATGATCGACCGAGACCAAGAGATAGACTCTCCATAATATTCTAAGTACGGATTAGTACCTCCCCTAGGCAAGAGATCAGTGCCTATCCCTTCCCTTAGGGGATCGATACATGTCCTCAATTTTTGTCCCAAACTGGATGAGACCGATATAATATGACAAGGAAGGCCCCACGAGGCTATATTCCAAATTTCAAGTTGTTTGGAGTTTGTATGCTCAAGTTATGAGCAAATTACTTAACCTAAAAAAAGGATCGGTATAAAGTGGATTGTATAAAAAGGGATCGGTATAAAAGGGGTCGACATATTTCAGCCAAGTAAGTACAATTCAATGGAAAACAATCAATATCTCAACATCTACACATCCAGTTGACATGAAACCTGGAGCAAAAGCTAATTGCAACATATGGAATACCCCATAGGGATCACACAACATTTGGAGCAAGTTGGAGGGATCGACCCCTATCCCTCCAAAGGGATCGGCTATAATCAGCCTTCGCACCATATGCAACAAAGGTCAATCAATAACTCGAGTTCTACTAATCCAACTGGCATGAAACTTGGAGGCTATACATAATATAACTTGGAGAAACTCCCCTTGGGATCGCATGTCATTTGGAGAAGTTTGAAGGGATTGGCCCCTATCCCTCCAAAGGGATCGGCTGAAATCCGAATGTATGCAACTCCACTTTACGGAAAATGCGATATCTCACAAACCGTAAGTCAAAATGGCACGAAATTTGGATGGAAAGTAGCTAACATCATTGGAAACCGCTTAGAGGGATCGCACCCCATTTGGACATCAAAATAGAGACAATTATCGATCCCTATTGTGGGCCCCAATGGGCCTGAAAATTCTTGGATGGCCTCATCATGGCCTGGAGGTTCTTCTACCAAAATTTCAGCCCAATCCGTGCACGTCTTCTCCTATAAAAACAACAGGCATGGCGTCAGAAAAGGATCATCTTTCTGCTTCTCTTTATCTTCAACCTACGCTATACTCTGCCAATTTTATTCTTGGATTTAGGATTGTAACTGTAAACAAACTACATTATAATAAAAAATGATTATTCTGGAGTGGACGTAGGCCGGAGTTAGCCGAACCATTATAAATCTTGTCTCTTTTTACTTGCTTTCATTTTTAATTTGTTTGCTCTTCATATTATATTCTCTACATTAGATACTATCTGAGATCTGTGACTGGATATCGGTGCTTTCACATAATTAGGTGTTGGTGGCCAATTTTATTGCCAACACTTATCGAAACAAAAATAAGAGAAAAACAAGAATTTGGGACACAAAATTCGAATCATAGATGTGAAATAGTAAATTTAGGATAAAAGCAATAAGTTTAAACTTGAATTAAAGTAAGGGAAAAGACATACAATAAAATAAATAACTAATTACCTTTAGATCGAGCTTGTAGATCCAGTAAGCCAAAGTCTTCTAGAAACATTTAGATAATTTGTCCATAAGAACTATATCCTTAAAGCAAAAGGTAGAAATACAACCATTGCATAATGTGAACAAAATAAAAAACAATTAAGGTGAATACAATTGAATGAGAACTGTTGATGTATTTAATCAAATTATAATCATGTTAAAAAAATATGAGATAAATAAATAAACTATTTGGAAAGAATCTATAGTTTGTTTCAAATTTAAAATTGAATTTCTTATAAAGCTGGGGATGGGGGATAAACATAACCGTGAAAGGAGGGAGAACAAATTGAAGATGGAGAAATTGAGGAAATAAGAAATTTTCTAGTATTGAATGTGCTAAGAAGAGGAAGAGACCTCAGTTGGATTAAATTAGAATAGATACATAGATGCATTTATTATGAAATAAATGTATCTATTTCATTAAAAGTGACCAAAAGTATTTATTATGGAATAAATAAATTAAATTATAATAAGTTACAATGAATATTAATGGTCTTACTTTTTATGAGAATTCTCTCTAATGTTACCTTTTACCTCTCCCTTCATCAAACCAGCCAATAGTTGATGAAAAACCAAACCATATTGTAAAAAAGAAGAAGTTAAACAAAAGTCGAATAAGAAATCAATAATAAAATTAAAAATTAGCAAGTATAACCTAAATTAGAAAATATAGAAGAAAAAACCTAAGGAAAATATTTAATGGTATACAATATTAGATATTATCTATAGTAATAAGAATAAGTAGCTTATGTATCTCATAATAGACCAAAAAAATAAGTAATTTATCGCGTAAACATGATTATAAAGATCTATATGATAAATACCAAATATATAAAGCACGAAATAGAAATTAAAACAACACACAACTCATGAGCAATCAGTATTTATTAACAAATGTTATCACTAAGATATATTTTTAGTCATAACTAAATAGTTCAAATATAAATGCATGGTAGTTCAAAGTGGTTAACATGAAAGAAATAACAAAGCCAATGATGTATTTGAGTAGATGATATGAAAAGAAACACAATCGTGAAGATATCTAATGATAAATTTCTATATAAAATCATAAAATCACAAAAATCATGTCATAAACTAATCAATAGTTATTCACTTTGTTTCACAAAAATTAAAAAGAGATCATAACTAAATATGCAAATTTGAAAAAGTAACCTTAGACTTATAAACATACTTTTCATAATTTAATATAAGAAAAATTAAATTTGATGAACTATTTTAGACATCTGTTACAACCAAATAAGGTAAAAAATAAATGAATAATAATTAAATGTAGGTATAATGAAACAAATAAAAAAGTCAAGAATTTAATTATGCATATGATAAAGAATGATATACAACCGCTAAACCATAGTATATCTTAATATAAAATTATCAATTTAATAAAATTTATGTCATAATCCAAGAATAAATGGTTAGATATACAAACTTATCATTTAAGTTGTTTATTTTTATGAAGATAATCACCTAATTGCTCTTAAAGAGAAAGTGATCATAACAAAATATACAAATTTGAAAAAACAGAAAGGTTTGGATTCATAAATATACTTTTATCATTCTTAAATAATAATTTAAGAACAACAATCAAAAAGTAAAACAAAATCCAAAATAAATAATTTTAACAATTAAATTTGTAATGGCCCGGATTTTCGACGGTTAATTTTGAATATTTAAGTGGTTTTAAATATTGGATTTGAGATTATAATTTAGTTAGTAAGATTTTAAAACTGGGATTTCAAGCGATTTCGTCAATTTTTGAAATCGTCGATTTAATCGACGAGTTAAAATAGTGATCCGAGGCACAGTCTTGGATTCAACAAAACTAGTTCCATTAGATATGTAATAGTGTATTATTATCGGATTTCAAATTTCATAGCGTTTGGATTTACTGTTTAGTCGTACGATCTGAATACGCCTGAAAATAATTTAATTGAATTTAATTTAAATAGTCGATTTAAAAACTATCTTTTGCATACGATCGAATTAGGTCACGAAACTCATTCCATTGGGTTCAGAATAGGGGTATAACATTAGGAACGCCAGGCGGCACGCCTCAATAGGAATTTGGGATTTTTAGTTATATTAAACAGAATATTTTATAATTAAATAATATTTTAAATCATTTGAAGTCAAACCTTATCCTTAATACTCGTACACGAGAAGTTTCTCCTCAGTTTTTAAACCGCGTAATCTTCCTCTTTATTTTTCTCTCGAGTTCAAATCGAAACCATGTTTTTCCTCCTTATCTTCTTCTAAACGAAATCCAAATCGCAGAAGAAAAAAATACGCGATCGAAACCATAACGAGGCGCGACCATAGCGTGATGGCGGAGGGAAGTGGCTTACCTGGAGCGCGACGTCGAGGTGGACGAATGAACTATTGTGTTTGATTTTAGGGTTTTGTAACTACCCAATTTTTTTGTAAATATTTTTAAATCATTTTAATTTTTTTTTCAATATTTCTATTTTTAAAACATTTTTAAAGTATAGTTATAATTTTTAAAAGAGTAGTTATAATTTTCCAAAGATAACTACATTTTGTTTGCAATTTTTAAAAGCTAGTTTCAATATATTAAGCATTTTCTTTATTTATCTTCCTATTTTCCTAAAAACAAAATTTTCTTTTTCTTTTTCACTTTATTTCAGTTGTCTTTTTTATTTTATTTACTGATTTTTGTTTATTTATTTTGAATTAAAGAGAAGTGGAATTTTGAAAGGACTTAAGCTTAAAAACTTTTGACTTTTGGTTAACTAGACTTTTCACTTTCTTGCCTTTCCATATTTTGGCCGTTCACTTCATTGCTTTAGCCGTGTGTTTTAATTCTTTTTTCACGTGAAACACATCTCATTCCATCACAAAATTCGGCCATTTCAGATCTGAGAAAAACAACTTTGGTAATGGCTCCTTTTTCTACCTTTTCTTATTCTTTTTCTTTTGATTTTCTTCCATTTTGCTTTGATTTTCCTCTAGCCTTGCTCGGCCATCCCCTCCACCATCACCTCCGACCACCACATCCACTTCTTCCCACCATCCACAGCTACAACACATCCTCCTCCTCCGACCTATACTGGCCGTGACCTTCATGTGAACCAAATTCCACAAAAACAATGTCAAACTTCCAAAACTATGCATAGCCGAGCTAGACTTCACCACCACCGCCGCCTCCTATTGCTCCACCGCCACCATGATATGACCTCTGACCATCCCCCTCTCCTCTGACCTGACCTGAACAATGAATGGCCAAGCCCAAACCATGCATAGGCCGAGACCATTGTTGACCAAAAACCCCTTGTTTACCTTGCCTTTTGCACTCCTCATGTTTGTAACTTCCAAACCCTTGGCATTCTTGACTTAGACTTGCATTTCCAGTCCAAACCAGACCATTAGCAACCTGAAATCAAGTGTGGCCGAACCTATATAGTGTTGTGGTCGAGCAAAGTTGGGTAGAGATCAAGCAAAAATGGTTTAAAGGCTTGGTGATGTCTTTTATAAATTCTATTTCAAGTTTGTTTTAAAATATTTTGCATTATATTTTTATTCATACTTGTCTTGTTTTACTTGGTTGTTACAAGATCAATAGCATGGCTCTCTTCTACATCCAAATCTAGTCATGCTTTCGTGCTTTCCGGATTTCTGTTTGTGTGTTTTGTTTGCGAACTCCAGCTTTATAGAGGTGAGTAATCACACCTAACATTCATACTTATATAACTGTGAATTGATAGCAAGTGAAAGTGTATAAATTATTATATCGTGTTATACCTGCCTGTGATGTAAATTTTATGATGTTAAACCCTGTTATTAACTTGTCACATCATCTGTTATATTTTACTATACTGTAATTTATTTCTGTTAAATCACACTGCAAGTTCCTTGTAGAATAGAATCACTATGGGTTGAAATGATACATACCCGAACGGATTTTAGAATAGGGAAAGATCGTTATGGGCTGAAATGATAAGCCTGAGCGATTTTTATTTATTTTATTTACTTGGGATTGCGGGTTTGAAATGATAAAACCCGGATTTTCTTTGTAAATTACGGATTGAAATGATATATTATCCGTATCACTTGACTTAGGCTAGAAAATATTATACAGACCCGTGGTTATTTTATAAAGTTTTTTGGAAATTTTTAAGTATTTTAAAAATGTAAAAATATAATAATTTGATTTAAATTGAATTTAAAATGATTAAATAAAAGTATAATGATTTTCTATGTATTAAAAATGCAAATAAATGAATGGAAAATTGTGATTTAAAATATAACTAAATTTGGAAATTTTGATTTGATTTTTTTATGGAAATTAAATTTTATTTGAGAAAATGAAAATTTAAATTTAAGTGTTAATGTAAATTGAAAAAAATGGGAAAATGGGAAAATTGTACACTTGAATTTAATAAGTGAAATTATTGGAAAATTGGAATTTATTGTGAAAATTTACTTTATAAAAATCATAAGTTAAAGGTATTTAAATGAACATTTTTGATGTGGAAAAATATGACTTTTATAAGTTTAAATGATTTAAATTGAAGTTTATTTGTGGCTGGAATTTTATTTAAAACCTGGAAATTCAGTTAATAGCACTTCAGAAATGCTATCATTTCTGGAAATGAACTAAAACTGAACTAAATAGAATATGCAGCACTTTGTAAGTGCTGTAGTTGCAGAAGTAAACTAAAGACTAAATTTAACTAAGGGCTATGACAGCACTTTGTAAGTGCTGTAGTGCTGAAACTAAAACTTGAACCAGAAATTTATGAAAGAGCTATTGTAGCACTTGTTAAGTGCTACAGTAGGCTGAAATGTGATTTTTGAATATAATTGAACTACTGCAACAGTTTTTAAACGCTGTCTTTGCTGAATTGAATTAAATCTTTTAAGTTGAACCCTGAACTATTACAGCAGTTCTGTAAATGCTCTCTTTTCTGAATTGAACTATTTTTCCTTTAAAACCGAACTATTACAACTGTTTATAAAATGCTGTTTTTGCTGAATTGAAGTGTTTTCAAATATAACTTACTGTAGCACTTTCTAAATGCTGTAAAAGCTGGAATTTTGATGTTTTAATGTATTTAAGGGAATAAACGAACTCAGAAAAGGCTAAGGCCCCGTTTGGTTTGCTGTTTTTAGTTTTGTGTTTTCGTCTAAACAAAAATACGCATTTCTTATATATTGTTGGAAAACACACAATTTCGAAAAATGAAATTAACATAGAAAATAGAAAACAAGTTTATTTGATTTTTCGTGTTTTGAGACATAACAAAAGGACAGAAAACAATTCATCTTCTCCATTTCCCGTCCGTCGACGCAATGGCTAAGAATTGTAAACAAAATTCCACATTTTCTTGTATTTTGTAGTGTAGGTTGAAAACACAAAACACAAAATTCAAAACGAAACCAAACGGGCCCTAAATTTTTGGGAATTGAATATTTGATTTAAAGGGATAACAATTTTAAATTTTAATGGTTTAAATGAAGTATTTTGATTTGAAATATAAACTGTTTTTAAATTTATAACCACGGTTTATAATAACGATTGGTTGTTAAAGAGACCGGGATCAGATATGGACATACTCTCTGCCGATACCGAAAACCACTTTGACAACTGTGTACGCGGTGGAGTTTCCAGAATGAAGTAGGATGGTGGCGACGATCCTAAGGTATATACGTGGACCCAACTCCCGTGAGTTGGCATAAAGTGGCTAAAACATGAGCGATTGACGGGCCAATGAGGTAGCACCTCTGATCGGACGCACTTCTTTGATACCATTCTATTACTTTGTGATTGATTGGGTGCACCCCTTGATTTGGGAGTGTTGTTCGATGTAACAACCCGTAAATTTTAACTATTTTAATAACGTAATTAATTGAAATTTTGTGAAATTTTAAGCAATAAAATTTTGAAATTTAAATTTGATATTTGAAATGCGTCTATTTTAACATAGCAACTGGTAAATTTTCATCAGATAATTTGGAAGTTTATTTTCTAGTGTAATTTTATTCCAATTTATATCAGTTAAAAATTGATGATAATAAAAGTGTTCCGAAACCTAAATATGTCAACATGAGAAAATTTATTTAGAACACTCTGAATCAGACTGCGAAATTCGTTTCGCGAAATTCGGACGTTTCTAGCTCCGTTTGGATTTTTCCGTACGGAATAGCAGCGTTTATCGATACCGATTATCGACTTTTGAATGGATAATCGTACCACTGATATCTGTGTATCGTTTTGATCGTCCCATCGTGCTGACCTCTACGGTATATTCATTTCTGTGTTTTGGAGTCTGGTACGTGTCGGAATCCGCGAAACAATTACCCATATCGGTACCATTTAAGCCTTTTGGTCTACCGTGACCATTCATTTTTCCATGATGCAAAAGCTGTACAACAACTAGTCTTTTTCCCATAATTCGATAAGGTGGCTGTCACTATTCCCAACTGTTCATTTATGACATTTGCTTTTACCATTCGTTTTGTAGTTCAAAACAAAAATAAAATCTACTGTTACATTTTTATCTTCCTCCCACCTTATTTCATTTGTAAGATGATGCTCATCTCTAGAACGCAATACAACTTGCCGATCCCCTCCGTCCCTCTTCCCTCCCCACAGTGCGGCCTCCAAGACCGAGCACGATCCACCCTCCTCCGTGGATCCGCTGCGTCTTCTCCTTGCCTAGCCAGTAGTCTAGGCCGAGCTCCACCACCGAGCGCATCTCCACCAAGAGACCACCAACGCACCTCCTTCCCGCAACCCTCAACAGCCAGCCTCCGACCGGTTTCCGCCTCCACCTTCCCACAGTTGCAGAATGTCCTCACTTTCACGCATCAACCCCGGCCACTTCTCCGGCCATTCATGCATGCGGCAACCTCTGCCTAGCGTGCAGTCGTCTCCTCTATTATATATTAGGTAATTTAATTGTTTATATAGGTTGGATTTTATTTTATAAGTCTGGTACATATAAGATTTGTAAGTATCTATATTGAGATATTGATATTTTAGTTAAAACTTTGTTATGTATTTCAAGTTTATAAATATACATATCTGGTTATAGTCCAATATAGATAAGGTTGTTTGTTTATATTTAAAATTGTTAAATAATAATATACATGCGTCAGTTTCTATATGTTTGATTACATAAGTTTGCATGCTAGTTATATATATATATATTATATATATAATAAGTATATGTATGTGATTTTGCTTTCCAGTTAGTTTACGAATAGAGCACAAGTTTATATATTTTATATATATGCAGCTGTGACAGTATTTGTATATTACACTTTAATAAATGTATAGCCTATATAATATAATATAGATGTTATATATATATATGTTACGTCAGAAGCTTTATATAACATGAAGTCGTATTGGTTATTTATAATCTGTTTGTATATACATATAGGCTATATAGTATTATCTATCATTGTATGTATAGTATAGGGAAGTTGTTTTCAATTATATATATTGTGTTTGCCGTGTATATGCATCAGCTTGAAAAAATATATGTTATACTGGTGTGCGTATATATTCACTTTTCTAGTATTTTAACTTATACAAATATTCTTTGCTGTATGTTACGTAGGTTATACCAGTTTATGTATATTTTCATTTATGAAAATTTTGTAATCTGCATGCTGTTTATGATTTGGATATATATAATATACATTTACTTAACTATAGTGAGTCTGCACACATTTACTTAACTACTATCTGTTTGCATGTGTCTATAGTAGTATACATATAATACATTAGGCTTGAATATGGATTTCATCAGTATTCACATAGTTGGTAATTTGTGTAGTATATATACTGATCTTTGTATTAGTAAATATGAATATATATATACAATGATGTTTGATTTAAGCAGTTTCAAATTTAATATCTGTATAAAGTTTTATTTTAAATAATTAGATATACCTATATATAGTTTATATGAGAAGTTTTGGCAGTTTTATAACAAGTTATATAAGATTAAAATATTGATTTTTAATAGACTAATAATAATATAATATTTTATATATCTCGTTTCAGTCTATATCAAGCAGACTTTGATTTGTTTTCATTGATTCTATTTATCAGCTTGTTCATCGAATCGTGTCCATCTAGCTTTACTTCGGAAGTCGTGCTTGCATTTTGTAACTCAATCTCATTGTCTACTCTCTCTAGCCTCGAAAGGTGAGCAATCACTCACGATTAACGTTCTTATATTTATTAAATTTGATTTCAATTGAAACAACAATTGAAATATGCTGCTGTTAGTTATTTACATTGCTATATATATGCTATTATCTGTAACTGTTCACCCGTGACATCTGACACCATTATCTGTTATTTATTTTGACAATATATGCCTGTTATGTTATTATCATATCTGTTATCACTCTACAAGTTCCCTGTTAGTATTGAATTCACTATGGGTTCAAATGATACATACCCGAACGATCTGTAGAATAGCAGAAAATCGTTATGGGTTGCAATGATAAACCCAAGCGATTTTCATTGAATTGAATTTGGGATTGCGGGTTGAAAAGATATATACCCGTATATATATAAATTACGGATTGAAATGATAAATATCTGTATCACTTGACCATAGGGTAGAAAATTTTATACATACACCGTTGGTCTATATATTGATTTTAATAAATATTTTGAAAAATGATTTCTATGGTTTTGAAAAGAAATATATGGTTTTAATAAATATTGATTTTAAAGATTTATTAAAGTTGATTTAATAAAGTTAATTTGAATCAATATAAAATATGTTTAAGTATTTATGTAAAATTTATATTTTCAAATATAGAGTTTATAATGTTTCAGGTTGAAAGATAAATTTGAAATTGATTTGGAATTCTTAATTATTTAAGAATTATACTTAAATAAGTTTGTTTTGAAATCTATTAAATTTGAAATTTTAAGATATGTTTTATAACTTGAATTTGATTAAAAAGTGGCTTAAATGAATATTTCAAACTTATATAAATTTAAATGGGATATTTTGTTTATATAAATTTGTAAATTGAAGTTGTATTTAGATGCATTGAAATGATTAAAGAAATATCTCAGAAACGAAATGTAATGAAATTAAATTGAGATATAAATGGAATTATCAAATTTACTTTTTAAAATGTGGAATATTTAAAGCTTTGAAATATATTGAAATTTAATGGTTTATTTTGTGTTTCAAATCTGTATTTGAAATCGTTATAATTCGAAATGATTTATTGAGAATTTGAATTGAGTTGAAATTTATGAATTGAGATTGAATTAAGTTGAATTTGGAAGTCGAGTTAATTTGAATCGATTTGTGAATTTGTGGAAGCTATTTTATTTTATAAAGTATTTTTAAACTATATCTACAACTATTTATATTTTACTTTATAAATTATTTTAATATAAACTATTTTATATAAATCATTTTCAATATATATTATTTTATTATAAACTATTTTAACTTATAACTATTTTATATAAACTATTTTTATTTTATAAACTATTTTATTATATACACTAATTTTAATATCTAAACTGTTTAAGAGGGAAGTGTTATGAATTCCAAAATGTTATGATTTCAAACTATAGTTCAAGGTGTTATGAATTTCAAGGTTTTGATTTCCAAAGTGTTTTGATTTTAAAAGAATTACGATTTCGAAAGCGATATAACTTTGGAAAGTGATATGATTTTGGAAATGGATTTATTTGAAGTGAAAATGATATCGTATGGATATGGTTTTGAAATGGCAATGATATTTCGGTTTTGAAATATAAACTATTTTGGAAGTTTATTAAATGACCAATCGGTGTAATAATTACGTAGTTATTGAAGAGTCCGGGATCGGTTAGGGACATACTCTCTGTCTAAACCGAAAACCACTTTAATAACTATTATACGTGGAGTGTGATCCAGAATGAAGTGGTTGGAATGATGTACGTTGATGATTGAAGAAAGAGAACGATAATGGATGACCTTGACACTTGTGTCAAATTGGAAATGACTTAAACAGGAGTCGTGCCGGGACAGTGAGGTTAGCTACCTCTAGCGGACACACTTCTTCGTAAACTACTCATTACTTGTTTTTGATTGGTGCGCACCCTTGAATTTGGAGTGTTGTATCGCGGTGTTGCGATCGTTGCGGCGATGCATTCTCACCAGTCCGGATCGGGCAAACGGTAGTTTCACTACCTTGGGTATTGCCTCATGTGCCTTGTCATACTCGTATGCGCAACCACTACGATTTGTTTCGTGTTATACCTATGGAGTACTCCCTGATAGCCCACTAGTTTACGGTGGAGTTTACAGTGCTGTATAGACTATGACGCTTATATAAAATGTGTTAAGGGGAATAATGGTAACGCCCTAACGCTATTTTGATACTTTATATTACTGATAGGCATTATCTACTTAGCGTACACTACTATATATAAATAGTTTAACGGATCCTTAGAGGATGGTTATCCCAAACATCCTTTGAGTTACTTGTATTTTCAGTTGTTATTTCACTTGAGTTGGATTTATTGATATAAGAATGTTAATCCTGACTTGAGTGTTTTGTGTTTTGCTTCACGCTCGGGTCAGACTGAGTGTACCAGTATTCAAGACTCACCTTTGGAGTTGGAGCTTCGCTTGGAGACCCAGCTATCTATCGATTCTGCTATCAGTTATTCAGTCGATCCCAGTGATGCATTCAGATCTTGTATTTGATTATTGTATTGAGACATCTATGTACTCGTGACTTTTGTTGTACCTTGTTTAACTCTGTTATATATATATATATATAGTATCTTCATGAACTACTATTCTTTTGCTTCCGCTGCATTATTTTTATATTACTCTGTGTCTGTGATCTGTGATTATTTTATTTACTGTATATGCTGAGTTTTTGCCAAATTTTATTTACAATCTGATATTTTGAGCAATTCAAATCCGGCATGTATGGATGCGAATGGGTCAAAATTTGGGTCGTTACATCGAGGTGGGCGGTAGTGGCTGCTATGCGTTTCCACCAGCCCGGATGCGTAATTGGTATATCTACCCTGGCATTGCCTAGTTGTGCCGTGTCACTTACCATAACGAGTTTTACTACGAGTTGTGATTTCTCCCGTAGCCTGTGGAGTATCGAGGGTAGCCCCCATTTTGGGAGTATGCTAATACTGGATAGACTACTGGGACTATTACGTGTTAAGGGCTATATGGGTAACCCCTTGACGCTATTAAAAAGTATGTTTCTTTTATATTAGACATTATTATAATAGCGAATATTACTACATAGTAGATAGTTTAACGGATCCTTAGAGAATGTGAGATCCCAAGCATTCTTTAAGTTACTTGTACTTTTATTACAGTTCACTTGAGTTGGTTTACATTGTATAAGTATGTATGTCCTAACTCGAGTGTTTGTGTTTTATGTACGCCCGGGTCAGCCTGAGTACTCACAGCTTTGGACTTCACCTTTCTGGAGCCAGGAATCGCTGGAGTTTCTGCTTATCTAGTTATTTATCCATTTTAGTTTCAGTTGTTCTATTTCAGCTTTTGTATTAGAGACATATGTATTTGGGATTTCTATTATACTTGTTTTAGAACTGTATTTATTTTCAGACTATGTATTTTGTATCTATTTTTGAGACTCTGTATTGTAGTGGCTTCATGAACCACTATTTTTTTATTTTCCGCTGCGAGTTATTCTGATATTTCTGTGTCAGTGATTCTGTGAATGATTTTATTTGCTCCAAATTTTATTACAATCTGTTATTTTGCATTATTCAAGTCTGACATGTGTGGATTATTGTCGATTTGAATAGTCCAAAATAGTGGGTCGTTACAGGTTTGCTCGATTGAGAGGAGAGGCGACGACGATGGTGAGGTGCACAGGCGGTGGCGCGACAAAGGAAGGAGGCGAGGTGGTGGCAGTAGTTGAGGCGAATGCGACTACGTGTAAAAAAAATGACGATGAATGCGTGAGGGCCTGGTGGAGAGAGGAGGCAGTGCTAGAGGCGAGGCTGGGCAGTCAAGTCATGGATGTCGGTTGGAGGTCCAGTTCACAGTGGTAGTGACGGTGATTGATCGAAGGGGATGCTAGGGTTTCAATTTTAATATATATATATATATCTATATATATATATATAACGGCTCAGATCTGATCTCCTAGAAGCAGCGGCCTAGGATGCTTGGAAACGTGATTAGCAGCAGGGTTAGCAACGTGGTAAGGTTAATTAAATTTGTTAATTAGTAATTAGTCTAAATTTAATAAGTAGTTGATTAATTATAATTAATTTGAAATCATAAATTTATATAATTCGACATTTGCTTTTACGAGGGTCAATTGAATGGAATTAGCCGTTTGGATTCGTAGCTGCGGAATATACGTAATGGAATAAAAATTGGAACGGATTACAATTAATAATAAAGGTGAGTAAATCTCACTCATTTGGATAATTTTTGTTATTTTAAAATAGTTAAAATCATTATTTGATTGATTGGATGAATTGATAATTATTATAATCACTTGGATGTTATATTATATATATAGTAGTATTATATTATAACATCCCGCCTTTTTGGACGTTTTAAGCAGACACACATGCCGACTCAAACCATATAGAAGGGCGGATTGTTATTGGGGTGAATAAGAAAAAGCAGAGAAAGAAAAAAACAAAATAGAATCTCGCAGCGGAATGACAAAATATAATAATCAAATAACAGTTCATGAAGCTGTATACAAAACATTTGATTATACTTATACAATACAAGATCAGAGTTACACATATCAGAGATAAATAAATGATAATGCAGTGGAACAGTATGATGTAGTGGAATAATATAGTAAATAATAGTAGTACAAATCTTCGTCTTCATCCTCCAGAAATAAGGTCTTCAAATCCTGAAATGCTAAGGCTGACCCGAGAGAATTGAAAAGACAAAACACTCGAGTCAGAACTAAAAGATCTTATGCAAGTCAAATCAACGGTAAATAAATATGAGTGTAAACGGTGTTGGAGATGTTTACGGGGTTTGACATCTCTTATCCAGTGTCTAACGTGAGTGCAATGACTTAAGAGATGTTCGGGATTCACATCTCCTAAGGATCCGATAAACTATCTACTATGTAGTACAGTACGCTATTATAATATGTCTACAATAAGATAAACTATTAAAATAGCGTTAAGGCGTTACAATATCCCCTTAACACATTTTATAATGCCAATAGTCTATACAGTACCGTAACTCCCCGTAAACTGGGGCCGCCAGAGGATACCCCATAGGTACGACATAAAACAAACTTGTAGAAGGCATGCTAGGGTAGGTGACACGGCACAACTAGGCAATGCCAGGGTAGATATACCAATTACACTTCCAGACCGGTGGTAACGCATAGCATCTACTACCTCCCACCTCGAAACACACTCCCAAATCAAAAATCGAGGGTGGCCACCAAATAAATCGCAAAGTCAGAATATAGTATCGATGGAATGTGCCTGATCGGAGGAATGACCTCACTTAGCCCGTCAATTGCTCCTGTTTTAGCCACCTTATGCTAACTCATGGGAGTTATGTAACGACCCTGGAATTTAAATTTATTTAAATTAATAATTAAATGAATTTTTGAATTAAATTGAGTAATTAAATAAATTTTTGGATAAAAATTTGTAAATTTAATTGATAAATTGAGAGCGAGTTTCCCTGGATCAAATATATTCTATATAAATCCTTTTAATTTAAAAATATTATAAATATTGCATATATGTGAATATATATGTATATATGATATATGAGTAAATTTGAAATTCTATATATAAGTATATATATATATATATATTTATTTGGATTTAAAATTGTAAATAAATGGTTTGATAATAATTTTAATTTATAAATTTAATATAAGATAAAATTTTAGTCAAATATGCAAACAAATACAATATTAAGTAAAACAAACAAAACTTTATATTCAAATACAAAAGCCTGGAAGTTAAATCAAGCAAATGTAGACAAGATAAAAAGAGAGAATAAAATTCAAAGTTAAAAAGAAAAGAAACAAATAAAATACATATACACTTTAACAAATACAAGCCATCACTATCATCTCAAATTTGTACAGCTGAAATGGAGTATGGAGAGGAAAGTATATATGTACAAGGCATTAAATGCCAGCACTTCTAGCATGGCCGAACAAAGAAAAAATTATATCACTATATTGTACAAAATAATAACCTACCATATCACTTCAGCCTTACCTGATGTACAAGATAATATCACCTTGTATAAAGAAAAAAAAACAACACCACCTGTACAAAGTAATATACCCTGTAAACTTCTTATATCCATTCGTTCATTTTCAAACTAAGAAAAATGGAAGCAAATATCATCTATAAAACCTAAAACAAATCTCAACCTCAACAACAATACAAATCCATGCAACCAGAGATCAAAGAAGTTTTTGGCTTTCAATTTCAAAAGCCTGTTCAACAAAAAAAAAAATTGCATCTCTGTTCTTTTCTGAAAAACAGGTGAGTAACGCTTTAAAATTTTTTAAGTATGTGAATTGGGTTGCATGATAAAAATCTGGAATGTTATGCTTTATATATATACATACTTTTTTCTGAGTATACATATGTATGTCTGGACGATTTTGTATGATGTTCCTCTCTGCTTTATATTATAGAGTTTAATTTAAATTCAAACTTCTCTTCTTTCACCTCTGATCTCTAATAGGCTCTAAACTCCAGCAGATTCAGTTTGTTTAAGCAATGAACTAGGATATAGAAAAAAGTAGTATAAACATGTGTATATCTATATAGTGCCTGGAACCCAGATTTTTTTTCAGTAAAACTTTTGAATATGTTAAAATTCATTTGATACCATTCTCTGATTCAAGTATGTAACATGATTTGGTCTGGAAAGTTATGATTTTTAAAATAAAAATCGAAATTTTAAGTGGAGTATTGGAGGGGAATTTTTGAGTTGCCTGGGATTTAGTCTTTGGTCAAATTTTGATGATCTGAGTGACTGGAGAGATCGGGGTTCTTCTTATTGATGAAGAAGTGATCGTAGATGCTGGAAAAAATGGGTGATGGTGATGAAGTTCACCAAGGAAGATGCGGTGGTGGGTTTTCTTCTAGAACCCTAGATTTTGCAGTGGTTAATGTTTCGATCCCCACGACTTGTGTAGGCGATCGAGTGTAGCGAGTCTCAGGGAGGTGGTAGCGCGGTAGTAGACGAGTAGTTGGCCGAAGTTTCGAATTTTCTGGTGGCCGGAATGTCGAGAACGACGTGGTTTCCAGTTTTGATGGTGGGCCAGTGATGTTTCCAGGTCTGCGATTTTGGCTCGATTTTGTTTTTGGGGTGGTGGCGAAGTTCAGATGGTTGGGGATTGGAGTATGGAGGATCGTTGACGGGTTCGATGTCGCGGTGTCGCCTGAAGTTGGTCGGAGCTACTGTGCACGTGCACGAGCTTGATAATGTCAGCCTGGGGTTTGTTGTCTGGGAAGAGCAGAGGAAACTCGAAGTTTTCTCGAGTAACTTGAGCGTTTTACTCGAAATAATTGGGTTTGGTCTCGAAGTAGTTTTAGCGTGCTTTAGTTCAAAAACTGTTAACTGTTGTGTGAAAATGCTCTCGGGGAAACTCGAGTAAATCGCGTGCAAGACTCGAAGCAGAGGCGTGAAAACTCGGAGCAGGCTGTCTGGTCTCGAGGCAGAAGAATGATTCCAGTTTTAAATAAATTTGATTTTCCAGGTTAAATTCGAGTTCAAAAATTTAACAAGTTTTTAATAGTAGTTTAAAATCAAATGGTGGATGGATTCAAGAAATATTGGAATTCGAAACTGAAATTTTAAATTTATTTTAATTCTAAATGTTTGAAACAATATATAGTTTAAATAATCAGTTTTAAAAAGAGTAGTTTTTGTTTAAACAAATGTTAAAAGGAAATTTTATAACTTTAAGTTTTTCAAGTTAATAATTATTTTATTTTATAAATTTAATTAAGAATTAAGAGGAAATTAAATATAAGTAATATATATATTTAATTTACTAAGAATTAAAGGTTAATTAAGTGTTTAATTTCAAGAATAATTAATTGACTAATTAACTAATGATAATGATTGAATGATAGATAATTAAGTTTATAAATTAATAATTAAGAGATAATTGATCTAAAATTTAAGGTAATTACGTAAAGATGATAAATTTATTAAAGGTGATTAATTAATGATAATTACTTAATAAAAGTAATCAAATAGGGATAATTACTTGTTATGATCAATTAAGGGAAATTAATCAAATGGGGAGTTATTAGATGAGATTTGTTAAGATTAATTTATTTTGTAATTAATTAAATAAGTAATTTGAGGTTTAAATTAATTTAATAATTAGAGATTAATTAACGGGTAGTTACTGGTTATAATTAATTGATGAATTATAACAGAAGATCAATCAATGATTTAAGAATCATTAATCCAAATGTTTTATAATTAATTAATGATTAATTAACCAAGATTTGTAGTATTCATAAGTAATAAATTTGATTTGAATTAATCAAACAATTTACTGACCTTACTTATGAACGTTTGGATTCTATTGAATGATTTGATTGTTTGATATCCCTGATATATGATGCTTTGTGATATACCCTGATTTATGTTGAGATCTGTAATTTCTTTATCTGTGATATTTATACATCTGTGATCTGTATGTGAAAGATAAGCGTTATAGTTTATATCGCTTATCAACTATATCCTGTATTTTGATCTGTGATAATTGATGTTGCACTACTGTGTAAAACCCCTGGACTACACCATACACACACAAATATGGATTTCACGTGGAAATCGGTTAAGTCATAGATAATTTAAATCTGATGTTTTTAAAAATTGAAATTTTAATTTCAATTGATTTTGAAATTGGAAATTTGGGGTTTACAATGAAAAGCTTTTGAAACGGGATTTCAAATATAAAAGTTATTTTGAATAACTTAACCGAGTTTTGAAAATTTAAATAATTTGATTTAAATTTGAATTCAAGTTTGAAATTGAATCCTATGATTTGAAACTAGGGATTAAAAATGTTATAAATGTGTTTATATGAAGTTAAACCATTTAAAAGTATAATTTTGAGAATTTGAATTTAACCCAAGAACCTTAACTCGTATTAATGAATCAGATTTCCAAAATGAAAACTGTTGTTTTAAAAGGAATAAAAGCTTTCAGATTAGAAATGAAATTCCAGTTTAATTAAAGGAATTTCAAGATTAAATTGGAATTATTTTTCCAAGTTATGAATGAACTGTTTTAAAAAGCTATGAATTAAATCTGTTATCTTAACAGATTTAAAATGATGATTTTTTTAAACCATCCGGAATGGAATTGTTTTGAAAGCTATTAGTTAAATCTTTGATTTAAAGATTTAACGAATTAATTAAACTGAAATGGAAATCGATTTGGAAAATCTGTGAATGAATCTTTGTGAAATTAAGTGAACTTTGTGAATTGAATCTTTTTGTTTAAAAAGATTAAAATGGTAATTTGTTAAACCATTTGAAGAAAGATTTTTGGGTAATAAGTTGTGACTTAATTGAAATCCCAATATCCATATGTTTTGAATATTGCGCTCACTATTCGGGTTAGCCGGGAAAAGACCTTTGGGTCATATAACCCATTCCGAATAGTGATACGTCGTATATGGATGGCATTTGAAGACCGGTGTTGAAGACCGGATATTTTTCGAAAATGAAAGGACAACCTGTCGAATGTCTCTGCACTGAGTTGCTCCGGTATAGAGATTTATATCACTCTTTTTGTGACGGGAAGTCCGGACGTGATTGGAAATTACCCGGAATTGCAAGGGCTTCGTAAGAAGTGCCTTCGGTTCTGTTCGATCCCGGAACAGACTTGTATGGTTACATGTCTGACATTACAATTTGAGATATAAAGCCGATTTCTTTCAAATACATTTCTGTTGGTGGCGGAGAATTTATTCTCTTAGCTTAACACCCTTCTCTGAGACGTACGAGCTCAGAGGTTATGTAGTTGAAATTTATCAGCGATATATCCCAATTTGGTAATGTGGCATGCTGAGTGTTGCTGTGTGATGATCAGTGTTTGATCATTTGCGATATGATCATTTGTTTGATCTTATATCTTTGTGATCATAGGTTGATCATTTGTTTGACCCGAAGCATGGCTTTGTGACAAAGCGTAGCTTTGTGGACGAGACTTCGTCGAGCCTCACACCTCGGAAATGGTCGAAACAGGAAGGATGCAGCAAGGTTCTAGGGAGTAGCGCCCCTTAGTGTATGTCATTCCTTCTGGATAAAGGTGGTATCATGGTATGGAGCCCAGATACTTAACCTCTGTGGTTACTGCATTATTATTATTATGTGGTTGTTGGAAATCGAGGATCCTCGGGAAGATCGGTGACGATCGGGGGATGGCATACGCGTGTCAGTAGTTACCTATTTTTGCAGAGGTAACCCGGCCTTGTGTTGGCAGAGATCCGGTTAGGTTCTCGGGTCGTCTATTCCAGGGACGTACCCATCGTGGAAAAGGAAGTTCCTTAGCCCGACCATTTGTTGGAAATCCAATGAAACAATACGAACCCTGTACGGTATTAGTTGTATTACCTGCCATGGAATGTGGCGGTAACCTGCTATTGAACATGGTAGCTATAGTAGGCATACGATAATGGTCGTATGTTGGCTAAGATTAATATTCTACTGTCGAAATGTTTTCTACACTATGCACTAATAATAATATCAAAATGAATTTGATTTTTTGCGTAGTAAGCATCTTTGACTACCATAAGAAGAAATCTCCTCCAATTCTGCGTTTGCATTGTGTGTGTGGCGGGAGGTCTTATGGTAGTTTCATTTTCTAAAAGCATTTCGAATTGACTTTAAAACTGTCTGCTATTTGTTTTAAAGATAAACTGTTTTTGTTGCTCACACCAGTCCCATGACTGATCCGGAGTTTATTGTTTCTTTCCTAAACTCTGGATGCTCAAAATTTTCTACACGAGCAGTCTAGAGTTGGGTTTTTCAGATATTTAGGTTGAGTAGATTATCTGGAGCTAGTCAGTCCTTGGACGACTGACCTTGCTTTTCGCTAGCTATGGATTGGAGCATTCTATTGAAGATGGAGATTATCCACTGCTGATGTTATCGTTTTCTTTCCGCTGCTATTTGTTGTATCATATCTCTGATGTATATTGATATTCATTGTATTAGATATTGTATCAGATGTTGTATATCTATATTCTTTTTATTCCGCTGTGTTATTTACTTAATGTTGTTATAAGCTCCGGCGACTCGGATTTGAACGATCGAATCTACGACATTCGAGTACGATGTAAAGTATGGATGTCGATTTTCGAGCGTGAAAATCCGGGACGTTACATTTTGGTATCAGAGCTAAGGTTGAACTTTAGCTCAGGAGTATAACACGTTAAGTAGCTCATTAGAGATAGAGTGAAGTAAACTCTAGAATGAGTAATTCTCAGATATCCGTCTGAACGTCTCAGTAAATTCTCTTACTATCCACTGATAGTAGATATGAGTGCAAGAAGAGGACGAGATAGGGGACAAGGGAATACGACTACAAATGGTCAATACCCTGCAACAGTGGAAACAATCTTTCTCATCAATCTCCTTTGATTCGATTCCAAATTCTTTTGATTTCTTCGTGACAGCTCCAGAAGTAGTTTCGGTGTGGTGATGGCCTACGAATCGTTGTAGGAAATTTTACTTCGTATCTTCATCGATTTCTTATCAGTTTTGATTTAAATCTTAATGAATTTGAAATTGAAAATTTTAAAATTGAGTTAAATTGATTAAAAGAATATGAAGCTAAATTTGAACTGTATCGATATAACAATTTCGTTTAAAATCGGATTTGAAATTCTATTATAATTTCTTGTGGATATCGAAGTCCGAAGAGGGACAAGTATATATACTTTGAATATTCCGACTTGAATTCAAAATCCATATCCAGTGTTCGAGAAGTTATAGGAGTTCGAATCTATCTCCGTGTTGTTTTCGTGCCTGCGAATTTCGAGGACGAAATTCTTTTAAGGGGGGAAATTTGTAACGACCCTGGAATTTAAATTTATTTAAATTAATAATTAAATGAATTTTTGAATTAAATTGAGTAATTAAATAAATTTTTGGATAAAAATTTGTAAATTTAATTGATAAATTGAGAGCGAGTTTCCCTGGATCAAATATATTCTATATAAATCCTTTTAATTTAAAAATATTATAAATATTGCATATATGTGAATATATATGTATATATGATATATGAGTAAATTTGAAATTCAATATATAAGTATATATATATATATATTTGGATTTAAAATTGTAAATAAATGGTTTGATAATAATTTTAATTTATAAATTTAATATAAGATAAAATTTTAGTCAAATATGCAAACAAATACAATATTAAGTAAAACAAACAAAACTTTATATTCAAATACAAAAGCCTGGAAGTTAAATCAAGCAAATGTAGACAAGATAAAAAGAGAGAATAAAATTCAAAGTTAAAAAGAAAAGAAACAAATAAAATACATATACACTTTAACAAATACAAGCCATCACTATCATCTCAAATTTGTACAGCTGAAATGGAGTATGGAGAGGAAAGTATATATGTACAAGGCATTAAATGCCAGCACTTCTAGCATGGCCGAACAAAGAAAAAATTATATCACTATATTGTACAAAATAATAACCTACCATATCACTTCAGCCTTACCTGATGTACAAGATAATATCACCTTGTATAAAGAAAAAAAAAACAACACCACCTGTACAAAGTAATATACCCTGTAAACTTCTTATATCCATTCGTTCATTTTCAAACTAAGAAAAATGGAAGCAAATATCATCTATAAAACCTAAAACAAATCTCAACCTCAACAACAATACAAATCCATGCAACCAGAGATCAAAGAAGTTTTTGGCTTTCAATTTCAAAAGCCTGTTCAACAAAAAAAAAAATTGCATCTCTGTTCTTTTCTGAAAAACAGGTGAGTAACGCTTTAAAATTTTTTAAGTATGTGAATTGGGTTGCATGATAAAAATCTGGAATGTTATGCTTTATATATATACATACTTTTTTCTGAGTATACATATGTATGTCTGGACGATTTTGTATGATGTTCCTCTCTGCTTTATATTATAGAGTTTAATTTAAATTCAAACTTCTCTTCTTTCACCTCTGATCTCTAATAGGCTCTAAACTCCAGCAGATTCAGTTTGTTTAAGCAATGAACTAGGATATAGAAAAAAGTAGTATAAACATGTGTATATCTATATAGTGCCTGGAACCCAGATTTTTTTTCAGTAAAACTTTTGAATATGTTAAAATTCATTTGATACCATTCTCTGATTCAAGTATGTAACATGATTTGGTCTGGAAAGTTATGATTTTTAAAATAAAAATCGAAATTTTAAGTGGAGTATTGGAGGGGAATTTTTGAGTTGCCTGGGATTTAGTCTTTGGTCAAATTTTGATGACCTGAGTGACTGGAGAGATCGGGGTTCTTCTTATTGATGAAGAAGTGATCGTAGATGCTGGAAAAAATGGGTGATGGTGATGAAGTTCACCAAGGAAGATGCGGTGGTGGGTTTTCTTCTAGAACCCTAGATTTTGCAGTGGTTAATGTTTCGATCCCCACGACTTGTGTAGGCGATCGAGTGTAGCGAGTCTCAGGGAGGTGGTAGCGCGGTAGTAGGCGAGTAGTTGGCCGAAGTTTCGAATTTTCTGGTGGCCGGAATGTCGAGAACGACGTGGTTTCCAGTTTTGATGGTGGGCCAGTGATGTTTCCAGGTCTGCGATTTTGGCTCGATTTTGTTTTTGGGGTGGTGGCGAAGTTCAGATGGTTGGGGATTGGAGTATGGAGGATCATTGACGGGTTCGATGTCGCGGTGTCGCCTGAAGTTGGTCGGAGCTACTGTGCACGTGCACGAGCTTGATAATGTCAGCCTGGGGTTTGTTGTCTGGGAAGAGCAGAGGAAACTCGAAGTTTTCTCGAGTAACTTGAGCGTTTTACTCGAAAGAATTGGGTTTGGTCTCGAAGTAGTTTTAGCGTGCTTTAGTTCAAAAACTGTTAACTGTTGTGTGAAAATGCTCTCGGGGAAACTCGAGTAAATCGCGTGCAAGACTCGAAGCAGAGGCGCGAAAACTCGGAGCAGGCTGTCTGGTCTCGAGGCAGAAGAATGATTCCAGTTTTAAATAAATTTGATTTTCCAGGTTAAATTCGAGTTCAAAAATTTAACAAGTTTTTAATAGTAGTTTAAAATCAAATGGTGGATGGATTCAAGAAATATTGGAATTCGAAACTGAAATTTTAAATTTATTTTAATTCTAAATGTTTGAAACAATATATAGTTTAAATAATCAGTTTTAAAAAGAGTAGTTTTTGTTTAAACAAATGTTAAAAGGAAATTTTATAACTTTAAGTTTTTCAAGTTAATAATTATTTTATTTTATAAATTTAATTAAGAATTAAGAGGAAATTAAATATAAGTAATATATATATTTAATTTACTAAGAATTAAAGGTTAATTAAGTGTTTAATTTCAAGAATAATTAATTGACTAATTAACTAATGATAATGATTGAATGATAGATAATTAAGTTTATAAATTAATAATTAAGAGATAATTGATCTAAAATTTAAGGTAATTACGTAAAGATGATAAATTTATTAAAGGTGATTAATTAATGATAATTACTTAATAAAAGTAATCAAATAGGGATAATTACTTGTTATGATCAATTAAGGGAAATTAATCAAATGGGGAGTTATTAGATGAGATTTGTTAAGATTAATTTATTTTGTAATTAATTAAATAAGTAATTTGAGGTTTAAATTAATTTAATAATTAGAGATTAATTAACGGGTAGTTACTGGTTATAATTAATTGATGAATTATAACAGAAGATCAATCAATGATTTAAGAATCATTAATCCAAATGTTTTATAATTAATTAATGATTAATTAACCAAGATTTGTAGTATTCATAAGTAATAAATTTGATTTGAATTAATCAAACAATTTACTGACCTTACTTATGAACGTTTGGATTCTATTGAATGATTTGATTGTTTGATATCCCTGATATATGATGCTTTGTGATATACCCTGATTTATGTTGAGATCTGTAATTTCTTTATCTGTGATATTTATACATCTGTGATCTGTATGTGAAAGATAAGCGTTATAGTTTATATCGCTTATCAACTATATCCTGTATTTTGATCTGTGATAATTGATGTTGCACTACTGTGTAAAACCCCTGGACTACACCATACACACACAAATATGGATTTCACGTGGAAATCGGTTAAGTCACAGATAATTTAAATCTGATGTTTTTAAAAATTGAAATTTTAATTTCAATTGATTTTGAAATTGGAAATTTGGGGTTTACAATGAAAAGCTTTTGAAACGGGATTTCAAATATAAAAGTTATTTTGAATAACTTAACCGAGTTTTGAAAATTTAAATAATTTGATTTAAATTTGAATTCAAGTTTGAAATTGAATCCTATGATTTGAAACTAGGGATTAAAAATGTTATAAATGTGTTTATATGAAGTTAAACCATTTAAAAGTATAATTTTGAGAATTTGAATTTAACCCAAGAACCTTAACTCGTATTAATGAATCAGATTTCCAAAATGAAAACTGTTGTTTTAAAAGGAATAAAAGCTTTCAGATAAGAAATGAAATTCCAGTTTAATTAAAGGAATTTCAAGATTAAATTGGAATTATTTTTCCAAGTTATGAATGAACTGTTTTAAAAAGCTATGAATTAAATCTGTTATCTTAACAGATTTAAAATGATGATTTTTTTAAACCATCCGGAATGGAATTGTTTTGAAAGCTATTAGTTAAATCTTTGATTTAAAGATTTAACGAATTAATTAAACTGAAATGGAAATCGATTTGGAAAATCTGTGAATGAATCTTTGTGAAATTAAGTGAACTTTGTGAATTGAATCTTTTTGTTTAAAAAGATTAAAATGGTAATTTGTTAAACCATTTGAAGAAAGATTTTTGGGTAATAAGTTGTGACTTAATTGAAATCCCAATATCCATATGTTTTGAATATTGCGCTCACTATTCGGGTTAGCCGGGAAAAGACCTTTGGGTCATATAACCCATTCCGAATAGTGATACGTCGTATATGGATGGCATTTGAAGACCGGTGTTGAAGACCGGATATTTTTCGAAAATGAAAGGACAACCTGTCGAATGTCTCTGCACTGAGTTGCTCCGGTATAGAGATTTATATCACTCTTTTTGTGACGGGAAGTCCGGACGTGATTGGAAATTACCCGGAATTGCAAGGGCTTCGTAAGAAGTGCCTTCGGTTCTGTTCGATCCCGGAACAGACTTGTATGGTTACATGTCTGACATTACACTTTGAGATATAAAGCCGATTTCTTTCAAATACATTTCTGTTGGTGGCGGAGAATTTATTCTCTTAGCTTAACACCCTTCTCTGAGACGTACGAGCTCAGAGGTTATGTAGTTGAAATTTATCAGCGATATATCCCAATTTGGTAATGTGGCATGCTGAGTGTTGCTGTGTGATGATCAGTGTTTGATCATTTGCGATATGATCATTTGTTTGATCTTATATCTTTGCGATCATAGGTTGATCATTTGTTTGACCCGAAGCATGGCTTTGTGACAAAGCGTATCTTTGTGGACGAGACTTCGTCGAGCCTCACACCTCGGAAATGGTCGAAACAGGAAGGATGCAGCAAGGTTCTAGGGAGTAGCGCCCCTTAGTGTATGTCATTCCTTCTGGATAAAGGTGGTATCATGGTATGGAGCCCAGATACTTAACCTCTGTGGTTACTGCATTATTATTATTATGTGGTTGTTGGAAATCGAGGATCCTCGGGAAGATCGGTGACGATCGGGGGATGGCATACGCGTGTCAGTAGTTACCTATTTTTGCAGAGGTAACCCGGCCTTGTGTTGGCAGAGATCCGGTTAGGTTCTCGGGTCGTCTATTCCAGGGACGTACCCATCGTGGAAAAGGAAGTTCCTTAGCCTGACCATTTGTTGGAAATCCAATGAAACAATACGAACCCTGTACGGTATTAGTTGTATTACCTGCCATGGAATGTGGCGGTAACCTGCTATTGAATATGGTAGCTATAGTAGGCATACGATAATGGTCGTATGTTGGCTAAGATTAATATTCTACTGTCGAAATGTTTTCTACACTATGCACTAATAATAATATCAAAAAGAATTTGATTTTTTGCGTAGTAAGCATCTTTGACTACCATAAGAAGAAATCTCCTCCAATTCTGCGTTTGCATTGTGTGTGTGGCGGGAGGTCTTATGGTAGTTTCATTTTCTAAAAGCATTTCGAATTGACTTTAAAACTGTCTGCTATTTGTTTTAAAGATAAACTGTTTTTGTTGCTCACACCAGTCCCATGACTGATCCGGAGTTTATTGTTTCTTTCCTAAACTCTGGATGCTCAAAATTTTCTACACGAGCAGTCTAGAGTTGGGTTTTTCAGATATTTAGGTTGAGTAGATTATCTGGAGCTAGTCAGTCCTTGGACGACTGACCTTGCTTTTCGCTAGCTATGGATTGGAGCATTCTATTGAAGATGGAGATTATCCACTGCTGATGTTATCGTTTTCTTTCCGCTGCTATTTGTTGTATCATATCTCTGATGTATATTGATATTCATTGTATTAGATATTGTATCAGATGTTGTATATCTATATTCTTTTTATTCCGCTGTGTTATTTACTTAATGTTGTTATAAGCTCCGGCGACTCGGATTTGAACGATCGAATCTACGGCATTCGAGTACGATGTAAAGTATGGATGTCGATTTTCGAGCGCGAAAATCCGGGACGTTACAAGTTAGGTCCACGTATGTATACCTTTAGGATCGTCGCCACCATCCTACTTCATTTTGGAATCTCCACCGCGTACACAGTTGTCAAAGTGGTTTTCGGTATCGACAGAGAGTATGCCCATATCCGATCACGGTCTCTATAACAACCAAACGCTTATTTCACACCGGATGGTTCTTTTATATTTCCAAAATCATTTCATAATTGATATCAAAATATCATATTCCATTCAAATTATATCATTTTCGAAATCATTACTTACTTTCGAAATCATATTAACCTTTGAAATCATATCACATTTGAAATCATAGTTCGAAATTATATTTCCTTTCAAAAGTCATATTTCCAAAATAGGTTAAACTCTCATTTCAAAATTATCATATTAAACTAAAAATGTTATTTAATTCCCAACTTAGGATTATAACATCATTGACCATATTCACTTAAAAATCGAGAATTTGAATATAAACCCATCCATTTTACTTAGTTTGGAATTTAGAAGAAAATAGTTTTAAATAGTTATAGATAGTTAATATAGATTTAAAATAGATTAAATATAATTAAAATAGATTAAATAGCTTTAAAATAGATTAATTAGATTTAAAATAAGTTAAAACAGGTTAATTAGTTTAAATAAATTAAATGGTTTAAAATAGGTTAAAATGATTTAATATAATTAATATAGGTTAAAATAGTTTAATACTTTGAAAATCTTAATAATTAGAGATTTTGAAATAATAATATATTTTTAAAATAGTTTATATTAAACATGAATTTGGAATTAATATCAAATTAAACTATTCATTTCATTCCAACATATTTTGACCATTACAATGTCCCAAAACCCAATTTCAAATTTTTCCGATTCAGAATTCTAAATAAATTTTAAATTCAATATTGCTTAAATCCATGTTAAAACATCGATTTAATTACTCCAATTTCAATATATTTCAAAGTTATACTTCAACAAATCTTTCAAAACAATTCGATTTTTAATATAAAACTCGAAGTTCGATAATAACAATTCGATTTATATAACCCATATTTCAAAATATCATTTAACTCAAGGCAAAATTTAAGGATTCAAAATCATTTAATTTAACCAATCCGGTGTCCGTATATAATTCTCTACCCTAGGGTCAAGTGATACAGATATTTATCATTTCAATCCACAATTTAATATTTATAGTTATATATCATTTCAAACCGCAATCCCGAATTATTAATAAAATCTATAAAATCGCTCGAGTCTATCATTTCAATCCATAACGACTTTTTCTTAATCTATTGATAAGTCGGGTATATATCATTTAAACCCATAGTGAACTTGCAGTTTATAACGATATAAAATAAAACATCCATTCATCCAATATCAACAATCAACATCCATTACAAACATCATCCAAATCAATCAATAAATATCAATATAGAGCTGATAATCAATAACAAATATTTAACTGGCAATTTATATTCAATAATAAATTAAATAACGATTTAATTCAAATAAGTTCACATTAACTGAGATGATGATTTAAAATATACTAAACAGTCATAAATAAATTTCTAATCACATCATAAATTTAATTTAACAAACATAAGAAATTTTAAAAGTTGTGAGTGGATTAAAACACTCACTTTTGAATTTAAATTGAATTTAAATCCAATTTAGGCCCAAAATTTGAACGGTCTTAGAATTCGTCCAAACCCGCGTCAAAGTGTCCGGAATTTCGATACGATCCCAGCGGAATGAACCGCATGTGAATCCGAGTTCATATACAAAAGGTATGACGATTAGAACATTTTAAAATTTAAATCGTAAAACAAAATAAAATAAAAGGACATGTACCGTCCATGCCAGCGCATCGTTCGAAGCCCTAAAATCGCGTACGAAGGTTCGAGCCACCACCAAGTCGTCACGTTCAACCAAAGACAGCGGCCCCCCACATCGCGCTTCGAATAGATCCGAGACCCCCACGCGATGGCCATCGCCGGCCGCGCCTATACCCACCGCGCGCACGCCCATCGGCCTCCTCTGGCCAATCCACCGCCGCCGCCTTTGTACGCTAATTCTGGCGATCTTCGGCCAATCTACGACGAGCGACAACCACCTCGATACCTGCTCCTCACCATCTCCGCAACGGCACCAGCCGATCATCGATCAACTGCAGATCTGCCATTGGATCGTCCAGAATCCAATATGAATGGCCAGAATTGATTCGCGAATTATGGGCAAACAATGAATCCCATCAAAAAATGAATTGTTGCAGAAGATTACACTCGTCGAGAGCTTCGAATTGATATAAAATTCGATATATTTTGGGGAGTTTGAATTTTTGATTTGATATTTTGGTTTGGAATTTGCAATTTGGGAATTAGGGTTTGTCTGCCATTGGAAAAGAGGAACATAAAGAATTATATGTATAGAAATGAGGAATAAGAAGTGACTAGAGTTTATAACGAGGTATTTATAGGTAAATCAGAAAATAAAACGAATGAACACGATTGATTTGGGTTTGAACGATAAACGACCTGAAAAGCCCGTTTCGACTCCGGAATGAAAATGGGTCAACCCATATATCAAAATAGATGCTTTCATAAACTTTAAATCCAATGGAATAGGTTTCGGGTCCTAATTCCATCGTATGAAGAAGTTATGGTAAAATCAGCTTATTTCAAATTGATTTCAATTGATTTTAATTAAATCGATTTCTAGGCGTTTCGAGTCCGTACGATCAAACGACAAGTCTGATCGTTACGAAACTTGAAATCCTACAATAATTCACTATTATGGATCTGATGAAACTGGTTTTGTCGAAATCCGAGTCGATGGCCAAAATGGCTATTTTCACATTAATTAAATAAATTAATAATTAATTAAATCACTTTTTCAGTTCTAATTCTATAATTAACAAATTTTTATCACTTTTGATTACTTAAACATTTATAACAATTTTAAAAAAAAATTCATGTTAATTCAATGTTAATTATTTCACTAATTATCATATTTACTTTCAATTTCAACAAATTCAAAATTATAAATTTAATTTTCAATAATTCCATTTAATTGACCTTTCATCCTATTATTCAATCCATTATTATCAAATGGATGAAATTAACATTGGTTCATGATTTATTACATTAATATTCTCAAATTTCATCTTAATTTCCATTAACGTAATATATTTAAATATTTAATTTCATTTAATTGCAATTAACCCAATTACTATAATTTAAATTCAAATAAATTAATAAATCTAGATTTCCATTCTTTATATTCCTAATTATCATATTATGAATAAAATTAACATTATTTCCAAATATTAACTTAATTTACATTAACATAATATTTAATTACATTTATTGAAATTTTTTTCCAATTTAAATTAACAGGCTAAATAAATAGGTAATATACAATAATTGTTACCATTAACTTTTAATTACACCTATAAGTTATTATTAACAAACAAATGTTACAATTGCTTACATAACACTGTTTTTATCCAATTATCATTAATTATATACTGATTCATCAATTAGTTCAATATCTACACTTGTTTCCTTATATTCAATTTATAGCCAAGTATAACATTTAAATTTATTTTCATTAATTGGCATTTCATTCAATTCATTAATTATTAACTTTAATTAACCTTGTTATGTTTCATCTTAGTTATTTTTTCACTTTTAATTTACAAATATTTATTTCTTTCAATATTAAATCACAAGTCTTATTTAATTAACCATTTTAATTATCGAAAATTTACGGGTCGTTACATATATATAGTAGTTGGATATATTTCCCGCCGATTGGAGCGGATGAGACCCTATGCACCCCGCATAATAGCGGATGACCCGATATTTTTGCGATATCCCCCTCGAAGTGGGATTGGTATTTTATGTTGTATTAACATCTGTGGATGCAGGAAAAAACAAGTTGGAGGGATCCAACTAGATTCCTCAAATTTATATTGATTGTTTTTCATATATAATAATATATGATTTGTTAGAATAATCTGATATAGATTATTGTTGTGGTGTGAATTATTGGATGCTATAGTCGCACTAGCCTAGCATTGGTATTTTAAATACCATAAGTATTATTTTTGGAATTTTAAAGGATTTAAAAGGAGATTTTGAATGTAAAAATATTTATATCGAAATTTGGATTATTTTTAAGAAATTGATTTGGATAAAACAATAATTGATTTTGGTTTGTATTTAACTATTCGTAAAAAATATTTTAAATAGAGATTTTTAAAATAGTTTATATAAAGGATTTTTAAACGATGGTTTTTTTTAAAAACAATATTTCTGGAAAATATGTAAAGAAGTTGAAATCGATATTAAAAATAGATTGGCAGAAATGAATAGAATTTATAAGGAATTGAATTTATAAAATGTAATTTTATAAATGAGATTATTGTTACAAAAGATGAAACTCAGAGAAGTTATAAATTTATAAACGATGTTTATAAATAAAGGAAATCGATAACAGATGAAAATTTGGGAATATAAAATTCATAGGGTAAATTTATATTAGAATACGCAAATAGGGTTGGAAAAAAATAGCGGAAACTATTTTTGAAAGGTGGAAATGGATAGGATGCTGGAATGGAATCGATGGTTTGTAAATCGAGAGGATTTATAAATTGAATTGATTATTGGAATTTTAAAAATATATCTTTAATTTTAAGAATTTAAGTTTGTTTTTAAAGGAAAATGTTATATATCAAACTATGAAAGTTGAACTAGTAGGATTAAAGTACATCGAAAAGTGAATTTTTCAAACACTTAATATTTATTTTAATAAATTCTAATTTTAAGAATCAACATTGAAATTGATTTGTTTATAAAAAAAAGAGTTATTGATGTTTAAAAAAGAGTTTCGATATTTTTAAATGACTACTTAAACTTGTTTAAAAATAAATTATTATTCTTTAAATACTTTATATATATATAGAGTTTTGAAGTGATTGAAAATTTTATTTATAAATTCTCTCGAGATTCGTAAATGGGGCTTATAAATGGATATGATTTTGAAGAGAGGACTTTTATAAGGGATTTGGAGGAAATGGAATTTCAAAATGCAGAATATTGGAACTTCGAAAAATGAAATCTGAATTCATAAAAGAAGTTATAAATTGTTGAATGGGGTTATAAATAAGTAAACTGGGTTTTGGAAATTGTTAAAAGGAATTTATTAATGATTCTGGAGACTTATGAGATAAGTTACGAAATATTCTATGAAGAATTGATATTTGAAATGATTTTGGAAAATAAGACTTATATTGTTTTCCTAAGTATAAAAATGGAACTTTGGAAATATTTCTAAGTGTTGAAATGGTTAGGGAATATCCTGTTATGGATTTTAGTATTTGAAATTATTTTCAAATATTGGAATATGGAAAGGAATTTGAATATATACATTTGTAAAGGTATTTTGAAATGAATATTTTGGAAGAAAATTATAGTATGGGCCCAGTGACTGCTTATGGATGTTATTTGATAGTTAAATAACAAACTATCAAATATAGGCCAATTTCGTTAGTCGTTTCGAAGAGACCGGGATCGGATTTGCTTAGTGATAGGTTCATGCATAATGGGGGTTCTTGCTTCTTGTTAGGTAGTGAACGGATGACTCTTACCCCACATGTCCCTGAGTGATTGGTTGCAGTCGAGAGGCTGGCCGTAAAAGCAAATTCGAGGTACCAGTGTAAGCTACGGCGGAAAGTGGCCGTTGTCGATGGTTAAAAAGCCTAGACCTTTACATTTGGTATCAGAGCTTAAGGTTAAGAGAGAACCTTGGCTTTGGTGGGGATTACTCATTAGAGATATGGTCAGTAGTACCCTAAAATGAGTTTGAGTGTATTAATAGATATGAGCGCGTATTTGTTAGTGGATATAAATTGTTTTATATTGTGTTGATTTATCTATTGATGGCATATAAATTCTGGTCGAGTAGTGGGATGCCACTAAATCGATAGGAGTTTCTAAACACTTAAACATGGTAAACTGGCATAGTATTGTTTTGAAGCGGGTAAATGAAATAATTTTACCCAAATTATACTTTGATATAAAAGAAATAATTTTGTAGAAATTATTATAGTATATTGGAGTATTTGGTTGATAATATTATAATCTAACAAGATTATTAAATTGGAATGGTTTATAAAGAACCAAAATTGAATTGTATAAGCATGAATTATACAAATGATTTAAACCTGAAAATTGATTCAAACTGCAAATTGGAAAATTAAATCCCGGAGATTTTTGGAAATGTTTTCTAAAGTAATTTGAAATGAATAATAGTAGTATTATTTTGGAGATATTTTTGAATAGAAAATGTTTTGAAAAGAATTTTTGACGTAATATAGCATGAACTCACTACAGTTGCTGGAAAATAATTCCAATGATGATCGCGACATCATCAGTGTCCATTTTCGAGTTTCTAAGTGACGGATTGCTACCGTAATTGATTTGTTCAGATTTGTTGGGCAAAAAAGTTTGTTTAAAAATTCCGAAAGGAATTGTTTTGGGTAAAACCAAGTTTGTGTTTAAAAATTTCAGGGAAATGGTTTGTTAAAACAAAGAGATATGTATTTGTATGATTTCAAAAGGATTTAAAAATAAATCCGGGTGTTTAAATTTTGGAATTTCATCTAAATGATGTGTGAAAGCATTATATAAAAAGTTTTGAACATAAAAGTGGAGGATGATATTAATAAGGAAGAAAGTGTGAAAAATTAAAGTTTAGAATTGAAATTCAACTTGAGTAAGTTAAATAAATAGAATAAATTGAGTTTAATTTAAGTTAAGAAAAATAAAAATTGAATGGGATTGGATTAGAAATAAAATCGAACTGAAGTGAATAAAAATTGTGAGTGGTAAAATGATTATATAACTATAAGCTATAAAATTTTGTATGGAATAATATTTAAGTGAAAATTGTTGAAATTGTGAATAAATAGGTTTGAATAGCCTACAAATTAAAATTAGTGGAATATATATATATATATATATATATATATATATATAAGCTATAAGTGATGTATAATCTTGAGTTAAAAATAAAATGTGAATATACTCGAGTATAAAATTGATGGGAAGGTGAAAAATAAGTTATGTAACTTATAAAATTGAAAAGCGAAATAGAAAACCCAAAATAAAATGGTTTTATATTTTGGTGAAGGAAATAAAATCCAAACTTGAATTATAAAAATGAACTTGAACTCAAGTAACTTAAATGAAGTGATTTTTGATATAAAAATCAGGTATTGAATTATAAGTTGGAAGTGAACTAATTAGATGAATTAATTAGTTAATTGAATATGGAAATGAAACTTAACTTGGTTAAGTAAATTGGATTGTGAATTAAAAGTGAGTATGAGAATTGGAACTTGAGTCATAAATAAAATTCGACTTAATTGTAAGCGAATTGAATATATTTTGAAATGTTGTGGAATTAAATAAAATGAAATTGGATTGAAATAGCAATGACTTGAGTATAAATAAATTCAATTTAAGTGTAAATAAATTGAATATGGCCTTCGATATTGTTTAAAATGAATTCAAGCTTGAAGTTAGTTTGAAGTGGATTGGGTGAATGAACTAATTAAATTAATTAGTGAATGGAATGTAAATGAATTGATTGAAAATCAATTTGAAATGGAATAGAATAAAATATAAATTGATTTGGAATCAATTTAAAATAGCTATAAACTTAAATGGTTATTTTATTAAATGGATATCACCGAATTTGCATAGAAAATTTGTCGTTGACATAAACGAAAGTAAATAAAAAATTTGTGAATCAATGAAAAGTGAATAAATTGATTTAGAATCAATTTGGAATGAATATGAATATAATGTGTGAAATTATGTATTGAATGCAAATAAATTGCTCATGGATTATTAGAAATTGAGTAAATGGTATATAAATCGATTGTAATGAATAATCGAATGATGGAACCTTATAAATTGCTTATAAATATATGTTTGGCATGTTGGTTTATGAAATTCATGTGTTTAACTAGTTAAATAAATGAACTGTTATTAAAATTCATGTTTTTGGTACTTACTTGGTTTAAATTGAGTAAGTACATGTACCCGGAGACTATTGGGCTAGATTTGGGTTGCATATATTGCATACAAAATAAGTCGCTTGCTTAAAAATGCTAATATAAGGTACGTTTTTGGATTAAATACCGCAAAAAAATATAAATATGGATATATATTTTGTTTTCCAACCGTGAGGGTCGATGTATATATTTTTATCTCTCTTGTCATATTGCAAAAGGTCCTTCATACAAAGGAGACTGCCAAATATTTTCGAAAATTTAGGGTGTTAGAAAAATTTTGAATTTTTTTTATTAACTAAAAAGTTGATATTAGAATTGAAAATTAAATAGAGAGTTTGTATCAGAAATGGAAACAAAATGTTGGGCGAAACTAAAGGGTTTAGAAAAGTGAATATCGAGTTTTAACTAAGTGGGTTTTGTTAAGTTAATGGGTTTGGAGCATTTTCCTGCCTTAGCAATTTCGGGGACGAAATTCTTTTAAAAAGGGAGGAATTTAACAATCCGGATTTTCGATGGTTAATCTTGAATATTTAAATGGTTTTAAATATTTGATTTGGGATTATAATTAGTTAGTAAGATTTTAAAACTGGGATTTCAAGCGATTTCGTCAATTTTTGAAATCGTCGATTTATCGACGAGTTAAAATAGTGATTCGGGGCACGGTCTCGGAATTCGACGAAACCAGTTTCATTGGATCCATAATAGTGTATTATTATCAGATTTCAAATTTCGTAGTGTTTAGATTTACTGTTTGGTCGTACAATCTGAAAACGCCTGAAAATAATTTAATTGAATTTATTTTAAATAGTCGATTTAAAAACTATCTTCTGCATACGATCGAATTAGGTCACGAAACTTATTCCATTGGGTTCAGGATATGGGTATAACATTAGGAACGCCAAGCGGCACGCCTCAATAGGAATTCGGGATTTTTAGTTATATCAAACAGAATATTTTATAATTAAATAATATTTTAAGTCGTTTGAAGTCAAACCTTATCCTTAATACTCGTACACGAGAAGTTTCTCCTCAGTTTTTAAACCGCGTAATCTTCCTTTTTATTTTTCTCTGGAGTTCAAATCGAAACCATGTTTTTCCTCCTTATCTTCTTCGAAACGAAATCCAAATTGCAGAAAAATATATGCGATCGAAACCGCAACGAGGCGCGACCATAGCATGATGGCGGAGGGAAGTGGCTCGCCTGGAGCGCGACTTCGAGGTGGACGCATGAACTATTGTGTTCGATTTAGGGTTTGCTCGATTTAGGGAGGAGAGGGACAGCGATGGCGAGGTGCACAGACGGTGGCACGGCGAAGGAAGGAGGCGAGGTGGTGGAAGTAGTTGAGGCGAACGCAACTTCGTGTAAAAAAAAATGATGATGAACGCGTGAGGGCCTGGTGGAGAGAGGAGGCAGTGCTAGAGGCGAGGTTGGGCAGTCAAGTCATGGATGTCGGTTGGAGGTCCAGTTCACAATGGTGGTGACGATGATTGATCGAAGGGGATGCTAGGGTTTCTGATGTAGGCCAAGCTATAATTGCCCAAGGCATAAGTCGTGACCGACTTATCAATGCTAAGGACATAAGTCGAGTAAGTAGTGAGGAAGGTGAAGGCATAGGTCGTAACCGACTTAAGGAAGGAGGTATAAGTTGTGACCGACTTAAGGAAAAGGGGCTACGACTTAAAACCCTAAGTCGTCTACAAGATAAAGCTAACAAGGAAGATATAAGTCGTCTGCGACTTAAGGGAAACGTTTTGAGTCATCTACGACTCAACTGGATGGAGGACATAAGTCGTCACCGACTTAAGGAAACAGGTATGAGTCGTCCACGACTCAACGAAGACAAGGAGGTAAGTCAACCACGAGTTATGGAAGAAGCTGACATAAGTCGTCCACGACTTAAAGACAGAGCTATAAGTCGTCTACGACTTAAGAAGAAGGATCCAGGAAGAGCAACACGAGTTGAGAACAAACAAGGGTTAAGTCGTCTACGACTTAAGAGAAGGGATGAGTCGCTGCCGAGTTACGACTTAAGATGAGTCGTCTGGTTTCCATAAGACGAGAACTGGGTTAAGTCGTTTTTTGTATAAGTCGTAACTCGTATACTGGGTAAATTGGCATATGCTATGTCGGAGGATATCTGAGTCGGAGCCGAGTTAAAGATTGTGTTGTAACGTGTTGTAGTGTTTCTTTGTTAATTGTTAAGTCTTCATCTGTTAACTCGTGTCATTGATGAGTCGTTGTCTCATAAGTCGTATGTCGTCTGTATTCATAAGTCGTTCTGTTTGTTAAGTCGTTGAAGGCAAGTGTTGTATCTGTTGTGCCTTAAGTCGACACCGAGTTAGTCTGAGTCGTAGGTCGTAAGTCGGTTGCCGACTTAGGAGTTAGTGAATTTTTGTTGTTTTTTTTGTGTGAGTTGTAAAATGCCTATAATAGTCCGGGTTTCTCATTTGTAAAAGGTTGTTGATTTTTGAATAAAATTCTCTTTTGATTGCTTTGTGCTCTCATTCCAAATTGGTAGTTGAGTGTAATCTCCTATCTCCTCTTTCGGATAATCGAGTGCGCTCGATTCAACGATTGTAGAAGCCGATTCGCGGAATCTAGTGCGCTAGATCAACGCTCGAAGAATTGAAGATCTTTGAACCCGGTATAGTGCGCGATCAACGAGTTCGAGATAGCTAGAGTTTGGTATCTTCGGATCAACGAATTCGGGCATTCCAGTATTCTTCCAATCCACCGATTGCTACATTCACCGTTTTACATCGTTTTGATATATCCGCTGCGTCATTTTGGTATCAGAGCTTTATCTAGCCAATCATAGCTAGATCGAGACTTGGAGCCTATTCATTTTGAAGATTTGAAGTTTCATTATTCATGGCCGAGAGTTTGAAGAATTGGGTCGTGCATTGATTTGAAGATTGAAGTTCGGATTTGAATTGAAGGCCAAAACTTTGTCCATCGTGTTCATCGCGATTTGCTACAAAGTGGAAGTTTTCGATCCGTTTCATTTTGGATCAAAGTCCGAATTGTGTTTGAATTTTGAAGTGTTGAAGAGTAGTGACATTTTCAAGTATGCCGCCAAGGAGAGCTAATCGTCACCAAAACGTAGAAGCTTTGTATCGAAGAGAAGAGGCTGATGAGATGGAGCAAAGAATCAATGAGAATTTTAGTGAAAAGCTTAACGAAGGAATTGGTCGGTTAGAGAAGCTTATGACGGAGATGAATCAAAATCGGAGAAGGGTTTCACCTGAATCTAACCATGGGGGTAGTAGAGTCTCGCCACATTCCAATCAAGACAGAAGTGTTGAAAATGATCAAGGGCGTGGGAGGAACGTGAATGATCGTGAACGGAGGAATGTAAATAGAAGGAATGATGGTGGTAGGCGTGAAGGTAGTAGAGATGTGGGTGGTCAGAATCGACATCGTTATGCATCTGATTTTGAAGAGGAGTATGATGGTGGTAGTATTCAAGGAAGAGGTCAAGGAAGAAATTACTCTGAGTATGATCACAAGTGGGAGTCGGGGATGAAGACTGAAATTCCTGAATTCAAAGGTGGTATGCAAGCGGAGGAGTTTCTAGATTGGGTAGCTAATGTTGAAGAGATTTTTGACTTTAAAGAAGTTCCAGAACATCGTAGAGTGAAGTTGGTTGCTACGAGGCTGAGGGGTAGAGCTTTGGCATGGTGGCAGCAAACCAAGCTTACACGTGAACGAATGGGGAAGTCAAAAGTTGAATCTTGGGAGAAGATGAAGAAGATGATGAAAGCAACGTTCTTACCTTACAATTATCAATCTTTGATGTATCAACGTTTACAAAATTTGAGACAGGGGACGAAATCTGTGAATGACTATGCTGATGAATTCTATCAACTTATTGCGAGGAATGATATTATGGAAACGGAAGAGCAGCTGACATCTAGATTCATTGGGGGATTGAGAATGCAGATTCAGGATATGGTTAATATGTTCGATCCAAGATCTGTGGCAGAAGCACATCAGAAAGCGTTGGCTTGGGAAAAGCAAGGGAGACGAGGAGGTGGTGTGTTTACTAATTCTAACAATCAAGCGAAGGGTGTTGGAGGAAGTTCTAATGTTTCTAAACCTATCAGTAGACCAGTAGTGAAGGAGGCTGAGAGGACGAAAGTTAACAATGGTTTCAAATGTTACAATTGTCAGGAATTGGGTCATAAAAGCAGTGAGTGTCCAAAGCCAAAGAAGAGAACCATGATTGCAGAAGTTGAAGATGAGGATGTTGATGGGGATTGTTCTAGTCCAGTTGAAGAGGATGAGCAGGATATTGCGTCAGGAGACGAAGGTTGTAATCTAATGCTGAGGAGATCGTGTTTAACACCGAAGCAGGAAGAAGCTAGTTGGTTGAGAAGTAATATCTTTCAGTCAACATGTACTATTCTAGGGAAGGTGTGTAAGTTTGTGATCGACGCAGGAAGCTGTGATAATATTATTTCAACTGAAGCTGTGACAAAGTTGAAATTGAAGACAGAGAAACATCCGAGTCCATACAAGTTAGCATGGTTGAGAAAAGGAGGAGAAGTGAAAGTGGATAGACGAGTTCGAGTTCCATTCTCTATTGGGAAGAAATACAAAGACGAAATCTGGTATGACGTAGTAGAGATGGATGTTTGCCACTTATTATTGGGAAGACCATGGCAGTATGATCGAGCATTACTACATGACGGTCGGACCAATAGCTACAGTTTTATGTTTGAAGGCACGAAAATTATCCTAGTTCCAAAGAAGAGATCACAAGGAGAAAGTAAGTCAGAAGAGATTGAAGAGCTCAAAACTTTATTATCTTTGAAAGAATTTGTTAAGGAGGTTGAGGAAGAGCCTGAAGTGTTTTTGTTAATTGGGCGAGAGAGCAATGAAGAGGTTGAGATTCCAGAAGAAGTTAAACCAGTTTTGAAAGAGTTTGACGATGTATTTCCAGAGGAGTTACCAACGGAGTTGCCACCGTTGAGGGATATACAACATCAGATAGATCTTGTTCTAGGTGCTGTGTTGCCACACAGACCACATTATCGAATGAGTCCGAAGGAACATGAAGAGTTGCGGAGGCAGGTAGAGGAATTGCTTGAGCAGGGGCGTGTGCAGGAGAGTCTGAGTCCTTGTGCTGTACCAGCTTTGTTGGTACCCAAGAAGGATGGGACGTGGAGGATGTGCACTGACAATCGAGCATTGAATAAGATTACTGTGAGATATAGATTTCCAATGCCGAGGTTGGATGACTTGTTGGATCAAATAAGCGGAGCAACTATCTTTTCGAAGATTGATTTGAAGAGCGGATATCATCAAATTCGTATCAGACCAGGCGATGAGTGGAAAACTGCTTTTAAAACCAGGGAGGGTCTATACGAATGGTTGGTCATGCCATTTGGTTTATCCAATGCACCGAGTACTTTTATGAGGGTGATGAATCAGATTTTTCGACCATTCATTGGGAAATTTGTGGTGGTGTATTTTGATGATATTCTGATTTACAGTGGGAGTCCAGAGGAACATTTGAATCATCTTAGAGAAGTGCTGATGGTATTGCGACAAGAACAATTCTATGCTGCAACGAAGAAATGCGTGTTCATGACGCATAGTGTTTTATTTCTGGGGTATGTTGTTTCGAAGAAAGGTATACAGGTGGACCAGAGTAAAGTTGAGGCGATCAGAGATTGGCCGCAGCCCAAGACGATAACGGAAGTTCGTAGTTTTCATGGGTTGGCTTCATTTTATCGGAGGTTTATTCCACACTTTAGTAGTGTGATGGCGCCTGTTACAGATTGCATGAAAGGTAAACAATTTACATGGTCAGAGGAAGTAGGGAATGCTTTTGGGAAGATCAAGGAGTTGCTGACATCTGCACCAATTCTAGTATTACCTGATTTTCAGTTAGTGTTTGAACTACACACTGATGCATCCAAGGTTGGGATTGGAGGAGTGTTGAGTCAGAAGGGACGTCCGATTGCATATTTCAGTGAGAAGTTGTCAGGAGCGAAGATGCGATACAGTACATATGATGTGGAGTTCTATGCTGTTGTACAATCTATTAAACACTGGAGACATTATCTATTTCAGAAGGAGTTTGTTCTTTACACTGATCATGAAGCATTGAAGCATTTACAAGGACAAGACAAGATTTCAGCGAGACATGCATTGTGGATTGCGTATCTGCAACAGTTTACATTTGTTGTGAAACACAAGTCAGGGGTGACGAATCGAGTGGCTGATGCTTTGAGTAGAAGGAATCATTTGTTGACAACAATGAAAGTTGAAGTGACTGGGTTTGAATTATTGCCGGAGCAGATTGCAGAAGACTCTTATTTTAAGAAATTTGTTGAAAGGGATAATGAAGGGAAGACTGATGAGTTTATGATGGTTGATGGTTTTCTTTTTAAGGGAAATCGATTGTGCATACCAGAGGGTAGTCTGAGAATGAAGATTATCAAAGAGTTACACGAAGAGGGACATGTTGGGAGAGACCGTACTTTACAGTTGATTTCACAGTCCTACTTTTGGCCATCGATGAGGAAAGAAGTGGAAAGATTTGTGGAGCGATGTCATATATGTCAAGTTTCGAAAGGAACTGCGAAAAATGCTGGTTTATATATGCCGTTACCGGTACCAATTAAACCATGGGTTGATGTGAGTATGGACTTTGTTTTGGGTTTACCTCGAACCCAACGGGGTAATGATTCCATTTATGTGGTGGTTGACCGATTCTCGAAAATGGCACATTTTATTGCTTGTAAGAAGACGGCGGATGCTGTTCATGTTGCTCAATTGTTTTTCAAGGAGATCTATCGACTTCATGGATTGCCATAATCTATTGTGTCGGATAGAGATACTCGATTTTTGAGTCATTTTTGGTTAAGTTTGTGGAAAATGGTGGGGACGAAGCTGAAATTTAGTAGTGCTTATCATCCACAAACAGATGGACAAACGGAGGTGGTTAATCGATCTTTGGGAAACTTGTTGAGGTGTCTTGTACAAGATAATCTGAAGAGTTGGGATGTGAAGTTATGCCAGGCGGAATTTGCTCATAATCATGCTGTGAATCGAAGTACGGGGTTCAGTCCATTCCAGATTGTTTATTCGAGCTTACCGAAGGGACCGTTGGATCTAACGGTAGTGCCACAATCAAAGAAGACAGTTAAGAAAGCTGCTGATTTTGTTGAAGGGTTGTCGGCATGTCATAAAATCGTTCAGGAATGATTGGAGAAAGCAAATGAGAAGTATAAACAATCTGCAAATTTAAAACAAAGAAATGTTGAATTTCATGAAGGTGATTTGGTTTATGCAGTGTTAACAAAAGATCGTTTTCCGGTGGGAACGTACAATAAATTGAAAGCACGAAAAATTGGCCCGGTGGAAGTTGTGAAATGAATCAATGAAAATGCTTATAAACTGAAGCTGCCAGATGATGTGTATACGTCTGACGTGTTCAATGTTAAACATCTCGTACCATATCACGGGGATGAACGAACTGATGTTGAGGAAGATGTAAATTCGAGGACGAATTTCTTTCAACCTGGGGAGGATGATGTAGGCCAAGCTATAATTGCCCAAGGCATAAGTCGTGACCGACTTATCAATGCTAAGGACATAAGTCGAGTAAGTAGTGAGGAAGGTGAAGGCATAGGTCGTAACCGACTTAAGGAAGGAGGTATAAGTTGTGACCGACTTAAGGAAAAGGGTTACGACTTAAAACCCTAAGTCATCCACAAGCTAAAGCTAACAAGGAAGATATAAGTCGTCTGCGACTTAAGGGAAACGTTTTGAGTCATCTACGACTCAACTGGATGGAGGACATAAGTCATCACCGACTTAAGGAAACAGGTATGAGTCGTCCACGACTCAACGAAGACAAGGAGGTAAGTCAACCACGAGTTATGGAAGAAGCTGACATAAGTCGTCCACGACTTAAAGACAGAGCTATAAGTCGTCTACGACTTAATAAGAAGGATCCAGGAAGAGCAACACGAGTTGAGAACAAACAAGGGATAAGTCGTCTACGACTTAAGAGAAGGGATGAGTCGCTGCCGAGTTACGACTTAAGATGAGTCGTCTGGTTTCCATAAGATGAGAACTGGGTTAAGTCGTTTGTTGTATAAGTCGTAACTCGTATACTGCGTAAATTGGCATATATGCTAAGTCGGAGGATATCTGAGTCGGAGCCAAGTTAAAGATTGTGCTGTAACGTGTTGTAGTGTTTCTTTGTTAATTGTTAAGTCGTCATCTGTTAACTCGTGTCATTGATGAGTCGTTGTCTCATAAGTCGTATGTCGTCTGTATTCATAAGTCGTTCTGTTTGTTAAGTCGTTGAAGGCAAGTGTTGTATCTGTTGTGCCTTAAGTCGACACCGAGTTAGTCTGAGTCGTAGGTCGTAAGTCGGTTGCCGACTTAGGAGTTAGTGAATTTTTGTTGTTTTTTTGTGTGAGTTGTAAAACGCCTATAAATAGGCCGGGTTTCTCATTTGTAAAAGGTTGTTGATTTTTGAATAAAATTCTCTTTTGATTGCTTTGTGCTCTCATTCCAAATTGGTAGTTGAGTGTAATCTCCTATCTCCTCTTTCGGATAATCGAGTGCGCTCGATTCAACGATTGTAGAAGCCGATTCGCGGAATCTAGTGCGCTAGATCAACGCTCGAAGAATTGAAGATCTTTGAACCCGGTATCGTGCGCGATCAACGAGTTCGAGATAGCTAGAGTTTGGTATCTTCGGATCAACGAATTCGGGCATTCCAGTATTCTTCCAATCCACCGATTGCTACATTCACCGTTTTACATCGTTTTGATATATCCGCTGCGTCAGTTTCAATTTTAAATATATATATATATATATATATATATATAACGGCTCAGATCTGATCTCCTAGAAGCAGCGGCCTATGATGCTTGGAAACGAGATTAGCAGCAGGGTTAGCAACGTGGTAAGGTTAATTAAATTTGTTAATTAGTAATTAGTCTAAATTTAATAAGTAGTTGATTAATTATAATTAATTGAAATCGTAAATTTATATAATTCGACATTTGCTTATATGAGGGTCAATTGAATGGAATCAGCCGTTTGGATTCGTAGCTGCGGAATATATGCAATGGAATAAAAATTGGAATGAATTTCAATTAATAATAAAGGTGAGTAAATCTCACTCATTTGGATAATTGGTGTTATTTTAAAATAGTTAAAATCATTATTTGATTGATTGGATGAATTGATAATTTTTATTATCACTTGGATGTTATATTATATATATAGTAGTATTATATATAGTAGTTGGATATATTTCCCGTCGATTGGAGCGGATGAGACCCTATGCGCCCCGCATAATAGCGGATGACCGTATATTACTGCGATATCCCCCTCGAAGTGGGATTGGTATTTCTATGTTGTATTAACATCTGTGGATGCAGGGAAAAATAGTTTGGAGGGATCCAACTGGATTCCTAAAATTTATATTGATTGTTTTTCATATATAATAATATATGATTTGTTAGAATAATCTGATATAGATTATTGTTGTGGTGTGAATTATTGGATGCTATAGTAGCACTGGCCTAACTTTGGTATTTTAAATACCATAAGTATTATTTTTGGATTTTTAAAGGATTTAAAAGGAGATTTTGAATGTAAAAATATTTATATCGAAATTTGGATTACTTTTAAGAAATTGATTTGGATAAAACAATAATTGATTTTGGTTTGTATTTAACTATTCATAAAAAATATTTTAAATAGAGATTTTTAAAATAGTTTATATAAAGGATTTTTAAACGATGGATTTAAAAAAAACGATATTTTTGGAAAATTTGAAAGAAGTTAAAATCGATATTAAAAATAGATTGGCAGAAATGAATAGAATTTATAAACTGGAATTTTATAAATGAGATTATTTTTATAAAAGGTGAAACTCAGAGAAGTTATAAATTTATAAACGATGTTTATAAATAAAGGAATCGATAACAGACGAAAATTTGGGAATATAAAATTCATAGGGTAAATTTATATTAGAATACGAAAATAGGGTTGGAAAAAAATAGTGGATACTATTTTTGAAAGGTGGAAATGGATAGGATGCTGGAATGGAATCGATGGGTTGTAAATAGAGAGGATTTATAAATTGAATTGGTTATTGGAATTTTAAAAATATATCTTTAATTTTAAGAATTTAAGTTTGTTTTCAAAGGAAAATGTTATATATCAAACTATGAAAGTTGAACTAGTAGGATTAAAGTACATCGAAAAGTGAATTTTTCAAATACTTAATATTTATTTTAATAAATTCTAATTTTAAGAATCAGCTTTGAAATTGATTTGTTTATAAAAAAAAGAGTTATTGATGTTTATAAAAAGGGTTTCGATATTTTTAAATGACTACTTAAACTTGTTTCAAAATAAATTATTATTCTTTAAATACTTATTATATATATATATATATATAGAGTTTTGAAGTGATTGAAATTTTATTTATAAATTCTCTCGAGATTCATAAATGGGGCTTATAAATGGATATGATTTTGAGGAGAGGAATTTTATAAGGGATTTGGAGGAAATGGAATTTCAAAATGTTGAATATGGGAACTTCGAAAAATGAAATCTGGATTCATAAAAGAAGTTATAAATTGTTGAATGGGGTTAAATAAGTATACTGGGTTTTGGAGATTGTTAAAGGGAATCTATTAATGATTCCGGAGACTTATGAGATAAGTTACGAAATATTCCCTGAAGCGTTGATATTTAAAATGATTTTGGAAAATAAGACTTATAATGTTTTCGTAAGTATAACAATGGAAATTTGGAAATATTTCTAAGTGTTGAAATTGTTTGGGAATATCCTGTTATGGATTTAAGTATTTGAAATTATTTTCAAATATTGGAATATGGAAAGGAATTTGAATATATACCTTTGTAACGGTATTTTGAAACGAATATTTTGGAAGAAAATTATAGTATGGGCTTAGTGACTGCTTATGGATGTTATTTGATAGTTAAATAACCGACTATCAAATATTGGCCAATTTCGTTAATCGTTTCAAAGAGACCGCGATCAGATTTAATTATCCGAAAACCACTTCGATCCGGTTTGAACGTTACGAATGGATATCGTGAAGATTGTGAAGATGGTGATTCGGTTTGTCTAGACCTAGGACAACTTGTATGGACGAATGCTATCAGAACATCGTCATTGGAGGACGATGACCATTCTAAGTGGAATTGTTCTTGAAAGGTAACGTTAGCCTCAAGCCTCATCAACCGGGAATGACTAAAACATGGGAGATACAGCAAGGCTAAGTGGGTTGCAACCAATTAGGGTATGTTATCACTTTTCTAGATACCCTTGGAAATATTTATAAATTATGGATATGGTTGTGCATGAAAAAGGGAGCGCTCGAATTTTTTAAGGGTGGGAACACCCGAGGTGACAACATATTCGGTTCTATCCTAGTTAAGGGTAGGCTGGTCTTGTGTAGCAGGGGATCCTGCTTAGGTCCTCAGTACATTTTTCTAGAGGTGTACTGTGATGGGCGGTACCCCAGTAGCCCAGTCATTGTATGGACTCCATTCTCTAATACGAGCCTTTACGGTTTTTTTTGTAGAGCCTAGTATGCTGGAATTTAATAAATGTAACAATTTTGGCTATTTGGATAAGTATTTGTACTTAGACACTATTATAATATCACGGGATTTTCTATAAAATGTTTTGGTTATCGTAAGGGAAAAACCCGTCGTGTTTATGTGTGACGCGGTCTTACGAGATACCTTAGTTTTTCAAAGGATTTTGATAAGTCTAAATAATTCAAATTGAGTGTGTTTTCTCACGCTAGTTTTCCAGACTGACTCGGGTGTTGTTTTATTATAATGCTCGGGTCAGACCGAGTATTACAGATTCAGGATAGGATGCTATGGAGCTCAGGAGACGAGCTGGATGATAGAGATGTATTTCCGTACTTGACTTATATTTCCGCTGTATGAGGACAAGTTATTATAACTGTCCAGATTGATGTATTGTTTGTTATACTCTAATGATTGTAGGTAATAACCAGTTACAGATTCTTTTGTATAAAAATCTGTTATTATATATTATATTTTGTTCCGTTGCGATTGTGAGATTCCGTGTTGTTTATATTTTTCTTCTACCTTTTTCTTCTTCACCCCATAAAGATTCATATTTCCGTTCAATTTGAGTTGAACTGATGTAAATTATGGTCGACTCAAAGGGTACGGAGATACGAGCCTTCATAGAATTTAACCTTGAGATGTTCTCAACATATCCATTTTAGTAGTCAATGTTGAAACATTGAATATCTTTATTAATAGTTGGCTTGGAAGCGCAAACTTTTAATCTGACCACAAACTTCTAAAATTGCCCTTTATAAGGGGCATGGAGTAAATATATATTAATGTATAATTAATTTAAACAAATGAATATGTCTTGATTTATTGTATACCACGTATATATATTTATGAATTTAATGGTTATACATTAAACTGTGGATAAATGATTCAAATATAAAAACGAAAATGGTTTTACAATGTTGGAAATGATTTAATTAGTTTCTAATTGATTAATTTAAACAAATGAATATATATCTTGATTTATTGTGATGACCCGCATTTCGGAAGCTTTAATTCGATAATAAACCATACATGTCCAACTCAAAATAATTCGGAACATAGATAATCAATGGGGTTAATTAAGGAAAATAAGAGAAGAAGAAAGCAAACACAGAATCTCGCAGCGGAATGACAAAATATAATAATCAAATAAACTATCCATGAAGTTGTTTATTCTATACATTTTATTATAATTTTACAACATAAATCATAGTTATATATACAAAAGAACAATATAATAATGGAGCAGAACAACATGATGCAGGGAAATAATACTAGTAATAATATACCAAATCTTCGTCTTTGTCCTCCAGAATAATTGATCTTCAATACGCTGAAAACTCAGGGCTGACCATAGCATAAAGTAAAACAATACACTCGAGTCATAACTAAAATATTCTTATGAGAGACAATCAATATCATCACATATAACAGGAGTGTAATAGCATTAGAGATGTTTACGGGGTTTTACATCTCCTATCAAGTGTACAACGTGCGTGCAATAACTTAAGAGATGTTACGGGATTTTCCATCTCTTAAGGATCCATCAAAATATCTATATATAGTAGAATACGCTATATATGTAATGTCTAATCAGTAAAATAAATATTTTTCTTAGCGTTAAGGCTTTACATTAATCCCCTTTAACGCGTTTTTAAGCACTGTCGTACAGTTTGCATATAACGCCCCAGTAGCACGTCGGGTGATAAGGATGCGCTGTGATACGACAACACTAAACTAAACTCGTAGTGGTCTCGTCTAAGGATAAAAGTATGAAAGGCATGTAAGGCAAAGCCCGAGGTAGGATACTACCAGTTCGGGTCGCAAGGCTGGTGGTAACGCATCATAGCCATGACCTCCCACCGCGTCCACCCATCCCATATCGAGTCAAAGGGAGGTTATCCTATCAAGGTGAACCAACCAAAATCAACAACAAAGGTAATGGTATGGACTGAATCTATAAGAAAATCGAAGAATGGGTGTCCGCTGAGGGTAACCAGCCCACTTGGCCTGGATCAAACCGTCCTGTTTTAGTCATTTCAAATTGACACAAGTGTCGGGTCTAGCCATCATCGTTCTCTTTCTTCAAATCCAGCAAATGTACACCAAATACAACCACTTCATTCTGTAGTCTCCTCCGCGTAGACAGTTGTTAAAGTGGTTCCAACATTGACAGAGAGTATGCCAATAATCGGCCCCGGTCTCTTTAACAACCACACATCATTTTACACACCGGTTGGTTCTTTTACATTTAGAAAACGACTCACTTGATATCAAAATATCATATTCGCTTCAAAATATCATATTTACTTTAATATGTCATATTCACTTCAAAATATCGTTTTATTCACTTCAAAATCAATTTCATTTCAAAATTATTTTATTCCGTTCAAAATCAATTTCATTTCAAAAATCATTTTATTCACTTCGAAATCAATTTCATTTCAAAACATTATATTTACTTAAAATATGTCAATTTCACTTGGAGATCATTTCCAATATCTCAATTTTACTTCCAAAATCGTTTCGAATTTCTACTTAAGTTATAACTTCAATTTAACTGTGACGCCCCACCTCTATACCCACGCTAGCCAAGAACACTACGGTGTAGTGCTGTCAACTAGCACGGAGAATAAGGCTGTTGAGGAGCGACCATCTATGTAATTGCTTTGTGCGAGCACCGATATGTCAGATAATAAAAACATTGCATTTCATTTTTAGAGGAAACCCGACATACCGATACAAACTCAAAGCTACTACACAGTGGCTATAATAGTTTAGGACAATAGATATAAAAATAACACAGATAACATAAATGCGGAATACAGATGGAACGAAAAGTCTCATATATATAATAACTGATATCAGTTACAATACATTTGACATGATACAAATTATACAACTACAACTGTCGACTCAAGAAGTTATATATACACGTACATTATCGACTAATATACATGAATACATTATCATCTTAAAACAGACACACTGACTACTACAACACGACGAAGACCTCTTCAAATGATATAAAAAGTCTTCATAGCTCTAGCAGCAACCCAAAGCTAAAAATCTACAACCTGTAAATACTCGGTCTGACCCGAGTATTACATTCAAAAGAAAATAATACTCGGATCAGTCTAATTCAAAATCAGTTATTAGAGCATAGAAGCAATAATAATCAATCTCAATATAGATGACAGTCACAGAAATCTCGTATATCCAACTTCTCGATAAGAGAACCGGATAACGGCAGATATATCACTAAACAGTGTTAATCCACGAAACAGAAATCCAAAGCAGTTTAAACAATTGAAATGTCAATTTAAAAACATCAATGCTAATTGGCTGCAGTACACGCTAACGTGTACTGCCTCGCCAAAACAGCCTACGGATTACGCAACAGGTCAATGAATTAAGAACGAAAGAAATATCAATTAAAATCTGTCAATTCAGTGTGGCTGCAGTGCACGCACGCGTGCACCGCCTCGCCACAACAGAATATAAAGTCACCACAAGGGACAAGGGTAAAACTGCTACGAAAATGCAGCCACCACTTGTATTTAAGGGCAAGGCTGCATCAGTGAAATGAAACAGTGTATCCAGTGAAAGAGGCAACAAGTGAAACAAGTTCAACATGTCGCAAAGCAAGGCACAGGGAAATAGCAAACTGAAGGCGAGAGCACCAAAGATATGGCACTACAACACTCAACAGAAAAGACGCAGATCGGCCTCATTAGAAGATAAGGTCATCAGTGAAGCAAAATGACAAAAATGCAAATGATACAAGGCATCAATGCAGTGTATCAGATTCGAGAACAAGGCAGTGCAGCAGCGAAAAACTTCAACTAAGAGAATACGAAATGTGTACACAAGTGATGGTATATATCACAAACTGCACATGGCAATTGAATCAGGGTACAACGGTGAAACAGATCAAGTAACATCAAGTAAAGAACTCACGTGAAGCTACACTTCAGAACAAATGTATGCACATATATGAAGGCTACGCTTGAATACATTGGGCAATGCAGCATTCAGCAACTAAAGCATGAATGCTGCTGTGGAGACTAGAGCATAGAAATGCCCAGACTCAAGTGGAATCAACAAACCAAGGAACTGACATCAAGGATGAATGTAATTCAAGTGACAGTGTAACCCAAAATGGGGACAGAGAAAAGATTCAAGTAAATACAAGCTACAACAAAACTCGAGTATCATCAACAAAAGGATACAACATATATGCAACTGTAACACTAGACAGTGCAAGTGACAATGCAGCAACAGGTTGATACAAAGTCAAAGTGAACAATGGAATGCAAGTGATCACAAGACTCAATTGTACTCGAGTATAAATGCAACAGTATGCAGACGCTCTCAGGCCAAAGCCAGGTGAGAAATCATAGATTTAAGTAACTGAAGTAGCAAGATGTACCAAACAACTACAGGGATGAATACGATGTCAAAGATCAAAGACCAAGTCAGGTGGGGCAACTATAAAATGTGAAGGCAATGCACGTGTCAGCATGATAAGTGAATGCGTACATATGCTATAGTGAACACTAAATGAAACTGGACAGTGTCATTAATACGCATGAACAATGCATACCATATGTCTGATAATATAAATGGACAGTCACGTATAAGCCACAGTGGACAGAGGCACATATGCAAGGGTCAAGTAAATGATACACACCCAAAAGAAAAGTCAGGTTCAACACAATTGCAATACAATACAATCGCCACACAAGCACAAGGTCAAACCCGAACGTTTAAGTTGGGTTCAACACAGGTGAAAATTCAAATGAAATGGTTGATACACAAAAACCAAGCCTCGACCGAGACCAGACTGCAATTTAAAGTAAAGAAGCAACTCATCATAAATCAAACTGCAGCAGACTTCAATATGCACATGCCAGACTATAGGAAACCCAAACTCGAATTAGTGAACATGCTACAGACATGAAGACAGCAAAACTCAAACCAACAACAAAGAGGGACCGGGCAACATACATGAATGCGTATATATATGGGACACTACAACAGTCAAAAGTGAAGTACAAACCCAGTGCACAGTGTACAGGCCCAATGCAGACAATGCCAACACCACGATCGAACAACTTGTAATACACAATGCGAGCTAAGGTTGCAACTATGAAACCATGTCCATAATACAGGCTCGATGCAAAAGACAAGGAAGCAAGTGCCATCGAACAATGTCTATAATGCAGACAGCAAACCAACTAGACCTGATTCAATACCAAAGTAAAATAGAACATGTGTATATGTACTCACGCCTGACAACATGATTATCAAAGTGCAGCCACAAATGTATATAACCCGGAGTACAAAGGACAGAAGTGAATGCAACTCAATATCACTCAAACACTGAAATGAAATTCACGTTAAAGCCGACATTAAACAAGACAGTGCCAAAGTCGAACCCAAAAACGAACAGTGGTTATCCACGAGAACAAACATCTCAAAACAATCGAGCATAACAACAGAATAACACTCGAGTATGAATTAGAAGTGAGCAGAACTCACCTTTGCCATGGAAGTGAAGATGAAGCTGTAGCTTCACTTAACAATCGCCAAAAGCAACCAGCAGCCGAAGCCAGAGTCATCACAAAGGAGCAATTCACGCAACAGGTAAGCTCGACTCAAATTGAAGTAGCCGAAAGCATATCAAAGATAGAGAGTCGAATTTTTTCGAAGAGGCAGCCGCGAGCGAGTGAGGCGAAGGAAATCGAAGCCTTTAATTCGCTAGAGGATCGAGATCGCCGAAGTCCTAATTTAGTTAGTCGCCATTATTTTCTCTCGATTGATTTGTTTAGGGTTATACGAATGAATGAGAGGGGATCCGGTCTAGAAATAAAAAGAAGGGCCGACTAAAAGGGGAAAGGGTTTGCAATCCAAATGAAGAATGAATCGAAAAGGGGGAAAATCAGGTCGAACAAAATAACAAAGGGAACGGGTCGAACGATTTTTCAAAAGAATTTTAACTTGATAAAATTCCAATAAAATTTGGCGAACGATTTAATCACCTAGTGACGATCATTAATTGCTATGAATATCCGGGTTGTTACATTAACCAATTCGCATCTAAATCTACGATTTTAATATAAATAGTTCCCAACATGAACAGTTTGAATTTTTGGAAATAGTTTGAAAATTTTAAATAGTTAAAAATAGTCAAAATAGTTTGGAGATTGTAACCAATTTTATAAAAATAGATTGAGTATTGAAAATGGGTTATAAATTAAAATGGTTTGAGAATTTAAATAATTTGAAAGTTTAAAAAGATGAATTTTAAAACAGGTTATAGTAAAATAGTTTATAGTGAAAATAGTTTCAAATTTAAACTGTTTCTTTCGAGTTCTAATAAATATGGACTTAGGTCCACATTTCAATCAAACTGATTAAATTTCAAATCTTCCAATTTAAATCATCTTCGATCTCAAATTAATTTAAATCGACTCTATTTCGATTTCAATTCAAATCAACCTCAATTTCGATTTCAATTCGAATTAACTTCAATTTGAAATGTTCATTTTTAACTTCAAATTTGATTCAAAGATTTGATTCAATGGTTTAATTTCAATTCAATTATTATTTTAATCCATTTTAATTTATATAAATTTCAAGTCCAATTTCCATATATCGATTTAAATTACTTAAATCAAATTAAACTTTAATGTTCAATTTAAGGTTCAAATCTTTAAAATAATTCAATTCCGAGTTCAAATTTGAAATATCCATTTAAACTACTTTTACTTGGATTTATTTCAAAGTTCGAATAAAAGTTCAAATCTTTTAAAACAAATCAATTTCCATAATTCAAATCATATTTCGATTATAACTTCAAATTTCAAATCAAATTCTTTAACCAATTCCTTTAACCAATTTCGCTTTCAACATTTCAAACTCAAATTGAAAATAATTCAATTACCATAAATTCAAATTTTCTTTCAAAGACAATATCATTTAAATAATTTCAAAACCAAGAATTTTAAAACCATTTAATTTTACCAATTCGGTGTCCGTATATAATTTTCTATCCTATGACCAAGTGAATAGTTATTTCAATTTTTAATTTCAAGGATGGATATATATCATTTCAATCCAAATCTCAGTGTCTTAGGTATATATCATTTCAACCTATTTCTTAATTAATTCAAAATAATTCATTTTATAGTTTTATATACTGTCAATAATATACAGGGTGATAACAGGATATATATAAATAAATAAACATCCAATCATCCAATATATCAACTAATAGTCATCCATCACAATCAACATCCAAAACAGCCAATAAATCACAACAGTTAACTAGTTATCAATATCGGGGTTTTAACTAGCAATTCAACTTCAATTTCAATTTAACTGTTCATTTTAAATTTCTAACATGTCGATTTCTATGTCAATTTCAATGTCAATTAAATTACCAAACAACAATCAATGAAATTAAATCACTTCATGATTTCAATTTAACTAACGTTAGAATATTTTAGTAATTCATGAGCGGTTTAAAACACCCACCTTTATTTGAAACTAAATTTTTTTCAGCATCAAATAAATTCCACTTCATTTCCATGTCGTAACGACTTCGATACGAATCCAATGCAACTTGTTTCGCTCGAATCGGACCTCGCATGGAAAAGTTACGAATTTATTAATATAACGATATAATTAAAACTTAATTAACTAAATTGATAAAATGAATAACTTAACCTAATCCCTCATCCTTGCGACAGTGCCCAGGCCCGCATCTCCTTCTTCTAGATCGCGACTCGCGATTCATATTATACTAGTGCGAATCTGTGCTTCGCACACGGATGTTGAAAAAATATTGTTGTTGCATAGGTCATATCCAAATGTATAAGAAATTTAATACGGTGGTAATGAAAAAACATTGTTGAACGATAGTGTTACATCATGAATAACAATTTGGTAGGATAAAGAATACATAGATATATTTGGTTCTGATAATCACAATTAAAATCGAACAAAACAATTACAGTGAATATGTTAAAGTTCACAGACTATTTAGAGGATAATGTGTTACAAATTTATCCGCTAATGCATAGATATATTCACTGTGGCATATAACGCCAATGTTGTTGCTTTTGCAATTACATAGCTGCTTCAATGTGCATAGATATAGTTGAAGTATTCACTGTGAACTGCAGACACAAAGACACAGTGCAGTTCGATTCAATTAAATAAGAGTAACAAAAGTTTTTTGCAATGGGGAGAAATATAGTAATAGGATGAAATTTTTAAACAGTCAGGAAAAGTATTTGTCAACAGTTAAAAAAAGGGAGCAAAAGAAAAAAGAAAAAAGCAACAGATGTAGTACAAGGGAAAAGTAGTAAAACAGAAGATTCAATTGAAATAGAAATGATGATGCAATAAGAAAATAACATGGGTTCCAATATAAATTACTATTGTTCACCGAATCTGATCTATGTCGATGCAGGGTACAAAACACGGCATACAGCTGGTCGCAGTAACCAATATTTGAAAATATCCAAAACATACAGAAAAGAACAATTGTGAGAAGTCCATTCATTTTTTAGCCTCAGAAATAACTGCTAGCAACGCGTGTATGATATTGGCTTGAGCGCAAATAGGTGATGTTTTCTTGGCCTTAATAGATGCATTACATCAATCAATTATTTTAACCGTTGAAGGTATTTGTACCTACAGCCCAAAAAGGCAAAAGTGTCATTGATGCAGTATTATTACTAAATTCTCTCACTGCTCGTCTGACCTATTAACTATACCTAATAATCAAACTATGACTACATAATCATCTATACAAAGATACATTCATCAATTGTTTTCTAGAAGTTTTCCGACGGTGGTAGTGCAAGTGATTTTAGAATTTACTGCAAAAAATAAAAAATAAACTCTTTTAGGTGGTTATCAACATTATTCTCACTACAACACATGTTTTGACCCAGCACTTAAACTGTGCATATACCTTAAGCCCGAATACAACAACTTATATGCTTATTGTATTATTGATCATCGTAATTGTAAACGAAATTGAGTAAACTTAGCCAAATTATGTCATCAAACCTGGAAGCAATGTATTAAACGCTGAGCTGCACGGTTGAATCAAGCATTAATTATGTGAAGTCATTATTTAATCATCTCAAGCTATCAAAAATCAAAATTCATTTTTCAATTATATTTTCATAATGCGGTTAAATAACTATCATTACCATCAAACAAAATTATTACTACAGCTAAATTAGTATTGCATCACACAAATGCAGTTAAAATATTCAAAAACAATAATTGCTTAATTCCAAAAATACTGCAAAATAATAACCGCCTTTGCTTAATGCATTTAAATTTTAACTACAGTAAGCTCGAATAAATCATCGTGTACAACCAAAATTATTACTGCATCACATAAATATAGCCGAAATATTCAATTTCTACCATGCATAATTCAAAATTGTCATTAAATTATAATTGCATTTTATTAATGTAGTTAAATTTTAATTGTATTAAGATTCAATAAATTCCTGAAATGTAGCCAAATTTATTACTTCATCACATAAATATGGTTAAAAATCTTCAAATATAGTTAAATTTACCCAAAACTTGCTGGTAAATTATAATTGCATTTTCTTAATTTCATTAATTTATAACTGTTTTAAATTTGAATAAAACTATCAAATATAGTCAAAATCATCAATAGTTTATGCAATAAAAAAAATGTTAACGTAGTTAAATTAATTCAAAAAATGCCTATAAATTATTACACCATTTTTTGATGGGGTTAAATTATAACTGCACTAAGTTTGAATACTATCAAACACAATCAAGATTATTACTTTATTACATAATGTAGTTACAATATTCAAAGGCAACCATAATTGTATAATTCAAAAAAAATATTCCTTTCGAATATGTTAAAAGATAATAAATACATTATAACAATCTAGGTAAAACTACTATGTAATGTTTATGATCATCATAATAATGCTGTTACAGAAACGCGGTACACTGCGGTGATACAAAATAATTGTGCAATTTAAGTTGCTATATAAAATTATGATTTTAAAAAATTTATTTTTAGCTATCAACAATGGATATCATTGGAAAGCAAATTAAATTTGAGATTTAATAGTGAAAACGATTATTAAATCCAATCAATGTAGAAAAAGTTATCACATTTTAAAGTTTGGAATATAAAGAAATTAAAAATGCGACTGTTCAATTGCCAAATTTCAAGGGGGCCTGTGTGAGCTTGAAATTCAACTCACTAATAATAATATAGTATAGATATATATAACGATCGAACGCCATCGCCGCCCGTACGCCGCCGCCGTCTGTCGTTCGCGCCTCCACCAAGCTACGCGTGCACGAGATTCAGCAAACCCAAAAAACCCAACTGCAGTGCCTCGAACGCAAGGCGAAATCGGCCACCACACTGTGCAATTCGACGATCCGACCGTCCATCTTGTAGAGCTCGCCGTGCTCTACATCTTTCCTTTTGGTGGCAATCGATTTTATTGAGTGGATTAAGGAAAAATAGGGAGAAAGGAAGTAGATTTTCGGCCATAAAAATCGTGTAAGAGCAGCGCTGAACGATTTAGGGTTTGGTTTTAACGAAAAGGGAAATATAATGGCCTTATATATAAATTTCTGACCCGATTTATCTGCGAAAATTTCGAACTCCAAACGAAGCATGCCGCTTGGCGTTCTATATGTTATACCATATTCCGAATAGAATGGAACATGTCTCGGAAGCCAATTCCATCATATTCGGATGGTTGCTTTTCAAAATCAAATTATTTTAATCAAATTCCTTTACTTAATTTCTACATGTTTTAGGCTCGCACGGCTAAACATAAGTCCGATCGCTACAGAACTTGAAATCATATAATAATTTACTATTACGGATCCGATGAAACTGGTTTCGTCGAAATTCGAGACTGTGCCTAAAAGACTATTTTTACACGTTAATTAAAACCAGAAATTTCCAAAATAAATTTAATCACTTTAAATTCAATTTTAAAAGTTAACAATCTTCATTCTTGTTTAAATAAAATTTAAATCAAATTTCGACATCATTTGTATTCATATTAAATTCAGGATTTAATTATTTAAATAATTGCAATATTAAATTTAAACAATTTAATTATCTAATAAATCGCTATATTTAAAAAATAAGTTAGTTAACTTATAAAATTTACTTTTAAAACGAATTCAAATAATAAAACAACTACTACACTTAGTTCCACTTCTTTATTTAAAGTATTCCAATAATCCAATTTCAATGAATTCCAATTTTAGAATTTCAATAAATCCCAATATTAGATTTCAAATGAATTTTAGTTATCAAACAATTATTTTATTTACATCTAAATAATTCAGCATTTATTATTCAACTCCAACTATTGATTATAAACACATCGAATACATAGAATTTTATTTCAATACTTGTTATTGCCTAAATCTTCGAAATTGGTTATTTCAAAATTTTATTCAAGTTCATATTCAATAAACTACATTAATAAATCATTAAACTTTAATTTCCAACCATTTTCGTTAAATAATTATATTAAATTCAATAATTTAAAATAGTTAAAAATACAGGTCGTTACAATCTCTCCCACTCAAAACTTTTCGTCCTCGAAAAGGGTTAAGTAAGAAATTTAACATTTGATATATTTATTGAAAATAATCAACTTATAAAACATAAAAATCCTATTAGAAAACCATTATCACGCTTCCACTATGCCACTCCGATACTGGCTTTACGAAAATCGCAACTTATTTATAAAAACAAGTCATAACATTTCAAAATATCAAAAAAAATTTAACACCCGGATTTACGGAAAATTTCGCCAGCGTCTCCTTTGCGTAGCTCGATCGTAAAACTTTACACTATACATATATATACCAAATATACATCTCATCTCAATGATGAGGCATCCCATAAGGAAAAATATAAAAGTAAAGTATGTAATCCGAGATATGTACCTTATTATTATTAATATGAGCGAGTTCGCTCATATTAAGCAAGCAAAAGCAAATCAAACCAAGTATACGTCCAAACGGCCTTCGTATATACCTATCTCAACTCAAATTAGAATATTAGTCACTTATAAAAAGATATAGAAAGCATGCATGAGTTTAATAGAACTATATAACATGAATTCTGAATCAAAATCATACACAAGCACTAATACACAACATAACACATATGTAATCAAAAGCAGTAATAACAATGATTACAACAAAAGAAACCATTCAACAATTAATATTCATCTATTTTATTCACATTCATTTGATTTACATCCAATTTATTTGCATTCAATTTGTTAAATTTCAATTTTTTCACTTTATGTTTAACAACATTTCATACTAAATTCATTTGTGGACCATTTTATAAATAATTTCATTTAACCTTATTTAAGTTAAATTTTATTTCATTACCACTTAGTATATTCTCTTGAATACTAATACCATTTCATAAAACCATTTAAGTTTATTATAAACATTTTATAAAACGCAACTCATGTTTATTATTACTTCACAACTTAAGTTCATATTAATTCATTGATTTACTTCATTAGTTCATTTCATTAATTTATACCATTAAATTTACTTAAGTAAATTTTATTTTATAACTCAAATTCATATTAATAATTTTTTTCTTTTTATCACAATCAATTTCATTCAACTTTTCTTAAGTTAACTTCCATCTCATAATTCATTCCATTAACTTATTTCATTAATTCATTCCATTTAACTTGACTTAAGTAAAATTTCATTTCATAATTCAAATTTCAACTTACTTATTTCATTAATCATTTCTTAAGTTTATAATCATTTTATACAAATGTATCTTCTTTTACACAATATTATTCAAATTATAATTATCTTAGAAGGCTACAACTAAATCTTAAAACATCCTTTGCAAGTTTATTTTATTTATTTTACAAACAATTTACAAAGATATGATTTAATTTATTATTTGTTTACCATCTCTTAAGTTCATATCTAAATAGTATTTTCTTTTTACTACTCAAATTATTCATTTAACATTTCTTAGAATATTAACTAAGTGTATAACATTTCTTATAACAACTTAATTTTTTTTATAAACATTTCTTTAAACACAATTTCAATTTGAAACATTTTTATTACTTAAGTTCATACTTGTATAATATTCAATTACATATTCATATTTAACATTTCAACTCTTTAAACATTTCTGGTAAGTTTTATATATGTTTGAGAATGTAATTGAGTGTTATACAAATTTATCTTATTCATTTTAGTTAACAAGAATGCTCAATAATTTACACAAGTTTAAATTTCCATTATCTTGAAATTTAAGAGTTATAATTGAACTTCTCATATTTCATTCACTTAGCTTCAATTTCTTATTTCTCATTTTAGAAGTTTCCAACTATTCAAAAAAATTCACTTTATTCCAACAACCGAAAATCATTAATTAATAGGAACTTAAGAATTCAAATACCGGGTTCATTTCAAATCACCTTGAAATAATATATTTACTCATATCTTTTATATATATCAAAACATATTTAGAAATTTCAAATCAAATCTGTTTATTGAACTAAATGTGTAGCAAAGATACTAAGTGGCCTCTTCCATTTTGAGACTCAAAATGAATGTCGAGGATGCGGCCATCATCACCGAAATTATTTTCCAGGGACAGAAGAGGGGAGTAAAGAACTTATTTCCTTTTAATTCCTTTTTGAAAATAACTTCTATTCGTAAATTTTTTTAAATTATTCTAATGATTATATCACAATCTTAGAAAACAAATTCAAAAGCACCGGGATTTAAGTTATCAAATTCTCAGCTTTTAAATCCTTTCTATTTATAAGCTATATTATAAATATACTTATACAATTCCATTACCTTATTATGAAAACATTTCGTTAATTTACATCTTTATTATCGCAAACAATTCTTATTGTAATTAGATTTCAATTCAATTTAATTATCGAACGCTTCGTGAAATAGAGTTCACAATGTATTCGTTTTTAGTTTAATTCAACCAATAATCGATGATAACTAAATATTATCATCTCCTAACAACTAATATCCATAAATAATTCATATTTTCATAAACCTATATGGTTATTTATGGAAGATTATTTCTTTTTATATATAAAATATAATTTAGGTAAAAATTTTCCATTTACCCTATTTTAAAACAATATTATTTCGAGTTGCCTTGTTTAAGTGTTTAGAAACCCCTATCGATAACATGACATCCCAAACACCGACCAGAATTCATAAACAACTCAACGAATAAGTAAATACAACATAAAACAATTTATAACACTAACAAGTATGCACTCTCATATATATATATATATATATATATATATATACACACACACACACGCCCAAACAAACTCATTCTAGGGTATTACTACCCTATCTCTAATGAGTCAAACCCCACAAAGCTAAGGTTATCGCTAAACCAAGCTCTGATACCAACCGTGATGACCTGCATCTTGGAAGGTTTAAGTCGACAATAAATGTGACGCCCCACCTCTATGCTCATAATAACAAAGAGTATTAAAAGAAATACTGTCTATTATTACGAAGAATAAGGCTGGATAGGAGCGACCATCCGTAATTGGCCTTACACTAATATTGGTTATCTCGATAGGAGTGGTATATACTTTTTATTTTTCATCTATTATTTATTTACTCTCATCGACATATCCAATTATCAGTATAAAACAAAGTACGATAGTTCATAATAGTTTAGGACATTAGATATAACAATAACACAGATAATATAAATGCGGAACACAGAATAACAAAAATCTCATATATATAACCGATGTCAGTTACAATATAGTTGACACGATACATATGATACAACTACAACTGTCGACTCTAGAAGTTATATATACAAGTACATTATCGACTAATATACATGAATACATATCGTTCTATACAATGACATGACTACTACAAAATGACACTGACAACTTCAAAAGATGTGAAAAGTCTTCAAATCCCAAACAGCAACTCAAAGAAGGAAATCTACAACCTGAAATAACTCGGGTCTGACCCGAGTATTACATTCAAAAGAAAATAATACACGGGTCAGTCTAATTCAAACTCAGTTATTAGTGCATAGGAGCAATAATAATCAAACGTCAAATAGACGACAGTCACAGAAATCTCGTGTATCCAACTCTCGATACGAGAATTGGATAACGACAAATATAACACTAAGCAGTGTAAATAAACAAATCAGAAATCTTAAAATGATCAAACACATCAAATTTCTGTGTGGCTGCAGCACACGCACGCGTGCACTGCCTCGCTACACAGTACGTGAAATCATCACGACGGTGAAAACTAACAGCAATCAAAACGGTAGAAGTCAACATAAATAAACTTACAGGGTCAAACCCGGGTCTTTGAGACCGGATTCAACTCGCTGTAAAACCTCAAAAGTCAATCTGAAACAATCAAGAACCAACAACCCAAGCTCAACTAATTCCAGCAATCAAATCCAACTCAAAGAGATAGTTGACCCATAGAAGCTAGGTCAACCAGCACGTGTCAAGTGATACCCAAGTGATACTAGTAAAATGAACAAGTACAGACAGGCAGAAAAGTCTGGCAATGAAAACTCAGATTTAAAACAATAACACCAGGGACAACTCCAGACTACTGCCCAAAGTATGAAAACAATGAATCAGACATCCATCAAACAGTGCATAATGCACCGAAGATCTTGAACAAAGCTCGGGTGAAACAAGAACAATAAGTGGAACTGAACACCCAATAAATCAAATGACCAATACTCAAATACCCACTGGTGATGCAAACCAACTACAACCAAGGAATAATATGAGCAATGCATGCTACATGAAAACAGCAAACACACTGAAATGCAGCTACCTCAATTATGATACAGTGAACTATAGGATATACAGGTATGCAGTGACAATACACAAGGTAAGATGTAAAGTCAAATTCATTGTCTTCTCACAGGAGGTAATATGAGAAACACAAGTTACCAAAAATCACTTTCGAACAAAGCATCAAGCTAACTGCACATGAATATGAAATCTAGTCTCATAGGCGAACAGTTCAAAATAAGCATTTTCACGTAACAGTTTTAAAACAAAGACTGTTTTTTACAAAAGTATCAACTCAAAGAAACACCAATAGGTCCAGTTGAGAGACACACACCAAAGGCCAGAGTCACAAAACAGCAGGTATCAAGTTCGAACCAAATAAATGTCAAAAAGGAATTGTTTTTGAAGAATGATTCTAACAATACCATAGTGTAACAAAGTCAAAGTCGAATATGCTACAGACTAACCATGCCAACCATGGAATAACTAATCAGAGTCTAAGCCGACGCCAACCGAAAAATTCATAGCAATCGATAATGACTAGAGTCAAAAATGAAACACCAACGAAAATATATACGGTTAAGCACCTAGTCGTAAATCATCCCAAACATTTGTATAAAAAAAACAGAATCAGGTGACCGATGTTAATCGAAATCAAACTCAAAATCCAGGTGGCCACAATGAACTCAACATAGTCAAATAAATTCGATGGTAACAATTTCATTCCAAAACTATAAGCCAACCAAGTATGCAACCCTAGTGAATTTAAAACAACACACAATCAATACTTCGAACCCCAATTTAACAGAGATGAACACAATGGCCAGAGGGATTACTATGGCAACACAGCGATCACGAAATGCAAGGTGCACAAAACTACAATCAGATTGAACCAAAACTATGAAACATCACAACCAAGTTCAACAGTCAAACTTCATCAACAATTAGATGCAACAATTAAAGACATAATGACCGAAATAAGCAGAGTTTCAAGTAAGCCAGAACCAGTTCATTACAGAAGAAACACTTTAAAACAGAGCATTGGAAATCCAAAATCGAACTAGCTTAGAAAATTCATCAACCATCGAGATAAAACCGAACGGCCGAGAAATCAAGCAATGTAAATCACGAATTCGAACATGACAAAAACCATCTAAAGTTTGAATTCGATGTGAGTGAAGAAATTCACTCACCTTGTTCGAGGGCGCAGATCCATCAATTAAAAGTTGAAGCGGTGGTCTCCAGAAAATAACGCCAAACCACACAAGTCGCGGCGGCCATGAGGTCGATCGAACCCTAGCTTCCATTATTTCGCCCTCGTTCATAATGTTTTGGGTCTGCGATGTGGAGAAAATTGAAAGGAGGAACGGACGAAAAACGAGAGCCACCATTAGCCTTTCCTTCGTACGCCTTCTCTAGGGTTTTCCAATGATTTTAAAATGGCACTGGTTTAAACGAACGAGAAATTATAAAAAGGGGGATCAGTTATATGTTTTGATATTCATTACAGCCCAAAGCCAAAGGATCTTGGTCCAGAAATTAAATTTTAAAGCCCGAACCCCTTAACAAATTGTTAAAAGAATTTTACAACTTAAAAAGAGTTTCAATTCGATTAGAATTCCTAATAGAAATTCGTTAGCAATTTCAATCGTCTAATGACGATAGCTAACTTTTATAAAAAGGGTTCCACATCGATTCAAAAATGCAATAGCAATTAACAAGACGATTTAATCGTCATTTTGACGATAAATAATTATTGTAAAACTCCGGGTTGTTACAGACTCCCCTCCTTATAAGAATTGCGTCCCCGCAATTTCCATAATTAAAGTTGTCTATAACAATTACTTTTCTAACATAAACTGGTTAAGCTAGAAAAATAAAAGTCGAGAATTCAAATGCCACAGTAATCTTTTAATTCCAATAAAAGAGATTCACAAATTTTCAACAAAAACTAACTATCAAAAGATAATCAGAAAACAACAAAACTGAATAAACGCAATTTTCAGCAATATTTAATTATCAATCAGATAAATAGGATACCGAAATCACAAAACAGCAATATCTAATTATCGATACGATAATTAGAAAACAACCAAATCCAATTATCCAAACGATACTCAGAAAACAAATCAACGAATGTCAAATTATCAAAAACGAAAATCACAAAACATCAAATATCTAATTATCTCAAACGATAATCAAAAAACAAATCAGCACATATCTAATTACCACAACCGGTAATTTAAAATTTCAAATCAACAACTATTTAATAACCACAAACGGTAATCAAATTTCAAATCAACAAATATTCAATTATCAAAAACGATAATCAAATTTCAAATTCAACAAATATTCGATTATCAAAAACGATAATCAAATTTCAAATTCAACAAACATTCGATTATCAAAAACGATAATCAAATCTCAAATTCAACAAATATTCGATTATCAAAAACGATAATCAAATTTCAAATTAGCAAATATTCGATTATCAAAAGCGATAATCAAATCTCAAATCAGCAAATATTTAATTATCAAAAGCGATAATTAAATCTCATATCAACAAATATTTAATTATCTAAAGTGATAATTAAATCTCAAATCAGCAATTATTTAATTATCAAAAGCGATAATTAAATCTCAAATCAGCAAATATTTAATTATCAAAAGCGATAATTAAATCTCAAATCAGCAAATATTTAATTATCAAAAGCGATAATTAAATCTCAAATCAGCAAATATTTAATTATCAAAAGCGATAATTAAATCTCATATCAACAAATATTTAATTATCTAAGCGATAATTAAATCTCATATCAACAAATATTTAATTATCTAAGCGATAATTAAATCTCAAATCAGCAAATATTTAATTATCAAAAGCGATAATTAAATCTCAAATCAGCAAATATTTAATTATCAAAAGCGATAATTAAATGCAACAAATATCCAATTATCAAAAACGATAATCGGTACTCATATCAACAAATATCTAATTATCACAAGCGATAATTAAAAACAACAATTATCCGATTATCAAAAACGATAATCAGAACTCATATCAACAAAATTCTAATTATCACAAGCGATAATTAGAAACAACAATTATCCGATTATCAAAAACGATAATCAGAACTCATATCAACAAATATCTAATTATCACAAGCGATAATTAGAAACAACAAATATCCAATTACCTGCAGATAATTGGAAACAACAAATATCTAGAAATCAATTAAGAAGACTAGAAAATCAACATAAAAGCTTGGATCGATCCCATCAGATGGCGAGTTTTTAATTCGCCGCACGTGCATCTCAGAGTGGCCGAAGCCTACCAAGTACTCAACATAAATTTGGCGCCCATCAGATTGACCCGAAGGTCCGCAGAGTGACCCGAAGGTCTAGTACTGGTATTTGACCCGAAGGTCCGCAGAGTGGCCCGAAAGCCCAACAAATGATCCGAAGGTCCAACAAATGACCCGAAGGTCCTCATAGTGGCTTGAAAGCACACAAAATCATCAAATATTTCAATTAACGAGTCCGGAATTAACCGAAATAGCAAACACACATGTCCCATACCACGTGTTTTACTAAATCGTTTGATTCTCTTCATCGTTTCCTTGAAAGTGCAAAATTGTGTATTTTGTAAAATTACATTTCACATTCTCAAACGGACAAGTCCGGAATTAAGCGAATCAGTAAAAGAAAGGGTCATAGTCCTCGATTTTGCTGAAACGTTTAAGTCGCTTTCTCATTCTTTTGAAAGCGCAAACTGTTAAAATTTCTGAAAACAATTTTATTTATTTTGTAAAAATAACAATTCACATTCTCAACTGGACAAGTCCGGAGTTAAGCGAATCAGTAAAAGAAAGGGGTCATAGTCCTCGATTTTGCTGAAACGTTTAAGTCGCTTTCTCATTCTTTTGAAAACGCAAACTGTTAAAAATTTTATAAAACAATTTTCATTTTAAAACAATTTTCTAACCACGTGATTAAAACAGCAAATCAGTAACAATTTCGATAAGAAAATTGTACTTCTCAAAATACCGTAAAAACGGTCACAAATCAGTATTGCGGAATAACCGCTTGAAAATCCACTTTTAAAATTTGGCGGTTACTGAAGCCAAAGCGACAGTAGTTTTAAAACGTCAAAATCACATCAAAACAATCTACATCAAAATGTAATATCAGTGAATTCTCATTCATCAAAATGCCACAAAACACCGTGCTTCAAATATAGCATTGGTGTAAAATCCCGTTATAAAAATAACGGCAACAAAATACGTATCATAACCAAGCATCGGTTCAACGTAAAATAATTGCAATAACGTGCAATTCAAATTTTGCACGTATTATAAAATGAGCAAAGAAATCATTCGAATGTATCTTCAATGAAGATTAATCAAAACAGCTAAAAATCAAATCAATATATGATTAGTACAAGAGAAGCCAGCGGAAATTTCAACAAAAATCACATAACTGTAATTTCTTCAAATCCTCAATTCGGATTCGAAATTCTCAAAGAAACAAAATAATTACAGCTATGTAAACAACAAATGAAATTTATTTCAATTTCTAAATCAAATAGATTATCAGTTGTACTCAGCGAAGACAGTTTCACTGTTTCCGCTGCGCACTCTGATAAACAGTACTCAAATCAATTAAATCATCAGAACACAAATTCACTTTTATTTTTAAATAAGGATATTTAAAAATTTCATCCAAATTTCAAAACTTTAGTTTTGACTCAAAATACAATTAAACCGTCGACCAATAGTTGTAACATATGTTCCATCTAAGTTATGTTTTATATTATGTCCATAAACCCCAAGCTCTGATACCAACTGTGACGCCCCACCTCTATGCTCATAATAACAAAGAGTATTAAAAGAAATACTGTCTATTATTACGAAGAATAAGGCTGGATAGGAGCGACCATCCGTAATTGGCCTTACACTAATATTGGTTATCTCGATAGGAGTGGTATATACTTTTTATTTTTCATCTATTATTTATTTATTCTCATCGACATATCCAATTATCAGTATAAAACAAAGTACGATAGTTCATAATAGTTTAGGACATTAGATATAACAATAACACAGATAATATAAATGCGGAACACAGAATAACAAAAATCTCATATATATAACCGATGTCAGTTACAATATAGTTGACACGATACATATGATACAACTACAACTGTCGACTCTAGAAGTTATATATACAAGTACATTATCGACTAATATACATGAATACATATCGTTCTATACAATGACATGACTACTACAAAATGACACTGACAACTTCAAAAGATGTGAAAAGTCTTCAAATCCCAAACAGCAACTCAAAGAAGGAAATCTACAACCTGAAATAACTCGGGTCTGACCCGAGTATTACATTCAAAAGAAAATAATACACGGGTCAGTCTAATTCAAACTCAGTTATTAGTGCATAGAGCAATAATAATCAAACGTCAAATAGACGGCAGTCACAGAAATCTCGTGTATCCAACTCTCGATACGAGAATTGGATAACGACAAATATAACACTAAGCAGTGTAAATAAACAAATTAGAAATCTTAAAATGACCAAACACATCAAATTTCTGTGTGGCTGCAGCACACGCACGCGTGCACTGCCTCGCTACACAGTACGTGAAATCATCACGACGGTGAAAACTAACAGCAATCAAAACGGTAGAAGTCAACATAAATAAACTTACAGGGTCAAACCCGGGTCTTTGAGACCGGATTCAACTCGCTGTAAAACCTCAAAAGTCAATCTGAAACAATCAAGAACCAACAACCCAAGCTCAACTAATTCCAGCAATCAAATCCAACTCAAAGAGATAGTTGACCCATAGAAGCTAGGTCAACCAGCACGTGTCAAGTGATACCCAAGTGATACTAGTAAAATGAACAAGTACAGACAGGCAGAAAAGTCTGGCAATGAAAACTCAGATTTAAAACAATAACACCAGGGACAACTCCAGACTACTGCCCAAAGTATGAAAACAATGAATCAGACATCCATCAAACAGTGCATAATGCACCGAAGATCTTGAACAAAGCTCGGGTGAAACAAGAACAATAAGTGGAACTGAACACCCAATAAATCAAATGACCAATACTCAAATACCCACTGGTGATGCAAACCAACTACAACCAAGGAATAATATGAGCAATGCATGCTACATGAAAACAGCAAACACACTGAAATGCAGCTACCTCAATTATGATACAGTAAACTATAGGATATACAGGTATGCAGTGACAATACACAAGGTAAGATGTAAAGTCAAATTCATTGTCTTCTCAGAGGAGGTAATATGAGAAACACAAGTTACCAAAAATCACTTTCGAACAAAGCATCAAGCTAACTGCACATGAATATGAAATCTAGTCTCATAGGCGAACAGTTCAAAATAAGCATTTTCACGTAACAGTTTTAAAACAAAGACTGTTTTTTACAAAAGTATCAACTCAAAGAAACACCAATAGGTCCAGTTGAGAGACACACACCAAAGGCCAGAGTCACAAAACAGCAGGTATCAAGTTCGAACCAAATAAATGTCAAAAAGGAATTGTTTTTGAAGAATGATTCTAACAATACCATAGTGTAACAAAGTCAAAGTCGAATATGCTACAGACTAACCATGCCAACCATGGAATAACTAATCAGAGTCTAAGCCGACGCCAACCGAAAAATTCATAGCAACCGATAATGACTAGAGTCAAAAATGAAACACCAACGAAAATATATACGGTTAAGCACCTAGTCGTAAATCATCCCAAACATTTGTATAAAAAAAACAGAATCAGGTGACCGATGTTAATCGAAATCAAAATCAAAATCCAGGTGGCCATAATGAACTCAACATAGTCAAATAAATTCGATGGTAACAATTTCATTCCAAAACTATAAGCCAACCAAGTATGCAACCCTAGTGAATTTAAAACAACACACAATCAATACTTCGAACCCCAATTTAACAGAGATGAACACAATGGCCAGAGGGATTACTATGGCAACACAGCGATCACGAAATGCAAGGTGCACAAAACTACAATCAGATTGAACCAAAACTATGAAACATCACAACCAAGTTCAACAGTCAAACTTCATCAACAATTAGATGCAACAATTAAAGACATAATGACCGAAATAAGCAGAGTTTCAAGTAAGCCAGAACCAGTTCATTACAGAAGAAACACTTTAAAACAGAGCATTGGAAATCCAAAATCGAACTAGCTTAGAAAATTCATCAACCATCGAGATAAAACCGAACGGCCGAGAAATCAAGCAATGTAAATCACGAATTCGAACATGACAAAAACCATCTAAAGTTTGAATTCGATGTGAGTGAAGAAATTCACTCACCTTGTTCGAGGACGCAAATCCATCAATTAAAAGTTGAAGCGGTGGTCTCCAGAAAATAACGCCAAACCACACAAGTCGCGGCGGCCATGAGGTCGATCGAACCCTAGCTTCCATTATTTCGCCCTCGTTCATAATGTTTTGGGTCTGCGATGTGGAGAAAATTGAAAGGAGGAACGGACGAAAAACGAGAGCCACCATTAGCCTTTCCTTCGTACGCCTTCTCTAGGGTTTTCCAATGATTTTAAAATGGGCACTGGTTTAAACGAACGAGAAATTATAAAAAGGGGGATCGGTTATATGTTTTGATATTCATTACAGCCCAAAGCCAAAGGATCTTGGTCCAGAAATTAAATTTTAAAGCCCGAACCCCTTAACAAATTGTTAAAAGAATTTTACAACTTAAAAAGAGTTTCAATTCGATTAGAATTCCTAATAGAAATTCGTTAGCAATTTCAATCGTCTAATGACGATAGCTAATTTTATAAAAAGGGTTCCACATCGATTCAAAACTGCAATAGCAATTAACAAGAGGATTTAATCGTCATTTTGACGATAAATAATTGTTGTAAAACTCCGGGTTGTTACAATAAAACACACATGTCCAACTCAAAACAGTCCAGAACATAAATAATCAATGTGGTTAATTAAGAAAAATAAGAGAAGAAGAAAACAAACACAGAATCTCGCAACGGAATGACAAAATATAATAATCAAATAAACAGTTCATGAAACTATTTATACTATACATTTGATTATAATTTTACAACATAAATCAAAGTTATATATACAACAGAATAATAGAATAATGCAGCAGAACAACATGATGCAGGGAAATAATACTACTAATAATATACCAAATCTTCGTCTTCATCTTCCAGAATAATTGATCTTCAATACGCTGAAAACTCAGGGCTGACCCGAGCATTAATTAAAACAATACACTCGAGTCAGAACTAAAATATTCTTATGAGAGATAATCAATATCACATATAACAGGAGTGTAATAGCATCAGAGATGTTTACAAGGTTTTACATCTCCTATCCAGTGTACAACGTGCGTGCAATAACTGAAGAGATGTTACGGGATTTTCCATCTCTTAAGGATCCGTCAAAATATCTATATATAGTAGAATACGCTATATATGTAATGTCTAAAAAGTAAAATAAGTATTTTTCTTAACGTAAAGGCTTTACATTAATCCCCCTTAACGTGTTTTTAATCATTGCCGTACAGTTTGCATATAACGCCCCAGTAGCACATCAGGGGATAGGGATGCGCCGTGATACAACAACACTAAACTAAACTCGTAATGGTCTCGTATAAGGATAAAAGTATGAAAGGCACATGAAGCAATGTCCAAGGTAGGATACTAACAGTTCGGGTCGCAAGGCTGGTGGTAACGCATCGTAGCCATGGCCGCCCACCGCGTCCACCCATCCCATATGGAGTCAAAGGGAGGCTATCCCAATCAAGGTGCACCAACTGAAATCAACAACAAAGGTAATAGTATGGACCAAGTCCACAAGAAAATCGAAGAATGGGTGTCCGCTAGGGGTAGCTAGCCCACTTGTCAGGATCAAGCCGTCTTGTTTTAGTCATTTCAAATTAACACAAATGTCGGGTCTATCCATCATCGTTCACTTTCTTCAAATCTAGCAAATGTACACCAAATCCAACCACTTCATTCTGGAGTCTCCTCCGCGTACACAGTTGTTAAAGTGGTTCCAACATTGACAAAGAGTATGCCAATAATCAGCCCCGGTCTCTTTAACAACCAAACGTCGTTTTACACACCGGTTGATTCTTTTACATTTCGAAAATGATTCACTTGATATCAAAATATCATATTCGCTTCAAAATATCTTATTTACTTTAATATGTCATATTCACTTCAAATATCGTTTTATTCATTTTGAAATCAATTTCATTTCAAAATCATTTTATTCCATTCAAAATCAATTTCATTTCAAAAATCATTTTATGCACTTTAAAATCAATTTCATTTCAAAACATCATATTTACTTAAAATATGTCAATTTCACTTGGAGATCATTTCCAATATCTCAATTTTACTTCCAAAATCGTTTCAAATTTCTACTTAGGTTATAACTTCAATTTAACCAATTCGCATCTAAATTTACGATTTAAATATAAACAGTTCCCAACATGAACAGTTTGAATTTTTGAAAATAGTTTAAAATTTTTAAATAGTTAAAAATAGTCAAAATAGTTTAAAGATTGAAAACAATTTTATATAAAATATTTTGAGTATTGAAAATGAGTTATAAATTAAAATGGTTTGAAAATTTAAATATTTTGAAATTTTAAAAAGATGAATTTTAAAACAGTTTATAGTAAAATAGTTTATAGTGAAAATAGTTTCAAATTTAAACCGTATCTTTCCATTTCTAATCAATCTAAACTCAGGTCCACATTTTGAGATCGACTCAATTTCGATTTCATTTCAAATCAACCTTAATTTGATTTCAATTTGAGTTAACTTCAATTTCGAAATGTTCATTTTAACTTTAAATTCGATTAAACGATTCGATTCAATGGTTTAAATTTTAATTCAACTTTTATTTTAACCCATTTAAATTTATAAAAATTTCAAGTCTAATTTCCATTTACCGATTCAAATCACTTAAATCAAATTAAACTTCAATGTTCAATTTAAGGTTCAAACCTTTAAAATAATTCAATTTTGAGTTCAAATTTGAAATATCCATTTAAACTACTTTTACTTGGATTTATTTCAAAGTTCGAATAAAAGTTCAAATCTTTTAAAACAAATCAATTTCCATAATTCAAATCATATTTCGATTATAACTTCAAATTTCAAATCAAACTCTTTAACCAATTTCACTTTCAACATTTCAAACTCAAATTGAAAATAATTCAATTACCATAAATTCAAATTTTCTTTCAAAGACAATATCATTTAAATAATTTCAAAACCAAGAATTTTAAAACCATTTAATTTTACCAATCCAGTGTCCGTATATAATTTTCTATCCTATGGCCAAGTGAATAGTTATTTCAATTTTTAATTTCAGGGATGGATATATATCATTTCAATCCAAATCTCAGTGTCATAGGTATATATCATTTCAACCTATTTCTTAATTTATTCGAAATAATTTAATTTATAGTTTTATATACCGTCAATAATATACAGGGTGGTAACAAGATATATATAAATAAATAAACATCCAATCATCCAATATATCAACCAATAGTCATCCATCACAATCAACATCCAAAACAGCCAATAAATCACAACAGTTAACTAGTTATCAATATCGGGGTTTTAACTAGCAATTCAATTTCAATTTAAATGTTCGTTCTAAATTTCTAACATGTCGATTTCTATGTCGATTTCCATGTCAGTTAAATTACCAAACAACAATTAATAAAATTAAATCACTTCATGATTTCAATTTAACTAACATCAGAATATTTTAGTAATTCGTGAGCGGTTTAAAACACTCACCTTTATTCGAAACTGAAAATTTTTCAGCTTCAAATAAATTCTACTTCAATTCCATGTCGTAGACGACTTCGATACGAATCCAATGCAACTTGTTTCGCTCGAATCGGACCTCGCATGGAAAAGTTACGAATTTATTAATATAACGATATAATTAAAACTTAATTAACTAAATTAATAAAAAGAATAAATTAACCTAATCCCTCATCCCCGCTACCGTACCCATGCCCGCATCTCCTTCGTCAAGATCGCGACTCGTGATTCATATTTTTTTAAATATATAATGATCGAACGCCATCGCCGCCCGTACGCCGCCGCCGCCTGTCGTTCGCGCCTCTACCAAGCTACGCGCACGCGCAAGATTCAACGAACCCAAAAAAAACCCAATTGCAGCCCCCGGAACGCACGGCAAAATCGGCCACCATGCCACGCTATTCGACGATCCACCGTCCATCTTGTAGAGCTCGTCGTGCTCTACATCTTTCCTTTTGGTGGCAATCGATTTCTTTGAGTGGATTGAGAGAAAACGAGGGAGAAAGGAACTGGATTATCGGCCATAGAAATCTTGTAAGAGCGGTGCTGAAAGATTTAGGGTTTGGTTTTGACGAAAAGGAAAATAAAACGGCCTTATATATAAATTTCCGACCCGATTTATCCACGAAAACTTTGAACTTCTAACAAAGCGTGCCGCCTGGCGTTCTATATGTTCTACCCCTATTCCGAACACAATGGAACATGTCTCGAAAGCCAATTCCATCATATCAGAAGATAGATTTTCAAAATCAAATTATTTTAATGAAATTTCAATAATTAATTTCTACGCATTTCAAGCTCGCACGGCTAAACGTTAAGTCTGATCGCTCCGGAACTTAATATCCTATAATAATTCACTATTACAAATCCGATGAAACTAGTTTCATCGAAATCGGAGACAGTGCCTAAAAAGACTATTTTTACACGTTGATTAAAACGAGAAATTTCCAAAATAAATTTAATCACTTTAAATTCAATTTTAAAACTTAACTATCTTCATTCTTGTTTAAATAAAATTTAAATCAACTTTCGACATCATTTTTATTCATATTAAATTCAGGATTCAATTATTTAAATAATTGCAATATTAAATTTAAACAATTTAATTATCCAGTAAATCGCTATATTTTAAATATAAGTTATTTAACTTATAAAATTTACTTTAAAATGAATTTGAATAATAAAACAACTACTACACTTAGTTCCACTTCTTTATTTAAAGTATTCCAATAATCCAATGAATTTCAATATTAGAATTTCAATAAATCCCAATATTAGATTTCAAATGAATTTTAGATATCAAACAATTATTTTATTTACTTCTAAATAATTCAACATTTATTATTCAATTCCAGCTATTGATAATAAACACATTCAATACATAGAATTTCATTTCAATACTTATTATTGCCTAAATCTTCGAAATTGGTTATTTCAAAATTTTATTCAAGTTCATATTCAATAAACCATATTAATAAATCATTAAACTTTTATTTCTAACCATTTTTTTCAATAATTATATTAAATTCAATAATTTAAAATAGTTAAAAATACGGGTCGTTACATTTATTGTATATCATATCCGGAGATTTATGAATTTCAAGGTTATGCATTAAACTTTGAATGAATGAGACAAATATCAAAATGTATATGTATGAGAAACTTAATAAGTACAAAAATAGATTTAAGGGTAGAAGAATAAAATGTTGGAAAGTGGAATAAATAATCATTAATTTGCATTAACTCAATAATGCCGTTATTATATCAATTTACTGCACCATCAAGCAAGTGGCTGATATAACGTTATACAATAACGAGAATAAATGCATTGCAAAATTTAGGAAGCTATCATAAAACATTATACAATTATGAGTAGCAACCATATAACTTTATACAATTCTGTTTATAAACTGTTTAAATATAACTTGTTATATGTATAACAATGATACCGCTCTATTAACTTTTCAATAAAAAACCTATTAGAGTATTTATAACCATTAGATATCACTCGGTAGCATATACCATGTATAACATTACATAATATTTGACCATATCAGTCAGTTAAGATTTCTCTAGACTGTAATATTTGACAAATATCAAATCTCCGGAATCACAATTAATTTCCTCTCCTCAAAATCATATCCTTTTATAAGCCCCATTTTCGAATCTCGAGAGAATTTATAAAATTGGATTTTCAATTACTTTAAAACTCTCTATATATATATAATAAGTATTTAAAAGATTAATAATTTATTTTTAAACCATGTTCGAGTAATTATTTAAAATATCGAAAACACTTTTATAACATTAATAACTCATCTTTAGTTAAACAAATAAATTTCCAAAGCTGATTTTAAAAGTTAGAATTTACTAAAATAAATACTTAATATTTAAAAATTCACTTACCAAGTATTTCAATCTTAATTAGTTTAAAATTCCATAGTTTTAAAATAGTAAAATTCCTTTTAAAAACCAACTTACTTCTTAAAATTAAAAATATATTTTTAAAACCGTCAATAACTAATTTAATTTATAACTTCCTCTCGATTTCACAACATATCGATTTACTTCGCTTCCCAGATCATTTCCATTTCAAAAATGGAATCTACTATTTTCCTCAACCCTGTTTCCATATTCTAATATAAATTCACCCTATGAATTTATATCCCAATTATCATCTGATATCGAATTCCTTTATTTATAAATATCATTATCAATTTCATAACCCCTTTTTATTTTACCTGTTTATAAAACAAATCTTATTTATAAAACCCCATTATATACATTCATTCCTTATAAATTTCTTTTACACTTCCAATCTATTTTAAATATTGATTTTGACTCCTTTTTATGTTATTATTTCCAGGATATCATTTATTAAATTCTCTTATATAATACATTTTTTAAATCTCCATTTAATAATTTACAATAGCTAAGTGTAACCAAAAATCAAATATAATTTTCTTTCTAATTCATTTTCCTTAAAATAGCTCCAATACCAATATATATATATATATATATCAAATTTCTTTTAATTCCATAAACTTTTAAAACATGTTTATAGTATTTGAATTATCAAAAATTTAGGCCAGTGCTACAATAGCATCCAATAGTTCCAATCACTACAATAATCTAAAATAGATTATTCTACACAAACATATATCACTATATATGAAAAATAAGCAATAAATTTGAGTAATCCAGTTGGATTCCTCCAACCTGTTTCCCTGCGTCTACAGATGTTAATACAGCATAAAATAAATACCAATCCCACTTCGAGGGGGATATCGCGGTATATAGGATCATCTGCTATTATGTGGGGCGTATAGGGTCTCATCTGCTATAATGTGCGGGAATATCAAGCCAATACTAATATATATACTACTATATATATATTTAACATTCGACAGATAATAATTATATAAATTCATCCAAGCATCCAATAATTTTATTTTAACTAATAAAATTTAAATTTTGGAAATCCAAATGAGTGAGAATTTTTCTCACCTTTAAATTGCACTCTGTCCCAATTTTAAATTCTTTTGCACAGCTTCCATTTGATTTAAACATTGTAAACAGGTTACGAACTTCATAAATTAACGGTTTTCAATTTAAATTAAAACAATCAACTCATGGCTTAATTTAAATTAATTATATAATCACTGTAATTATTTAAATTAATTTAAAATTAGTGATAGCTAATTATCCTCATCACCAACTGCTGCCAATAACCCAGCCACTCACGAACGTTCACCGCCACCACAGCCGTCGAACCCAGCCTCCACAGTGCATCACGACACCGACTCCGTGACCTCACTGCTCGCTCCATCCCGTCACCATCCCCTTCCACTCTGCCTCGCGTACGCCTTCCTTCTACCATCGAAATCCCAACCCTCGAACGCATCAGATCCCCTCACTACAATCCATCGCTGCATCGACCGCCTTGTCGCCAACGGCTAACCCCTCCCTCGCGAACCCTAGCTACCTTCGAACGAACCTAACCAAGCCTTCGCCTTGCTCGAGTGCCCCTCGCCTCCCCTACACGCTCCCAGATCGCACGGCTACATCGCCTCCACGCCGCAGCTCACGCGAGCTACTCCCCATCCCTACCACTCGCCGCCTCTAGCTCGCGATTCTTGATGTCGCCAAACTCGGACTCGATCAGAGCAATGTCGCGATTTTTTTTCTTTTCTGGTTTTTGCTCGGCTATTCCATTGAGAGAAGAAGATGCATGTTTTATAAAGGAGGGAAACGTGATGAAAATGTTTTGTGTGTGGGATATGTCTTGCTACAGTGATTTGAAGAGAAAGGAAAAGTTCTGATGTGAATTATTTTGTCAAATCCAAGAATATATATATATATATAATTAAATTTTAAATCGTCTCGAAACCGTAGCTTAAAATCTTGACCTCCTATCGAGGCGTGCCGCTAGGCGTTTATAATGTTATACCCCTATTCCGAACGCAAAGGAAAAGGTTTCGAGGCCTAACTCGATCGTATGGGGAAGATAGCTTAATTATTTTATTAAATTTTCGATATAAAATTTCAGCGCGTTTCTATACCGTACGGCCAAACGATAACTCCAAACGCTATGGAAATTAAAATCCGACGATAATACACTATTACGGATCCAATGGAACAGGTTTCGTCGAATTCTGAGACTGTGCCCCAGATCGCTATTTTAAATGTCAATTTGGACAAACTATTTTTAAAGTTGAACGGATCACTTTTAAATTCAATTTAAAATTTTTATTATCTTCACTATTATTAATACAGATTTTACAGGCCTTTAAATTATTTTTTTATTGAGCTTAAAACTCAGGATATAATAATTTACCCAATATTCAATTATAAAATTCAATAATTAAATTATTCAATAAATCGCTATATTTAATCCTGAATTTATTTTATAAATAAAAACCCAAATTTCCATATCCAAAATCAATCTATAATTCAAATTCAATATTTAAAACCATTTAAATATTCCAAACCATTTAAATATTCCAAATTAAACGTCGAAAAATCCGGGTCGTTACATTCCTCCCCCCTTAAAAGAATTTCGTCCTCGAAATTGCTAAGGCGGAAGAATGCTCCAAACCCATTATTTTATCCAAAAACCCACTTAGTAAAATCTCGATATTTCACCTTGCAAATCTTTTAGTTCCAACCCTAACAATTACTTTCTATTCTAATTCCAATACCCTTTATTTTAACTACAATCCGAAATCAAATTGTCGTTAAGAAAAATTTTTTTTCCCAAAGTTTCCAAAACTTTTCTAACACCCTAAATTTCCGAAATTTTTTGGCAGAGTCTCCCTTGTACGGAGGACCTTTTGCAATATGACAAGAGAGAAATATATATACATCGACCCACACGGTCGGAAAATAAAATATATAACAATATTTTTATATTTTGAAGTATTTAATCCAAAAACATACCTTATTTAGCGTTTTTAAGCAAGCGGCTTATTTCAATTTGCAATTCGCGCAAACAAAGTCAAGCAAAACAGCTCCAGGTACCTATACTTACTCAATTTAAACACGTAAGTACCAAATATATGAAATTAATATAACATTTCATTTAATTAACTAGTTAACTCTTGCATTTCATAAGCAATGTATGATAAACAATGTTTCATAGGCAATTTATAAGGTTCTGATATTATTTCAATCGTTTTTACCTGTGACGACCCGGAATTTTTGTATATTTGAAATGTGAATATTTAATTTATTTTAAATATCCGAAGGTTAAATTTTAACTTTAATTTCGAATATACAGTATTTATTTGGATAATTAATTACTAAATTTAATTATCGGGATTGGGTAAAATATTGAATCTTGATTTTAAGCCTATTAAAAATAGTTCAAAGGTTCAGAAAATTTATATTGTTAAAACTGAAGATGATAGAACTTTTAAAATGGAATTTTAAAGAGTTTTGTTCAGTTTTGAAAATATACTGTTTGAATTGAATTTAAAAATAGCCTTCCAAGGCACAGTCTCGGAATCCGACGAAACCAGTTCCATTGGGTCCGTAATATTGAATTATTACCGGATTTCAAATTTTGTAGCTTTCGGAATTAACGTGTGATCGTACGAGGTATAAACGCTTAAACGATAATTATCGATTTAATTTAAATATCATAATCTGAAGGAAAATCTAATCACAGCCAAAATTTATTTCACATCTATCGTTTCTTTTCATCAGCTACGAGCCACCCTACCTTCTGATTTCGCAGACCTACCTTTTACCTTTTTCCTTTAATTCACAGATCTGTTGACAGAGCCTTCTCGAGCACACTTTGCTTTAAAACAAATCTGTGAAATAGAATCACGTCTTCACCGCCTTAAATCTAATCCAAAGGAAAGAAAGAAAAACCCAGCTCTTCAAAATTTCGAAACGATAAAATTAGAATCCATTTTTCCTGTCTTCGTTCATTTCCTTCACCCTCAACAGAAATTCAAATTCGAATCTGGGTTATACTCGATTCCAAATCGAATTCGCTCGATCACTCGCGAGGAGAGGCGCTCGTTCGACAGCGTGAACGCGAAGCTAGGGCATGGGTTTTCTTTCAGTAGGAGCGAAGCTGGGTTGATCTGAGGCACGCACTGGTTCGTGAGAGGAAGTCGAGACGTGGAGTGGGAGTCGCGAGATTTGTTCGACGTTGGGAATCGGTATCTGGGTTGATGGAGGGTACGATCGACTCTGGATTCGCGGCGTTGTCAACATCGACGTGGTGTCGATCGAGGCAGTTTCGAGTCGAGCACGAAATCGATGGTGATTTCTGAGCAAGCGTAAGATGGGAGTGAGAAGGTTGCAGGAAGGTAATTTAATTCGATTCATTATGTATTAGGTAATTTAAAACTTTTAATTTAAAGTGTAGATTTTTATTTCTTTCACGAAATATAATAGTAAGGAACTGTTTTTTTTATTTTCAACAAAGGGAAAATATATGTATATCTACTGTACTGTAAGATATTTTTACTAACTGTGAAGTAAATACTTGTTATCTGCTGAGGGTAAAAGAAATACATATATATTTAACAGTAGTTATATAACAGGTTAATATTCTTTAAATTTAATCGTTTGCTTAAACTAAATCATTAGTTAGAATCAGATTATTAGATCAAATGAAACCATTAACAATAATTAGGTTGTTCGATTTGTTTCAAATATTAATTAATCATATAATTGTTCATACAAGGTCAAATTCATGAAAACAAGTCGAGACGGTAGTGGACTGCAAATAAAAGAAAAGGTGAGTTAATCTCACTCAGTTGAATTTTATTTTAAATTTAAATAGTTAAATTTAAATAATTGATTGGATGATTGCATTGATTGAATATGCTATATTATATATATATATAGTAGTATATAGCAATATATACATATTGGCATATGTATATATTTGTGTTGTTGATATTCCCGCATTTATATAGCGGATGAGACCCTATGCGCCGCATAATAGCGGATATTTTATATAAAACCCATATACCGCGATATTCCACCTCGAAGTGGAATTGGTATTGTGCTAACGTTTGTGGATGCAGGGAAACAGGTTGGAGGGATCCAACTGGATTCCTCAAAATTATTTAGATTATTTGATATTTTGTTCTATGAATATTGATATCCTGTGATGATTTTATTGATGATTGAAATATTGGATGATATGGTTGGATTGAATATTTCAATAAAAAGGAGTTATCAAAATATATTGAATTGGATTTTGAAAGAAATAAAAGAGTAAATTTTAAGTAAATATTTCAAGTGAATTGGAATAAGGAAATTTCGAAATAACAAGGGAAATATTAACTTTAAACTAAAGTGATATTAAATTTAAAGAATAAAGGATTTATTTTGAATGTAAGGATTAAATTTAATTAAAGGCTAAAGAAGGAATTTTGGAAGTTTAAAATTGGTATTTTCAGTTAAAAAGGGTTTTAACTCAAATAAAGGAATAAATCTAAAAGTTAATGTATTTTGAAATAAATGAAGTAGTAAAGGAAATTTATTTCAAAGTAAAGTAAAGTAAATTGGAAAATCAATTGGAAATTGATTTAGTTGTTTAAAATTGGAATTTTAAAAGAGAAGTGAGATTTTGGAGATATAAACTGGGTTTATAAAGTAAAATAAAATATAGTGGATATTTGAATATAAATTCAAGGTAAGAATTTATAAAAAGATATGGTTTGGTTTAAAAATAAATGTTGATTTATTTTATGGAAATGAGAAGTGTATTTCTTTGGATAGCCAAGTACGTTTTCAAAGCAATTTTAAATAATAAGTTAAAAGTTTTTAGTATGTTTTAAAAAGCATGTTTTAGAGAATCTATTATTTCTAAATGTTAAACTTTAAAGTAAGTATTTTTCAAAGATCTATTATTGTAGTAATTATATAAAAGTGATTTGCTATTATGTTTTAAAAGGAGAAATTTAGTTTATATTGATAAAGTGGTTTATTTTAAAGTATATATTTTTAATAAAGTATTAAAGTAGTTTAATTTCAATGTTATAAGATATATTTAAAATAAAGTGTTTTTAAATTATTCTAAAATCTAAAAGTGTTTTGTACTTGGTGTTTCAAGGAAATAAATATTTGGAAATGTATTCCGTAAGCGGAAACTGTTTGAAATTGTTTTCAAAAGGAATTTGAAAATTTGGAAATATATCTTGGAAAGATATTTGGGCAAATAAATAATGTGGGAAATTATTTATTGAGTGATGGTTGCTTGTGGATGTTAATTGATAGTTAAATAACCGACTATCAATATTGGCCAATGCGCTGATCGTTTCGAAGAGACCGGGATCGAGTTTCCGTATACCGGGATTCTAGGTCTGGAGACTCGAATACCACTTCGATTCGGTTTGTACGTTTCGGGTAACGTGTTCGAAGTCGAAGATGGAGCAGTGAAGTGCAAGGGCTAGTCGCTACTAATCCTGAGGATATTTCCAAAATGGATGTAGTAGGAATAGTGCCTTCGGTTCCGTTCAAACCCAGGACGGACTGGTATGGACGAATGCTTGCGAAACATCGTCAGCGGACGATGGGCATTCTAAGGGATATGTTCTCTAAAAGGTATCGTTTAGCCTCGAACCTCATCAACCGGGAATGACTGAAAATCAGGGGTTATGCAGCAAGGCTTCGTGGGTAGCTTCCACTGGAGGGTAAGGTCATCCCTGTCTAGATGTCCCTTTTTATTTCGGCTTAGTGGTGCGGTTGCTGATCCCAACCGTGGGGTGATTTTATTCGGAATTATCCAGTAAGGGATGGTTCCGGCCTTGTGTTGCAGGGGAGCGGGCGTACTCCTCGGTACTGTGATCTAGGCCACGTACTGTGATAGGTGGTACCCCAGTGCCTAGTCATTCGTTGGAAATCCATTCTTCCTACGTGACTTGTACGGTTTTGATTGTGCCCAACTATTGTTGAAATGTGAGATGCAAGCATTTCAGCTAGATTATATTTTACTTTCTGTAGACACTATTATAATATCAGAGGATTTTGATATAAAGTGTTTTAGCTATCGTAAGGTAAAAACCCGACATGTTTATTTGTGGCGTGGTCTTACGAGATGCTTTTGATTTCAAAGGATTTTTGAAACTTTAATAATCAATTGAGTGAAATTTTCTCACGCTGGTTTTCCAGACTGACTCGGGTATTGTTTTATATGATGCTCGGGTCAGACCGAGTATTATAGGTTACAGGATATGATGATATGGAGCTCAGGAGACGAGCTGGATGACGATACGTACTCTCGTACTTGCTATTATTTTTCCGCTGTGTATTCAGTTGTATGATATTGATGAGATGTACTCTGATGATATATTTGGATGTATATATATATATACAGATACAGTTTGATTTGTGTAAAGATCTGTTGATATATATATTATATTTTATTCCGCTGCGTATGTGAGATTCTGCTGTTGTTTTCTATTTTTCTTCTTCTACCTCTTCTTCTTAACTAAAATGGTCCGGTTTTTCTTGTATGAAAAACCCGGGTTGTTACACTTGGTATCAGAGCATAGGCTAGCGATAACCTTGGCTCTGGTGGGAATTTTGAGAGTATTAATAGATATGAGCGCGTATTTGTTAGTGAATATAAAATGGTTTTATATTGTGTTGGTTGATTTATTGAGTGGCATATGAACCTTCGTCGGCACAGTCTGTACACCTGTATCGAAGGGGTTTCTAAACACTTGAATAGAACAGTTCGACACAATATTGTTTTAAATAGGGTGAATGAAATAATTTTGCCCAAATTATTTTGTATATAAAAGAAATAATTATTCGAAAATTATTATAGTTATATATTTGGATGCTTGGTTGTTAGAAAATGACCATAATGAGTTAGTCTCATTATTAAGTAGAAATTGAAAACTTATAACCTAAGTTGAAGAATAAATTTATATAACAAAATGGAATTTGAGAATGTAGATTATAAATGCAATTTATAAATTGAAATAAACTTTATATACAAATGTGAATTACAAATGTGATTTATAATCAAATGAGATTAATTCATAAACAAATGAAAATTTGTAAATGTAAATTGTAAATGTGACTTATAACTTGAAATAAAATGTGATAGAATTCCAGAGAAATGTTTAGATATAAAAATTGGATGGATTTTGAATTTGAAGTTTTGGGAAAGGTTTAAATTTCTTTGGATTTAAAAATAGTTTTTAAAGGTTTTGGGGAAATAATGGTGACATTATTTCATGAATATTTTTGAAATTGAATTGAAATCTGGTGGGATTTGGGATTTAAAAATGTTTGAAATGTTTAGAGTGATAAAAGCATTAAATTCTCTTTCGGTCGCTGGAAAATAATTTCGGTGATGACTGCAGCATCATCGATGTCTATTTTCGAGTTTCCAAAGAGAAATTGCTACCAAACTGTTTTAAATTGGAAATGATTGTGAACTGGGTTGGTTTTGAAATTCAAAGGGAAAATTGTTCGATAAAGGCAGATTGTTTTGGAAATTGGGATTTGATGTGATATACCAGGTGTGTATGAGTTATTTATGGATTCAAAATGGTTTTTGAAATAAAAACCGAGCAATTGAATTCTGGGAATTCTATTTTAAATATAAATGTAGAAATTTAAATGAATCAACAAAATAAAGTATAGGATGAAGTTGATTGAAATAGGAAAGGAATGAAAGTTAAATTCTGGGATTATAATTATGAGATGAAATTAACTCAATGAGTAATATAAGCTGGTAGATAAAAGAGTTAGAGAACTTGAAGGTGAATGAATTGTAAAACTTGTATAAAATGGTATCCTGGAATTAAAATTTAATTCGAGTATATGAAGGTGAATAAAATATATTTGAATTTAACTTAAGATAAGTTAAATAAAATTGAGAATTGGAATTGAATTAAATGTAAGTAAGTTGAAGTCGAATTGAATTCGATATAAAGGTAATGTAAAATGCTTATAATTGTGTAAAGAAATTCATATTCTTAAGTTCTTAAGTGTAATAATTTGAAATTTGATATGAAGATGGAAATGGACTTAAATGAATAGTCCTAGATCTTAAGTAAGTAAGTTAAAACTTATTAATAGAAATGAAATTGTAATTATCAAATGGAAACGACTAAGATGAGCAATCTTAATAAATCCAAACTTGAATTATAAAATAAATTGAACTTAAGATAATTAAGTGAAGTGATATTAGGAATTAAAAAGAAAGTATTTAATCTTAACCAGTGGAGGAACTAATGAGATAATAAATTAGTTAATGAAATTGAATTGGGAATTAATGAAATTGGAATTAAAATAGTAATGGTTTGGATTTCGAATGGAATCCGAATAAGTGAAAATAAATAAATGGATGGAATTTGATTAAATAAGAATCAAATGAAAGATGGGAATAAAACTTAAAAGGGTTGATTAAATGGAAAATAAACTTAAGTTATTGACTTAAGTAAATGTTGAATGGAAACTGAACTCAACAGAGGAGTGGTTTAAATAAGTTGGGAAATAGTTATTGAATGAATTAACTTGGATTGTTTTCGAGCTAAATAAAATTCAATTTTTGGAAGTTGGAGATGAATTGAATTTAAGGAAATTTTTTTTTTTTTGAAATGAAGTAGTAAATTGAAGTTGGAATTCATATGAAATGGGAGTTCAATTTGAATATATACACTTCAGTGGTGAAGTAGTAAATAAATATAAGAAAATTTATATGAACTTAAGAATTGAAGAATGAAATTCTTAAGAAAATTTGTATTGGAAGTATACTTAGTAATTTTGGAATGGAAAAAATAATAATATATATACTAAGTGAATAGTTGAATGAAGACTAAAACTGAAGTTGTGAAATGGGATAGTTGTGAATAAAGGGATAACAAATCAAAATGAATGTGAATGAAAGAAAATTGATATAATTAGTAATCAATTGGAATTTATACGTAAGATGTACGTATATTATTTTATTCGCATAGCTATTTGGTCCAGATGTCGAACACAGAATTTCGAGATAGTTTTATCGATCCGAATCAGGATTTTTCACTCGATTTTCAACGGCGAACCTGGATATGGATTGTTGACTGATTCTGGATATTCTCTATCATAGTTGGTGGCTATGCAAGGAGAATGACGGTTTCTGATCAAGGAACCAGATCTGAGTCCGCACTAGGAAGTCGGGTGGACGATACTAGTTCGGAAGTGGAATTGTGTGATCGATTGAGCGATCGAATATGATATTGCGTACGGATGATATATGTGCATCGTACGGGCTTAAGTAAAGCAAATATTGAAAATTTGTAAAGAAAAGTACAAAATGACTTTGGAATTGTGATTGAATATTATTGCTTAGTAGGATATACAGGTGTATAAAAACAATGGATAAATTGGGATTTTGATTTTTGAAGATAAATGTAATAGCCCGACAAAAAGGTATGTATTTGAATTTCTATATGAAATTTGATTGGGTTTTTGGATCCAGCCACTTGGCTTTTTGTTTTCTTTTTGAGATTGGGAGGCCGTAGAGCCATTTTGTAGTAGTACCGAGCTAGCCGCGCAAAGGAGACGCTGGCGAAATTTTTCGGAAATTTAGGGAGTTAGAAAAATTTTGGAAAATTTTGATAAGTTAAAATTTGAATTCAAATTTAAATTTGAATGGATAAGTAGGTGGTATGGGTTGAACTTATGAATAAGTTTGGGAAGTTAAAAGATGATTAGTGTATCATTAATAAAAGATTGTTATGGAAAGTTGTTAAAACTATTTGGATTGGGAAAAAGAACGGGTATCGAATCATTTCTCTTAACTGGTAATTTCGGGGACGAAATTCTTTTAAGGGGGGAGGAATGTGACGACCCGGAATTTTTGTATATTTGAAATGTGAATATTTAATTTATTTTAAATATCCGAAGGTTAAATTTTAACTTTAATTTCGAATATACAGTATTTATTTGGATAATTAATTACTAAATTTAATTATCGGGATTGGGTAAAATATTGAATCTTGATTTTAAGCCTATTAAAAATAGTTCAAAGGTTCAGAAAATTTATATTGTTAAAACTGAAGATGATAGAACTTTTAAAATGGAATTTTAAAGAGTTTTGTTCAGTTTTGAAAATATACTGTTTGAATTGAATTTAAAAATAGCCTTCCAAGGCACAGTCTCGGAATCCGACGAAACCAGTTCCATTGGGTCCGTAATATTGAATTATTACCGGATTTCAAATTTTGTAGCTTTCGGAATTAACGTGTGATCGTACGAGGTATAAACGCTTAAACGATAATTATCGATTTAATTTAAATATCATAATCTGAAGGAAAATCTAATCACAGCCAAAATTTATTTCACATCTATCGTTTCTTTTCATCAGCTACGAGCCACCCTACCTTCTGATTTCGCAGACCTACCTTTTACCTTTTTCCTTTAATTCACAGATCTGTTGACAGAGCCTTCTCGAGCACACTTTGCTTTAAAACAAATCTGTGAAATAGAATCACGTCTTCACCGCCTTAAATCTAATCCAAAGGAAAGAAAGAAAAACCCAGCTCTTCAAAATTTCGAAACGATAAAATTAGAATCCATTTTTCCTGTCTTCGTTCATTTCCTTCACCCTCAACAGAAATTCAAATTCGAATCTGGGTTATACTCGATTCCAAATCGAATTCGCTCGATCACTCGCGAGGAGAGGCGCTCGTTCGACAGCGTGAACGCGAAGCTAGGGCATGGGTTTTCTTTCAGTAGGAGCGAAGCTGGGTTGATCTGAGGCACGCACTGGTTCGTGAGAGGAAGTCGAGACGTGGAGTGGGAGTCGCGAGATTTGTTCGACGTTGGGAATCGGTATCTGGGTTGATGGAGGGTACGATCGACTCTGGATTCGCGGCGTTGTCAACATCGACGTGGTGTCGATCGAGGCAGTTTCGAGTCGAGCACGAAATCGATGGTGATTTCTGAGCAAGCGTAAGATGGGAGTGAGAAGGTTGCAGGAAGGTAATTTAATTCGATTCATTATGTATTAGGTAATTTAAAACTTTTAATTTAAAGTGTAGATTTTTATTTCTTTCACGAAATATAATAGTAAGGAACTGTTTTTTTTATTTTCAACAAAGGGAAAATATATGTATATCTACTGTACTGTAAGATATTTTTACTAACTGTGAAGTAAATACTTGTTATCTGCTGAGGGTAAAAGAAATACATATATATTTAACAGTAGTTATATAACAGGTTAATATTCTTTAAATTTAATCGTTTGCTTAAACTAAATCATTAGTTAGAATCAGATTATTAGATCAAATGAAACCATTAACAATAATTAGGTTGTTCGATTTGTTTCAAATATTAATTAATCATATAATTGTTCATACAAGGTCAAATTCATGAAAACAAGTCGAGACGGTAGTGGACTGCAAATAAAAGAAAAGGTGAGTTAATCTCACTCAGTTGAATTTTATTTTAAATTTAAATAGTTAAATTTAAATAATTGATTGGATGATTGCATTGATTGAATATGCTATATTATATATATATATAGTAGTATATAGCAATATATACATATTGGCATATGTATATATTTGTGTTGTTGATATTCCCGCATTTATATAGCGGATGAGACCCTATGCGCCGCATAATAGCGGATATTTTATATAAAACCCATATACCGCGATATTCCACCTCGAAGTGGAATTGGTATTGTGCTAACGTTTGTGGATGCAGGGAAACAGGTTGGAGGGATCCAACTGGATTCCTCAAAATTATTTAGATTATTTGATATTTTGTTCTATGAATATTGATATCCTGTGATGATTTTATTGATGATTGAAATATTGGATGATATGGTTGGATTGAATATTTCAATAAAAAGGAGTTATCAAAATATATTGAATTGGATTTTGAAAGAAATAAAAGAGTAAATTTTAAGTAAATATTTCAAGTGAATTGGAATAAGGAAATTTCGAAATAACAAGGGAAATATTAACTTTAAACTAAAGTGATATTAAATTTAAAGAATAAAGGATTTATTTTGAATGTAAGGATTAAATTTAATTAAAGGCTAAAGAAGGAATTTTGGAAGTTTAAAATTGGTATTTTCAGTTAAAAAGGGTTTTAACTCAAATAAAGGAATAAATCTAAAAGTTAATGTATTTTGAAATAAATGAAGTAGTAAAGGAAATTTATTTCAAAGTAAAGTAAAGTAAATTGGAAAATCAATTGGAAATTGATTTAGTTGTTTAAAATTGGAATTTTAAAAGAGAAGTGAGATTTTGGAGATATAAACTGGGTTTATAAAGTAAAATAAAATATAGTGGATATTTGAATATAAATTCAAGGTAAGAATTTATAAAAAGATATGGTTTGGTTTAAAAATAAATGTTGATTTATTTTATGGAAATGAGAAGTGTATTTCTTTGGATAGCCAAGTACGTTTTCAAAGCAATTTTAAATAATAAGTTAAAAGTTTTTAGTATGTTTTAAAAAGCATGTTTTAGAGAATCTATTATTTCTAAATGTTAAACTTTAAAGTAAGTATTTTTCAAAGATCTATTATTGTAGTAATTATATAAAAGTGATTTGCTATTATGTTTTAAAAGGAGAAATTTAGTTTATATTGATAAAGTGGTTTATTTTAAAGTATATATTTTTAATAAAGTATTAAAGTAGTTTAATTTCAATGTTATAAGATATATTTAAAATAAAGTGTTTTTAAATTATTCTAAAATCTAAAAGTGTTTTGTACTTGGTGTTTCAAGGAAATAAATATTTGGAAATGTATTCCGTAAACGGAAACTGTTTGAAATTGTTTTCAAAAGGAATTTGAAAATTTGGAAATATATCTTGGAAAGATATTTGGGCAAATAAATAATGTGGGAAATTATTTATTGAGTGATGGTTGCTTGTGGATGTTAATTGATAGTTAAATAACCGACTATCAATATTGGCCAATGCGCTGATCGTTTCGAAGAGACCGGGATCGAGTTTCCGTATACCGGGATTCTAGGTCTGGAGACTCGAATACCACTTCGATTCGGTTTGTACGTTTCGGGTAACGTGTTCGAAGTCGAAGATGGAGCAGTGAAGTGCAAGGGCTAGTCGCTACTAATCCTGAGGATATTTCCAAAATGGATGTAGTAGGAATAGTGCCTTCGGTTCCGTTCAAACCCAGGACGGACTGGTATGGACGAATGCTTGCGAAACATCGTCAGCGGACGATGGGCATTCTAAGGGATATGTTCTCTAAAAGGTATCGTTTAGCCTCGAACCTCATCAACCGGGAATGACTGAAAATCAGGGGTTATGCAGCAAGGCTTCGTGGGTAGCTTCCACTGGAGGGTAAGGTCATCCCTGTCTAGATGTCCCTTTTTATTTCGGCTTAGTGGTGCGGTTGCTGATCCCAACCGTGGGGTGATTTTATTCGGAATTATCCAGTAAGGGATGGTTCCGGCCTTGTGTTGCAGGGGAGCGGGCGTACTCCTCGGTATTGTGATCTAGGCCACGTACTGTGATAGGTGGTACCCCAGTGCCTAGTCATTCGTTGGAAATCCATTCTTCCTACGTGACTTGTACGGTTTTGATTGTGCCCAACTATTGTTGAAATGTGAGATGCAAGCATTTCAGCTAGATTATATTTTACTTTCTGTAGACACTATTATAATATCAGAGGATTTTGATATAAAGTGTTTTAGCTATCGTAAGGTAAAAACCCGACATGTTTATTTGTGGCGTGGTCTTACGAGATGCTTTTGATTTCAAAGGATTTTTGAAACTTTAATAATCAATTGAGTGAAATTTTCTCACGCTGGTTTTCCAGACTGACTCGGGTATTGTTTTATATGATGCTCGGGTCAGACCGAGTATTATAGGTTACAGGATATGATGATATGGAGCTCAGGAGACGAGCTGGATGACGATACGTACTCTCGTACTTGCTATTATTTTTCCGCTGTGTATTCAGTTGTATGATATTGATGAGATGTACTCTGATGATATATTTGGATGTATATATATATATACAGATACAGTTTGATTTGTGTAAAGATCTGTTGATATATATATTATATTTTATTCCGCTGCGTATGTGAGATTCTGCTGTTGTTTTCTATTTTTCTTCTTCTACCTCTTCTTCTTAACTAAAATGGTCCGGTTTTTCTTGTATGAAAAACCCGGGTTGTTACATTACCCAACCCATATACCATTTCATTTTATTTGGAATGATTTACAACCAAATTGCCTATATTCAATTTACATTTATGCTAAACAAATTAATATTCATTCTAAATTGATTAAAAATCAATCTATTCACTTCTATTAATTCATGGAATTTTTATTTACTTCCGTTTACGTCAAACGAACAATTTATTTTCATGCAAACTTGACGATATTTATTTAATAGAATATCCATTTAGTTTATAACCACTTTAATTTGATTCCAACCCATTTTATTTTTAATTCCATTTCATTTCTAATTCATTCTCGATCAATTCGTTTTGCATTCCATTCAATTCACTTTTTCTACACTCAAATCCATCTAATTTAACTCGGAAACATTCCATGCTATTTCATTTAATGACCGTCTTACAAATTTATTCGGAGTCAAGCTTCTATATTAACTTAAGCTAATTAATTTACTTAAATCTTTTCAATCAAACAACCAAAGTTCATTTCTTTTGCGACCAAATTCTGTTTCCATTTTTGGATTAATTGTCATTCAATTAACTCCATCCCATTTTACAAACTAATTCAACTAGTTCATCCACTTCACCCATTTCAAATTTTAATTCCATATTCAATTCCATTTTCGAATTCATTTAATTATTATCAAGGCCTTTTCCAGTTTATTTATACTCAAATTGGATTTATTTGTAACTCAACCCTTTTCTAGTTCAAATCCATTCTATTTTATTCGACAACTTTTCAATTTCATTTAACTCACTTACAATATAAGTCGAATCTTAATTATAACTCAAGTTTCATTTCAAAAATCCATTTCTAATTCACAATACACTTTTATTAAACCAAATTAATATCCATTTTATATCCAATTAACTAATTAGTTATCTAATTAGTCCACTTCCAATTTATAATTCAATATTTGATTTTTATTTCAAAAATCACTTTATTCAATCTACATGGGTTCAAATTTATTTTATAACTCAAGTTTGGATCTTTTTTCTTCACCAAAAATATCAAACAAATTTTATTTTGGATTTTCTATTTCACTTTTCAATTTTATAAGTCACACAACTCATTTTCACTTTTCCATCCATTTTTATAATCGAGCACATTCACATTTTATTATTAACTCGAGAATACACATTTATTCATAGCCCAAGCATATTTTTATCCCATAAACTTCAATTTCTATAAGCTATCGAAATTTATTTATCCCAATTCAATTTTTATTTAACATACTTACGTTAAATCTAAACTTCATACCATTCTTAATTTATTTAAATAAGAATCTAATTCCATTCAATATTATCTATAACTCAATTGAATTTTTATTTCAATTCCGATCGATATCATTTCCAATACAACTCTATTTAACTTAGCTCAAGTTAAATTTCATCCATTTTAACTTTCTCAAGTAAAAATTTTATTCCCAAAAATTCAATTCCATATTTTCTTTAAAATCATTCACCATTTATAAGTTTATAACTTATTTCATGATTATCTCTAAATTTAATTAAATCAAAATTCCAGAATTTTTAAACACCCAATACTTATTTCAAATCTTTTTTGAAATCACAAATATCCCAAAATCACTCCTTTTAAATTTTAAACCAAACCTGGTTTTTATCTAAAACAAATTCCTATTGGAATTTTCAAACCAAACTTTTTTTTCCTCAAAACAATCCAAAGACGATGACCATGGCAGCAATCCATCACTTAGAAACTCGAAAATGAACACCGATGATGTCGCGATGATCATCAGAATTATTTTCCAGCGACCGAAGTGATTTCAGTGCTATAACATCTCCAAAATCCATTTAAATTGATTTTCTCCCAAAATTCCTTCCAAAAATAAAATTACTATTATCCTTTTCAAACACTTTGGAAAATATTTTCAAAAATCTCCGGGATTTATATATTTTCAAACTCTGTTTTTAATAAAATCTTAGGGCCTGTTTGGTTTGCTATTTTTAGTTTTGTGTTTTCGTCTAAACAAAAATGTGCATTTATTATGGATTGTAGAAAAACTCACAATTTTGAAAAATGAAACTAACATAGAAAACAAAAAACAAGTTTATTTGATTTTTCGTATTTTGAGACATAACAAAAGGATGAAAAACAATTCATCTCCTTCATTTTCCGTCCATCGTCGCGATGGCTAAGGATTGTAAAAGGTTTTCCACATTTGTTTGTATTTTGTAGTGTATGTTGAAAACACAAAACTCAAAACTCAAAATGAAACCAAACGGGACCTTAGCTTTTTAATTCAATTGTATAATCCATACCTATACAATTTCTGTTTGGTTATAAATATATAACTATTTCAAATCTTATAATCCTATTTCGATCATAATATTATCAACCAACACTCCAATATGCTATAATAATTTCTAGAAAATTATTTCCTTTATATAAAAATATAATTTGGGTAAAATTATTTCATTTATCCGCTTCAAATCCATACCGTGTCAGTTTATCGTGTCCAAGTGTTTAGAAACTCCTATCGAATTAGCGGCGTCCCACTATTTGATCGGAATTTATATGCCACTCAACTAATAAGTGAACACAATATAAAACAATTTATATTCACTAACAAATACGCACTCATATCTATTAATACGCTCAAACTCATTCTAGAGTACTACTGACTCTATCTCTAATGAGTAAATCCCCACCAAAGCCAAGGTTCTCGCTCAACCTTCAGCTCTGATACCAAGTGTAAAGGCCCGTAAATCTGTACCCCTTTGAGTTGATAATATTTCATATCAGCTCAACCCAAATTGGACGGAAATACGAATCTTTAGGGTAAGAAAAAGAAAGATAGAAGAAGAATAGAAACAACAACACAGAATCTCGCAATCGCAGTGGAACAAAATATATTATATAACAAAAGATTTTAAATACAAGAACTCTGCTGTTATTATACATACCATTTCATAGTACAATATACAACAATCAATCTGGACAGTTTAATAACTTGTCCTCATACAGTAGAAATACAAAACTACAGGAATACGTCTCATCATCCAGCTCGTCTCCTGAGCTCCATAGCATCCTATCCTGAATCTGTAATACTCGGTCTGACCCGAGCATTATAATAAAATAACACCCGAGTCAGTCTGGAAAACCAGCGTGAGAAAACACATTCAATTTAAATTATTAATTTTTTCTAAAAAAAATCCTTTGAAAACAAAGGTATCTCGTAAGACCACATCACAAATAAACACGACGGGTTTTTACCTTATGGTAATCAAAACAGTTTATATCGAAATCATCTAATATTATAATAGTGTCTATAGAAAGTAAATAAAAAATAGCTGGAATGCTTGCATCTCACATTCCAGCATAGTTGGGCATAATCCAAACCGTACGGCGCTTATTGGAGAATGGATTCCATCGAATGACTAGGCCACTAGGGTACCGCCCACCACAATACACCTCTAGAACAATGTACCGAGAACCACATCGGGATCCCCTGCTACACAAGACCGGCCTACCCCTAACCTGGATAGACCGATTATGTTATCACCCCGGGTGTTCCCACCCTTACCATCGAGCGCTTGTTCTTTCATGTGTACCCATATATAAGATAAATAGGGTTTCCGAGGACATCTAGAAAGGTGATAACATACCCTACTTGGGTGCGACCCACTTAGCCTTGCTACATCTCCCCTGTTTTAGTCATTTCCGGTTGATGAGGCTCGATGCTAAGCGTTACCTTTCAAGGAACGATTTCTCTTAGAATGCTCATCGTCCTCCAATGACGATGTTCTGATAGCATTCGTCCATACAAGTTTCCCTGGGTCTGGACAAAACGAATCACCGTATTCATCATCTTCACGGTATTCATTCGTAACGTTCAAACCAGATCGAAGTGATTTTCGGTTAATTAAATCCGATCCCGGTCTCTTCGAAACGATCAACGAATTTGGCCAATATTGATAGTCGGTTATTTAACTATCAAATTAAACATCCATAAGCAATCATCTGGCCTTAATATAAATTTTTCCCAAAATATTTACTTTCAAAATATCTTTAAAAGGTATATCAATTCCTCCCAACATTTGAAATTTTTTTTCCAAATACTTAAATCCGTAATAGGATACTTCCAACACCTCAACACTTAGAAATAGTTCCAAATTTCTCTTTTCTATACTTAGGAAAAATTACAAGTCTTATTTTCCAAAATCCTTTCACCACTAACGTTCTAGGGAATTATTCCGTAACTTATTCCAAAAAAATCTTCGGAATCACAAATAACTTCCTCTCCTCAAAATCATATCCTTTTATAAGCCCATTTTTCGAATCTCGACAGAATTTATAAAATTGGATTTTCAATTACTTTAAAAATTTATATATATATAATAAGTATTTAACAGATTAATAATTTATTTTTAAACCATGTTCGAGTAATTATTTAAAATATCGAAAACACTTTTATAATATTAATACTCATCTTTAGTTAAACAAATAAATTTCCAAAGCTGATTTTAAAAGTTAGAATTTACTAAAATAAATACTTCATATTTAAAAGTCTACTTACCAAGTATTTCAAGTTTAACTAGTTTAAAAATCCATAGTTTTAAAATAATAAAATTCCTTTTAAAAACCAACTCACTTCTTAAAATTAAAAATATATTTTTAAAATCCTCAATAACCAATTTAATTTATAACTTCCCGTTGATTTCACAACATATCGATTTATCTTCGCTTCCCTGATCATTTCCATTTCAAAAATAGAATCTACTATTTTCCTCAACCCCGTTTCCATATTCTAATATAAATTCACCCTATGAATTTATATCCCAATTATCATCTGATATCGAATTCCTTTATTTATAAATATTGTTATCAATTTCATAACCCCTTTTTATTTTACCTGTTTATAAAACAAATCTTATTTATAAAACTCCATTATATACATTCATTCCTTATAAATTTCTTTTACACTTCCAATCTATTTTAAATATTGATTTTGACTCCTTTTTATGTTATTATTTCCAGGATATCATTTAATAAATTCTCTTATATAATTCATTTTAAAAAAAAACTCCATTTAATAATTTACAATAGCTAAGTGTAACTAAAAATCAAATATATTTTTCTTTCTAATTCATTTTCCTTAAAATAGCTCCAATTCCAATATATATATTTTTATATCAAATTTCTTTTAATTCCATAAAATTTTAAAATATGTTTATAGTATTTGAATTATCAAAAATTTAGGCCAATGATACAATAGCATCCAATAGTTCCAATCACTAAAATAATCTAAAATAGATTATTCTACACAAACATATATCAGTATATATGAAAAATAAACAATAAATTTGAGGAATCCAGTTGGATCCCTCCAACCTATTTCCTTGCATCCACAGATGTTAATACAGCATAAAATAAATACCAATCCCACTTCGAGGGGGATATCGCGATATATAGGGTCATCCGGTATTATGCAGGGCGTATAGGGTCTCATCCGCTATAATGTGTGGGAATATCACTCCAATACTAATATATATATACTACTATATATATTTAACATTCGATAGATAATAATTGTATAAATTCATCCAAGCATCCAATGATTTTATTTTAACTATTAAAATTTAAATTTTGGAAATCCAAATGAGTGAGAATTTTTCTCACCTTTAAATTGCATTCCGTCCCAATTTTAAATTCTTTTGCACAGCTTCCATTTGATTTAAACCTCGTAAACAGATTACAAACTTCATAAATTAACGATTTTCAATTAAAATTAAAATAACCAACTCATGGCTTAATTTAAATTAATTATCTAATCACTGTAATTATTTAAATTAATTTAAAATTAGTGATAGCTAATTACCCTCATCACCAACTGCTGCCAATAACCCCGCCACTCACGAACGTTCAACGCCACCACAGCCGTCGAACCCAGCCTCCATAGTGCTTCACGACACCAACCCCGTGACCTCACTGCTCGCTCCATCTCGCCACCATCCCCTCCACTCTGCCTCGCGTACGCCTTCCTGCTACCATCGAAATCCCAACCCTCGAACGCATCAGAGCCCCTCACTAAAATCCATTGCTGCATCGACCGCCTTGTTGCCAACGGCTAACCCCTCCCTCGTGAACCCTAGCTGCCTTTGAATGACCCTAACCAAGCCTTCGACTTGCTCGAGTGCCCCTCGCCTCCCCTACGCGCTCCCAGATCGCACGGCTACAACGCCTCCACGCTGCAGTGCACGCGAGCTCCTCCCCATCCCTACCACGCGCTGCCTCTAGCTCACGATTCTTGATGTCGCCAAATTCGGACTCGATCAGAGCAATGTCACGATTTTTTTCTCTAGTTTTATTCGGCTATTCCATTGAGAGAAGAAGATGTGTGTTTTATAAAGGAGGGAAACATGTTGAAAATGTTTAGCGTGTAGGATATGTCTTGCTACAATGAGAGAAAGGAAAAGTTCTGATGTGAATTATTTTGTCAAATCCAAGAATATATATATATTATTAAATTTTAAATTGTCTTGAAACCATAGCTTAAAATCTTGACCTCCTATCGAGACGTGCCGCTAGGCATTTATAATGTTATACCCCTATTTCGAACGCAAAGGAAAATGTTTCGAGGCCTAACTTGATCGTATGGGGAAGATAGCTTTTGGACCCAATTATTTTATTAAATTTTCGATATAAAATTTCAGCGCGTTTCTATACCATACGACCAAACGATAACTCCAAACGCTATGGAAATTGAAATCCGATAATAATACATATTGCGGATCCAATGGAACTGGTTTTGTCGAATTCCGAGACTGTGCCCCGGATCGCTATTTTAAATGTCAATTTGACCAAACTATTTTTAAAGTTGAACAGATCACTTTTAAATTTAATTTTAAAACTTTTATTATCTTCACTATTATTAATACAAATTTTACAGGCCTTTAATTTTTTTTATTGAGCTTAAAACTCAGGATACAATAATTTACCCAATATCCAATTATAAAATTCAATAATAAAATTATTCAATAAATCGCTATATATAAATCCTGAATTTATTTTATAAATAAAAACCCAAATTTCCATATCCAAAATCAATCTATAATTCAAATTCAATATTTTAAACCATTTAAATATTCCAAATCAAACGTCGAAAAATCCGGGTCGTTACAATATAATTTTGATAGTTGAAATAACTATGATGAAAACAACAAGAATACCTATAAGTATCGATTTTTTTAGACGGCAAATGCAGCCATCGAGTATTAGCTAGCAAAGGTCATTGGCGAGGCAGTGTTGATTGCATGATCAACATTGTAGTCCATTGACAAAGCAATTTGCTATAAATGAATGGCAAGACAATGTCATTATATTAATTCTATATGTAAATTTGTTGTAATGACCCAAGATTTTAGGAATTTATTCTGGAAAATATAAATAAATTTAAAGTAATTTTTAAATAAATTTTGAAGGAGGAATTGATATAGCTTGATAGTGTATCAGTGTGTGTACATGTGTGCACAGGAAATGCACATGAATATAAGCTAAAACCCTGAACTCCAAGAATACATACATATTGATGTGTATGGAAATATATATATATATATATGTAGATTAAATTCTTAAAAGTAGTATGCATGAGTAAATGTATATATAAATGCTACTGAATATTTTTGAGTGTACATGTGCATGTGTGTGTCAGTATAGAATGATGTATGAATATATAGGTGGGTGTACTAATTATTTCAGTAAGACTTATATAAATATATATGTGTTAATAAAATACTAGAGTTTAAACTAGTGAAATAAAATATACAGACATATTTTAATATAAGCAGAAATAAAAAGAATGAAGATATAAAAAGGAATAATCCTCTTATAAATAAATGAGAAGGAAGTACATACCATTTGCATGAAAGCTAAAAATAGAAAAAAAATAAGATAAAACAGGGAAGTGCTTGGTATAGGCAGAATTAGAAAAGAGTATTTAATAAATAACAAAATCAAGTCACATTTTTAGCATGATTGTAGACAAGGGGAAAAGTATTTTCTGAAAAGCAAATTTCTGAAAAAAAGGTGTAACCACTTTTCTCTTCACCCAAATTAAGCCGGGAAGGGTAAAACTTTGGGTTTAAAATGCAGATAACATGATTTTTCTGGTGGGCAAAATGGCCTTAGCCAATACCCAAAACCCTAAGAGAGACCCTGCATATATATATACATGTATATGCAGCAGCCTCCTCTCCTCCTCAGAAAAGAATTTTGAAAAAAAAAAACAACACCATAGAAATCATAAGACAAGGGAAGGAAGAGAGCTTGAGGCTAAGGGCAGAAGCTCATCAATTAATTAAGGAAACAAAGAAGAAAGCTAGGTGAGAAAACTCACTCAAAAATCTAAGGCAATAAGTCCTAATGTAGGCAGCCAGTTAAAAGTATTTTTCTTAAAAGAATATTTTCATATATGAATGCTTATCTGTGAATTTAAATCTGAAAAATGTTTTGATTCTCTCTGGTTGATCACTTGTTTTATTATAACAAAGTTTTATGGGTTATTAGTATACATATCTGTTTTATACACTCAGATCTCTGATATGTTAATGTTTAGGGATATAAACAAATACCCAGAAAATAAAATGTGGAGAATAGGCAAGTAGTATTGGTTTTGGCTCAACCCAGAAAGATGTAAATAATGTTGAGCTGCAATATACTCATGTATAAGTGCTGAGGCTTGAAATAGAAAGGAATTAGGGGTGCAATAGGGTTGCCTATGTGCTGATGCTCCTGATTCAATAAAATGCATAGCAAACAAAATTTTGTGATTCAGTGAAACCAGGTCATCCTGAGTTTAACTCAAGCACAAATGTTTGCAAAAGAAAAACTCTCCCAGAAACCATAAGCCAATGTTAGTTGCCTAAACTCCTTTTAAATACCAGGATGAATATATATATATATATACAGAACCTTATTTTATAATCACCAATGGTTGTTTGCTTGTTTGCCTCTGTATGGTCATGAATAATATGAGATGCCATGTTATGGATGTTTTTAGCTAATGAAATGAATCACTGAATGGTTTTGTCATGAAAAATCAAAAAAGTTATTATTAACTTAAACCTGATTAGGAAATTGGGGTCAAGAACACTGCAGGAATGACTTGTGTGCTTGAGTAACACAAGTTGACACATGGCTTGTTTAAGTCCTGAGATCTTTGTGTAATGGAGTGAATTAGTTCATTACAGTGTGTCCATTGATTCATATATATTGCAGATGAGACCAAGGATAGATAAATATACCAAGGGAATAATACTTGAGATGATAAGAAAACTAGAGTTTTTCCCAGATTTGAAATATGAGAATTGAATAAATGATTTAACTCATATTGGTTATTTTCCTGTTTGGTATGAATGATTGTTTGACTAAGATTGAATTGTATGCTTGAGTGTATGTGCCATATTTATATATGTAGTCTCTGGAAAGAAAATTAAAGTGTGCACATGCACAATGATACAGAGCATGCACATAAGTATTTGCCTGATTCCAAAGGGCCGAACTTTCTGTATATGTACTTAACTTGACTTTAACCTAATTAACTAATTATTTTTGTGAGCTTTCTCATACCAGACATGTGTCTGACCCTAGTGTGCTAATGGCATCTGGGGTGTCTCATTTAAAATGAGGCAGTTTCAAATGCTTTTTCAGGGATTGCAGCAACTAAGTAGGAGTAGGAGCAAGGCTTTGAGAAGAAGATATAGCATGCTAAACCTAGTTAGATAAGAGCCTAAATGTCGAAATCTGCATGTATTGACAATTTAAATTGCTACTTGTATTAAGTGTTGAATATTGATGGATATTTTGTTAGGTATTTTATTAAGAGATTGACTTGTATCTGGAATCTATGAACCAAGTTAAATATCTGTTATGTTTAAAAAAAAATTAATCAAATCTTGTAAGTGGATTTAGCAAGAACACCATGTTAAAATCGAATGATTACATTTTATAAATGTATTAGTCAATCTTGAGTCTTTGGAAAGGATTTAAGTTTTGGAAAATCTGGATAGTTGATTCTCAGAAAATTAAATGGTTTTATTTTCTACCATGGCATATGTATACAAAAGAAAATAGGCATAGGTTGAATGTTTTATATGGCTGCAAGGTTCCCATAATTAAACTTGTTTCATACAAATGTCTCATGTCCTATTTTTTTTAAAGAAAGGATTTGTAATAAGGGAATTGTAAGCCAGATCCAAATAGTTGCAGATATATATGCACATAAACATGTTTAGTGCAAATATTACCACACCTTTTCCTTTGTATTTGTGATAAGAATCTGAATTTCACTCAGATTCTAACCCAATGCATTCTTAATTCCAGACAGATTTTGTGAGAAGAAATTCAAACCTGGATAATGATAAACACTTCTATCATTTACAAAACCCAAGCAACAGACCCTTAATTTACATCAATCATGAAGCCTTCCAGGTTGTAGGAATGGGTTTCAAAAATAATTAAGCAAGAATTATTATTTTGTGTGGTAGAATATAGGCAAAAATAAAGTATATATGTGCAGATATAAGTAGATAACAGGTTCCAAACTGTACAGGAGAAAAATGAAAAAGGAAGAAAAAAAAAACAAAAATTGTGTTTGAACCAACCAGCATAGTACTCGAACTCGTGACCTCTCGTGTATAAGTTAGGCGCGTTTCCATTACGCCTAGATGTTGCTTGTGTTCTCTTATGACCCGCTTTCTTTTAGCCTCAGTTTGATACTATTCAGACTTTAACACAAACATCTATATTAAAAGCTTGCTTTCCACTGATTATTACTTGATCACTTCTTGGTTAGGATAAACAGACTAAAGTATATGTTTCCAGTGGATTGTTTAGTCAAAAAAAAATCAGCAATCCAATATCCTCTTGTTTTCCAGAACTCTGATTCAAACAAGAGAGGCATATACATCCTCACATGTATGTGCTTATCTTTGTGAATGTACTGATATATTTATATTGGTTGATTATTGTGATCCTGGATATATTTGGTTTATTGGAAAAGATATTGACCCTGAGAATTATACTTGCAATGGATGATATATCTATCTATATATATATATATCCTCTTTACCTTAAAAAAAATAAAATAAAATCCTTATGGAATTAGAGTAGAAATAGGAGGGTCATTTCAGTTGGTATCCGAGCTATGTTATTCAACATAGTAGAAGTAAGGATCAAGTTCTTAGATAGAAATAAAAATTAAAAAGGAACTAAATATATATATAACAATGTGTTAAGTGTGAAAAAAAAACCCACTGAAACAACCAAATTACCAATCAAACTAACCAGCTATGTAAATTATTATTAGCAAACTATGGTAGGGAGACCACCAAATCAGGGAGCAGGATCTTCCCATGCACCACCAATGGTCAATCTGCAAGACTTGGTGAGAGCATTTAGGGATGGGGCAGGACAAAGGCAAGAAAATCCCTATGAAGAACTCTCAAAATTACTTAAGACATATACTCATTTAGGAGGCAAAAGCTTTGAAGGGACAGAGAGTATCATAGAAATTCAAACATGGTTGAGAACATTGGAAAGAATTTTCAATGACATGCAACTTGATGATCAAAGAAAGAGGCAAGTGGCTTCAAGACAGCTAAAAGGAGTAGCTTTAGGCTGGTGGGAAGTAATCATTGCAGGAAGGAATGAGAATGAAATCACTTGGAATCAATTCAAAGAGATGTTGGAAGCAAGGTATGTACCAGCATCAGCAAAGGCTACCTTGCTAGAAGAATTCATTAGACTTAGACAAGGAACCATGACTGTCACAGAATACACTCAAAAGTTTGAGGGGCTTTCCACATATGGAGCAATGCTTGTGGCAGATGAGGCATCTAAAAATGATAGGTACATAAAAGGTCTGAACCCAGGACTTAGCAGAGCCATGTTACCCTATGCAGACAAGACTTTTGACCATGTGATAGACTTAGCTTTGAGGTTGGAGCAGCATGACAAGGAAAGGGAGAAGTTCAGAAATTTTAAGAGCAATAATATCAAGAAAGGTAAGGGGAGGTATCACCCTTATGATAAGAAGAAAGAAGAGGCTAGTAACAAAAGCACTGGAGATGTCAAAGCTACGGAAAACAAGAAGAAAATTGTGTGCCATCAGTGTGGAAAGGAAGGGCATATCAAACCAAGATGTCCAGAGTTGAAAGGAGGAGCTTTCAAATGCTATCTATGTGGGAAAGAGGGGCATATGAAGAGGAATTGTCCTGAGTATAAACAGCAAGGCAAATTGGCAAATTTGGAAGGAAAAGGCAAAGACACAGTGGAGAGTAACACTGTAAACCATAGCCAAGTGGAAGGTACATTACTTGTTTGTACCATACCCATAACAGTAGTATATGATACTGGGGCAACTCACTCTTTAATTTCTTATGAATTGGTTAAAATGCTAAAACTGAATTGCATATTGGTTGAAACCCCATTGCATATACACAGTCCATTGGGGAGTTCTAGTGTTTTAAATATGATTTGTGTGGATGTGGAATTAAACATAGGAGGAAATATTTTTATTTCCAATTTATATGTTTTGAATTACCCAAATATAGGTGTTATATTGGGGGTAGACTGGTTAAGGCAATTTAAAGCCATAATTAATTTAGACTCATCCACCATATCATTGCAAAATTCTAGAGGCCAGAGAATCACAGTTTTATGTGAGGTAGCTAAGGAAGGAAAACTATATCATTTAGTTGACTCAGAAAAAGATTTCAGTGAACTAATCATTGAAGAAATTCCCATAGTCAATGAATATTTGGATGTGTTTGGTGAGGTCAAGGGTATTCCACACCATAGACCAGTAGAATTCCAGATCAATCTAGTTCCAGGAGCAAGCCCAGTGATTAAAAAGCCAACTAGAATGGGGCCAAATGAACTAAAAGAATTAAAGAAACAGTTAGAAGAATTGGAAGAAAAGGGTTTTATAAGACCAAGTAATTCTTGCTGGGGAGCACCAGTGGTATTTGTTAAGAAGCAAGATGGCTCCTTAAGACTCTACATAGATTATAGAGAATTAAACTAGGTAACCATTAAAAATAAATACCCATTGCCAAGAATAGATGATCTTTTTGATCAATTAGCAGGGGCAAAAGTATTTTCTAGACTGGACTTAGCATCTGGTTTTCATCAAATGAAGGTGGAAGAATCAAGCATCAAGTACACTGCCTTTAACACTAGGTATGGGTTGTATGAATTTTTGGTTATGCCATTTGGCTTGACCAATGCACCATCTTACTTTGTAGATTTAATGAACAGAACCTTTAGAGATTGTTTAGACAAGTTTGTGCTTATTTTTATAGATGACATTTTGATTTATTCCAAGACAGTGGAAGAACATAAGCATCATTTGCACCTGGTTTTGTCTAGATTAAGGGAAAAAGATTTAAAGGCAAAATTTTCAAAATGTGTGTTTTGGAAAGAGGAAGTACATTTTCTTGGCCATGTTATATCTGCCAAAGGAATTTCTGTGAACCCCAATAAAGTAGTGGCTATTCAAGCATGGAAGAGGCCAAGCACTGTGAGTGAAGTGAGGTCATTTATGGGGATGGCAGGGTATTATAGGAGGTTTATAAAAGATTTTTCAAAAATTTCTACACCACTCACTAACCTAACCAGGAAGAACCAAGCTTTTGTTTGGTCAGAAAAATGTGAAAAGTCTTTTGAACAGTTGAAGGAGGCATTGGTGAATGCTCCAATTCTAAAGGTACCACATGGAAATGAAGAATTAGTGGTATACACTGATGCTAGTGGATTTGGCTTGGGTGCAGTGTTGATGCAACAAGGCCAAGTCATTGCATATGCATCCAGACAACTTAAACCCCATGAAGTAAGGTATGCCACACATGATCTCGAATTAGCAGCTGTGATATATGCTTTAAAACTTTGGAGACATTATTTGTTAGGCACTAAGTTTGAACTTTACACTGACCACAAATCTCTAAAATATTTGTTTTCACAAAAAGATTTGAACATGAGGCAACATAGATGGGTGGAGTTCTTAGCTGCCTATGACTTTGACATACTTTATACACCAGGTAAAGCAAACAAAGTTGCAGATGCTCTAAGTAGACAGCATGCTAAATTGGCTATGATGATGATAGAAGAATTTAAAAACTTATTTTTGCTAACTGAGTTAGAGATTGGGGAGGATGGTTGTGTGCACATTAATGAGCAGATGCATGGTGCACAAGAAGATAAAGGGAAGTTAAGCTTAATGACACTTCAACCAGATTTAATTCTGAAGGTAGGAAAAATGCAAGAACAAGATGCTCACTTATTAGAGAAGAGAATGCTCCTCTCAAGAGGGGAGGAAGTAATGAATCACCACATTGATAAAGATGGTTATATGAGATACCAGAATAGGATGTGTGTACCAGAGGACATAGAATTGAAGAAGGAGATATTGAATGAATATCACAGAAGTAAATACTCCATACACCCAGGTAACACAAAAATGTATCAAAATTTGAAAAGAGACTTCTGGTGGAAGGGGATGAAATCTGATATAGCTAAGTACATTGCCAAATGTATGACTTGCCAACAAGTCAAGGCTGAAACTCAAAGACCATCAGGGTTGATGCAACTTCTTAGTGTACCACAGTGGAAGTGGGAAGACATATCTATGGACTTCAAAGATGGACTGCCTAGATCTAAGAGAGGTAATACAAGTATATGGGTGATAGTTGATAGGCTAACCAAGGTAGCACACTTCATCCCAGTCAAGTCAGAAAGAACAGCACCAAAACTAGCTCAAATTTTTATAAAAGAAGTGGTAAAGTTACATGGCATTCCCAAAACCATTGTGAGTGATAGGGATACCATCTTCACTTCAAAATTCTGGAGAAGCTTTCAAAAAGCAATGGGAAGTGAACTATGTTTAAGTACTGCCTACCATCCTCAATCAGATGGGCAGACTGAGGTGGTAAACAAAGTTTTGGAGGACATGTTGAGGGCATGTATACTGGATTTTGGGGGCAACTGGGAAGATTATCTTCATCTAGTTGAATTTACATACAACAACAGCTACCAAAGCACCATAGGAATGGCTTCATTTGAAGCCTTATATGGTAAACCCTGTTTGTCACCTGTTTGCTGGGTAGAAGCAGGAGAAAGGTCTATTTTAGGACCTGAGTACATACAAGAAACCAAGGAGAAAATTGAGTTGGTAAGAAGAAGAATGACAGCAGCTCAAGATAGGCAAAAGAAATTTGCAGACATGAGAAGGAGGCAGGTAGAATATGAGGTGGGAAATTTTGTTTTCATCAAAATCTCACCCATGAAAAATGTGCTGAGGTTTGGAAAACAAGGCAAATTAACCCCAAGATATATTGGACCATACAAAATTCTGGAGAGAATTGGTCCCTTGGCATATAAGTTGGAATTACCAGAAAACATGCAAGGTATACATGATGTTTTTCATGTATCACAATTGAGAAGATGGGTCCATGACAAGGCAGAAATTCTTGAAACCCCAACCCAAGTGCAGATAAATCCTAATTTGATTTATGAAAAGGATCCAGTGGGAATTTTGGCAAAAGATGTGAAGAAGTTGAGGAATAAATCTCTGAAACTTGTGAAGGTACAGTGGAGTCTTGATCCTAGTGGTTGCACATGGGAATTAGAAGACAAAGTTAGGACGAATTATCCTAAGCTATTTTCAGATTAAGGTAATTCTGATTTTTGATTGTTTTCTTTATTTTGGATGAATATATTTTTAGTTAGTATAGAACTAAGAATCTATTTGGTAGAGAATATACTTGTTCCCTGAATTAAGTTTAAAATTTATTTTAAGCTTAGGAAAATTGTGGGACACAATTTCTAAAAGGAGGGGTGTATGTAATGACCCAAGATTTTAGGAATTTATTCTGGAAAATATAAATAAATTTAAAGTAATTTTTAAATAAATTTTGAAGGAGGAATTGATATAGCTTGATAGTGTATCAGTGTGTGTACATGTGTGCACAGGAAATGCACATGAATATAAGCTAAAACCCTGAACTCCAAGAATACATACATATTGATGTGTATGGAATATATATATATATATATGTAGATTAAATTCTTAAAAGTAGTATGCATGAGTAAATGTATATATAAATGCTACTGAATATTTTTGAGTGTACATGTGCATGTGTGTGTCAGTATAGAATGATGTATGAATATTTAGGTGGGTGTACTAATTATTTCAGTAAGACTTATATAAATATATATGTGTTAATAAAATACTAGAGTTTAAACTAGTGAAATAAAATATACAGACATATTTTAATATAAGCAGAAATAAAAAGAATGAAGATATAAAAAGGAATAATCCTTTTATAAATAAATGAAGGAAGTACATACCATTTGCATGAAAGCTAAAAATAGAAAAAAATAAGATAAAACAGGGAAGTGCTTGGTATAGGCAGAATTAGAAAAGAGTATTTAATAAATAACAAAATCAAGTCACATTTTTAGCATGATTGTAGACAAGGGGAAAAGTATTTTCTGAAAAGCAAATTTCTGAAAAAAAGGTGTAACCACTTTTCTCTTCACCCAAATTAAGCCGGGAAGGGTAAAACTTTGGGTTTAAAATGCAGATAACATGATTTTTCTGGTGGGCAAAATGGCCTTAGCCAATACCCAAAACCCTAAGAGAGACCCTGCATATATATATACATGTATATGCAGCAGCCTCCTCTCCTCCTCAGAAAAGAATTTTGAAAAAAAAAACAACACCATAGAAATCATAAGACAAGGGAAGGAAGAGAGCTTGAGGCTAAGGGCAGAAGCTCATCAATTAATTAAGGAAACAAAGAAGAAAGCTAGGTGAGAAAACTCACTCAAAAATCTAAGGCAATAAGTCCTAATGTAGGCAGCCAGTTAAAAGTATTTTTCTTAAAAGAATATTTTCATATATGAATGCTTATCTGTGAATTTAAATCTGAAAAATGTTTTGATTCTCTCTGGTTGATCACTTGTTTTATTATAACAAAGTTTTATGGGTTATTAGTATACATATCTGTTTTATACACTCAGATCTCTGATATGTTAATGTTTAGGGATATAAACAAATACCCAGAAAATAAAATGTGGAGAATAGGCAAGTAGTATTGGTTTTGGCTCAACCCAGAAAGATGTAAATAATGTTGAGCTGCAATATACTCATGTATAAGTGTTGAGGCTTGAAATAGAAAGGAATTAGGGGTGCAATAGGGTTGCCTATGTGCTGATGCTCCTGATTCAATAAAATGCATAGCAAACAAAATTTTGTGATTCAGTGAAACCAGGTCATCCTGAGTTTAACTCAAGCACAAATGTTTGCAAAAGAAAAACTCTCCCAGAAACCATAAGCCAATGTTAGTTGCCTAAACTCCTTTTAAATACCAGGATGAATATATATATATATACAGAACCTTATTTTATAATCACCAATGGTTGTTTGCTTGTTTGCCTCTGTATGGTCATGAATAATATGAGATGCCATGTTATGGATGTTTTTAGCTAATGAAATGAATCACTGAATGGTTTTGTCATGAAAAATCAAAAAAGTTATTATTAACTTAAACCTGATTAGGAAATTGGGGTCAAGAACACTGCAGGAATGACTTGTGTGCTTGAGTAACACAAGTTGACACATGGCTTGTTTAAGTCCTGAGATCTTTGTGTAATGGAGTGAATTAGTTCATTACAGTGTGTCCATTGATTCATATATATTGCAGATGAGACCAAGGATAGATAAATATACCAAGGGAATAATACTTGAGATGATGAGAAAACTAGAGTTTTTCCCAGATTTGAAATATGAGAATTGAATAAATGATTTAAATCATATTGGTTATTTTCCTGTTTGGTATGAATGATTGTTTGACTAAGATTGAATTGTATGCTTGAGTGTATGTGCCATATTTATATATGTAGTCTCTGGAAAGAAAATTAAAGTGTGCACATGCACAATGATACAGAGCATGCACACAAGTATTTGCCTGATTCCAAAGGGCCGAACTTTCTGTATATGTACTTAACTTGACTTTAACCTAATTAACTAATTATTTTTGTGAGCTTTCTCATACCAGACATGTGTCTGACCCTAGTGTGCTAATGGCATCTGGGGTGTCTCATTTAAAATGAGGCAGTTTCAAATGCTTTTTCAGGGATTGCAGCAACTAAGTAGGAGTAGGAGCAAGGCTTTGAGAAGAAGATATAGCATGCTAAACCTAGTTAGATAAGAGCCTAAATGTTGAAATCTGCATGTATTGACAATTTAAATTGCTACTTGTATTAAGTGTTGAATATTGATGGATATTTTGTTAGGTATTTTATTAAGAGATTGACTTGTATCTGGAATCTATGAACCAAGTTAAATATCTGTTATGTTTAAAAAAAAATTAATCAAATCTTGTAAGTGGATTTAGCAAGAACACCATGTTAAAATCGAATGATTACATTTTATAAATGTATTAGTCAATCTTGAGTCTTTGGAAAGGATTTAAGTTTTGGAAAATCTGGATAGTTGATTCTCAGAAAATTAAATGGTTTTATTTTCTACCATGGCATATGTATACAAAAGAAAATAGGCATAGGTTGAATGTTTTATATGGCTGCAAGGTTCCCATAATTAAACTTGTTTCATACAAATGTCTCATGTCCTATTTTTTTTAAAGAAAGGATTTGTAATAAGGGAATTGTAAGCCAGATCCAAATAGTTGCAGATATATATGCACATAAACATGTTTAGTGCAAATATTACCACACCTTTTCCTTTGTATTTGTGATAAGAATCTGAATTTCACTCAGATTCTAACCCAATGCATTCTTAATTCCAGACAGATTTTGTGAGAAGAAATTCAAACCTGGATAATGATAAACACTTCTATCATTTACAAAACCCAAGCAACAGACCCTTAATTTACATCAATCATGAAGCCTTCCAGGTTGTAGGAATGGGTTTCAAAAATAATTAAGCAAGAATTATTGTTTTGTGTGGTAGAATATAGGCAAAAATAAAGTATATATGTGCAGATATAAGTAGATAACAGGTTCCAAACTGTACAGGAGAAAAATGAAAAAGGAAGAAAAAAAAAACAAAAATTGTGTTTGAACCAACCAGCATAGTACTCGAACTCGTGACCTCTCGTGTATAAGTTAGGCGCGTTTCCATTACGCCTAGATGTTGCTTGTGTTCTCTTATGACCCGCTTTCTTTTAGCCTGAGTTTGATACTATTCAGACTTTAACACAAACATCTATATTAAAAGCTTGCTTTCCACTGATTATTACTTGATCACTTCTTGGTTAGGATAAACAGACTAAAGTATATGTTTCCAGTGGATTGTTTAGTCAAAAAAAAATCAGCAATCCAATATCCTCTTGTTTTCCAGAACTCTGATTCAAACAAGAGAGGCATATACATCCTCACATGTATGTGCTTATCTTTGTGAATGTACTGATATATTTATATTGGTTGATTATTGTGATCCTGGATATATTTGGTTTATTGGAAAAGATATTGACCCTGAGAATTATACTTGCAATGGATGATATATCTATCTATATATATATATATCCTCTTTACCTTAAAAAAAAAAATCCTTATGGAATTAGAGTAGAAATAGGAGGGTCATTTCATTTGTGTGTGTTCATTTCAAAGGATTATGCTAAAACAAATTGTGTATGATGCTTTTTATGGGTTATGTATAGCATATGGTGATTTATATAAAAATTTAAAGTGATATTTTTAAATTATAATTTGAGGAATGTTGAAATAAAACCATAAATTATTTATTAGATAAGTTATTTGTGATTAAGAAATACTTCTTGTAAATATGGTTTTAAATATTTAATTCAAGAGGTTTTGCATTTTACAATTCTTGAATTTAAAAGGTGAAAATTTAAAATAGTAAAGGTTGGACAATAATAAGTTCGTCATGGTTCCTCGATTAAATAGAAGTATAAATTTAGTAAGAAATGAAATTTTGAATTAGAACTTTTGGATTATAAAAGGTCATCTTATTATTGGAAAAATCTTTTAATAATTTGACCTTGTTCCTAAATCAAGATATCAATGAAATTAATTATCTTGAACACCTTAGAGCTTTGGTATTTTAAAATGTAAAAGACATTTGTCTTATAAAGAATGTAAAGTAATTGTGTAAACAAATTTTTAGGAATTTTAAAGCAAGAAGATAACTGAAGCAAAAGCAATTTTGTATTTTAATGATTTGGATTAAAAGAAATTTAGAGGAAAAATTTATGATAAATGTACCTTGAGAATCAATTAAAATACAAGGAATTCATTTAGTTTGGTAATTGTCTTTTTGTTAAAAGGTTGAATTGTATAGTTTAAACTTTTCAAAGAAAAGTTAGTTATATGATTAAATTAATTTTTACTCAATGTATATATAAAGATTTTAAAATAAGAATAATAGCATTATCATTGTTTTGAACTATGTTCAAAATTTGAAACTTATTATTGGTTGAAAAAAGGCATTTGATTTAAATAAATTGCCTCCAAAAAAGTGTTTGTTTTTCTTTTCATTTGAAAATATTGAGATGCAACCATAATCAAATTGTCCTAAATACATCTTAGAAATGTAATCAAGAATATTTGAAGTATGATATAAGTATGAAAATTTTAATTTACCACTCTTGGCATTCGGGAAAAATAGATTTGTTTATCCCAAAGAATTGTTTAAAGTCTTTTTGTAAAAGCATATTGTTTGGTATAGTATTTGGATTGAAGTGAGAGTTTTCTTTTATGACCAAGTGCATGAAATTTTATTTTTAGAGTGTGCTGTAGTAAAACAGCAATAACTTACACTTAATAAACCCGTTTAGGGTAAATATTTTGGGTTAGAAAATAGATTCAATGAGTAATAATTTCACTTTTGGTCACTCTTTGATATTTGATAGTTTACTTGACCTGAAATACATTTGAAAGTATGGTTACAATTCTGTCTTTTAATTTCCTAAATTTAAACCTGAAACTTATTTGGCCAAAATGTTTGAACCGTAAGTCCAAATTTGATGATCAATTTTCTAAAAAGAAAGCTAAGAATATTTTCTACAACTTTTATTTTATGGGTTTTATAAAATTATGAAGTTTAAATGACCTGAAATGGCTTTGAACATATAGTCATGGCTTTGTCTTTATAGTCATTTCCTGAGTTTAAACACCAACTTGTTTTGGTCATAACTTTCAAGCCATCGATCTGATTTTAATGATTTTGTACTTGTTTTAAAGCTAAGACAATGTGGAACAAGTTTTATTTTGGGAGCTTTGCAAAATTTTGAAGTTTTCTCATCAAAAACTGCTATTTTGATAAGCGGAGTTGAATATTTTTGACATTTCCTTAGTTGTTTACTTTTAACAATCCTCCGATAACTTGAGCTTTAATTCGTATTTCTGGAATCCGGAAGTTTCGTTGGAAAGCTAAAATGTTGTGCAACAATTCACTATTTATTCTTAGCTAATTTTGTGTTTTTGACTATGCAAAATTTGTCGAGATGTGGCTAAATATTTGCACATCATGTTATTTTGAAGTTAAGTGAATTCATACTTGTTCTATTTTTTTATATGCGACTAATATTTATGATGAGTTAAGAATAGGTATTTTAGAGACTATTTGGACTTATGTGCGATGGTAGCTCGCTTTTGCTCGCATAAAATTTAATAAATTATTTTGGAATGCTAAAAACAAGGTATGTTTTTACTTAAAAGAGTTATATGTTGTTGGTTATATGCCTATGGCAAATTTTGATATATAAATTGTTCCAATAGTGTTTTGGTCGATGAATATATATATTTTATCACGTTGTAATTGTTCAAAAAGCTCTTCGTACAAAGGAGACTTTGCCGAAATTTTTCGAAAATTTCTATACTTAGAATAATATTCATGTGATTTTATTGTATGTGAAAACTAGAAAGTATTTGATTAAATAATTAAGTAGTAGAGATTTTCGTATGAGTTTGTGTAAAACTCATAGCCTAAAATTTACAACCATTGGGCATAGAAAATAATTTACGTTTCCCAAAGCCATCGATCAAAGGGTCTAGTAAGTGTTTAACTACTCTATTTTTACCTAATGGGTTAATGAAAATCCTGATATGTGCTAAACCAAATGGTAATGTAGAGTTGGAGTTTGATTATAGATAGTTATGTTATGTGATTGTTTTAATGAATATATTGCTATTGGTAACACACACACACACCTATTTATTATAGACTACTCTCTAAAGGAGAATTGTGTGGACGCAATTTTTTTAAGGAGGAAGTTTGTAACAACCTTGGTTTGAGATGTACCTGAAATTAAATTAAAATAAATCTAAATTTGATTTTTAATAAAGAATTGGTATTTAGTCTTTTTAATTCTCAAATTTAATTAAATTGGAGATCTTCTATGTTATAGGAACTGAATGAAATATTTTAAATTCTTAAATTAAAGAATTTAGAAATTTAAGTTGAAAACAAAACATTTAGGTGGGTTAAATCTTTTATTTTAAATAAAAGATTATTTTAGAGTTTGATGGATCTTTAATTGAAAAATCTTTGTTGAGGTTTAAATACATTTACATGAAGCAATTTAGTGTCTGAGCTATGGTTTAATTTTGAAGACAAAGTCTTGTTGAATGCAAGCCTTCATTGGTTTGTAATTAAGAGCAAATAAATAATTAAGTTTATACTTGGGTTGATTTAGTTAAATTGTTGTGATTACTGGAGTGGCAGTAGTTAACACTTTAGAGTTGTCTTTTCTTGGGGTGTTCGGATTTTTTTTAGACCGATAGATCCTCGAGAGACTATGACTCATTTTTCATCGACCTGAGAGTCGACTCATTTTTAGATTTGGGCAGGTAGACCTATTTCTTGGGGTTAGGTATGTTCTGGTATAACATAGCTGTCCTTTTTGTTGTTTAGACAGATGTTATATTGCAGTCCTATCAGTTTATTTCATAACTGGACAATGCTTACCTATTTATATTCGTTAGGTAAATTCACATAGTTTTGTCATAAACACGACTACCTATTTCTTATCGTTAGGAGTCGGTGTTTTTACCTGCTAGACTATTTATTATCGTTAGACTATTGCGCTATGTGGCGGGCTTTATTTATTTTAGTTAGGCCTCGTGTTGCACTATATCATACTGATAGTTGACTACCATTATTATTTCATTATTGATGATTATTTCTTCAGAGATTTTTAGTATGGATATTTTGTATCCTTTATGGCTCTAAGGAATTTTGAATTGGTTATCACCATATTTGAGATGATAGTCTATTAAGACTTGATATGTATTTATGAAATGGTGATTTGTTAGATATGCCTTATTTAAGTATTTGTTTTGGGCATATTTGTGATGACCCGTAATTTTTGGATGTTTGAAATCGGAATATTTAATTGATTTTAAATATTTAAAAGGTTAATTTTAACTTAAATTTCAAATATCTCTATTTATTGGATAATTAAATATTGAATTTAATAATTAAAAATTGGGTGAAATGTTGAATCTGGAGTTTTAAGCTTGTTAAAAATAATTTAAAGGCTTGTAAAAATTATATTGATAGTACTGAAGATAGTAAAAGTGTTAAACTTGGATTTGGAAGTGTTTTGTTAAGTTTTGAAATTTTATCGTTTAAATTGATATTTAAAAATAGCCTTCCGAGGCATAGTCTCAGAATTTGACGAAGCCAGTTCCATTGGATCCGTAATAGTGTATTATTATCGGATTTCAATTTTCGTAGCGTTTGGAGTTGTCGTGCGATCGTACGGTAGATAAACGCGGTGAAATCTATATCGAAAATTCAATATAATAACTGGGTCCAAAAAGCTATCTTCTCCATACGCTCGAATTAGGACTCGAAACCTTTTCCATTGCGTTCGGAATAGGGGTATAACATTATAAATTCCTAGCGGCACGCCTCGATAGGAGATCAAGATTTTAGGTTTCGTTTTCGAGACGGTTTCAAATTTATATATATATAATTATTGACTGGTCAACTTCAGCCTTATTTCGTTCACATCAACTTTATCACTTCAGGCTACAGTAGCAAGTTAAGTGAATCACGTAAACATCTCTTCTTGTTCCCCTTTCCAGCTGATAGCACGTAATTCTCTCCTCTACATTTTATAATAACCAACACATTAATAAATAAAAACTTAGAACATAACAAAGAAAATAATGGCCGAACTCAAAATCGTTCAGACTTTAATTCCCAAACTTCTCTTTTTTTCGTGCCTCGATTCGAAGAATTTAAAAATCGCGTGCTTCCTCTTCGTCTCCCCTGTTCCTCAACCTAGAATCGAAGATGGTTCGATTCAAAGAAAAAAAAGAGAGAGGAGATAAGGCGATTAATGTGATATCCCGGGTTTTTGGTCAGTATAAATTTAATAATCAGTATTGATAATTTAAATTGATTTGATAATTTTTTTTTTAGTTTAAATTTAAATTGGTTAATTTAATATTTTAAAGGTTAATAAATTATAATCTGGAAATTTATAAGATTTGTTTGTCAAAGCTAATAAATTTTTATTCTATTTATAATATATATATTTGATATATATTGTGAATGAAAATATCTTTTGTTTTAAATAAAAGATGAATTTTTCAAATTGTAATATATATGTATGTATATGTTATAATTTGATATTGTTGATAATTGATGTATGAATGGATATTGTAATTTTAAAAGCTTTGATTTAAATTTAATATCTTTCAAAAGTTAAAGATTTAATTCAATTGTTTTCAAAATATAAGATAATTGTTTATTCTAAATATGATAGTTTAAATAAAGTTTTATTTTGTATTCTTTAAAGTGTTAAATTTAAAAGGTTATTAAAATACATGTATAAGATATATTTGGATTACAATTAGTTTTAGAATAATTTCTTTTAAAAAGTAATTTATATATACATATGTAAATTAAGAGAATTTAAGTATGTAAGTATATTAACATTTAAATTAAATAAAATTTATTTAAAATGTTTAAGGACATGTGTAAGACCATTATAACATATTTACAATTGTAAGCATAAGAACATCTCAAGTTAACAAGTGTCATCATTTAAATTTTATTTTCTTTAATTTTAAATAAATCATAACTTAATTTATAAAGAGGATATTTTTCATCTCTTCAATCTTCTTTTCTCTATTCTCAGCTGTAACGAAAAAGAATTGCAAACTTTCCAAATCCAGTAAACATTTTTTCAAAATCAAAAGCTAAAGCCAAGATTCACCTCTGTTTAAAATTTAAATCCCCTCAAGTAAAAGTCTGTAACAAGTTCTCAATTAAGAAGCAAGGAAACCTGAAATCAAACAAGAATCAAACATCAGTTTTCAAGTGTTTACAATATGAGATCAAGCATGCAAAGGTTTCAAGATTTCAACAGCTTAGCAAATTAAAATTAGCAGTTTCCAGAGCAAAGCCTGGGAAGAAAAGAAAATTAAAACCTGGAAAATAGAATCAAATGAAGAAGCAAGCTACAACCAACAACTCAAACAGTTTCAAGTTCAACTAAACTTCAAGTTAAAGATTCAACTATTAAACAAGCATGCAAGGATTCAAATTACAACAGCAAGGAAATCAAAAGTTTTTCCAAATCAAATCTAAAGCCTGGAAGTGATAAACTGCTCTGTTTTAAGGTGAGTAAATACTTTTAAAAACAGTTCTTAAAACTTGAAAATTTACTTTGATATATGTGATGAATTGTGTTGTGATATATATATGTTTTTATAAATCTTGTTTATGAATGCATGTTGGAATTTGGTGAATATGTATACATATCAGTGAGTATATAAATATATTTGAATTGAAGTGTGCATGTCTGTTCTCAGGCAAAGATGTGTCTCTGTTTATAAATAACAGAGTTTAAATAAATTAGAAAATTCAAAATTTCTTCATCTAATCTCTTGTAGGATTAGGAATTCAAACAAGCTGTCTACATTTAAAACTAAATTAAGATTTTAAAATATATCTAAGGATGATGGTTCTGAACATCATCTGGGAAAAAGAAGACATACAGTAAACCTAAGTATAGTCAGAAAATCAAATGATCTAAACCCACGTTTTGATTTTATAATCTGATTAGTGTTTGCAAATGATGAATTTAGAAAAAGAAATCATGATTTTTAAGATTGGGATGGTCGAGATTTTTTTGAGTTGAACAGAAAACTTATTTCAGTCAATATCTGACGAACGATGACGATCTGTGGGTCGTGATTGATCGTGATGGAAGCTGGTAGGAAGTAGATTACAGGAAAAATAAGGATTGGATTTATTGATGGAAGTGGCGACTCAGCGACGACGAACTAGGGTTTTCATGTCAGGATTTGAAGTCGAGAGAGGTGAGGCTAATTCGTGGTCATAGATGCATCGAGTGGAACGAGACCTGGAGGAATTGAAGTAGAGGAGGTGGACGAAGCTCCAATGGTGGTTGCGTGACGTCAAGTGGTTGAGATGGTCGGAGCGAAGCGTTTTTAGGTGATCGGTTTGTTCCAGTTTTTCGAACGAGGGGTTCGTTTTCGTTTCGATGGTGATATCGGTGGTATGGGTGGCCAGGTGGGTCAGGGGAATGGTTGTCGAACTGGCGAAGGCGACGACGTTGGTCTGAACGCTGGCGAATTTGCGTGCACGTGTACGTGTGCACGTTGTATATCTGGAAGATAGTATAGTGTGGGGAAGAAGAAGGGTAGTTCGGGTCGTACTCGAGACATTGCGTGATTTTCTCGAAGAAATGGAAGGGAGATGAGATACTCGAGTTGAGCACGGAAATCTGGAGTGAAAACTCGTGTAGTTTGAAGGTTCAGCTTTTAACAGTTTAGTTGTTATTGTTATAAAATTTAAACTAAGTTTTTGTAATAGAAGAAAAGGAGAAACTCGAGTAGATCTCGGGTGAAGATCGGGTTGGACCCGAAGCAAGTTATAAACAAGTTTTTAAAGGATTTTATAAAAAGCAAGTTTTAAATTTTAAATTGAATGTAGCTTGAACTTTTATAATTGTTTAAAATGATTTGATTTAAGAAGTAATAATTTGTTAACTTTAATTTGTTAAGTTAAATCTTTATTTATTTTATTTTAACTAAATAAATTAATTAATGATAAATGTGTAAAATTTATATGATAATAATTGGATAATTATTTTGGAAATTGATTGAGTATAATTATTGAATGTAATTAAAGAAAGAATAATTAGTTAATAAAAGAAATTAGAGGTTAATTAATTAAAAAGGATAATTACTTTATGGAAGTAATTAATGAAAGGTAATTAAGGGTTAATTACTTTGATAATTAATATGGTGAGTTAAGGTTATTTAATTAATTAATGTGATTAATTAAGGTTTAATTAATTAATGTGATTAATTAATAGAGGTGATAAATAAAGTATAATTACTTAATTTAAAAAGTAATTAGTGGATAATTAATAAAAGTAATTTGTGGATAATTACTTAATGGAAATGATTTGAGGTTAATTAATGGGAGTAATTAAGGAATAATTACTTAGTATAATTTATTAATTAAGGTTTAATTAAATAAAGGTAAGTGATTTATAGTTAATTTATTTCTGTAATTAAATTAAAGCAAAATTACTTAATGTAATTAATTTAAAAAGGATAATTAATTAAGAGTAATTAAGGATCATTAATTAAATATAATTAATGATGTAATTAAGGTTTGATTAATTAAGATTAATTAATCAAATAATAAGTGATTATAGAGTAATTAATTAATGTAATTAATTAAAGATTAATATAATTAATTATAGTTAATTAATTAATGAAGTAATTAAAGGTTAATTACTATATTGATTAAGGATAATTAATTTGTGAAAATTAATTTAAGATTAATTACTTGAATGTAATTAAAGATAATTAATCAAGGATGATTAATTGAAGTAAATAATTAGGGGAGGATTAATTAATTAAATTGTGATTAATTGATGGTTAAGTAAGCAAGGTTTAAAATGGTGAAGTAATTAATTTAATTCATTTTAAATTAATTAAAGATAAGTAATTAATTTAATTCACTTTAAATTAATTAGAGATAGAAGTAATTAATTTAATTCATTTTAAATTAATTATAAATGGTGTTATTATAGATCATTGCTTATAAATGGATGATATTGATTACCTTGAATGGTTTGAATCTCAGATATGAGATTAGTATTGTGTGATATGGATGTATTGGTTACATAGTGATAATGAGACGGATTATCTGTTTGTGATAACAATGTTGATTATCTTTTGAGATATTGTGAATTATCTATCTGTATATAGATAAGAATTGAATTGTTTTAACCATTAAACAACTTGGCCTTAAAAGATACGTTTTGGATTTCGATGAGACCGGGATCGGGTTTCCGTATACCGGAATTCCAGGTCTGGAGACCCGAATACCACATCGATCCAAATTAACGTTAGGTCGTGAATCTCAAGTGAAGATGAAGATTCAGAGTGCAAGGGTTATTGTCGTTAACTCTGAGGGTGATTCCAATACGAGTGTAACGAGATAATGCCTTCGGTTTCGTTCGAACCCGGAACGAACTTGTATGGATTGAATGCTTTCAACACATCGTCAGGTGGACGATGAGCATTCTAAGTGATGTTCTGATTTAAAGGTAAATCGTGACCTCAAGCCTCATCAACCGGAAATGGCTAAAACAGGGGAGGTGCAGCAAGGCTTCGTGGGTAGCACCCACTGAGAGTAAAGTCATCCCTGTCTAGAGAGTTCCTTCTTTTATTTCGGCTTAGTGGTGCAGTTGGCGACGGCCATCTGTGGGGTGATTTTATTCGGAATTATCCAGTAAGGGATGGTTCCGGCTTTGTGTTGCAGGGGATTGGGAGTGATCCTCGGTACGGTGATCTAGGCCCCGTACTGTGATGAGCGGTACCCCGGTAGCTCTGCCATTGTATGGAAATCCAAATTCCAATAAGTGATAACGGATTTGATTGTATACTTATGTATGCTGGAATTTAATAATGTAACAATTTCGGCTATTTCATATTTATTTGAAAACCCTAGACCTTATTATAATACAAATGAATTTCCTATCAAATGTTTTGGTTAGCGTAAGGTAAAAACTTACCCATGTTTATTTGTGGGAAGTCTTACGTGATACCTTTTCTTTCAAAAGGTTTTGAAGTTAAACAAGTTTAAACCTGTTACTCACACCAGACCCATGTCTGACCCAAGTTGTTTATTTCTGTTTTATAAACTCTTGGGTACTCAAATTTTTACGAGTAGCCAAGGGATTCAGGTTTAGCTTTGACGAATTGTGGAGGAGCAATGGAGCAGGAGGCTTCAGCGTTATAGATAGTAGTTCCGCTGTGTTTGTATCTCTATAGTGTATTGAGTTGTAATATCTAGACAGATGTCTATAACTGTCTAGTATGTGTTGTATAGTTGTGTAAACTCTGATAAGTGTTGTATACTTTGTAATAGTTTATGTTATTAATATAATTTATTCGTTCCGCTGTGAGATCGTTGTTGTTGTTTCTTTCTTTCTTCTCTTCTTTTCTATTTTCTACCTCTTTCTTTCTTATTAATGATGCGTCATTCTGTGGAATGAGTGGCGGGTCGTTACAGTGGTATCAGAGCGAGGTTGAGCGAATGCCTAAGCTTTTGGTTAAGTGAACATCAGAGAACTAGGTTGAGTGAATACCTAGGTTCGGGAGGGTTGTTCATTAGAGATAGGATCTGTAGCAACCTGTTTGAGTCCGAGTGTATATATATACGAGAGTACGTATTTGTTAGTTATATAAAATGGTTTTATATTGTGTTAATTGATCGGTTAAGTGGTATATGGATTCTGGTCAATACGAGTAGCTACCGTTATTGATAGGGATCTCTAAACACTTGGACCAGGCCAACGGACACAATATTGTTTTAAAAGGGAAGGTGAAATAATTTTACCCAGATATATTTTCTATATATAAAAAGTATCATTTTAAATGTATATGGTATTTGTAATGATTGGTTGAGATGATAATAATTTATCATCTAAGATTAGGAGTCTGAGTGTTGAGGTTGGAAGTGTATTTGTCGAGACTGTAAACCTAATACCGTCTCGAGTAAACTTTACTGTGGTAAAGAATTTCATCGATCTCCGAAGGAAACTGTTATGGTTCGGAGTTTATCTTTGTAGTTTGGATGAGTAAAGTTGGAGCTGTCGGTTGGACAGAAGCGAGTGATGGTATCTTGATACTTCTGGAAGAAGTAGCTGCGTGATGAGATGCAGTGACTATGGATGTTTCCGAAGATATTTTCTTTGGAACAAGTTAATGAAGTGTGTCTGCTTCGGTGTCAAGGCTGGGTTCAGCAAGATGTTTTTGTTCTGTTTGAAGTCCGAATTTCTCGAAGAACTTTGGATTGAGAAGTCTGTGGCATCAGTGGCAGTAGTGCAGCTCGGAGTGTTCTGTTTTCGGCAGAAGTTTTTCTGAAGGTGAAGTTCAGAAGCAGCAGAGAGAATCCATTTCTTCGATGAATTGGATAGTCAAGTGTGAACTGTTCTGATTGGTAAAGAGAGAACAGTTTTATTTGGCTGGGTGGATCGCAAAAGTGACTTGCGATAGTTTGAGTATTCTTTTGAGTTATCCGATATTTTCTGGAATGTGTTGTCCAGTCTGTGCTTGTGTTCATCATCAGCATTTTCATTTCTACTCCAGATCAGAGTGGTGCAGCGGGAGCAGTTTGGCAAGTGCTCCTGTTTATCTTTTCCAGATAGGAGAAGTTAGTTCAGTCTACTGATATGGTGAAGTAGAGTTGTGTTTTGGATTATTGGTAGATCTTGAGAGGATCATTGTTGATTGGGTTATTTCTGGTCCAGTTATTGCTAGAAGCATCAGCGAAGGTTGAGTTGATCAGGAAAGATCTGTAGACAGCTCAGGATCGTCTGAAGGATTTTGTGGATAAGAGACGATAGAATTTGAAATTCGAAATTGGAGACTTCGTGGTTGTGAAATTTTTCTCTGGTTAAAGGGAGCAATAAGATTTGGTAAGTCTGGAAAGTCAGCTCCGAATTGTTTTGGATCTTTTCTGTGATCTAATTTGGATAAGTACTTTGATCTACTGGATTGAATTGTCAGTTTGGATAACTGGAATTCATTGTATTTCACATATATCTGAGGGAGTACGTGTATGATTCATCGCTAGTTGTGGAATCTGCAGTTCAGATGGATTTGGAAGTTGAGCTGGACTTGGGTGTGATCTGATATTCTGTTCAGATTAGTGGATCTAGAGATGAGGGAAGCTCTGGATCATAGTGGTGTTGTTTGTTTAGCTTCTATAGAGCGAGTATCCCGGTGATTTATATTCGGGGAAACTCGAGATAATGTTAATAGATCTATCCTGATTTATATCAGAATAGTTAGTTAGGTTTGTTTGATTTTTGATTGATTGTTTTGATTGTTAGTAACTGGATAATAGGTATGCTTTGCTGTTTGAAATTAAAATCTTTGCTAAATTATTAAATTATCTTGGCTTTTAATTTCGGGGACGAAATTATTTTAAGGGGGAAGGAATGTGATATCCCGGGTTTTTGGTCAGTATAAATTTAATAATCAGTATTGATAATTTAAATTGATTTGATAATTTTTTTTTTAGTTTAAATTTAAATTGGTTAATTTAATATTTTAAAGGTTAATAAATTATAATCTGGAAATTTATAAGATTTGTTTGTCAAAGCTAATAAATTTTTATTCTATTTATAATATATATATTTGATATATATTGTGAATGAAAATATCTTTTGTTTTAAATAAAAGATGAATTTTTCAAATTGTAATATATATGTATGTATATGTTATAATTTGATATTGTTGATAATTGATGTATGAATGGATATTGTAATTTTAAAAGCTTTGATTTAAATTTAATATCTTTCAAAAGTTAAAGATTTAATTCAATTGTTTTCAAAATATAAGATAATTGTTTATTCTAAATATGATAGTTTAAATAAAGTTTTATTTTGTATTCTTTAAAGTGTTAAATTTAAAAGGTTATTAAAATACATGTATAAGATATATTTGGATTACAATTAGTTTTAGAATAATTTCTTTTAAAAAGTAATTTATATATACATATGTAAATTAAGAGAATTTAAGTATGTAAGTATATTAACATTTAAATTAAATAAAATTTATTTAAAATGTTTAAGGACATGTGTAAGACCATTATAACATATTTACAATTGTAAGCATAAGAACATCTCAAGTTAACAAGTGTCATCATTTAAATTTTATTTTCTTTAATTTTAAATAAATCATAACTTAATTTATAAAGAGGATATTTTTCATCTCTTCAATCTTCTTTTCTCTATTCTCAGCTGTAACGAAAAAGAATTGCAAACTTTCCAAATCCAGTAAACATTTTTTCAAAATCAAAAGCTAAAGCCAAGATTCACCTCTGTTTAAAATTTAAATCCCCTCAAGTAAAAGTCTGTAACAAGTTCTCAATTAAGAAGCAAGGAAACCTGAAATCAAACAAGAATCAAACATCAGTTTTCAAGTGTTTACAATATGAGATCAAGCATGCAAAGGTTTCAAGATTTCAACAGCTTAGCAAATTAAAATTAGCAGTTTCCAGAGCAAAGCCTGGGAAGAAAAGAAAATTAAAACCTGGAAAATAGAATCAAATGAAGAAGCAAGCTACAACCAACAACTCAAACAGTTTCAAGTTCAACTAAACTTCAAGTTAAAGATTCAACTATTAAACAAGCATGCAAGGATTCAAATTACAACAGCAAGGAAATCAAAAGTTTTTCCAAATCAAATCTAAAGCCTGGAAGTGATAAACTGCTCTGTTTTAAGGTGAGTAAATACTTTTAAAAACAGTTCTTAAAACTTGAAAATTTACTTTGATATATGTGATGAATTGTGTTGTGATATATATATGTTTTTATAAATCTTGTTTATGAATGCATGTTGGAATTTGGTGAATATGTATACATATCAGTGAGTATATAAATATATTTGAATTGAAGTGTGCATGTCTGTTCTCAGGCAAAGATGTGTCTCTGTTTATAAATAACAGAGTTTAAATAAATTAGAAAATTCAAAATTTCTTCATCTAATCTCTTGTAGGATTAGGAATTCAAACAAGCTGTCTACATTTAAAACTAAATTAAGATTTTAAAATATATCTAAGGATGATGGTTCTGAACATCATCTGGGAAAAAGAAGACATACAGTAAACCTAAGTATAGTCAGAAAATCAAATGATCTAAACCCACGTTTTGATTTTATAATCTGATTAGTGTTTGCAAATGATGAATTTAGAAAAAGAAATCATGATTTTTAAGATTGGGATGGTCGAGATTTTTTTGAGTTGAACAGAAAACTTATTTCAGTCAATATCTGACGAACGATGACGATCTGTGGGTCGTGATTGATCGTGATGGAAGCTGGTAGGAAGTAGATTACAGGAAAAATAAGGATTGGATTTATTGATGGAAGTGGCGACTCAGCGACGACGAACTAGGGTTTTCATGTCAGGATTTGAAGTCGAGAGAGGTGAGGCTAATTCGTGGTCATAGATGCATCGAGTGGAACGAGACCTGGAGGAATTGAAGTAGAGGAGGTGGACGAAGCTCCAATGGTGGTTGCGTGACGTCAAGTGGTTGAGATGGTCGGAGCGAAGCGTTTTTAGGTGATCGGTTTGTTCCAGTTTTTCGAACGAGGGGTTCGTTTTCGTTTCGATGGTGATATCGGTGGTATGGGTGGCCAGGTGGGTCAGGGGAATGGTTGTCGAACTGGCGAAGGCGACGACGTTGGTCTGAACGCTGGCGAATTTGCGTGCACGTGTACGTGTGCACGTTGTATATCTGGAAGATAGTATAGTGTGGGGAAGAAGAAGGGTAGTTCGGGTCGTACTCGAGACATTGCGTGATTTTCTCGAAGAAATGGAAGGGAGATGAGATACTCGAGTTGAGCACGGAAATCTGGAGTGAAAACTCGTGTAGTTTGAAGGTTCAGCTTTTAACAGTTTAGTTGTTATTGTTATAAAATTTAAACTAAGTTTTTGTAATAGAAGAAAAGGAGAAACTCGAGTAGATCTCGGGTGAAGATCGGGTTGGACCCGAAGCAAGTTATAAACAAGTTTTTAAAGGATTTTATAAAAAGCAAGTTTTAAATTTTAAATTGAATGTAGCTTGAACTTTTATAATTGTTTAAAATGATTTGATTTAAGAAGTAATAATTTGTTAACTTTAATTTGTTAAGTTAAATCTTTATTTATTTTATTTTAACTAAATAAATTAATTAATGATAAATGTGTAAAATTTATATGATAATAATTGGATAATTATTTTGGAAATTGATTGAGTATAATTATTGAATGTAATTAAAGAAAGAATAATTAGTTAATAAAAGAAATTAGAGGTTAATTAATTAAAAAGGATAATTACTTTATGGAAGTAATTAATGAAAGGTAATTAAGGGTTAATTACTTTGATAATTAATATGGTGAGTTAAGGTTATTTAATTAATTAATGTGATTAATTAAGGTTTAATTAATTAATGTGATTAATTAATAGAGGTGATAAATAAAGTATAATTACTTAATTTAAAAAGTAATTAGTGGATAATTAATAAAAGTAATTTGTGGATAATTACTTAATGGAAATGATTTGAGGTTAATTAATGGGAGTAATTAAGGAATAATTACTTAGTATAATTTATTAATTAAGGTTTAATTAAATAAAGGTAAGTGATTTATAGTTAATTTATTTCTGTAATTAAATTAAAGCAAAATTACTTAATGTAATTAATTTAAAAAGGATAATTAATTAAGAGTAATTAAGGATCATTAATTAAATATAATTAATGATGTAATTAAGGTTTGATTAATTAAGATTAATTAATCAAATAATAAGTGATTATAGAGTAATTAATTAATGTAATTAATTAAAGATTAATATAATTAATTATAGTTAATTAATTAATGAAGTAATTAAAGGTTAATTACTATATTGATTAAGGATAATTAATTTGTGAAAATTAATTTAAGATTAATTACTTGAATGTAATTAAAGATAATTAATCAAGGATGATTAATTGAAGTAAATAATTAGGGGAGGATTAATTAATTAAATTGTGATTAATTGATGGTTAAGTAAGCAAGGTTTAAAATGGTGAAGTAATTAATTTAATTCATTTTAAATTAATTAAAGATAAGTAATTAATTTAATTCACTTTAAATTAATTAGAGATAGAAGTAATTAATTTAATTCATTTTAAATTAATTATAAATGGTGTTATTATAGATCATTGCTTATAAATGGATGATATTGATTACCTTGAATGGTTTGAATCTCAGATATGAGATTAGTATTGTGTGATATGGATGTATTGGTTACATAGTGATAATGAGACGGATTATCTGTTTGTGATAACAATGTTGATTATCTTTTGAGATATTGTGAATTATCTATCTGTATATAGATAAGAATTGAATTGTTTTAACCATTAAACAACTTGGCCTTAAAAGATACGTTTTGGATTTCGATGAGACCGGGATCGGGTTTCCGTATACCGGAATTCCAGGTCTGGAGACCCGAATACCACATCGATCCAAATTAACGTTAGGTCGTGAATCTCAAGTGAAGATGAAGATTCAGAGTGCAAGGGTTATTGTCGTTAACTCTGAGGGTGATTCCAATACGAGTGTAACGAGATAATGCCTTCGGTTTCGTTCGAACCCGGAACGAACTTGTATGGATTGAATGCTTTCAACACATCGTCAGGTGGACGATGAGCATTCTAAGTGATGTTCTGATTTAAAGGTAAATCGTGACCTCAAGCCTCATCAACCGGAAATGGCTAAAACAGGGGAGGTGCAGCAAGGCTTCGTGGGTAGCACCCACTGAGAGTAAAGTCATCCCTGTCTAGAGAGTTCCTTCTTTTATTTCGGCTTAGTGGTGCAGTTGGCGACGGCCATCTGTGGGGTGATTTTATTCGGAATTATCCAGTAAGGGATGGTTCCGGCTTTGTGTTGCAGGGGATTGGGAGTGATCCTCGGTACGGTGATCTAGGCCCCGTACTGTGATGAGCGGTACCCCGGTAGCTCTGCCATTGTATGGAAATCCAAATTCCAATAAGTGATAACGGATTTGATTGTATACTTATGTATGCTGGAATTTAATAATGTAACAATTTCGGCTATTTCATATTTATTTGAAAACCCTAGACCTTATTATAATACAAATGAATTTCCTATCAAATGTTTTGGTTAGCGTAAGGTAAAAACTTACCCATGTTTATTTGTGGGGAGTCTTACGTGATACCTTTTCTTTCAAAAGGTTTTGAAGTTAAACAAGTTTAAACCTGTTACTCACACCAGACCCATGTCTGACCCAAGTTGTTTATTTCTGTTTTATAAACTCTTGGGTACTCAAATTTTTACGAGTAGCCAAGGGATTCAGGTTTAGCTTTGACGAATTGTGGAGGAGCAATGGAGCAGGAGGCTTCAGCGTTATAGATAGTAGTTCCGCTGTGTTTGTATCTCTATAGTGTATTGAGTTGTAATATCTAGACAGATGTCTATAACTGTCTAGTATGTGTTGTATAGTTGTGTAAACTCTGATAAGTGTTGTATACTTTGTAATAGTTTATGTTATTAATATAATTTATTCGTTCCGCTGTGAGATCGTTGTTGTTGTTTCTTTCTTTCTTCTCTTCTTTTCTATTTTCTACCTCTTTCTTTCTTATTAATGATGCGTCATTCTGTGGAATGAGTGGCGGGTCGTTACAATTAAGCTTTGCCCTAATGTCGGCTCTTGCTTGGACTCGCAAGCGAGATGAGGGAGGGACGTATCTCTCAACTAGGGTTTGCGTCGTGTCAATCTGGCTTCTCGGCTTGACCTTGGATAACGAAGTGGAGGCACGAGTTGACGAGACGAGGCGGTGGATGTACGACGACCGCGATGGGGTAGTAGTTTCGCAAGGCAGAGGGAAGGGTTCTCGAACTCGAGTTGAACTCGAGGGACGCATGCAGTGAGGTAGTTTTATTTTATTTTCGACTAAAAATAAATATACATATGTATGTATATATGGATTTGAAAAGGGAATAAATTTATAGTAAAGGTATGAAACTATTCTGTTTAAATTTACTGTAAATATACATATAAGTTAGGAAAATATAACAGTAAGTTTATAAGACAATTTAATTATTTATGAACATATATACAGTCAAGTTTATATGTAAATTTGATCTTTTGAAATCTATATATAGATTATTTTTACAAGTATATATATATATATATGTAGTTTCAAAATAATAATAATAATAATATACATATACACATTTTTTTACTCACTAGTTTAATTTAGAAAAGTAAGTAAATAAATAATGTATTATGGAAATTTATTTGTTCAATAAACTTATTTAATTATTTTTGTTACTAAAAATAATTTGTTAAAGGAACGGTAGTTTAAATTAAATTAATAGATAGAAATTGACTGTTCGATTTATTCGAATATTAATAAAAAAAATCATCTAATATTTATTCAAGGTTTGAAATCATGAAGAAAAACAAGCTGGTCTGGAGTGGATTGCAAAATAAAAATCAAAGGTGAGTTAATCTCACTCATCTGGGTTATTATTAAATTTAAATGGTTAAATTTAAATAATTGATTGATTGGTTGAATTGATTGGATGTGATATGATATATATATTAGTAGTATATATATATTGGAGTGATTGATTTCCCGCATTATATAGCGGATGAGACCCTATGCGCCGCATAATAGCGGATGATATTTTATTAATCCCATAAACCGCGATATTCCACCTCGAAGTGGAATTGGTATTGTGCTAACATCTGTGGATGCAGGGAAACAAGTTGGAGGGATCCTGTAACAACCTGGAGATTTACAACAATTATTAATCGGCAAATGACGATTAAATCGTTGTTAATTGCAAATGCAGATTTAAATTGAGTTGAAAAAAAGAATTCTTTTAATAATTTTATAAAGGGTTGTGGGCTTTAAAAATTTGCTGGGTCCAATTGTTTGATGGAGTGACAATACTCAATATCGTTTCCTTTTCTTTTGGTATTCAATCGCAACCCGTTCCCCTCTCTCATTTTTATCAGAGAACCCTAATCAACATACGAAAGAAAAAGAATGGCGGCTCTTGCTCGTGCGATCCTCTTCCTTCGACAATTAGGGCTTTAGATTCGAAGTCGCTGCTGGTCGTAGCTCCACCTTCTCGCGTCGATCGGTATCGCATCTCCTTCCGAGTGGCCGTGCTCGTCTTCGTTCGAATGCTAGGGTTTTAGCTTCACTGCCTCGTCGAAAATGGTGAGTGCCCCACTCACATTTAATTCCTTCTCGTGTTATTAGTGTCGAATCCCTTGAGTTTTGTTCGTATTCGATTGTTAGTTTCGTGGTTGTTGAGCTTTGAATTTCTGAAGGCTTCGATTATACTCGGTGAATTTCTCTGACTTGATAAATTTCGAATGATAAAATTTTGATGCTCACGGCCTTGAAATGTGTCTTGGTCATTTTGGCTTTACTTTGGCTAAGACCACCTTTGCGTTCCTCTCTGAGTATTTTCGATTTGCTGTTGTATTGAGTAAATTATACTACTCACATCTAATTCAAGCATATATCTGCGAGTTGTGATTTGCACTGCTTTTAATTCTTGGGTTTTGTTCGTATACGAACGTTTGGGTTCGTTTTGATTTATCGAGGCCATTCTATTTGTTTGAATTTGGTTAGATGGCGGTGATGTTGATGATCACTGCCTCGGCCTTGGATTTATTCGAACTTGGTTGATTTTGTTAAAATTCGACTTGAACTATGTTATTGGGTATCTGTGTCTTCGGCACCGTCTGTTCGACCTTGTTTTTCATGGAAAGTTAGTTTTGATGTTAGTACTGGCACCATGGTTGTATTGGAACTTGCATATGCATTTGTTGAGTTGCTCACTGATGCAATACTTGTCGCCATTTACCAAATAGCAGTTGCATTCCTTTGATTCATTTCATGTATGTATGTTAATGCATTGTAAATTGTTGAGTTACTTGCAGCTATTTGGGCATTGTCTCCAGGTAATTTATGTAGTTTCAGTGCATTCATTTTTGTCGTATCGGCTTCACTCAATAAATTTCACTTGAGTCAATTTGAGTTGTAGATTGCTGAACTGATCTAAGTCTTAAATCTGTTGTGCACTTCAGACTGTGTAGCCACTTGGTCATATAAGATAAGGCTGCTGTTTTCTTCTGTTTGGGTCTTGTTCTTGTACATTGTCATCACATTTGGTTAAGGCTTGGTCATCATGTATCATTGCATACTGCATGTCGCCATTCCGGCTGTTGCAGTCCCATCTGATCATTTTGCATTGAGTTGCATCTTTATTTGTCGTACCAGAGTCATTGCATTGCATTGATGCTTTGTATCCATTTGAGTTGCATTGTATTCGAGCTGCTGTATATATGAAGGCTTGCATCTGAATTGCATAACTGGTTTTGTATCACTTTTTGAGACCGTGCATGCCTTGTACCACTTATGCCTGCACCTTGCTAACCTGTCTTATGTAGTTGCATTTCGGGTCTTGCATGCATTATTTATTTCTCTGTTGCATGTATGTTGACCTTAAGTTGAAATATTTCGAGCTCTGTAGCTTGCATACTTCTTGTGTTGGTTGCAGTTTTGTTGCAGTTTGCCCCTTATATTCAGTTGTGACTGCAGTTGGTTTTATATGCAGTTTTGTCCTTGTTGTTTTTTATTGCATTAATGCATTTGGGTCTGTTTTCAAATTCACTTGAGTTGAACCCGATTTCGGGGTTTGACCTTGCGATCATTGTGACTTCCATTGAGCTTTTGTGTATCCCCCGCGATAGTGGAGAGGCAGTACACGCGTGCGTGTACTGCAGCCCTATCGGACTTGACAGTTTTAAATTGATGTTTCGATTTGTTGAATTGTTTCGCTGGTTAATTTCAATGTGTTGGAGTTGTATTCTGATTTGGATTGCTGATTGTTGTTTAACACTATTTAGTGTTATATTTGCCGTTATCCAATTCTGGTATCGAGAGTTGGATATACGAGATTCTGTGTCTGTCGCCTAATTGATATCTGATTATTATTGCTTCTGTACACTAATAACTGAGTTTGAATTAGACTGACCCGTGTATTATTTTCTTATGAATGTAATACTCGGGTCAGACCCGAATTATTTCAGGTTGTAGATTTTCTTCTTTGAGTTGCTGTTCGGGATTTGAAGACTTTTCGCATCTTCTGAAGTTGTCAGTGTCATTTTGTAGTAGTCGTGTCATTGTATAGAACGATATGTATTCATGTATATTAGTCGATAATGTACTTGTATATATAACTTCTAGAGTCGACAGTTGTAGTTGTATCATATGTATCGTGTCAACTATATTGTAACTGACATCGGTTATTTATATATGAGATTTTGTTAATCTGTGTTCCGCATTTATATTATCTGTGTTATTGTTATATCTAATGTCCTAAACTATTATGAACTATCGTAGTTTGTTTTATACTGATAATTGGATATGTAGATGGGAGTAAATAAATAATTGATGAAAAATAAAAAGTATATATCACTCCTATCGAGATAACCAATATTAGTGTAAGGCCAATTACGGATGGTCGCTCCTATCCAGCCTTATTCTTCGTAATAATAGACAGTATTTCTTTTAATACTCTTTGTTATTATGAGCATAGAGGTGGGGCGTTACAGTTGGTATCAGAGCTTGGGGTTTATGGACATAATATAAAACATAACTTAGATGGAACATATGTTACAACTATTGGTCGACGGTTTAATTGTATTTTGAGTCAAAACTAAAGTTTTGAAAATTTGGATGAAATTTTTAAATATCCTTATTTAAAAATAAAAGTGAATTTGTGTTCTGATGATTTAATTGATTTGAGTACTGTTTATCAGAGTGCGCAGCGGAAACAGTGAAACTGTCTTCGCTGAGTACAACTGATAATCTATTTGATTTAGAAATTGAAATAAATTTCATTTGTTGTTTACATAGCTGTAATTATTTTGTTTCTTTGAGAATTTCGAATCCGAATTGAGGATTTGAAGAAATTACAGTTATGTGATTTTGGTTGAAATTTCCGCTGGCTTCCCTTGTACTAATCATATATTGATTTGACTTTTAGCTGTTTTGATTAATCTTCATTGAAGATACATTCGAATGATTTCTTTGCTCATTTTATAATACGTGCAAAATTTGAATTGCACGTTATTGCAATTATTTTACGTTGAACCGATGCTTGGTTATGATACGTATTCTGTTGCCGTTATTTTTATAACGGGATTTTTACACCAATGCTGAATTTTGAGGCACGGTGTTTTGTTGACAATTTTAATGAATGAAAATTCACTGATGTCACATTTTGATGTGAATGCTTTTGATGAGATATTTGATGTTTTAAAATTTCTGTCGCTTTGACTTCAGTAACAACCAAATTTTTAAAAGTGGATTTTCAAGCGGTTATTCCGCAATACTGATGTGTAACCGTTTTTACGGTATTTTGAGAAGTACAATTTCCTTATCGAAATTGTTACTGATTTGCTGTTTTAATCACGTGACTGGAAAATCATTTTAAAAATGAAAATTGTTTTATAAATTTTTAACAGTTTGCGTTTTCAAAAGAATGAGAAAGTGACTTAAACGATTCAGCAAAATCGAGGATTATGACCCCTTTCTTTTACTGTTTCGCTTAACTCCGGACTTGTCCAGTTGAGAAGGTGAATTGTTATTTTTACAAAATAAATAAAATTGTTTTCAGAAATTTAACAGTTTACGCTTTCAAAAGAATGAGGAAGCGATTTAAACGTTTCAGCAAAATCGAGGACTATGACCCCTTTCTTTTACTGATTCGCTTAATTCCGGACTTGTCCGTTTGAGAATGTAAAGTGTATTTTTATAAAATACACAATTTTGCACTTTCAAGGAAACGATGAAGAGATTTAAACGATTTAGCAAAAGTGCGGAGTATGGAACCACACTTTTACTTTTTCGGTTAATTCCGGACTCGTTAATTGAATATCTGTTGTTTTGATGATTTTGATGAATTTTACACTTTCAAGGAAACGATGAAGAGAATCAAACGATTTAGTAAAACACTTGGTATGGGACATGTGCGTTTGCTATTTCGGTTAATTCCGGACTCGTTAATTGAAACATTTTGATGCTTTCGTGTGCTTTCGAGCCACTATGAGGACCTTCGGGTCATTTGTTGGGCTTTCGGGCCACTCTGCGGACCTTCGGGTCAAATACCAGTACTAGACCTTCGGGTCACTCTGCGGACCTCCGGGTCAATCTGATGGGCGCCAAAATTATGTTGAGTACTTGGTAGGCTTCGGCCACTCTGAGATGCACGTGCGGCGAATTAAAAACTCGCCATCTGATGGGATCGATCCAAGCTTTTATGTTGATTTTCTAGTCTTCTTAATTGATTTCTAGATATTTGTTGCTTCCAATTATCTGCAGGTAATTGGATATTTGTTGATATGAGTTCTGATTATCGTTTTTGATAATCAGATAATTGTTGTTTCTAATTATCGCTTGTGATAATTAGATATTTGTTGATATGAGTTCTGATTATCGTTTTTGATAATCAGATAATTGTTGTTTCTAATTATCGCTTGTGATAATTAGATATTTGTTGATATGAGTTCTGATTATCGTTTTTGATAATCAGATAATTGTTGTTTCTAATTATCGCTTGTGATAATTAGATATTTGTTGATATGAGTTCTGATTATCGTTTTTGATAATCAGATAATTGTTGTTTCTAATTATCGCTTGTGATAATTAGATATTTGTTGATATGAGTTCTGATTATCGTTTTTGATAATCAGATATTTGTTGTTTCTAATTATCGCTTGTGATAATTAGATATTTGTTGATATGAGTTCTGATTATCGTTTTTGATAATCAGATAATTGTTGTTTCTAATTATCGCTTGTGATAATTAGATATTTGTTGATATGAGTTCTGATTATCGTTTTTGATAATCAGATAATTGTTGTTTCTAATTATCGCTTGTGATAATTAGATATTTGTTGATATGAGTTCTGATTATCGTTTTTGATAATCAGATATTTGTTGTTTCTAATTATCGCTTGTGATAATTAGATATTTGTTGATATGAGTTCTGATTAACGTTTTTGGTAATCGGATATTTGTTGTTTTTAATTATCGCTCTTGATAATTAAATAATTGCTGTTTTGAGATTTAATTATCACTTCAGATAATTAAATATTTGTTGATTTTAGATTTAATTATCGCTTGAGATAATTAAATATTTGTTGATTTGAGATTTAATTATCGCTTCAGATAATTAAATATTTGTTGATTTTAGATTTAATTATCGCTTGAGATAATTAAATATTTGTTGATTTTAGATTTAATTATCGCTTCAGATAATTAAATATTTGTTGATTTTAGATTTAATTATCGCTTGAGATAATTAAATATTTGTTGAATTGAGATTTAATTATCGCTTCAGATAATTAAATATTTGTTGATTTTAGATTTAATTATCGCTTGAGATAATTAAATATTTGTTGATTTTAGATTTAATTATCACTTGAGATAATTAAATATTTGTTGATTTTAGATTTAATTATCGCTTCAGATAATTAAATATTTGTTGATTTTAGATTTAATTATCGCTTCAGATAATTAAATATTTGTTGATTTTAGATTTAATTATCGCGTGAGATAATTAAATATTTGCTGATTTGAGATTTAATTATCGCTTGAGATAATTAAATATTTGCTGATTTGAAATTCAATTATCATTTTTTTATAATTGAATATTTGTTGAATTTGAAATTTGATTATCGTTCTTGATAATTGAATATTTGTTGATTTGTTTTCTGACTGTCATTTGGATAATTAGATGTTTGCTGATTTTATTGATATGAGATTTTCTAGTCTCCAATTGATTCTAGAATATGCAGATTGGATTGAATCGTCGTTTCTATCTATTTCTGTGAATAATTAGAGTTTGTTGATTATGGGATTTGTGGTTTCTAGTTAATTATTGAATAACTAGATATTTGCAGTTGCGATTTGTCATTTGTGTTTCATAATTATCCTTGTTGATAATTATATTTTGTTGTTCTCTAATTATCGTATCGGTAATTAGATATTGCAGTTTTGAGATTTTCTGTATTTTAATTATCTAGTTGATAATTGAAGATTGCTGATAATTGTATTTATCCAATTTTGTTGTCTCTGATTATCTATTGATAATTAGGCTTTGTTGAGAATTTGTAAATTTCTTTTATCAAAAATCGAAAGATTTCTTTGTAATTTGTGTTTTGACTTTTATTTTCTACCTTAACCAGTTAGGTTAGAAAATTTATTGTTATGGACAACTTTAATTATGAAAATTGCGGGGACGCAATTTTTATAAGGAGGGGAGTCTGTAACAACCTGGAGATTTACAACAATTATTAATCGGCAAATGACGATTAAATCGTTGTTAATTGCAAATGCAGATTTAAATTGAGTTGAAAAAAAGAATTCTTTTAATAATTTTATAAAGGGTTGTGGGCTTTAAAAATTTGCTGGGTCCAATTGTTTGATGGAGTGACAATACTCAATATCGTTTCCTTTTCTTTTGGTATTCAATCGCAACCCGTTCCCCTCTCTCATTTTTATCAGAGAACCCTAATCAACATACGAAAGAAAAAGAATGGCGGCTCTTGCTCGTGCGATCCTCTTCCTTCGACAATTAGGGCTTTAGATTCGAAGTCGCTGCTGGTCGTAGCTCCACCTTCTCGCGTCGATCGGTATCGCATCTCCTTCCAAGTGGCCGTGCTCGTCTTCGTTCGAATGCTAGGGTTTTAGCTTCACTGCCTCGTCGAAAATGGTGAGTGCCCCACTCACATTTAATTCCTTCTCGTGTTATTAGTGTCGAATCCCTTGAGTTTTGTTCGTATTCGATTGTTAGTTTCGTGGTTGTTGAGCTTTGAATTTCTGAAGGCTTCGATTATACTCGGTGAATTTCTCTGACTTGATAAATTTCGAATGATAAAATTTTGATGCTCACGGCCTTGAAATGTGTCTTGGTCATTTTGGCTTTACTTTGGCTAAGACCACCTTTGCGTTCCTCTCTGAGTATTTTCGATTTGCTGTTGTATTGAGTAAATTATACTACTCACATCTAATTCAAGCATATATCTGCGAGTTGTGATTTGCACTGCTTTTAATTCTTGGGTTTTGTTCGTATACGAACGTTTGGGTTCGTTTTGATTTATCGAGGCCATTCTATTTGTTTGAATTTGGTTAGATGGCGGTGATGTTGATGATCACTGCCTCGGCCTTGGATTTATTCGAACTTGGTTGATTTTGTTAAAATTCGACTTGAACTATGTTATTGGGTATCTGTGTCTTCGGCACCGTCTGTTCGACCTTGTTTTTCATGGAAAGTTGGTTTTGATGTTAGTACTGGCACCATGGTTGTATTGGAACTTGCATATGCATTTGTTGAGTTGCTCACTGATGCAATACTTGTCGCCATTTACCAAATAGCAGTTGCATTCCTTTGATTCATTTCATGTATGTATGTTAATGCATTGTAAATTGTTGAGTTACTTGCAGCTGTTTGGGCATTGTCTCCAGGTACTTTATGTAGTTTCAGTGCATTCATTTTTGTCGTATCGGCTTCACTCAATAAATTTCACTTGAGTCAATTTGAGTTGTAGATTGCTGAACTTATCTAAGTCTTAAATCTGTTGTGCACTTCAGACTGTGTAGCCACTTGGTCATATAAGATAAGGCTGCTGTTTTCTTCTGTTGGGGTCTTGTTCTTGTACATTGTCATCACATTTGGTTAAGGCTTGGTCATCATGTATCATTGCATACTGCATGTCGCCATTCCGGCTGTTGCAGTCCCATCTGATCATTTTGCATTGAGTTGCATCTTTATTTGTCGTACCAGAGTCATTGCATTGCATTGATGCTTTGTATCCATTTGAGTTGCATTATATTCGAGCTGCTGTATATATGAAGGCTTGCATCTGAATTGCATAACTGGTTTTGTATCACTTTTTGAGATAGTGCATGCCTTGTACCACTTATGCCTGCACCTTGCTAACCTGTCTTATGTAGTTGCATTTCGGGTCTTGCATGCATTATTTATTTCTCTGTTGCATGTATGTTGACCTTAAGTTGAAATATTTCGAGCTCTGTAGCTTGCATACTTCTTGTGTTGGCTGCAGTTTTGTTGCAGTTTGCCCCTTATATTCAGTTGTGACTGCAGTTGGTTTTATATGCAGTTTTGTCCTTGTTGTTTTGCATTGCATTAATGCATTTGGGTCTGTTTTCAAATTCACTTGAGTTGAACCCGATTTCGGGGTTTGACCTTGCGATCATTGTGACTTCCATTGAGCTTTTGTGTATCCCCCGCGATAGTGGCGAGGCAGTACACGCGTGCGTGTACTGAAGCCCTATCAGACTTGATAGTTTTAAATTGATGTTTCGATTTGTTGAATTGTTTCGCTGGTTAATTTCAATGTGTTGGAGTTGTATTCTGATTTGGATTGCTGATTGTTGTTTAACACTATTTAGTGTTATATTTGCCGTTATCCAATTCTCGTATCGAGAGTTGGATATACGAGATTCTGTGTCTGTCGCCTAATTGATATCTGATTATTATTGCTTCTGTACACTAATAACTGAGTTTGAATTAGACTGACCCGTGTATTATTTTCTTATGAATGTAATACTCGGGTCAGACCCGAATTATTTCAGGTTGTAGATTTTCTTCTTTGAGTTGCTGTTCGGGATTTGAAGACTTTTCGCATCTTCTGAAGTTGTCAGTGTCATTTTGTAGTAGTCGTGTCATTGTATAGAACGATATGTGTTCATGTATGTAACGACCCGGAATTTTGAACAAATTAAATTGAGAATATTTAATTTATTTTAAATATTTGAACGATGATTTAATTTGAATCCCGAATATAACTTTGAATTTGGCGATTAAATTATAAAAATTTAATCTATTGAAACTGGATAAAAATTTGAATCTTCAATTTAAAGTTGTAGAAAAATATTTAGAAAGCTTTTATAATTCGTATTAATAATTCTGAAGATAACAGAAGCTTCAGAATCGAATTTAAAACTGTTTTGTTCAGTTTTGAGAATTAGATCGTTCGAATCGAATTTAAAAGTAACGTTCCGGGGCACAGTCTCGGAATTCGACAAAACCAGTTCCATTGGGTCCGTAATATCGAATTATTATCGGATTTCAAATTTCGTATTTTTTGGAGCTAATACGTAACTATACGAAGAGTAAACGCGTTGAAATTAAATTGAAATCAAATTTAAATTAATATTTTATTTGGTCAAATACCAGCACGTTATCCTCCTTGAAGCACGCCTAGTATCACGCAGAAGATCATGGAATGAAATCGTGATAACCATACCCCTCTCTGATAAATTCCCTCTCCCTCATTCCTCTCAGATTCAAATCAGACGAAAAAGAAAAATAATGGCCGAAGCCTCTCAAAAGAAAAAAAAAACGAACAAAGATTTGAATCAGTAAAACATCGAAACTCTTTCTCCTTCCCACGTTCTTCAGTTTATATAAACGAGAGCAGTTCGTATTTATTACTCGTCCCAATTCGAAATCGAACTCCTTTTCGTTCGAACAAAAACATCTCGTTCAAGTAAAAACCTTTTCAATCCCTGGAAACTCAAATCGATCCATCACGCGACCGCATCGCGTTGCCCTATTTACGATTCACTGTGAACGGGAAGGTCGAAGTCGCGATAGACGAGGAAGGTGGCATGGTGGTGGCAGTCGAAGTCGTGAGGGGTTTGGTTGTCGCGAGTTCAATCTCGCATACGAGAAGGGCAGCGATCTGGAAGGGGCAACGCGTGGTCTCTGGGATTGAAGTCGAGCTGGTCTTTGATGGAGTCGCGATTTTGGGCGAGCGATTCGCTAAGCTGGAGGCGTTCGCGGTGAGGCTCGCGACTGGGTCACGGTGGCACGTGGGGTCGAGCTAGGGCAGCAGTTGTGGCAGGGAGTTCGACAGTGGATGGTGGAATGGGGTTTCAGGCGAGTAATGAAAGACAGTGGAGGCCAAGTAGAAGTGAAGAAGATCAACACTTTGGTGGTTCTGTGGTAGCTTCGCGTGGCACAGAAGTCGAGACTGGGGTTCGAGTCCGAGGTTTGAATTTTGAGTTTAATGATAATCTATTTGAAATTGGATATAAATAAATATAGGAAGTTCGTTTGAAAATTTGAAGCAGTAAGGTGTAAAATAATATTTGTTTTAATTTAAAAGTAATAAGCAATTTTATTAGCAGGAAATTAGTTTTAGAGTTAATTTTTAATTGAGCAAATTTTATTTAAGAAACTGGTTTAGTATAAAATCATCGGTGAATTGAAATTTTCAAATGAAAATTAATAGTTCGATTTATTATAATATTAATAAAAATATTTTTTGTTAGAAAGAAACTGGTTTAAAAGTTAATTTTTAATTGATTTGTTATTTAATGGTAATGAATTGTTGATAAGTTAAAAAGAAAATTAATAAACACAAATATACCTATTTCCATTTACTAGTGAAATTTTTAAATAATGAACTATGGAAAAATTTATTTGTTCATAGACACTTAAAGAAATTTATTGAAGAAGAAATATTGGTTTAAATAAAACTATCAATTAATCTAACTATTAAAATGAAATCACCAATATATCAAAATAGTCAAATAAAAATTTATTATTCGATCTGTTCGAATATTAATAAATTGTATAATTGTTTATACAAGGTCGAATACAACGAAGAAAAATAAATCTGGATTTGGAATGGATTGCAAATAAAGGCTAAGGTGAGATCTCCTCACTCAGATTTAAATTTGAATTGCAGTTATTGATTTGATTGTTTGATTTGTTTGAATGTGCTATTAGATATGATAGGATATATCTATATATATAGCAGTATATACATATTGGCATATGTATATATTGGATTGATGATTTCCCGCCTCGTATAGCGGATGAGACCCTATTGCGCCGTTAGTAAGCGGATTTATAAAAACCTATATACCGCGATAATTCCGTACTGGAGCGGAATTGGTATTGTGCTAACATCTTTGGATGCAGGGAAACAGGTTGGAGGGATCCAACTGGACCCCTCACATTTATTTAATTCATTTCTATTGTGATATGAATCTGTGAATGATTATAGTGATGCTATTAATCATATTGATATCTGGAAATTGTTTGAAAGCTAAAATTTAGCTGAATGGATGTTTTGACATCATTGGATTCCAAAGATAAACGAAATTGAATTTTTGAAATTCAAGTAGAAAATTTCTAAGTGAATCAATTTTTGAAATTGAAGAAATTTTGAAGAAAGGAATTTTTAAAGTATAAAAAGTAATTTTTCATAATCGCATTGAATAAATTCCAGAATAAAGCGAAGATGTTAAATAAATGGATTTCGTATAATAGTGATTTTTTAAATTGAAGAATTTAATTAAAACTGGATTTCTAAATAGTTTGAAAAAAAAAAAGATAAAGGAATTTATTTTAGTAGAGATAAATAAAATTAGAAATAAATCTGTAATTGATTTAATATTTAGAAATGAATTTTTGAGAAATCAATATGGAAATTTTATTCAAACGTTGAAAATAAAATTAGAAATCAATATTGAAATTGATTTGATGTGAAGTTTTTATAAATAGAATTAAAATTTATAAAAGTTGTTTATAAACCCAGAGTCACTTATTTTGATAAGTTAAATATAGTAGTTGATAAAAGAAGTTTATAAGTCGAAGTTGTTATTAAAAAGAGAAATAGAATTTATAAACGTGCTTATAAATTCGGAATAGATTGAATGTGATAAATTTATTATAGAAGATTATTTAAGGAAATTTTATTCACGATTTTGGACAGTGAATATCTGTTTAAGTAAAATGGATAGGATTTTGGGAAAGCGACATTATGAAATGAAGTTAATTGTTTTAAAAGATGTTTTTAAACGTGTGGATTATCGAAATCATAGATTTCAACATCTATGGTTGAAATAGACGTTTTCGAAGAATAAGGAAATGATGGACTATAACACCGTTGTTATAGTAAATGATTTCCGAAAGGAAATGTTTTGATGTAGTATTGGGATTTATATATCTACCTTAAAATCCGAATCCCTATACTAGTGATTTTGAGTCGTCGTAACGATGTTTTACGTAACATTCGTTTTGACTCAAATAAATGTGTTTAAAGAGAATGATTTCCTTAAAGAATGAATATATACTTAATATTGATTTAAGTATATCGAATATTTTCAAATGTTGAAAATAAATGATTTGTGAAATACTTATTATTAAATAAGTATGGAATTGCTTTTCCAATATGAAATGAACTGTTTGAGTTTTTATCTTTTAAAGATAAATTGAAAAGTGAATATTTGAAATTGTTTTCAAATGGTTAAGTGTGGAAATTTTATATCTAGTAAAAGATATTTTTGAAGAATAAATAATTTGGGAAAATTATTTGGAATCTGATGATGTTGCGCATCTTTATTGATAGTTAAATAACCGACTATCAATAATTACCCTGAATGGTATTTGTTGTGAATTGGATGAATTTGAATGCCACACTTGTTTTTGAATAAACGCTCACTATTCGGGTTAGCCGGGAAAGGACCATGGGGTCGTATAACCCATTCCGAATATGTGATACGTCGTTATGAATCGCATTTGAAGACCGGTGTTGAAGACCGGATATTTTTGAAAACGGAAGGATTACCGTCGAGTTACTCTACATCGACTGATCTTCGATTTAGAGGTTTTATCACCCTTAGTGACGGGAAGTCCTGACGTGATTGAAAATTATCTGGAAATGCAAGGGCTTCGTGAGAAGTGCCTTCGGTTCTGTTCGATCCCGGAACAGACTTGTATGGATTGTGTGTCTGACGTTACAATTTGAGATATAAAGCTGATTTCTTTCAAATACATTTCTGTTGGTGGCGGAGAATTTATTCTCTTAGCTTAACATCCTTCTCTGAGACGTACGAGCTCAGAGGTTATGTAGTTGAAATTTATCAGCGATATATCCCAATTTGGTAACGTGGCATACTGAGTGTTGCTGTGAAATGATCAGTGTTTGATCATTTGTGATATGATCATTTGTTTGATCTTATATCTTTGTGATCATAGGTTGATCATTTTGTTTGACCCGAAGCAGGGCTTTTTGTAGAAAGCGTAGCTTTGTGGACGAGACTTCGTCGAGCCTCACACCCCGGAAATGGTTGAAACAGGACGAATGCAGCAAGGTTCTAGGGAGTAGCGCCCCTTAGTGTATGTCATTCCTTCTGGATAAAGGTGGTATCATGGTATGGAGCCCAGATATTTAACCTCTGTGGTTACTGCATTATTTTTTCTATGTGGTTTGTTGGAATCGGGGATCCTCGGGAAGATCGGTGACGATCGGGGGATGGCATACGCGTGTCAGTAGTTACCTATTTTTGCAGAGGTAACCCGGCCTTGTGTTGGCAGAGATCCGGTTAGGTTCTCGGGTCGTCTATTCCAGGGACGTACCCATCGTGGATAGGAAGTTCCTTAGCCTGACCATTTGTTGGAAATCCAAAGAAACAATACGATCTTGTACGGTTTTAGTTGTAGAACCTATCATTCACTTATGGTGGTCACCACTGTTTGGATGGTAGCTATAGTAGGCATAAGTGCGGAATGCCTATGCTGGCTAAGATTAATATTATACTTTCGAAATGTTTTCTACACTATGCACTAATAATAATATCAAAAATGATTTGATTTTGCGTAGTAAGCATCTTTGACTATCATAAGAAGAAATCTCCTCCAATTCTGCGTTTGCATTGTGTGTGTGGTGGGAGGTCTTATGGTAGTCTCATTTTCCAAAAAGCATTTCGAACTGACTTTAAAGTTATCCTGTTGTTTATTTTAAAGAATAACTGTTTTACGATCTCACACCAGTCACCATGACTGACTCGGAGTTTATTGTTCCCTTCTAAACTCTGGGTGCCCACCAATTTCCACACGGGCAGTCTAGAGTTATATTATCAGGATATTGTGGATATTCTGGAGCTTGGAGATAAGCTGGATGACGAGACGTAGTATTTGTATCTGATATTATTTATTCCGCTGTGTATTCTGTATGAGGACAAGTTATATAACCGTCCATTGTTGTATTGAGTTGTATATTGACTCTGTTGATGTATGTATAAAACTGATAAAATTCTTTGTTTTTAAAGATTATTCATTTATCTATTATATATTGTTCCGCTGCGATATGTGAGATTCTGATATTGTCTCTGTTCTGTATCTGTTGTTGTTTTGTTGTTCTTCTTCTCTTTTTCTTCTATCTTTTCTTCTACCTTTTCTTTTAAAACCATAACTTTTCGGGTTTCCGGCATTCGATGGCTCGGCAGTCGATAAAGTGAGTATCGATGTTGAATTTTCGAAAGTCGAAAATTTTCGGGATGTTACAAGTGGTATCAGAGCTTATGGTTAAGCGACAACCCTGCTCTGTTGGGTGATACTCATTAGAGATAGAGTCAGTAGTACTCTAGAATGAGTTGAGTGTAATAATAGATATGAGCGCGTATTTGTTATTGAATATAAAATTGTTTTGTATTGTGATGATTGGTTTATTGAGTGGTATATGAACCTTCGTCGGCACAGTCTTGCAAAACTGTATCGAAGGGGTTTCTAAACGCTCGAATAGAACAGTTCGGCACAATATTGTTTTGAATAGGGTAAATGAAATAATTTTACCCAAAACTATTTTTGTATAGAAAAGAAATAATTTTCTATGAACTACTATAGTATATGGTTGCATGGATGTTAGGAAGTAATAATAGTGAATTATCATCACTGAAATTGAATAAGAAATTCAAATCGTAACTCCAAAGTTAAGAAATAAATTCACATACAAATGAAATTCGAGAATACAAATTATAAATGTGATTTGTAATTTAAAACGAAATTCCAGAGAAGTTTTTGGAAATGTTTGAAAAGAATTTGAAAATTTTGGTGATTTGGAAAGTTAAATCTTTTTGATTTGAAAATGGATTTCGAAGGTTTTGAAAAGTATTTTAGAGAGATAAAAGCTCTAAACTCTTTTCGGTCGCTGGAAAATAATTCCGATGATGACCATGGCATCACCGGTGTTCATTTTCGGGTTTCCAAAGGAGGAATTGCTGCCAAATTGTTTAAATCGAAGTTTTCTTGAGAATTTGGATTTTTGTTTTAGAAAATTCAAAAGATAATTCGAATTGTTTTCAAAATGATTTTGAAATGTTGCTAAGACTCTGGAATACTATGAAATATAACTAAGTTGATAACTTATACAATTTGAATTCTGATCGAATAAATTTAACTTAAGGAATGAAGTTAAATCAAAGTAAGTATAAGTGAATCAATTAAATGAAGAGTGAAATTCTTTAAGTGAAACTTGATATTTAAATTATTCTAAGTTGATAATTGAACAAAAGAATAAAATTGGGATTCGAATTGAAAATGAAAGAATGTGAGAACAAACAAATTAAATTGCAATTGTAAGTGCAAGAGAATAAAATTGAAATGTTAAGATTCATTTTGAATTTGTAAGAATGTAAGACTGAATTTGAATTGGATTGTGAAGTATTAAACTAAAATTAGTAAGTGAAGCTAATTGAATGAAGATAAAACTGGAATTGAAACTGAATGTTGAAAACAGATTTGAATTTGTAAGTGGATTAGAATTAGAAATGAATTAGTAATTGAAACTAATCGATAAAATTCAATATTCAGGAGATAAATAGAATCCAAATTGAATTGAATTGAAATGGTAAAGTAAATTCAAATGAAGTTTGAAATGTAAAGATTGAACAAAATTGAATAGGTATAACTTCAATAGTGAAGTAATGATGATATAAGCAGTTATATTGAAAATTTTGTAATTAAATTTGCAAAATGATTTGAATGATGTGACTAGATATAATGGCTAGTAGGATATACAGGTATAAAGGAATTGAATTTGATTTCACAGATAATTTGAATTGCTCGAAAAAGGTACGTATTTGAATTATAATATGAGTTTTTGATGATTTCTCTCTAGCCGCTTGGCTTTTTCTTTTTCTTTTTGAAATCTGAGAGTCCGTAGGGACATTTTGTAGTAGTGCCGTATTAGCCGCGCAAAGGAGACGCTGGCGAAATTTTTCGAAAATTTAGGGCGTTAGAAAATTTTTGAGAAATTTTTGAAAGTTTAAATTTGAATTTAAACTCGAATTTGAATTTTGAAGTAAACAATGATGTTTGAAAACTATAGGAGGTTTAGAAATTTAGTTGAAGGATAACGAATCTTTAGTAAAAAGATTTGTTTTGATAAATTGATAAAACTATTGAATGTTGAAAAATAGTAGACGAGTTAAGGACCTTTTTCCCTAACTTGTAATTTCGAGGACGAAATTCTTTTAAGGAGGGAAGTTTGTAACGACCCGGAATTTTGAACAAATTAAATTGAGAATATTTAATTTATTTTAAATATTTGAACGATGATTTAATTTGAATCCCGAATATAACTTTGAATTTGGCGATTAAATTATAAAAATTTAATCTATTGAAACTGGATAAAAATTTGAATCTTCAATTTAAAGTTGTAGAAAAATATTTAGAAAGCTTTTATAATTCGTATTAATAATTCTGAAGATAACAGAAGCTTCAGAATCGAATTTAAAACTGTTTTGTTCAGTTTTGAGAATTAGATCGTTCGAATCGAATTTAAAAGTAACGTTCCGGGGCACAGTCTCGGAATTCGACGAAACCAGTTCCATTGGGTCCGTAATATCGAATTATTATCGGATTTCAAATTTCGTATTTTTTGGAGCTAATACGTAACTATACGAAGAGTAAACGCGTTGAAATTAAATTGAAATCAAATTTAAATTAATATTTTATTTGGTCAAATACCAGCACGTTATCCTCCTTGAAGCACGCCTAGTATCACGCAGAAGATCATGGAATGAAATCGTGATAACCATACCCCTCTCTGATAAATTCCCTCTCCCTCATTCCTCTCAGATTCAAATCAGACGAAAAAGAAAAATAATGGCCGAAGCCTCTCAAAAGAAAAAAAAAACGAACAAAGATTTGAATCAGTAAAACATCGAAACTCTTTCTCCTTCCCACGTTCTTCAGTTTATATAAACGAGAGCAGTTCGTATTTATTACTCGTCCCAATTCGAAATCGAACTCCTTTTCGTTCGAACAAAAACATCTCGTTCAAGTAAAAACCTTTTCAATCCCTGGAAACTCAAATCGATCCATCACGCGACCGCATCGCGTTGCCCTATTTACGATTCACTGTGAACGGGAAGGTCGAAGTCGCGATAGACGAGGAAGGTGGCATGGTGGTGGCAGTCGAAGTCGTGAGGGGTTTGGTTGTCGCGAGTTCAATCTCGCATACGAGAAGGGCAGCGATCTGGAAGGGGCAACGCGTGGTCTCTGGGATTGAAGTCGAGCTGGTCTTTGATGGAGTCGCGATTTTGGGCGAGCGATTCGCTAAGCTGGAGGCGTTCGCGGTGAGGCTCGCGACTGGGTCACGGTGGCACGTGGGGTCGAGCTAGGGCAGCAGTTGTGGCAGGGAGTTCGACAGTGGATGGTGGAATGGGGTTTCAGGCGAGTAATGAAAGACAGTGGAGGCCAAGTAGAAGCGAAGAAGATCAACACTTTGGTGGTTCTGTGGTAGCTTCGCGTGGCACAGAAGTCGAGACTGGGGTTCGAGTCCGAGGTTTGAATTTTGAGTTTAATGATAATCTATTTGAAATTGGATATAAATAAATATAGGAAGTTCGTTTGAAAATTTGAAGCAGTAAGGTGTAAAATAATATTTGTTTTAATTTAAAAGTAATAAGCAATTTTATTAGCAGGAAATTAGTTTTAGAGTTAATTTTTAATTGAGCAAATTTTATTTAAGAAACTGGTTTAGTATAAAATCATCGGTGAATTGAAATTTTCAAATGAAAATTAATAGTTCGATTTATTATAATATTAATAAAAATATTTTTTGTTAGAAAGAAACTGGTTTAAAAGTTAATTTTTAATTGATTTGTTATTTAATGGTAATGAATTGTTGATAAGTTAAAAAGAAAATTAATAAACACAAATATACCTATTTCCATTTACTAGTGAAATTTTTAAATAATGAACTATGGAAAAATTTATTTGTTCATAGACACTTAAAGAAATTTATTGAAGAAGAAATATTGGTTTAAATAAAACTATCAATTAATCTAACTATTAAAATGAAATCACCAATATATCAAAATAGTCAAATAAAAATTTATTATTCGATCTGTTCGAATATTAATAAATTGTATAATTGTTTATACAAGGTCGAATACAACGAAGAAAAATAAATCTGGATTTGGAATGGATTGCAAATAAAGGCTAAGGTGAGATCTCCTCACTCAGATTTAAATTTGAATTGCAGTTATTGATTTGATTGTTTGATTTGTTTGAATGTGCTATTAGATATGATAGGATATATCTATATATATAGCAGTATATACATATTGGCATATGTATATATTGGATTGATGATTTCCCGCCTCGTATAGCGGATGAGACCCTATTGCGCCGTTAGTAAGCGGATTTATAAAAACCTATATACCGTGATAATTCCGTACTGGAGCGGAATTGGTATTGTGCTAACATCTTTGGATGCAGGGAAACAGGTTGGAGGGATCCAACTGGACCCCTCACATTTATTTAATTCATTTCTATTGTGATATGAATCTGTGAATGATTATAGTGATGCTATTAATCATATTGATATCTGGAAATTGTTTGAAAGCTAAAATTTAGCTGAATGGATGTTTTGACATCATTGGATTCCAAAGATAAACGAAATTGAATTTTTGAAATTCAAGTAGAAAATTTCTAAGTGAATCAATTTTTGAAATTGAAGAAATTTTGAAGAAAGGAATTTTTAAAGTATAAAAAGTAATTTTTCATAATCGCATTGAATAAATTCCAGAATAAAGCGAAGATGTTAAATAAATGGATTTCGTATAATAGTGATTTTTTAAATTGAAGAATTTAATTAAAATTGGATTTCTAAATAGTTTGAAAAAAAAAAAGATAAAGGAATTTATTTTAGTAGAGATAAATAAAATTAGAAATAAATCTGTAATTGATTTAATATTTAGAAATGAATTTTTGAGAAATCAATATGGAAATTTTATTCAAACGTTGAAAATAAAATTAGAAATCAATATTGAAATTGATTTGATGTGAAGTTTTTATAAATAGAATTAAAATTTATAAAAGTTGTTTATAAACCCAGAGTCACTTATTTTGATAAGTTAAATATAGTAGTTGATAAAAGAAGTTTATAAGTCGAAGTTGTTATTAAAAAGAGAAATAGAATTTATAAACGTGCTTATAAATTCGGAATAGATTGAATGTGATAAATTTATTATAGAAGATTATTTAAGGAAATTTTATTCACGATTTTGGACAGTGAATATCTGTTTAAGTAAAATGGATAGGATTTTGGGAAAGCGACATTATGAAATGAAGTTAATTGTTTTAAAAGATGTTTTTAAACGTGTGGATTATCGAAATCATAGATTTCAACATCTATGGTTGAAATAGACGTTTTCGAAGAATAAGGAAATGATGGACTATAACACCGTTGTTATAGTAAATGATTTCCGAAAGGAAATGTTTTGATGTAGTATTGGGATTTATATATCTACCTTAAAATCTGAATCCCTATACTAGTGATTTTGAGTCGTCGTAACGATGTTTTACGTAACATTCGTTTTGACTCAAATAAATGTGTTTAAAGAGAATGATTTCCTTAAAGAATGAATATATACTTAATATTGATTTAAGTATATCGAATATTTTCAAATGTTGAAAATAAATGATTTGTGAAATACTTATTATTAAATAAGTATGGAATTGCTTTTCCAATATGAAATGAACTGTTTGAGTTTTTATCTTTTAAAGATAAATTGAAAAGTGAATATTTGAAATTGTTTTCAAATGGTTAAGTGTGGAAATTTTATATCTAGTAAAAGATATTTTTGAAGAATAAATAATTTGGGAAAATTATTTGGAATCTGATGATGTTGCGCATCTTTATTGATAGTTAAATAACCGACTATCAATAATTACCCTGAATGGTATTTGTTGTGAATTGGATGAATTTGAATGCCACACTTGTTTTTGAATAAACGCTCACTATTCGGGTTAGCCGGGAAAGGACCATGGGGTCGTATAACCCATTCCGAATATGTGATACGTCGTTATGAATCGCATTTGAAGACCGGTGTTGAAGACCGGATATTTTTGAAAACGGAAGGATTACCGTCGAGTTACTCTACATCGACTGATCTTCGATTTAGAGGTTTTATCACCCTTAGTGACGGGAAGTCCTGACGTGATTGAAAATTATCCGGAAATGCAAGGGCTTCGTGAGAAGTGCCTTCGGTTCTGTTCGATCCCGGAACAGACTTGTATGGATTGTGTGTCTGACGTTACAATTTGAGATATAAAGCTGATTTCTTTCAAATACATTTCTGTTGGTGGCGGAGAATTTATTCTCTTAGCTTAACATCCTTCTCTGAGACGTACGAGCTCAGAGGTTATGTAGTTGAAATTTATCAGCGATATATCCCAATTTGGTAACGTGGCATACTGAGTGTTGCTGTGAAATGATCAGTGTTTGATCATTTGTGATATGATCATTTGTTTGATCTTATATCTTTGTGATCATAGGTTGATCATTTTGTTTGACCCGAAGCAGGGCTTTTTGTAGAAAGCGTAGCTTTGTGGACGAGACTTCGTCGAGCCTCACACCCCGGAAATGGTCGAAACAGGACGAATGCAGCAAGGTTCTAGGGAGTAGCGCCCCTTAGTGTATGTCATTCCTTCTGGATAAAGGTGGTATCATGGTATGGAGCCCAGATATTTAACCTCTGTGGTTACTGCATTATTTTTTCTATGTGGTTTGTTGGAATCGGGGATCCTCGGGAAGATCGGTGACGATCGGGGGATGGCATACGCGTGTCAGTAGTTACCTATTTTTGCAGAGGTAACCCGGCCTTGTGTTGGCAGAGATCCGGTTAGGTTCTCGGGTCGTCTATTCCAGGGACGTACCCATCGTGGATAGGAAGTTCCTTAGCCTGACCATTTGTTGGAAATCCAAAGAAACAATACGTTCTTGTACGGTTTTAGTTGTAGAACCTATCATTCACTTATGGTGGTCACCACTGTTTGGATGGTAGCTATAGTAGGCATAAGTGCGGAATGCCTATGCTGGCTAAGATTAATATTATACTTTCGAAATGTTTTCTACACTATGCACTAATAATAATATCAAAAATGATTTGATTTTGCGTAGTAAGCATCTTTGACTATCATAAGAAGAAATCTCCTCCAATTCTGCGTTTGCATTGTGTGTGTGGTGGGAGGTCTTATGGTAGTCTCATTTTCCAAAAAGCATTTCGAACTGACTTTAAAGTTATCCTGTTGTTTATTTTAAAGAATAACTGTTTTACGATCTCACACCAGTCACCATGACTGACTCGGAGTTTATTGTTCCCTTCTAAACTCTGGGTGCCCACCAATTTCCACACGGGCAGTCTAGAGTTATATTATCAGGATATTGTGGATATTCTGGAGCTTGGAGATAAGCTGGATGACGAGACGTAGTATTTGTATCTGATATTATTTATTCCGCTGTGTATTCTGTATGAGGACAAGTTATATAACCGTCCATTGTTGTATTGAGTTGTATATTGACTCTGTTGATGTATGTATAAAACTGATAAAATTCTTTGTTTTTAAAGATTATTCATTTATCTATTATATATTGTTCCGCTGCGATATGTGAGATTCTGATATTGTCTCTGTTCTGTATCTGTTGTTGTTTTGTTGTTCTTCTTCTCTTTTTCTTCTATCTTTTCTTCTACTTTTTCTTTTAAAACCATAACTTTTCGGGTTTCCGGCATTCGATGGCTCGGCAGTCGATAAAGTGAGTATCGATGTTGAATTTTCGAAAGTCGAAAATTTTCGGGATGTTACAATGTATATTAGTCGATAATGTACTTGTATATATAACTTCTAGAGTCGACAGTTGTAGTTGTATCATATGTATCGTGTCAACTATATTGTAACTGACATCGGTTATTTATATATGAGATTTTGTTAATCTGTGTTCCGCATTTATGTTATCTGTGTTATTGTTATATCTAATGTCCTAAACTATTATGAACTATCGTAGTTTGTTTTATACTGATAATTGGATATGTAGATGGGAGTAAATAAATAATTGATGAAAAATAAAAAGTATATATCACTCCTATCGAGATAACCAATATTAGTGTAAGGCCAATTACGGATGGTCGCTCCTATCCAGCCTTATTCTTCGTAATAATAGACAGTATTTCTTTTAATACTCTTTGTTATTATGAGCATAGAGGTGGGGCGTTACAGATCCAACTGGATTCCTCAGAATTTATTTAGAATATTTAATATTCTCTGTTATGATTATTTGATATCCTGTGATGAATTATTGATGATTGAATGTTGGATGCAACGGGTTGATTGAATATATTTGGGTATACTGGGTTACCAAAATTATATATATCGAATTTTTGAAAAGGAAATATAAGAGAAGATTTTTAAGTAGATAATGATAGAGAATTTGAATAAATTCAGGAATGAATTGGAAAAGAATAAAAAAGATTTTTTTTTAAATTCTAGTAAATAAATTCCGAGTATGGAAAAAGGGATTTGAAATAACCGAGAAATAATGAATTTTAAAACTCAAGCATTATTATTTTAAGGAAATAAAGAATTTGTTTTAAAAATTCAAGGGTTAAATTTATTTAAAAAGGATAAGAAAGGAATTTGGGAAATCTGGATTGGTATTCTCAGTTAAAAGAGATTTTTAAATCAAAATAAAGAAATGAAATATTAAGTTAATGGATTTTGAAATAATTGGAGTAAGTAAGGAAATTTATTTAAAAGTGAAGTAAATTGGAAATCAATTTGGGGGATTGATTTAAGTGTTTAAACCGGAATTTTTAAAAGAGAAGTGAGACTTTGGATTTATAAACTGGGTTTATAAAAGTGAAGGAATATATCAGTGGATATTTGGAGGAATAAATTCACGGTGGGAATTTATTAAAGGAATGGGTAAATTTGTTTAAAAATAAATAGTGGTTTATTTTAAAGAAGTGAAAGAGAAGTAAATTTCCCTGGATAGCCAAGTACGTTTCCAAAGCAAACTTTTAAGTATGAGTTAAAGGATTTAAAGTTGTTTTGAAAATATGATTTAGAAAATTTATTGTTTTAATTGTTTAAAGTTAAAAGAAAGTATTTCTTACATTTAATTTAGTAGTAATTATTTAAAGGTAACTTGGTATTGTGTTTTAAAAGGATATAAATGTAGTTTTATATTTTATAAAGTAGTTTATTTAATATTCTTAAAGTATATATTTTTGAATAATGTATTAAAGTAGTTTTAATTTAAATGTTTTTAAAGTGTATTTTATAATAAAGTGTTTTTAAATTATTTTAAAAAAAATCTAAAGTTTTGTACTTGGTGTTTCCAGTGTAAATAAATACTTGGGAATTTATTCTATAAAAGGAGATGGTTTTTTTTGAAAACTGTTTTAAAAAAGGGTTGAAAATGGAAATATATCTTGCGAAGATATTTGTGAGGTAAATAAATAATTTGGAAAATTATTTATTGTTTGATGGATGCTGGTGAATGTTAATTGATAGTTAAATCACCGACTATCAATATTGGACAATACGCTGATCGTTTCGGAGAGACCGGGATCGAAATTAATTTCTCGAAAACCACTTCGATCCGGTTTGTACGTTCCGTGGGGAAACGAGTTTGAATCGAAGATGGTATAGTGAAGTGCAAGGGCTAGTCGCTACTAATCCTGAGGGTGATTCCAAAATGGATGTAGTAGGAATAGTGCCTTCGGTTCCGTTCGAACCCGAAACGTACTTGTATGGATGAATGCTTTCGGAACATCGTCAGGTGGCGATGGGCATTCTAAGGGATATGTTCTATAAAGGTAACGCTTAGCCTCAAGCCTCATCAACCGGGAATGACTGAAAATCAGGGGTTATGCAGCAAGGCTATGTGGGTAGCGCCCATTAGGTGAGGTCATCCCTGTCTAGATGTCCCTTTTTATATTCGGCTTAGTGGTGCGGTTGCTGATCCCAACCGTGGGGTGATCTTACTCGGAATTACCCTTAGGTAGTTCCAGTCTTGTGTTGCAGGGGATCGGGCGTGGTCCTCGGTACGCTAATATAGACCAGGTACTATGACAGGTGGTACCCCAGTGCCTAGTCATTCGTTGGAAATCCATTCTCCCTACGCGCCTGTACGGTTTTGATTGTGCCCAACTATTGCTAAAACGTGAGATGCAAGCATTTCAGCTAGATTCTATTTTACTTTCAATAGACACTATTATAATATCAGACGGATTTGATAAAAAGTGTTTTAGCTATCGTAAGGTGAAAACCCGACATGTTTATTTGTGTCGTGGTCTTACGAGATGCATTTGATTTCAAAGGATTTTGAAACTTTAATAATCAATTTGAGTGTGGTTTTCTCACGCTGGTATTCCAGACCGACTCGGGTGTTATTTAACTATAATGCTCGGGTCAGACCGAGTATTATAGATTACAGGAAAGGATACTGAGGAGCTTAGAAGACGAGCTAGATGGCGAGATGTATCACACGTATATGATGTATATTCCGCTGTGTTGTGTATGTTGTGTATTCTGTATGTGGGACAAGTGATTATAACTGTCCTGAGTTGTGATATTGATTGTGTTGTACTCTGATGATGTAATGTATAAACAGAAAAAATTCTTTTGTTTAAAAGTTTAGTCGTTTATCTATTATATATTGTTCGCTGCGTTTGTGAGATTCTGATGTTGTTTTCTATTTTCTTCTTCTACCTCTTTCTTCTTTAACCCAAATGGTTCGTATTTCCGTTCTTCTTGAGTTGATTTGATGGAGATTTATGTCAATTCAAGGGGTACGGGTTTGCGGGTCATCACACTTGGTATCAGAGCTTAGGCTGGCGATTACCTTGGCTCTGGTGAGAATTACTCATTAGATATAAAGTCCATAGTACTCTAGAAATGAGTTGAGTGTATTAATAGATATGAGCGCGTATTTGTTAGTGAATATAAAATGGTTTTATATTGTGTTGGTTGATTTATTGAGTGGCATATGAACCTTCGTCGGCACAGTCTGGACAACTGTATCGAAGGGGTTTCTAAACACTTGAATAGGACAATTCGACACAATATTGTTTTCGAAGTGGGTAAATGAAATAATTTTACCCAAAAATGTATTTTGATATAAAAGAAATATTTCTTTAAATTGTTATATAACTTGGATGTTTGGATGATAGTATTTTAAACAAATAAGATTATAAAATTGGAATGATTTATATAACCAATGGAAATTTGTATAAGCATAAATTATACAAATGAATTATAGTTAAAATTTGATTTAATCAAATTGGTAAATTTAAAATCCCGGATATTTCGGAAGTGTTTTTCAAAGTGTTTTGAAGATAAATAATAGCATTATTATTTTGGGAGGTATTTCTGAAAAGAAATTGTTTCAAATAAATTTTGGGAAAGGATATAGCATTGAACTCACTTCAGTCGCTGGAAAATAACTTCGGTGATGACTGCAGCATCATCGATGTTCATTTTCGAGTTTCTAAGTGACGGATTGCTGCCAAATTGATTTGTTCAGAAAAATTAGTTTTGTTTTTGAAATTTCAAAGGAAATTTGTCGGGAATAAAGCCAGGATTGGTTTAAAAATCTGAGAAGTGTGATTTTGAGATATTGGTGATTTCGAAATGATTTGAAACCAAAAAGCTGGGTGTTTGAAATCCTGAATCCTTATTTGAATTGAAAATCCTGTCGAGATAAGTTATAAACTTATAAATTGAGATGATTTTTAAATAAGGAAGGAAAATAGGAGAGGTGAATGTTGGAATTAAAATTTAAAGTGCAAAGGTTAAATAAATTTGATTTGGAGAAATTAAATTGTGGAAAATGTAATTGATGGTGATTTGAAAGAAAATCCAAACTGGAATTATAAAATAAAATTGAACTCAGGAAAATTTAATGAAGTTTGGAAATAAACTCGAATTATAAATAGAATGTTGGAACCTGCCTTCTTCGATTTTAATGTGACAACTATATATTTCAAACTATATACTATGATGTCAAATATTCTTGCAGGAATCTACAAAGAAAAGCTATTATCATATCATCAACAAACTAAGCTCAAGCTTTCTAGTATACTGATTATTATTTCCGGTTAGATATGTTTGTACAATCTCTAATATGATGATAACACACACACACACAAATAATTTTTGGAAAACATGTTCTACAAATATAAAATATCTTTTTATAGACATAAAAGTATTTTCAAAAGTTTCTCAAGTTCAGAATCACTAAAATAAAGAAGAGGAACAAATTAGTACAAATTCAGACATCTGTCATAAAAACAGACGTCTGTCACTTTAATACAGACGTCTGTCATAAAAACAGACGTCTAAATTAAATGAACAGACGTCTAAACTCACAGAAATTTGTTTCTTCTGCCTATTTGACTATTTAAACTTACTTAGCCATCTGTCACTTTTTCTCAGACATCTGAACTTGACGAACTGAAGCATCTCTTCATGAAAATTCAAATTTTGAAGAGTTGTCTTCTTCACCAACAGTTTCACTCCTTCTAATAGTTGCAACTATTGAATTAAAACTATTCAATACTATAAATAGAGATGAAAATCCACTATTTCAAGAACATATTCTTACTATCTATACTTGCTTTGTATTATCATAATCACAAGCGATTTTCAATCTATACTTCCTATCTTTGCACATTCAAATCATCATATCAAGAAGATTATAGGAAGGGTGTACTACATCGACTATATTCGTGTTATTCAAAGAACACACAAAGTCGAGAAACAATTTACCAAATTGTATTTGAAGTCCTATTCGGTTGCTTAGGCGGAAAAGTCCTATTCGGTTGCTTAGGCGGAAAAGTCCTGTGCGGTTGCTCAGGCGGTGTAATACCTGTTCCTCCGGGTTAAGTGAGGGTTATTCGAGAAATTCCAGAAGCAGTCTGGGACTGGACGTAGAACGAGAGTTCGAACCAGTATAAAAATCCCTGGTGTCATTTTTATTACTGCCATTTACTATTATTTATAATTCCGCACTTGCTAGTCGTAGTTTAACTATATTATCGATCCATATACACTTTCATAGAATTCGACTTGGATTGATAATGAATTAAAATAAGTGGAGATGTTGTAAAAATAAAATTGAATTGAATTAAAATTCAGTGAGTTATAGAGAATATCAAATAGAATTGAATTCTTATTCAAATGAACTTAAAAGAATGATAAGAAGTTAGATTTAACTGGAAACGAGATAAATAAAATTTTGAACTGGAATAAATAAATTCTGATGGCTTATAAAAGTTGGAATTTATGAAAAGAATATAAGTGTCTTATAAAGATTGGGAAGTGAATATATTTGAGCTAAAATGAAAGGAAGTATGGGAATATAAGTATATGACTTATAAGTGAGAAAAAGAGATAAATAAAGGCCAAAATAGAATTGTTTGACATTTTTGGTGAATAAAATAAAAATCCAATCTTGAATTATAAAATAGAATTGAATTCAAGTAAAGTAATAAAGTGATTTTTGAAGATAAAAATCAAATATTGAATTAAAAGTGGGAAATAAACTAAATTTGGAATAAATTAGTTAATGAAATATGGAAATGGAACTCGAAATTGTTAATTTAAAGTTGAATTGTGAATAAATAATAGAGTTTGGAAATGAAGCTTGAGTTATAAATAGAAATTCAACTTGGAATTGTAAGTGAAGTAAATATGAATTGAAGTTGTATGGAATTGGATTAAAATAAAAATGATTTGAGATGAAAATACATCAAATTCGAGTATGAATAAATTAAATATGGCTTTGGATATTATTTTAATGAATGTGAATTAAAATTTAAAATGGATTAAGTGAATGGCTAATTGAATTTAACGGGATTTGATTAAATGACAATCAAATTAAAATGAGAATGAACTCAAGTTATGAAATGGGAGTGAATTGAAGTAAATTGACTTAAGTTTAAAGTTAATAGAAGCATGGGCTTATATAAATTTTGAAAATGGTTATTAATATATAAGCATGGATGATGTCGAGCATAATAAAGTGGTTTTGAACAAAACCAATGTGAAACGGGATGAAATGCAACTATATGGTTTGTAAATAAGTTAGATTGGAATGGAATTATATAAATTGAGTTGGAAACTATTCGAATTGAATGGAATGGTATGTGATTTGGTTGCAAACAATTTAAAACTAGTGTCGAAACCTTGAATATATGCTTATGAATGTATACCACATGCATTACTTATGAAATCTATGTTAGCTATTTGAATATAAGTGAATTGCTAGTAAATTTCATATATTTGTCACTTACATATTTAAATTGAGTAAGTATAGGTTCAAGGAAGCCGTGTGACTGGATCCAGTCGCGCTAATTGCTAAAAATAATAAGCCGCTTGCTTAAAATGCTAAATAAGGTACGCCTACACAATAAAAATAGGAAATATGAACTGTTTTTGTTTTTCCGACCGTGTGGGTCGATGTATATATATTTATATCTCTTGTCAGATTGCAAAAGCTTCTCCGTACAAAGGAGACTCTGCCAAAATTTTCCGGAAATTTTGGGAGTTAGAAAAATTTGGAATTTTTGAAAATTTTCAGTAACGACAAATGATTTCAAATTTGAATTGAGATAAGTTAAATAGAATTCAATATCTAAAATGAAGCAAATTGAATTCATATGAAATTGGAAATCCAGTTTTAAAATAAGTGGATATAAAGACCAAATGGTAGAATAATAATATGAGTATATGAAATGCTTATATTAAAATTGAGAATGAATGGTGGAATTCTTAAGTAAATTTGGTATTGGGAATACACTAAGTAAATTTGGACACTGTTGTTAAGTAAAGTATACAGGGATTATAAAGGCTATAGGAAAATGGAATTGGATTTTGATTTCGAAGATAAATTTGAATTTGCTCGACAATAAGGTATGCATTTAAAATTTCTGTATGAAATTTGATTGGGTTTTTGATTTAGCCACTTGGCATTTTGTTTCTTTTGAAAATTTGGGGGCCCGTAGAGGCATTTTGTAGTTGTACCGAGCTAGCCGCACAAAGGAGACGCTGGCAAAAATTTTCGGGATATTAGAGAGTTGGAGAAATTTTGAGAAATTTGATAATTTAAAATTTTGTTTTGAATTTAAATTTGAATTGTTCGGTAAGTGATATTGATGGGAACTTATGGATAAGTTTGAAAAGTTAGAAAGAGAGTTAGTGTGTCTTTGATAAAAAGATTTATTTTGGCAAGTTGTAAAAAAATTATTTGGGTTGAGGAAATAGTTAATGGGTTATGGATCATTCTTCCTAACTAGTAATTTCGGGGACGAAATTCTTTTAAGGGGGGAGGAATGTGACGACCCGTAATTTTTGGATGTTTGAAATCGGAATATTTAATTGATTTTAAATATTTAAAAGGTTATTTTAACTTAAATTTCAAATATCTCTATTTATTGGATAATTAAATATTGAATTTAATAATTAAAAATTGGGTGAAATGTTGAATCTGGAGTTTTACGCCTGTTAAAAATAATTTAAAGGCTTGTAAAAATTATATTGATAGTACTGAAGATAGTAAAAGTGTTAAACTTGGATTTGGAAGTGTTTTGTTAAGTTTTGAAATTTTATCGTTTAAATTGATATTTAAAAATAGCCTTCCGAGGCATAGTCTCGGAATTTGACGAAGCCAGTTCCATTGGATCAGTAATAGTGTATTATTATCGGATTTCAATTTTCATAGCGTTTGGAGTTGTCGTGTGATCGTACGGTGGATAAACGCGGTGAAATCTATATCGAAAATTCAATATAATAACTGGGTCCAAAAAGCTATCTTCTCCATACGATCGAATTAGGACTCGAAACCTTTTCTACTGCGTTCGGAATAGGGGTATAACATTATAAACGCCTAGCGGCACGCCTCGATAGGAGATCGAGATTTTAGGTTTCGTTTTCGAGACGGTTTCAAATTTAAATATATATAATTATTGACTGGTCAACTTCAGCCTTATTTCTTTCACATCAACTTTATCACTTCAGGCTACTGTAGCAAGTTGAGTGAATCACGTAAACATCTCTTCTTGTTCCCCTTTCCAGCTGATAGCACGCAATTCTCTCCTCTACATTTTATAATAACCAACACATTAATAAATAAAAACTTAGAACAGAACAAAAAAAATAATGGCCGAACTCAAAATCGTTCAGACTTTAATTCCCAAACTTCTCTTTTTTTCGTGCCTCGATTCGAAGAATTTAAAAATCGCATGCTTCCTCTTCATCTCCCCTGTTCCTCAACCTAGAATCGAAGATGGTTCGATTCAAAGAAAAAAAAGAGAGAGGAGATAAGGCGATTGAGCTTTGCCCTGATGTCGGATCTTGCTTGGACTCGCACGCGAGATAAGGGAGGGACGTATCTCTCGACTAGGGTTTGCATCGTGTCAATCTGGCTTCTCGGCTTGACCTTGGATAACGAAGTGGAGGCACGAGTTGACGAGGCGAGACGGTGGATGTATGGCGACCGCGATGAGGTAGTAGTTTCGCAAGGCAGAGGGAAGGGTTCTCGAACTCGAGTTGAACTCGAGGGACGCGTGCAGTGTGGTAATTTTATTTTATTTTCGATTAAAAATAAATATACATATGTATGTATATATTGATTTGAAAAGGGAATAAATTTACAGTAAAGGTATGAAACTTGTAATGACCCAATATTTTAGGAATTTATTTTGAAAAATATAAATAAGTTTAAAATAATTTTTAAACCAATTTTAAAGGGAAATTGATATGGCTTGATATGGTGTAACTATATGGGTGTACATGTGTGCACATGGAATACACATGAATTGAAGCTAAATTCTTGAATGATATGAATGAAAATATGTTGATGTGTATAGGGAAAAATATATATATTTATACTGTGTAACGACCCGCCATTTTGGACCATTCGCATCCATTATAAGTGTATAGGTAGACACTCATGCCGAAGTTGAATTGCTCAAAATAACGCGTTGTTAATTTAAATTTGGCAAAACTGAACATATACAGTAAATAAATAATCACAGATCACAGACACAGAGTAATAAGTGCAGCGGAAATAAAAGAGATAGTAGTTCATGAAGCTACTATATGAATATAAAAAAATACATCAGAGTTTACAACAGAAGAGTAATACGATACATCAGAGTTAAACCAGATACAACGGAAGAGTAACAGATACAAATCAGAATACATCACTGGAATCATCGAATATCTGAAAGCTGGATAGATAGCTGGATCTCCAAGCGAAGCTCCAACTCCAAAGGTGAGTCTCGTAAGCTGAACTACTCAGTCTGACCCGAGCGTAAGCAAAAACACAAAACACTCGAGTCAGGATTAACATTCTTATATTAATAAATCCAACTCAAGTGAAATAGCAATTGCAATACAAGTAACTCAAAGGATGTTTGGAATAACCATCCTTTAAGGATCCGTTAAACTATCTACTATGTAGTAATGTACGCTAAGTAGATAATGTCTATCAGTAATAATAAGATATCAAAATAGCGTTAAGTCATGGCCCATTCCACCCTTAACACATTTTTATTCCCACAAGCATATACAAGACCGTAGTTTCCCCAAAACCGGAAGTCACCAGAGGGCAATCCATATACTCAAGGTACAAATCAAAATCGTAGTGGTCGCGCATAAATGGAATACAAGTATGACAAGGCACATGAGGCTATACCCAAGATAGTGATACTACCGTTCGCCTGATCCGGGCTGGTGAGAACGCAACGCCGCAGCGCCCGCAACACCGTGAAACAACACTCCCAAAATCAAGGGTGCACCAATCGACAACAAGTATAAGTAGTTCGAAGAAGTGTGTCCACTTGAGGTATCAATCCTCCATTGGCCCGGCACAGCTCCTGTTTTAGTCATTTCCAATTTGACACAAGTGTCAATGCTATCCATTATCGTTCTCTTTCTTCAATCATCACGAACATCATTTCCAACCACTTCATTCTGGATCATCACTCCGCGTATAGTTATTAAAGTGGTTTTCAGTTTAGATAGAGAGTATATCCATAACCGAATTCCGGTCTCTTTAATAACTTCCGTAATTATTACACCGATTGGTCGTTTGTTTATTTCAAAACCAAATCAATTTCAATTTCAAATAGAATTCGTAAATCAACATTTCATTTGTCTTTCAAAACCAATTTCCAATAAATTACGTTTCAAAACTTCCAAATTCACAATTTCAAAATCTTATAATTCAATTTCAATCTTTATTTAAAACAATTCAAATATTGATTCAAGTTCGCAAACAAGTTTCTTTCTGAAATCATTTAAATAAATTTAATTGAACATTCAAATCAATTTAAACTCATTTATCAATTTCATTCAATATTCGTTAAGTTACTTTATCATTCAAAACAATTTCTATTAAATTTCCAATTCATTAAGTCAATTCTTAAGTTCAACTTCATTAAATCAAACTTTACAATTTTGAATTTAAACTAAATTCGTCAAATCAATTCTTTCAATTACAAGTCTTACATTAATTCCAAAATATCACATTTTCATTTCTTGTTAAAGAAATTCCATTTCACTTATTTACTTTCTTAAATAATTTTCCAAAACTTACTTAATCAAGAAGGCTCAATTTCAATTATTTACGAAGTAAAATTCACTTATTCAAAAGTTCGATTTTTCTTATTAAAGAATTCAATTCAATTTAATCATTAAATAATTCAATCTTATTTAATTACTAAATAATTCAAAACTTAATTATTAAATAATTTCAAAGTTTAATAATTTCAAACTTAATTATAATTTCAAACTTAATTATTAAATCATTTCAACTTAATTATTAAATCATTTCTCAAATTAAACAACATTCTTTCATCAATTACATTGTTAATATTTTGTTTCAGATTATTAAATATTAACATTTTCCTTCCATTAAAATTCAAATTTCAACTTCATTTCAAAACCATATTATTTATTCACATAAAATCTTCGTTTTATTTTTAAATCAAATTTATTGACCAATCGGGTTTTATTTAATTTTCTATCCTAGGTCAAAGTTCAATTTGGGTATTTATCATTTCAACCCGATTCCAATTCAGTTCAAAATCAAAGCATATCAAAGGGAACTTGCAGTGTGATAACTGGGATGGTGTCAAAGTAAATAAACAAGCAATAACAACAATCAATATCAGTCAACAATCAATTTAAATAATCCCGAAATAACCGTATTAATTCGCATTGTTATTTGTACGAATTAATATAATTATTTCTAGAATCTACACTATCATTTCATGTAGATTAAAGATTATTACATTACAGTTTTTCACTTGTCATCTATTTACAATTTCATACTATGATAAATTTAACACATACATTCAGTGGTTCAAAGTATAATTAAACAAATCCTACGTGTCAATAAATTCAACAGTTAAAGGGATCATATTATACAAATGTCAGTTAATCAAATTTAACAATTAATTATCCTATATCAACTTCAATTTCACACTATTTAACATTTTAACATTAACAATTTAACGTCCAATATAACATCAACAATCAATCAATTATCATCCAAACTGTATTATCATCGCATAAATAATTAACAGATAATGGTGTCAGATGTCACAGGTGAACTGATACAGGTAATAGCATATATAACGGTGTAATCAACTAACAGCAGCCTATTTCAATTGTCGTTTCAATTGAAATCAGATTTAATAAATAAAAGAACGTTAATCGTGAGTGAGTGCTCACCTTTCGAGGTTAGAGAGGGAATAGACAACATAACAGGCTACGATCTCCAAAGCAGAGCGAGATAGATGGGCATGAATTTGATGGACATAGCTGATCAATAGGAATAGACAAAATCAATCAGAATTTGGTCGATGAAGATAAATGGTATCAGCGAACTTATATCTATATATACATACATAGATAAACCCCATAAAACAAAAATATTTACATAATATGGTTTGAAATAAATACAAACATTTGAAAATTAAAACCCGTAGATATTTGAAATCAATCATCATTATATATATGATCTTATAGTATAGGTTCTATAAACTTAACGTAACAGTAAATGCCAGTATGCAAATCACTTATGTCCATAAACTCATGTACACATCAGGCTAACCATTTATAACTCACGCACATAACTCTAACATGAATGTTAAATAAAACAAAATATATTACTATTTACAATATCATCTATATATTTACTGACCTACACAACCCTTCCCAAACAAGTATATTACTAACTAATTATTTATATTGACTGAACATAAACCATTTTATACTGACGCAATAATGACCTATCTTCAGTGTTGCTGCTAAAATTTGGGCACATTTTCCACATATTCGTTTTGGACTTGGTCTTGATCACGACAATAACAAGCAAAAGAAGCTCGATGAAGTTGTCATAAATGAGACTCAAGGTGCGCAGAATGCTCAAAGCTTATTCTAATTTCATTGGGTGCCTCTCAAAAGCATAAATATGCAAATATACGTGTGCATATGCAATGCTTTAAGTTATATACTTCTTATTTATCGAACTTGTTCAAGTATAAACAATCATGATCACTGGTATATTATTGATCATTGTAATTATCTATTTGTTACAGAATACCACTATTTATATAATCTCTAAATTTAGCTCGTAAAAAAAACAATGACCTATATATTTTGAAACCAACTCATGCCAAATACATGTAAACCTCATAACAGCGAATAAATACTACATATAACTTACTGTGACACAAAACTATATGTATATGGTACTAATATATATATATATATATAAAATAAAGCCGCGAGAATAGAGAAACAATAGGCCAAGCAAAGCACAAATGAAATAATCCAAATATCAACTGACCAAGATTAAACTAGATCTACATATACCTTTAAACAATATACAGCCACATCAAAATATGCCCATCCATAGATATATACAGAAGATGGGAAGAGGGGAGTAGCCGCATGGTCAAGATCTGGACATGGAGAGGATGAAAACATGAAGGCTAGGCTTGGTTGTGGGGTCGGTCATTGGTGGATGATGTGGGCTAGCGTGTCAGCTTCAGGTTGGAGGCAAATGAAGAGGTGAATGGGAATCAGCTAGGAGGTGGGAAGCCTGCTCGGAAATGGTGGAGACGGTCACGACGGAGATGCTTGGGTTTGCGTGCGGTTGAGGCCAGTGATGGACACTGTTCCGGTTGGGTCTGAGGTGGGTTCGGCGAGGACTATGGAGATGCGGCAAGTAGGCGATGGTGGAACGTGACCGAAACGGGGCGGTGGCTGTTGGAGGGTGATGGAGGGACGCGGAGGTGGATCATAGGGCGAGTAGCAGGCTTGGTCGAGGGGAAGTGTAGGCGAAGGCCAGGGGTGCTTGCGTGGGGAAGGAGGCGGTGTAGTGGGTGTCAGGGGTTAGGCAAGAAAAAGAAAAGCAGGTGAGGGAGAGAGAGAGTGTGGAAAGAAGGGGAACACGAGCAGGTTGCTTTTCATTTTTCTCTTTTCAAATCGACAGAAAAAAAAAATGTAGCTAGAGAACGAAAGGGAATAGCAGTGAACGGACCAGATATTAACAATGAAAGTGGGGCAACCAAAAGTCGTACGTGAATATCAAGAAATAATAAAAATTGCGACCATTGGGTTCTGAACGGTGGATAGGTGGAAACAAAAGGTCACGAACGGATACGTACCGATACGAGGCGATTATCGATTCGATAACGAACAGGACTTCAAAATATCAAATTGTATATTCCGCAAAGATCAGCGTGATGATACGATCAAAACGGTATAAAGAAATCAGTGGTACGACCTTCCGATAAAAATCGATATCGGTACCAGAATACTGCTATTTTGCAGAAAATAAGAACGACGGAGCCAAAGATGTCCGAATTTGGAAAAACGACAAACTGAAATCTTGCTCAGAAGATGGTTTAGAATTTTCCTATGTAAAAATATTTTGGTTTTGAAAACATTTTATTTTCACTGCTTTTTAACTGATTAAATTGAAGTGAATTTACGCGCGAAATAAACTTTCATATTTTCGGACGAAAATTGACCAGTTGCTATGCTTAACTAGACGTATTTCAAATATTAAATTTTTATTTCAAAATTTTATCGTTTAAAATTTCACAAAATTTCAACTAATTACGTTATTAAAACAGTTGAAATTTACGGGTCGTTACATTCTCCCCACTCAAAACTTTTCGTCCCCGAAAAGGAACGAGGTAGGAGAATAGAAACAACCAGAAAGAAAAATAGATTTGAAATACAAAATAACAATTAATTTAAACCATATAAATTCAAATTTAAATTAATTGATATTTAATAATTGATTTAATCTGTTTGATTTCACTAAAACCAATCTCAACTATTTCTAAATTCATTATCTTATTATCCAATTATCTTAAATTTACAATTTCTAAAACCATAAATTTGAATAGTCTTTTATTATAATCATATTTCCTTTGACAATTTTAAATTCTTCTTTATTCCAATTACCGTTAAATTTATTCTACTTAATATCTCTAATCACATATATTTAACCATATAAATTTATTTAAACCATATAAATTTCAATTTAAATTAATTTATATTCAATAATTGGTTTAAATTTAAGGTATTCCATAAGTTGATCTTATTTCAATTTATTTATTTACCTTCAAAACAAAATTTATTTTTCAATTATCTCATTATTCTATTTATCTCTATTAACATTTTATAATTAAAATTTAAGTGTATAACATTTATTATAACCACTCAAATCTTATTTATAAATTCAGTTTATATTATATATTATCCAATTACATATTCAACTTCTGAATGATTTAGGTAAGTTGTATTAGAATGCAATTTAGTACTATACAAATAAAATTTTCCAAATTCAATTATTCAAGTTTAAATATTTATTCCAAATTTTGGTTTTATTTATAACTAAAATCATCTTCTAACAAAATTTAAGAATTTGATTTCCGATTAACTTTAAACAATTTAGAGATATATATATAATACATTTATATCAATTCAAATTAAATTTTAAAATAAGATACTTATATATATATAAATCAAATTATACAGAAGAAATTCAAATCAAAATATTTTTCAAAACAAAACCGTAGCAAAGCTACAGAATGGTTTCTCCACTTCGAAACTCGAAAATGAATGTCGATGATGCGGCCGCCATCACCGAGATTATTTTCCAGCGACAAAGAGAAGAGCACTGATTTCAACATTTTAAAATTTTTTTTGAAAACGGTTTCTATTTGAAAATACTTTATATAATATATACTTTAAAATTTTAAAAAAACAAAGTTCGAAATCACCGGAAACTAAATTCTCAAATTTCTGAATTAAATTCATTTCAAATTTCAAATCAATTTATAAACCGTATTTATAAATTTATTTAGAACAATAAATGATAATCAAATATTATCATTTCAAACAAATAATTTAATTAACCTATTAAATTCTAGAAAATTTTACTCATATTTTCACAATATAATCAAACAAATTTGAAAACAATATTGTGTCCGTTTGCTCTGCTCAAGTGTTTTGGAAATCCTATCGATAGCGCTGATCAGACGAATCGATCGAAAACCCCAAATCAACATCAGCAACTCAAACAACACAATATATAAAACATTTTTATATAGATTTACAAATACACTTCCTCGCTTGATGATACAAGAATGGATTCAAAGCAAGGATAGAGATTCAAATTTGATGGACTCAAATCAAAGAGAATTCTGATTCGAAGACAAATTCAAAAGAAAAGATAAGATGATTCAATAACAGAATCGGGAGGTGGATAAACTTATTTAATTTACGGGCAACCTTAACTGGGTCGTCCGTAACTTCAAGAATTAGATCGGTGCTGAATTTCGAGGTAAATCAACACTCGATCTCAAGAGATGGAATTCAAGTATAGCAAGTAATAGATAGCATTGTAAACCGAGGATATAGAAATCTCCGGTAAATTGATGTTATTGTGAAGGAGTTTTCACTCTTTTAACAAATAATTCGAAGATTGGCGAGACCACCGATTCATCGTAAAGGTCATTCGAAGTGGAGTTATGAGGTACTCCGGAATTGAAAGAAGACGAATAGTGAGGGACATGAATGAATTTCGAAACCGAAGGGAACGTTTCAAAATTCGAAAGAATCGAATCAAAACGGAACAGATTGAAACTCAAAAATGAAAGTGATTCTGTAAATACATTTACCCTATATGTTAAGTTTTGCCTAGAGCTACCAAAGCTCTGATACCAACTGTAACGACCCGCCATTTTGGACCATTCGCATCCATTATAAGTGTATAGGTAGACACTCATGCCGAAGTTGAATTGCTCAAAATAACGCGTTGTTAATTTAAATTTGGCAAAACTGAACATATACAGTAAATAAATAATCACAGATCACAGACACAGAGTAATAAGTGCAGCGGAAATAAAAGAGATAGTAGTTCATGAAGCTACTATATGAATATAAAAAAATACATCAGAGTTTACAACAGAAGAGTAATACGATACATCAGAGTTAAACCAGATACAACGGAAGAGTAACAGATACAAATCAGAATACATCACTGGAATCATCGAATATCTGAAAGCTGGATAGATAGCTGGATCTCCAAGCGAAGCTCCAACTCCAAAGGTGAGTCTCGTAAGCTGAACTACTCAGTCTGACCCGAGCATAAAGCAAAAACACAAAACACTCGAGTCAGGATTAACATTCTTATATTAATAAATCCAACTCAAGTGAAATAGCAATTACAATACAAGTAACTCAAAGGATGTTTGGAATAACCATCCTTTAAGGATCCGTTAAACTATCTACTATGTAGTAATGTACGCTAAGTAGATAATGTCTATCAGTAATAATAAGATATCAAAATAGCGTTAAGTCATGGCCCATTCCACCCTTAACACATTTTTATTCCCACAAGCATATACAAGACCGTAGTTTCCCCAAAACCGGAAGTCACCAGAGGGCAATCCATATACTCAAGGTACAAATCAAAATCGTAGTGGTCGCGCATAAATGGAATACAAGTATGACAAGGCACATGAGGCTATACCCAAGATAGTGATACTACCGTTCGCCTGATCCGGGCTGGTGAGAACGCAACGCCGCAGCGCCCGCAACACCGTGAAACAACACTCCCAAAATCAAGGGTGCACCAATCGACAACAAGTATAAGTAGTTCGAAGAAGTGTGTCCACTTGAGGTATCAATCCTCCATTGGCCCGGCACAGCTCCTGTTTTAGTCATTTCCAATTTGACACAAGTGTCAATGCTATCCATTATCGTTCTCTTTCTTCAATCATCACGAACATCATTTCCAACCACTTCATTCTGGATCATCACTCCGCGTATAGTTATTAAAGTGGTTTTCAGTTTAGATAGAGAGTATATCCATAACCGAATTCCGGTCTCTTTAATAACTTCCGTAATTATTACACCGATTGGTCGTTTGTTTAATTCAAAACCAAATCAATTTCAATTTCAAATAGAATTCGTAAATCAACATTTCATTTGTCTTTCAAAACCAATTTCCAATAAATTACGTTTCAAAACTTCCAAATTCACAATTTCAAAATCTTATAATTCAATTTCAATCTTTATTTAAAACAATTCAAATATTGATTCAAGTTCGCAAACAAGTTTCATTCTGAAATCATTTAAATAAATTTAATTGAACATTCAAATCAATTTAAACTCATTTATCAATTTCATTCAATATTCGTTAAGTTACTTTATCATTCAAAACAATTTCTATTAAATTTCCAATTCATTAAGTCAATTCTTAAGTTCAACTTCATTAAATCAAACTTTACAATTTTGAATTTAAACTAAATTCGTCAAATCAATTCTTTCAATTACAAGTCTTACATTAATTCCAAAATATCACATTTTCATTTCTTGTTAAAGAAATTCCATTTCACTTATTTACTTTCTTAAATAATTTTCCAAAACTTACTTAATCAAGAAGGCTCAATTTCAATTATTTACGAAGTAAAATTCACTTATTCAAAAGTTCGATTTTTCTTATTAAAGAATTCAATTCAATTTAATCATTAAATAATTCAATCTTATTTAATTACTAAATAATTCAAAACTTAATTATTAAATAATTTCAAAGTTTAATAATTTCAAACTTAATTATAATTTCAAACTTAATTATTAAATCATTTCAACTTAATTATTAAATCATTTCTCAAATTAAACAACATTCTTTCATCAATTACATTGTTAATATTTTGTTTCAGATTATTAAATATTAACATTTTCCTTCCATTAAAATTCAAATTTCAACTTCATTTCAAAACCATATTATTTATTCACATAAAATCTTCGTTTTATTTTTAAATCAAATTTATTGACCAATCGGGTTTTATTTAATTTTCTATCCTAGGTCAAAGTTCAATTTGGGTATTTATCATTTCAACCCGATTCCAATTCAGTTCAAAATCAAAGCATATCAAAGGGAACTTGCAGTGTGATAACTGGGATGGTGTCAAAGTAAATAAACAAGCAATAACAACAATCAATATCAGTCAACAATCAATTTAAATAATCCCGAAATAACCGTATTAATTCGCATTGTTATTTGTACGAATTAATATAATTATTTCTAGAATCTACACTATCATTTCATGTAGATTAAAGATTATTACATTACAGTTTTTCACTTGTCATCTATTTACAATTTCATACTATGATAAATTTAACACATACATTCAGTGGTTCAAAGTATAATTAAACAAATCCTACGTGTCAATAAATTCAACAGTTAAAGGGATCATATTATACAAATGTCAGTTAATCAAATTTAACAATTAATTATCCTATATCAACTTCAATTTCACACTATTTAACATTTTAACATTAACAATTTAACGTCCAATATAACATCAACAATCAATCAGTTATCATCCAAACTGTATTATCATCGCATAAATAATTAACAGATAATGGTGTCAGATGTCACAGGTGAACTGATACAGGTAATAGCATATATAACGGTGTAATCAACTAACAGCAGCCTATTTCAATTGTCGTTTCAATTGAAATCAGATTTAATAAATAAAAGAACGTTAATCGTGAGTGAGTGCTCACCTTTCGAGGTTAGAGAGGGAATAGACAACATAACAGGCTACGATCTCCAAAGCAGAGCGAGATAGATGGGCACGAATTTGATGGACATAGCTGATCAATAGGAATAGACAAAATCAATCAGAATTTGGTCGATGAAGATAAATGGTATCAGCGAACTTATATCTATATATACATACATAGATAAACCCCATAAAACAAAAATATTTACATAATATGGTTTGAAATAAATACAAACATTTGAAAATTAAAACCCGTAGATATTTGAAATCAATCATCATTATATATATGATCTTATAGTATAGGTTCTATAAACTTAACGTAACAGTAAATGCCAGTATGCAAATCACTTATGTCCATAAACTCATGTACACATCAGGCTAACCATTTATAACTCACGCACATAACTCTAACATGAATGTTAAATAAAACAAAATATATTACTATTTACAATATCATCTATATATTTACTGACCTACACAACCCTTCCCAAACAAGTATATTACTAACTAATTATTTATATTGACTGAACATAAACCATTTTATACTGACGCAAGAATGACCTATCTTCAGTGTTGCTGCTAAAATTTGGGCACATTTTCCACATATTCGTTTTGGACTTGGTCTTGATCACGACAATAACAAGCAAAAGAAGCTCGATGAAGTTGTCATAAATGAGACTCAAGGTGCGCAGAATGCTCAAAGCTTATTCTAATTTCATTGGGTGCCTCTCAAAAGCATAAATATGCAAATATACGTGTGCATATGCAATGCTTTAAGTTATATACTTCTTATTTATCGAACTTGTTCAAGTATAAACAATCATGATCACTGCTATATTATTGATCATTGTAATTATCTATTTGTTACAGAATACCACTATTTATATAATCTCTAAATTTAGCTCGTAAAAAAAACAATGACCTATATATTTTGAAACCAACTCATGCCAAATACATGTAAACCTCATAACAACGAATAAATACTACATATAACTTACTGTCACACAAAACTATATGTATATGGTACTAATATATATATATATATATATATATATATATATATATATATAAAATAAAGCCGCGAGAATAGAGAAACAATAGGCCAAGCAAAGCACAAATGAAATAATCCAAATATCAACTGACCAAGATTAAACTAGATCTACATATACCTTTAAACAATATACAGCCACATCAAAATATGCCCATCCATAGATATATACAGAAGATGGGAAGAGGGGAGTAGCCGCATGGTCAAGATCTGGACATGGAGAGGATGAAAACATGAAGGCTAGGCTTGGTTGTGGGGTCGGTCATTGGTGGATGACGTGGGCTAGCGTGTCAGCTTCAGGTTGGAGGCAAATGAAGAGGTGAATGGGAATCAGCTAGGAGGTGGGAGGCCTGCTCGGAAATGGTGGAGACGGTCACGACGGAGATGCTTGGGTTTGCGTGCGGTTGAGGCCAGTGATGGACACTGTTCCGGTTGGGTCTGAGGTGGGTTCGGCGAGGACTATGGAGATGCGGCAAGTAGGCGATGGTGGAACGTGACCGAAACGAGGCGGTGGCTGTTGGAGGGTGATGGAGGGACGCGGAGGTGGATCATAGGGCGAGTAGCAGGCTTGGTCGAGGGGAAGTGTAGGTGAAGGCCAGGGGTGCTTGCGTGGGGAAGGAGGCGGTGTAGTGGGTGTCAGGGGTTAGGCAAGAAAAAGAAAAGCAGGTGAGGGAGAGAGAGAGTGTGGAAAGAAGGGGAACACGAGCAGGTTGCTTTTCATTTTTCTCTTTTCAAATCGACAGAAAAAAAAAATGTAGCTAGAGAACGAAAGGGAATAGCAGTGAACGGACCAGATATTAACAATGAAAGTGGGGCAACCAAAAGTCGTACGTGAATATCAAGAAATAATAAAAATTGTGACCATTGGGTTCTGAACGGTGGATAGGTGGAAACAAAAGGTCACGAACGGATACGTACCGATACGAGGCGATTATTGATTCGATAACGAACAGGACTTCAAAATATCAAATTGAATATTCCGCAAAGATCAGCGTGATGATACGATCAAAACGGTATAAAGAAATCAGTGGTACGACCTTCCGATAAAAATCGATATCGGTACCAGAATACTGCAATTTTGCAGAAAATAAGAACGACGGAGCCAAAGATGTCCGAATTTGGAAAAACGACAAACTGAAATCTTGTTCAGAAGATGGTTTAGAATTTTCCTATGTAAAAATATTTTGGTTTTGAAAACATTTTATTTTCACTGCTTTTTAACTGATTAAATTGAAGTGAATTTACGCGCGAAATAAACTTTCATATTTTCAGACGAAAATTGACCAGTTGCTATGCTTAACTAGACGTATTTCAAATATTAAATTTTTATTTCAAAATTTTATCGTTTAAAATTTCACAAAATTTCAACTAATTACGTTATTAAAACAGTTGAAATTTACGGGTCGTTACATACTGATAAATAAAGTAAATCCTTAAAGGCTATATGCAAAAATATATATGGATGCAACTGATTGTATTTGAGTGTACATGTGCATGTGTGTCAGTACAAAATAATGTATATATATATATATATATATGTGTGTGTACTAATTATTTCTGTAAGACTTATATATACATATATGTATGCTAATCAAATACTAGAGTTCAAATCAGTAAAATAAAATACACAAATATATTTTTAAATTATAAACAGAAAGAAAAGAATAAAGATATAAAAGGAGTAATCCTTTTATAAATAAATAAAGGAAGTACATACCATTTAAGTGAAAGCTAAAAATAGAAAATAATATAAAACAGCGATATGTTTTGTATAGGCAGAATTAGGAAGAATACTTGATATATATATATATATATATAATAACCAATGGAAATCAAGTCACACTTTTAGCATGATAGTAGACAAGAGGAAAAGTATTTTCTGGAAAAGCAAAATTTCTGAAAATAACCAAAAGAATATAACCACTTTTCTCTTCACAAACTTAAGCCGGGGAGGGTAAGATTTTGGGTTTAGATAAAATGCAAATGGCATGATTTCTGATGGGCAAAAATGTCTTTAGCTAGTACCTTAAACCCTAAGAAAGACCCTGCATAAATAAGCAATGATATGAGGAACCTCCTCTTCTCCTCGGATAGCTATTGAGAAAAATATATATATTATATAAATATAAAACAAGTGAAGAAAAGTGTTTGAGGGCAGAAGCTTACCAATCAACTAGGAAGTGAAAGAGAGCTAGGTGAGAAAACTCACTCATAAAAATCTAAGGCACTAAGTCCTAATGTAGGCAGCCAGTTTATAAGTTAATTTTTCTTAAAAATGTATTTTCATATGTGATTTTCTATCTGTGTTTTCAGAGATTAAAAATGTTTTGATTTTTAACTAGTTGTTCTGCTTGTTTTATTATATGAAAGTTCTAGGTATTATTAGTATATATATATTTTAAAAACCCAGACCTCTCTGATATGTTAATGTTTAGAAACATAAGTAAATACCCAGAGAATCAAATGTTGAATATAGGCAATTAGTGTTGGCTTTGGCTCAACCCAGAAAAATATAAACATGTGAGCTGCAATATACTTATGTATAAGTGCTGAGGCTTGAGACAAAAAGGAATTAGGGGTGCAATAGGATTGCCTATGTGCTGATGCTCCTGATTCAATGAAAATATATAAATATTCATACACATAGAAAATAAATTTTGTGATTCAGTAAAACTTGGTCATTCTGAGTTTAACTAAAGCACAGATGTTTGCAAAAAGAAAAACTCTCTCAAAAGCCATAAGCCAATGTTAGTTGTCTATACCCCTTTTTAAAAAAATGCAAGAATATATATATATAGGCAGAATCTATTTAATAGACACATTTCACTTAATTGCCTGTTTGCCTCTGTTTGGTTATGAATGATGTGGAATGCCATGACATGGATGTTTGTCTTAGTGAAATGATTCACTGAATGGTTTAGTCATGAAAAATCAAAAGTGTTATTATTAACTTAAACCTAATTAGGAAATGGGGGTCAAGAGCACTGCAGGAATGACTTGTGTTCTTGAGTAATACAAGTTGACACATGGCTTGTTTAAGTCCTGAGATCTTTGTGTAATGGAGTGAATTAGTCCATTACAGTGTGTCCATTGATTCATTTAATTGCAGATGAGACCAAGCTAGATAAATATATCAATGTAAGAGAATTTGATATAAAGAGGAACTAGAGTTTTCCTGGAATGAAATCTGAGTAGGGAATAAATGATTTAATTCATTTTGGTGATTTCTCTGTTTTGTATGGATGCTTATTTGATTTATGACTGTGTTGTATGAATGTATGAATGTACCATATCATTTTGAGGTTTCTGGAAAGGCAGACTTAAGTGTGCACCTGCACACTGACACAGAACATGCACACATGACTTATTTGTTTCATATAGGCAGAGTTATATACATATATACATGTTTCAACTTTAACTTGATTTATAAACAGTTTTAGTGGATTTTCTCATACCAGACATGTGTCTGACCCTAGTGTGCTAATGGCATATGGGGTGTCTCATTTAATATGGGGCAGCTTCAAATGCATTTTCAGGGACTGCAGCAACTAAGTAGGAGTAGGAGCAAGGCTTTGAGAAGAAGATATTAGCATGCTAAAACTAATTAGATAAGAGCCTAAATGATGAAATCTGCATGTATTGATATTTTTAAATTGCCACTTGTATTAAGTACTGAATGTTGGATGGATATTTTGCTAAATGTTTTGATAAGGAATTGTCTTGTAATTGGGGTTTATATATTTAGTGATTATCGAAAAGTTAAAGAAGCTAACCTATGATTTTTGTAACCAAATCAGAGTAAGAACTCCATGATAAAAAGGGTGGTTACATTTGAGTCTTTGAAAAGGGTTGAGTTTTCGGAAATCTGGATAGATGAGTCTCAGTAAACTATATGATTCATTCATCCATCATAACAATTGCATACAAGAGTTGATAGGCATAGGGAAAATGTATTTATGTGTCTGCAATGTTTCCCTAATTCAATTTGTTATACAAAAAATGTTTTATACCTTGTTTTTGGAATAAAGGAAAAGTCTGTAATATAGGAGTTAAAAACCATGTCCATAACAGTTGGATAAATATATATGTACATTTAAACATGTTTTGTTCAGATATTAGCACACCAGTTATCCTTGTATTTTTAGCATGAATCTGGATTCCTTTTCATTAAGGCTTTGATCAAAAATGCATTTTTAAGACCCTAAGAGTTATACCAGAACAAAGAGTCTGGTTGAATTATGTTTTTTCTGGGTACCATGGTCTCAGGAAACTCACTCATGTTTGCATTCCATTTAGCTTAGCACCATGGCATCAAAGAATCAAGCTTTTGAAATATGATATCTCACTTAAAAATATTCCAGAAAAGATATTGTACTATAGGCAGATTTTATAAGAAAAATCAAACATGGATAATTGTAACGATACGGATTTTCGCGTTCGAAAATCGACATCCATACTTTACATCGTACTCGAATGCCGTAGATTCGACCGTTCAAATCCGAGTCGCCGGAGCTTATAACACAATTAAGTAAATAACACAGCGGAAGAAAAAGAATAATACATTGATATACAATATCTGATACAACAGAGTGATACAATGAATATCAATATACATCAGAGATATGATACAAGAAATAGTAGCGGAAAAGAAAACGATAACATCAACAGCGGATAGATTGTCTCCAATAGAATGCTCCAATCCATAGCTAGCGAAAAGCAAGGTCAGTCATCCAAGGACTGACTAGCTCCAGATAATCTACTCAACCTGAATATCTGAAAACCCCAACTCTAGACTGCTCGTGTAGAAAATTATGAGCACCCAGAGTTTAGGAAAGGAACAATAAACTCTGAGTCAGTCGTGGGACTGGTGTGAGCAACAAAAATAGTTTATCTTTAAAACAAAGTAAGATTGAATTTCGCAATGCTTTTGGAAAATGAAACTACCATAAGGCCTCCCGCCACACACACAATGCATACGCAGAATTGGAGGAGATTTCTCCTTATGATAGTAAAAGATGCTTACTACGCAAAATCAAATCATTTTTGATATTATTATTAGTGCATAGTGAAGAAAACATTTCGAAAGTATAATATTAATCTTAGTCAGCATAGGCATTTCATGTTATGCCTACTATAGCTACTATGTTCAATAGCAGGTTACCGCCATATTCCATAGCAGGTAATACAACTAAAACCGTACAAGGCTCGTATTGTTACTTTGGATTTTCCAACAAATGGTCAGGCTAAGGAACTTCCTATGCTACGAAGGAACGCCTCTGGCGGGAAGCTCCGAGAGACAAACTGCTCTCTGCCAAACAAGGCCGGCTACCCCCCTTCCTGGGGAATATACAAAACCTCAGATATGCCACCCCCGGTCCTTTGGGACCTTTATCCGAGAGCTCTCGATAACCAACATCACACATAATAAATAAAGTGTGTCCACATGAGTAAGTATCTAGGCTCCACACCATGATATTACCCTTTTCCAGAAGGAATGGTCATACCCTAGGGAAGCTACCCCTGAAACCGTGCCGCACAATTCCTGTTTCGACCATTACCGGTTTGTGAGGTTCGACGAAGTCTCGTCCACAAAGCTACGCTTTTTCACAAAGCCACGCTTTGGGTCAACAGATGATCAAAGAAATGATCACCTAGATAAATGATCAAACAAATGATCGTATCACAAATGATCAAACAATGATCATCACACAACAACACTCAACATTACCAAATTGGGAATATATCGCTGATAAATTTCAACTACATAACCTCTGAGCTCGTACGTCTCAGAGAAGGGTGTTAAGCTAAGAGAATAAATTCTCTGCCACCAACAGAAATGTATTTGAAAGAAATCGGCTTTATATCTCAAAGTGTAATGTCAGACATGTAACCATACAAGTCTGTTCCGGGTTCGAACAGAACCGAAGGTACTTCTTACGAAGCCCTTGCAAATCCGGGTATTCACAATCCCGATCGGACTTCCCATCACATAGGAAATCTCTATACCGGCGCGATTCAGTGCAGAGACAATCGACGAGTTATCCTTTCGTTCTTGTGAATATCCGGTCTTCACCACCGGTCTTCACCACCGGTCTTCAAATTCTATCCATATACGACGTATCACTATTCGGAATGGGTTATATGACACAATTGTCTTTTCCCGGCTAACCCGAATAGTGAGCGTAATATTTAAAAATACATGGATATTGGGATTTCAATTAAGTCACAACTTATTACCCAAACTTCTCTTTTCAAATGGTTTAACAAATTACCATTTTCAAATCTTTAAACGAAAAGATTCATTCATAGATTTTCCAAATCAATTTCCATTTCAATTTAACTCGTTAAATCTTTAAATCAAAGATTTAACTTATAGCTTTCAAAACAATTTCATTTCGAACGGTTTAAATAAATCACCATTTAAATATGTTAAAAATAAACAGATTTAATTCATAGCTTTCAAAAAGAATTCATTCATAACTTGGAAAACCATTTTTCAATTCAATCTTGAAATTCCTTTAATTAAACTGGAATTTCATTTCTTATCTGAAATCTTTTATCATTTGAAAACAACCAGTTTCATTTCAGAAAATCTGATTCATTCATACGAGTTGAAATCCTTGGGTTAAATTCAAATTCCCAAAATTATACTTTTAAAATGGTTTAACTTCATATAAACACATTTATAACATTTTTAACCGTAATTTCCAAACATGGAATTCAATTTCCGAATTATTTTGAATTCAAATTCAAATTAAATTATTTAAATTGGAAATTTAATTAAGTTATTTAAAATAAATTTTATCTTAAAAACTCCATTTCAAAAGCTTTTCATTTTAAACCCAAATTTCTAATTTCAAAATCAATTGAAATTAAAATTTCAATTTCAAAAAAACATCAAATTTAAATCATCTGTGACTTAACCAATTTCCTTGTGGAATCCATATTCGTGTGTGTAAGAGTGTAGTCCAGGGGTTTAACACAATAGTGCAACACAATGAATCATCACAGATCAAAATACAGGATATAGTTGATAAGCGATATAAATTATAACGCTTATCATTCATGCACAGACCATAGATATATAAATATCACAGGTAATAAATTACATCACAGATAATTTATCACAGACCACAACATAAATCAGGGTGTATCACAAAGCATCATATGTCAGGGATATCAAACAATTAAATCATCCAATACAATCTAAACATCCATAGATAAGACCACTTTAATTATCTGATTGATTCAAATCAGATTAATTTTCTATGAATAAATTTACTAGTCATGGTAAATTAATAATCAATTGATTACAAAACATTTAATAAATTATCTTTTGATTAATCATTAATTAACCTCTAATTAATAATTAATTCTCAATTAATTACAACAACTAATTAATTACTCCTTAAATAATAAGTATTTCTTAATCACTTTCATTAATTAATTTACAATAATTAATTATCTTAATAAATTAACCCTTAATGGTTAACTAATTAACTCTAAATTTCTAAATTAATTAATCCAAATCATTAATTAATTAAATTAGTTAATTATTCATTTTAATTAACTTAATAATCACAAATCCTTAAATCTTCATTATTTAAAGGATTAAACATTTTCCTATTAATGATCCAATTCTTATTTACAAATGCATTTTAAACATTTCACCTTTGCATTCACTTTTACATTCCATTTCAAATTTAGATTCAATATAATTACAAATTTAACTTAGCAAAATTTAACACACTTTAAAATCTACTCTAAACATTTAAAAGTTGTTAAAACATTTTATTTTTATAAAACTTATATTTATTTAAAACTATGGAGACAAAACTTTAATTTGAATCCATCTCACATTTTGTTTTAAACTCTGTTTTAAAACCCTGTTCTTAAATTTTAAATTTTTTAAAACTGACAGGCTTTAAAACTGGCAACACCAACCTAACCCGAGACTACCCAAAATTTCTTCGAGTCGAATACACAAAATCTTCGGGCCTCACCCTCAATTAACTCGAGATAACTCGAAACTGCTACAACCCAAAATCCTCAGCGTCCACCTGAAACACACACGCACCGTGCATATGCACGGTGGCTCTGGCTGCCAGCGATCATCAACGTTGATCGCGACATATCAGAAATCGACTCCGCATCCTTCTCTGATCATCAAATCGCGACCAACACCCTGGAATCAAAATCGAGCGCCACTTCCAAAGCCTGGAACTAACAGGACAATATCAACCCAAACTGAAAACGCCACGTCTTCTAAATTCCGACCATCTGAAAGTCAACCCCTCCGGCCTCGACTTCCCCTACGCGTCTACTACCATTCCCCAAAAACTCGTCGAACTCGATCAACTCTCCGCGCCATGGTGATTGATTTTTCCTAACTTAATAAAACTAGGGTTCTAGACTTCTAATGGCGACCACCACCTCCCCACTGACCTATAACACCATCAGGCAATTTTGCCGAAGTCTCCGATCGTTCTTCCATCTCCAGAAAGAATTACAACTCTCCAGATCGACTTTATCACCAGAGAAGCCCAAAAACTCGATTTCCAGACATCAAAAAGTAACACATCCAATGTTACATTAAAAATTATAAATTTGTTATTAAAAATCATATCTTCCATAGACGATTTCAGGTATATAATTATATCAACAAATTACAAGATTTGATTTTTAACTAAACTCAAACTCCTCTGTGATTTCTTTGTTTCCAGATAATAATTTCTAACTATAATTCTTGCAGTTATTTTTAAAGCTTAGTTAAGTTTAAAACAACCAACTTTGTTTTAAATACTTAAGCCAAAATGAAATTAAAGTGTGAAGTATTTCTGAAGTTAGATCTAAGTTTAAATCCCTGGAACATTAAAACAGAGATGGTCACAGGCATTATCTAACATACTCACAAGTTTACAGAGGCTTAAAAACCATCATACAAACATATTTTCAAGCATACATCACAAGTTACTTCAATCATAGGTCGTATGCATCAAAACGAAGAGATGTCTCATGTTAACAGTTTAAAGGCAGAGACTTATCTAAGATCAGAGAAGTTTTAGTATCAACAGATATGCACACATACATAAGTTCACAAAGCATTGCACATACACATACATATAGACAAACATAATCACAGAAATTCTCAGAGTATTTAAGTTTTAGTTTAAAAGTTTACTCACAGTTGTTTGGGAAGATGAACAGAGCATCTTGTTGGAACAGGCTTTGAGAAATTTGCTTGCTAAAGATCTTCTTTGATCTTTGATAAATCTGGTTTGAATTGGGTAGATTGTTGTTGTTGTTTAAGCTTGAAGTTTTAAAGATGTTACTTTTGTTTTTCTCAGTTTTTGAAATGGAACGAAGAGAAATGAAGAGTTGATATGTATAAAAGAAATGAAGTAGATAGGGTAAGAAAATTTGTACAGGTGATATGGTTTGTTTGTACAATATGATAAAATATTGTTTGTTCATTATGCAGATCTCGGCTATGCAGATTTTTGTGGTGGCTGATATATTTTCTTATGTACAAAAACATGCTGAAGGTGCTTTCATTAAATGCTAGAGGTATGTTGCATTTATTACCTTAGTCCTTTATGTCTTCTTTCTTGTTAATTGTTTTATAGGCTTCATAGATATTGATATTTTTATTTTGTTTCTTATTTTAGTTTGTACATAGATGAACAGAATGTTGTCTTATATATTACTACACATACATATTTACTTGATTCATATTTGTCTACACTTATTCATTTTTAAATGTATTTCTTTTTATGGGTGCAGCCTGTTTTGTAGATATTTTATTTTCTCTTTTTATCTTGCCTACACTTGCCTTAATTATCTTTTTCTATTTCCAATTACATATGTATTTCTTACTTTATACTCTAAACAATTTCTATTTTAATTACGTTGTTTATTTTTAACTTTAATACTTATTATCTTATATCTCTCTCTATATTTTTATATGTTGTTAAAATTTCTCTAATGTATTCACTTTATATTTTTAATTTATAAACTCAAATTATTATTAACCATCAATCCTAATCTTTATTATTATTTATTATTATTAAACCATTTATTTACAATTTAAATTCAAGTCAAATATATTCTATATATTTATTATAAAATCCATTTACTTGAAATTTAAATTCAAATATATATATACTTATATATAAAATTTCAAATTTACTCATATATCATATATACATATATGTTCACATATATATACAATATTTAAATTTAAATGATTTAATATATTTTAATTTGGATTCGGGGAAACTCGAATCAATTTATCAATAAATATTGAAATTTTTATTCAAAAATTTATTTAATTATCAATTTAAACTAAATAAAAATCTAGGGTCGTTACAAATTTCCCCCCTTAAAAGAATTTCGTCCTCGAAATTCGCAGGCACGAAAACAACACAGAGATAGACAGATTCGATCTCCTATAATTCCTCAAACTTAAGATATGAATTCTAAACTCAAGTCGGAATATCTCAGAATACATACCAATTTGTCCCTCTTCGGACTTTGGTATTCACAAGAACTTATAATAGAATTTCAAATTTAGTTTCAAACGATATCGTTTTATCGATTCAATTCAATTTAGCCTCATATTCTATTAATCGATTTAATTCAATTTAAAATTTCCAATTTATATTCATTAAAGTTTAAATCGAAAAGCTGATAAGAAATCGATGAAGATACAAAGTAAGGATTTTCAACAACGATTCGTAGAGCCATCATCACACTGAAACTTCTTCTTGTAGCTGGTACGAAGCAATCAAAAGAATTTGGAAACGAATCAAAGGAGATTAATAAGAAAGTTGTTTCCACTGTTGCAGGGTATGACTATTTATAGTCATATTTTCTTGTCCCCTATCTCGTCCTCTTCTTGCACTCATACTCACTATCGGTGGATAGTAAGAGAATTTACTGAGACGTTTAAACGGATATCTTAGGGATACACTCATTCTAGGGATACTTCACCCTAACTCTAATGAGTTACTTAACGTGTTATACTCCTGAGCTAAAGTTCAACCTTAGCTCTGATACCAAATGTAACGATACGAAAACAGCGGTCACAACCGGTAGGCTTTGCAACCATCCCGGCCCCACCGTGGCTCACACTGGCACCTCGCATTTACTTTTACGGCCAGCCTCTCGACTGTCACGGCCTCTGCCTAACCAACCCATCCCTCACAGGGACATGTAGGGGTAAGAGTCCCCCGTTCGCCACCAAACCGCGAAGCGAGAACACCCTATCATGCTGTAATATAGCAAATGCGATCCATATACGACGTATCATTATTCGGAATGGGTTATATGACACAATTGTCTTTTCCCGGCTAACCCGAATAGTGAGCGTAATATTTAAAAATACATGGATATTGGGATTTCAATTAAGTCACAACTTATTACCCAAACTTCTCTTTTCAAATGGTTTAACAAATTACCATTTTCAAATCTTTAAACGAAAAGATTCATTCATAGATTTTCCAAATCAATTTCCATTTCAATTTAACTCGTTAAATCTTTAAATCAAAGATTTAACTTATAGCTTTCAAAACAATTTCGTTTCGAATGGTTTAAATAAATCACCATTTAAATCTGTTAAAAATAAACAGATTTAATTCATAGCTTTCAAAAAGAATTCATTCATAACTTGGAAAACCATTTTTCAATTCAATCTTGAAATTCCTTTAATTAAACTGGAATTTCATTTCTTTCTGAAAGCTTTTATCATTTGAAAACAACCAGTTTCATTTCAGAAAATCTGATTCATTCATACGAGTAGAAATCCTTGGGTTAAATTCAAATTCCCAAAATTATACTTTTAAAATGGTTTAACTTCATATAAACACATTTATAACATTTTTAACCGTAATTTCCAAACATGGAATTCAATTTCCGAATTATTTTGAATTTAAATTCAAATTAAATTATTTAAATTGGAAATTTAATTAAGTTATTTAAAATAACTTTTATCTTAAAAACTCCATTTCAAAAGCTTTTCATTTTAAACACAAATTTCTAATTTCAAAATCAATTGAAATTAAAATTTCAATTTCAAAAAAACATCAAATTTAAATCATCTGTGACTTAACCAATTTCCTTGTGGAATCCATATTTGTGTGTGTAAGAGTGTAGTCCATGGGTTTAACACAATAGTGCAACACAATGAATCATCACAGATCAAAATACAGGATATAGTTGATAAGCGATATAAATTATAACGCTTATCGTTCATGCACAGACCACATATATATAAATATCACAGGTAATAAATTACATCACAGATAATTTATCACAGACCACAACATAAATCAGGGTGTATCACAAAGCATCATATGTTAGGGATATCAAACAATTAAATCATCCAATACAATCTAAACATCCATAGATAAGATCACTTTAATTATCTGATTGATTCAAATCAGATTAATTTTCTATGAATAAATTTACTAGTCATGGTAAATTAATAATCAATTGATTACAAAACATTTAATAAATTATCTTTTGATTAATCATTAATTAACCTCTAATTAATAATTAATTCTCAATTAATTACAACAACTAATTAATTACTCCTTAAATAATAAGTATTTCTTAATCACTTTCATTAATTAATTTACCATCATTAATTATCTTAATAAATTAACCCTTAATGGTTAACTAATTAACTCTCAATTTCTAAATTAATTAATCCAAATCATTAATTAATTAAATTAGTTAATTATTCATTTTAATTAACTTAATAATCACAAATCCTTAAATCTTCATTATTTAAAGGATTAAACATTTTCCTATTAATGATCCAATTCTTATTTACAAATGCATTTTAAACATTTCACCTTTGCATTCACTTTTACATTCCATTTCAAATTTAGATTCAATATAATTACAAATTTAACTTAGCAAAATTTAACACACTTTAAAATCTACTTTAAACATTTAAAAGTTGTTAAAACATTTTATTTTTATAAAACTTATATTTATTTAAAACTATGGAGACAAAACTTTAATTTGAATCCATCTCACATTTTGTTTTAAACTTTGTTTTAAAACCCTGTTCTTAAATTTTAAATTTTTTAAAACTGACAGGCTTTAAAACTGGCAACACCAACCTGACCCGAGACTACCCAAAATTTCTTCGAGTCGAATACACAAAATCTTCGGGCCTCACCCTCAATTAACTCGAGAAAACTCGAAACTGCTACAACCCAAAATCCTCAGCGTCCACCTGAAACACACATGCACCGTGCATATGCACGGTGGCTTCGGCTGCCAGCGATCATCAACGTTGATCGCGACATATCAGAAATCGACTCCGCATCCTTCTCCGATCATCAAATCGCGACCAACACCCTGGAATCAAAATCGAGCGCCACTTCCAAAGCCTGGAACTAATAGGACAATATCAACCCAAACTGAAAACGCCACGTCTTCTAAACTCCGACCATCTGAAAGTCAACCCCTCCGGCCTCGACTTCCCCTACGCGTCTACTACCATTCCCCAAAAACTCGTCAAACTCGATCAACTCTCCGGGCCATGGTGATCGATTTTGCCTAACTTAATAAACTAGGGTTCTAGACTTCTAATGGCGACCACCACCTCCCCACTGACCTATAACACCATCAGGCAATTTTGCCAAAGTCTCCGATCGTTCTTCCATCTCCAGAAAGAATTACAACTCTCCAGATCGACTAGATCACTAGAGAAGCCCAAAAACTCGATTTCCAGACATCACAAAGTAACACATCCAATGTTACATTAAAAATTATAAATTTGTTATTAAAAATCATATCTTCCATAGACGATTTCAGGTATATAATTATATCAACAAATTACAAGATTTGATTTTTAACTAAACTCAAACTCCTCTGTGATTTCTTTGTTTCCAGATAATAATTTCTAACTATAATTCTTGCAACTATTTTTAAAGCTTAGTTAAGTTTAAAACAACCAACTTTGTTTTAAATACTTAAGCCAAAATGAAATTAAAGTGTGAAGTATTTCTGAAGTTAGATCTAAGTTTAAATCCCTGGAACATTAAAACAGAGATGGTCACAAGCATTATCTAACATACTCACAAGTTTACAGAGGCTTAAAAACCATCATACAAACATATTTTCAAGCATACATCACAAGTTACTTCAATCATAGGTCGTATGCATCAAAACGAAGAGATGTCTCACGTTAACAGTTTAAAGGCAGAGACTTATCTAAGATCAGAGAAGTTTTAGTATCAACAGATATGCACACATACATAAGTTCACAAAGCATTGCACATACACATACATATAGACAAACATAATCACAGAAATTCTCAGAGTATTTAAGTTTTAGTTTAAAAGTTTACTCACAGTTGTTTGGGAAGATGAACAGAGCATCTTGTTGGAACAGGCTTTGAGAAATTTGCTTGCTAAAGATCTTCTTTGATCTTTGATAAATCTGGTTTGAATTGGGTAGATTGTTGTTGTTGTTTAAGCTTGAAGTTTTAAAGATGTTACTTTTGTTTTTCTCAGTTTTTGAAATGGAACGAAGAGAAATGAAGAGTTGATATGTATAAAAGAAATGAAGTAGACAGGGTAAGAAAATTTGTACAGGTGATATGGTTTGTTTGTACAATATGATAAAATATTGTTTGTTCATTATGCAGATCTCGGCTATGCAGATTTTTGTGGTGGCTGATATATTTTCTTATGTACAAAAACATGCTGAAGGTGCTTTCATTAAATGCTAGAGGTATGTTGCATTTATTACCTTAGTCCTTTATGTCTTCTTTCTTGTTAATTGTTTTATAGGCTTCATAGATATTGATATTTTTATTTTGTTTCTTATTTTAGTTTGTACATAGATGAACATAATGTTGTCTTATATACTACTATACATACATATTTACTTGATTCATATTTGTCTACACTTATTCATTTTTAAATGTATTTCTTTTTATGGGTGCAGCCTGTTTTGTAGATATTTTATTTTCTCTTTTTATCTTGCCTACACTTGCCATAATTATCTTTTTCTATTTCCAATTACATATGTATTTCTTACTTTATACTCTAAACAATTTCTATTTTAATTACGTTGTTTATTTTTAACTTTAATACTTATTATCTTATATCTCTCTCTATACTTTTATATGTTGTTAAAATTTCTCTAATGTATTCACTTTATATTTTTAATTTATAAACTCAAATTATTATTAACCATCAATCCTAATCTTTATTATTATTTATTATTATTAAACCATTTATTTACAATTTAAATTCAAGTCAAATATATTCTATATATCTATTATAAAATCCATTTACTTGAAATTTAAATTCAAATCTATATATACTTATATATAAAATTTCAAATTTACTCATATATCATATATACATATATGTTCACATATATATACAATATTTAAATTTAAATGATTTAATATATTTTAATTTGGATTCGGGGAAACTCGAATCAATTTATCAATAAATATTGAAATTTTTATTCAAAAATTTATTTATTTATCAATTTAAACTAAATAAAAATCTAGGGTCGTTACAAATTTCCCCCCTTAAAAGAATTTCGTCCTCGAAATTCGCAGGCACGAAAACAACACAGAGATAGACAGATTCTGTGATATCCCGGAATTTTGGCAATATCAATTTAATAATCTTTATAAATAATTAAATTGATTTGTTGATTTATTTTATAAATTGACAAGTTTATTCATTTTAAAAGGTTAATAACATTTTAATTGGCAAGTTTATTTCTTTAAAAACTAATAACATTTTTAATTTGGGAATATCTTTTCTAACAATTTTAAATTGGGAAGATTTATCTTTCTAAAACTTATATATAAATGTTTTATATTTATAATGTATATATATAGGTATATATATTATAAATAGGGAGTCTTTTAAAACTATGTTTTCAAATTATAATATATATGTATATATATATATTGTGATTTGGAGTTATGTATTAAATTCAATATAGTAATTATCAAAGCTAATGTTAAAAGTATTTCCATTTAGAATATATATAATTGTATATATTGAAATAGAAAGAATATTGAATTTAAATTTAATAAAGTATTTTCAAACTTTAATATTTATATAATTTGTAATTTGGAAATTTGTAATTTAACTTAATACTTTTGAAAATGATATTTATGATTTAAATAACAAGAATAATTTCTTATTTAAAAATATATATGTAAGCATAAGTTTAAATAAGATTTAAATAAGAAGTTCATTTATTTTAATAATCTTTTCTCTTTTAAAATTCAAAATGGTTTGTAAAAATATATATATAGTTAAGCTCAATTTCTCAAGCATATATAAATATGTTATGAATATTTGATTAAAGTATAAGTTACTTAAATAATAGTTTTCACATTTGTATATTTTTATAGGAATGTAAAAGCTTAATTATAAAAAGACAAATATATCATTTTATACATATAAATATTTCATAAATACATATGTATTACTTAAATAAATTAATAAAAACAAGAATTTACACTTGTAAGCTTTTAAAGATGGTTTAGAGACACTTGTAAATCTTTGAGCATATGTGTAAGTTAACTAAAAGGGACAAGTGGCTTAATTTATCTTTTTGGAAATTAAAGTCATAAATAAATAATATAGGAAAGAAGAAAATCTGTTTTCACTTTCAGTTAAGACTATCTTCTTCTTTCTCCACTAATACAATTCGAATCAAAATGCTAAGAAAAATGAAAGACCTGAAAATCAAAAGAAAACCTGGAAACTAAAATTCAAAGCAAAAGGAGTTAATCTGGAAATGAATCAGAGGCAAGCAACTTCATCAATTCAAATGCAAGATGTAAACTTCAACATGCAATTCAGATTTCAATAGCAACTAAATTTAAAGATCAACATCAAGTTTAAATTCAACAAAGCAAAAAGAAATCAAATTTGAAAATCTGGAAAAGCCTGGAAAACAGCTTCTATTCTCTGTTCTCTGACATATCTGGTGAGTAAACTTTAAACTTAAAAACAGTTTTAAAAATCTGTTATGATGGATGCATGTGATGGATGTTTTGTGTAAAGTGTGTTACTTAGTATATGATGGATGCATGTGATGGATGTTTTGTGTAAAGTGTGTTACTTAGTATATGATATGAATGCATGCTTAAATATCTGAAATGTATGTATGTCTGTATATATACAAAATCTGTCTCTCTGTTTATAAGTTCTGGTGAGTAACAAATGTTTTTAAAATATAAATATATAGTTGTTTACTTGATCATCTTCAGATATAAATATGCCTGTGGAGATGTTTTAAGCTCTGTGAACATATATGTAAATGTTTGTGTTATGGTCTGGATATTCTCTAGTTTCAATTCCAGGTTCTAAACCTATTCACAAATCAAACACTCATGATTTCATCTTCATTGTACCTGAGTTTTAGAGCTATATAGGTTGTTATATCTTAGAATACAAACTGGTTTAAGTATAAACAACTTGAGTTGCATCTGGAACAAAGAAAAATACAGAGTACACTTAAAAAGTTAAAATCCAACCATCAAAATTCTTAGATTCAGGCATATGAATCGATTTCTTATACTTAAATATGATTTTTAAAAACAAATTTTATAATTTTAGAATAAGCAAAAAAAGAGCAGTTTGGGTTTACCTGTGTTAAGAAATTCGAGTTGCCTCGGTCGATCTAGGGGACTGGAAGTGTCGAGTTTCCTCCAATGGGTAGAGGAGTGATCGGTTGAGCTCAGAAAAATATTGGATGGCAGTAATTTTCATCGTGGTGGCAGCGGTGACGTTTTCGTGTCCAGAGCCCTAGTTTTTGATAGGCTTAGAAAATTTGTCGTCGTGACTTTTGTGGGGAATCGAGTGCAATGAAACACTGGGATATGGTGGCGAGGGAGTTCGTCGAGGTGTGTATGAATTTTCACGTCGCCTGATGGTAGGGGTCGCCGGGACGAGGAGGTTTTGGCCAGAGTTGTTTACCAGGAGGAGTTCGAGAGTGTTCGATTTTGGTTGGAGCTTCGTGGCGCAGTTTTGTGGGTCGGAGTTGTCTTGGTGGTGGTTCGCCGAGGTGTCTGGAGGATCACCAGAGGTAGTGGCGGCGGGAACTACGTGTGCACGTGCACGAGCTTGTTCGTGTGCATCTGGAGTTTTGAATTGGGGAAGAAGGCTGGAACGCGAGTTTCCATCGGGGTTTTGAGTTTTTTCTCGAAGCAGGAAATGGGTTAGGGGATACTCGGTTTCATTCGAGTATTTAGAAGATGGACGCGAGATTCTGAGGGGTTTTCGCGAGTTTGGTTTGTTTACTCGGAGCTGACGTGGGTTTTGTTAAGGGTTGTTCGAGTTTCTTTTCAAAGCTTGAATTCGTTCGAGTTTAACAGTTTTAAAATTGAAGTTTCAAAAGGATTTTAAAATTCAACAGTAATGTTTTAAAAGTTTAAACGAAAGTTAAACAAGTTTTTACTTATGAACTAAATTTGTTTCAAGTTAAGTTTCAAACAAGTTTTTATATTTTAAAATATGAAAGTTTTAAAATAGAATAAGTTTTAAAGATTTAAAGGTTTAATTTAAAATGTGTTTAATAATTTTGATTTCTAAATCTTATATTTTTAATTTAATTAAGGTTTAATGATTAAGATATAGTAATCAATTAAAATAAGAATTGTCTTAAGTATTCAAAATGTTGATTTAATTAAAGTTAATTAAATTTGAAAAGGAAATTTAGATAAATTAAATTATTTTAATTATCAAGTGTTATTGGTAAATAATTGATTTAATTAAGATAATAGTTTCTTAATTAAGAATCTTTAATATAGTAAGTTAAGAATCATTTAATTAAATTTACATGATTAAGTTTAATTAATTAATTTGTGATTAATTAGAGATAATCATTTATAAATTAATTTAGTATAATTACTTGTTGAAGTAATTAAGGAATAATTACTGGATGTAATTTAGTAAAGATAAATATTTAATAAAGTAATTAGAGGATAATTATTTTATGAAAGTAATTAAATAAGAAGTGATTAAGGTTAATTACTTAGTGTTATTAAATTAAGTTAATTAAAGGATTAAGATTAATTATAATGTAATTAATTATTTGTGAAGGTAATTAATTAAAGTAATTAATTGATGGAATTAATTAAGGGAAGTTAATTACTGGATTATATTAATCAAAGGTGATTAATAATTATGGATTAATTAAGAATAATTACTTAATGTAATTAATAAATAATTAAAGATGTAATTAGGGATCATTAGTTATAATTAATTAATGATTAAGAGTTGATTAATTAAGATTAATTAATCAAATGATAAGTGACTAAGTGTAATTAATTAAGGATTAAAGTAATTGATTATAATTAATTAATTAATAAATGAAGTAATTAAAGGTTAATTACTGTATTGGTTAAGAATAATTAATTTGTGAAATTAATTAAAGATAATTACTTAAATGTAATTAAAGTATAATTAATCAAGGTGATTAATTAAAATAGATAATTAGAGAAAGATTAATTAAATTATTTGTAATTAATTAATGATTATATAAGTAAAATTTATAATGAAGTAATTAATTTAATTTACTTTAAATTAATTAAGAGATGAAGTAATTAATTTAATTCACTTTAAATTAATTAAAGATAGAGATAGTTAATTTAATTCATTTTAAATTAATTATGTTGTGATTAAGTAAATCATTGCTTATATAAGAATGAATGACATTGATTGACTAGAATGAATGTTATCTCAGAAATGAGATAAGTAATGTTGTGTGGTATGACTGCTTGGTTGCATTATAATGGTAATATAGATTAACTATTGTGATGTTGATATGGATTACCTATTTGGTTATGAATCATCTGTTAATTGATAATGTGATTATCAATTGTGATTTGTGAATTATCTATCTCTATGAATATAGATAAGTTAAATTGTTTAAACCTTTAAACAACTTGGCCTTAAAAGATACGTTTTGGATTTCGATGAGACCGGGATCGGGTTTGCTACATTACAGCGTGATAGGGGGTTCTCGCTTTGCGTTAGGTGGCGAACGGGAGACTCTTACCCCTACATGTCCCCGGGGGTAGTATAAGGCCTTTTGGGGTTGGTTGCGACTCGAGAGGGTGGCCGTAAAAGCAAACCCGAGGTATCACTGTAAGCCACAGCGGGGCTGGGATGGTTGAAAAGCCTACCGGTCGTGAACCGTTGCTGAAGGTTGAAAAGCCTAGGACGTCACAGATGGTATCAGAGCCAGGTTTGAGTGAATACCTAGGCTCTGAAGTGGTGTCTATCTTGAGAGCGCGTAATTGTTAGTTATATAAAAATGGTTTTATATTGTGTTAATTGATCGGTTGAGTGGTATATGGATTCTGGTCAATACGAGTAGCTAACGTTATTGATAGGGATCTCTAAACACTTGAACCAGGTCAACGGACACAATATTGTTTTAAAGAGGTAAATGAAATAATTTTACCCAGAAATAATTTCTATATAAAAAGTATCATTTTAAATATATATATATATATGTATTTCTACCTATTTGTTGGGTTACCTGTTCGGGTTTTCCAATATGAGTTATAAAGGTAGATAAGGTGGTGGTGTATGTAACACGACTACCAATGGTTGGAGTTTGAATGTTGAGGTTGGAAGTGTATTTGTCGAGACTGTAGACCCAATACTGTCTCGAGTGAGCTTTGTTGTGGTGTAAAGATTTCACCGATCTCTGAAGGAAACCTGTTAAGGTTCGGAGTTTATCTTTGAAATTGGATGAGCAAAAGCGAATGATGGTATCTTGGTAACTTCAGGAAGTAGTAGCTGTGTGGTGAGACGCAGTGACTATGGATGTTTCCGAAGATGTTTCTTCTGGAGCAAGTTTTAGGAAGTATGTCTGTTTCGGTGTTGTGGTTGAGTTCAGCATGGTGTTTCTGTTTGGTTTGAGGTCCGAGTTTCTCGAAGAGCTTTGTTTTGAGAAGTCTTTGGCATCTGTGTCAGCGGTGCAACTCGGAAGTGTTCTGTGTGTTGGCAGGAAGTTTCTGGCTGGGTAGTTTTTCTGAAGGTGGAGTCCAGAAGCAGTAGAGTGGATCCATTTCTTCGATGGATTGGTTAGTCAAGTATAAGCTGTTCTGATTAGTGAAGAGAGAACAATATCTTTGGAAATTAGGTTGAGTTGATCGCAAAAGTGACTTGCGATAGTTTGAGTGTTCTTTTGGGTTATTGGGGATTGAGATTCCGTATCGACTTGATTCGTGGAGTTACCGGAAGTTCAGCTTGTAGAAGGATATCTCCTAGAAAAGAATTTGGTGAAGCAGCTCAGGATTCTTTGGAGAGGGATTGATCAGTCCTAATTTTCTAGAGGGGATTCTGCTAGGATGTTTTGACCAAATGGAATGGAGTTGCTAAGATTTTATGGTATGGTGAACTGTGGATGATCAAGTTTGTGCTCGAGTTTCTCCGATGGCATTCTCATCTATTCCAGATCAGAGTTGTGCAGCGAAAGCAAGATAGCAGCTATTCTAGAGTGGAAGCAACCGGGAGTTGTAATTTTCTTGGAGTAGAGGATTTCTATAGGAAATTCAAGTGTATCTCTAAGTATGAAGGATTTTCAGGATTTGGAGGTAAGATTGTCAAGTGCAACTATTTGGCTATTTCAGATAGGAGAAGTAGTTCGAAGTACTCTAATGTGTGTGGAGTAGAACTGTGTTCTGGATTTCGGTGATTTTTGGGAAACCATTTTGTTGAGTAGGATCCGGAAATTGGTTTGATATTAGTCTAGTCTATTTTAGGAAGCATCAGCAAGAGCTAAGCTGATCAAGGAAGGATGAAGTGACTCAGGATCGTTAGGAGAGTTATGCAGTTAAGAATTGATGGAATTTGGAATTTAAAGTTGAAAATTGGATATTATTTAAGTTTCTCCGATCAAAGGAGATATAAGGTGTGGAAAAAAACTTAAGAGCTAGTTCCGGAAGTATTTTGAGTTTTTCTGTGTTCTCTGGAGATTAGAATTAGATCCCCAGGATTGAGTTGCCAGTTCGGATAACTGAAATTCATTTTATTTCACATATCTCTGAGGAATATGTGTATGATTCATCGAGAGATGAAATCAGCAGTTCAGAAGGATTTGGTAGTTGAGATGGTTTTGAGTTTAGTCTGATATTTTGTTCAGATTTGTAATCTAGATGGGAAGGAGTTCTAGACTATTGTAGATAGTTAGTTAAGATCCTGTAGAACGAGTATCCCGGTATATATATATACTTGGGGAAACTCGAGGAAATTCTATCCAAAATTTGTCTGGATAGTTAAATTTGTTTGATTAAATTGTTTGCTATGATTGTTAGAATATGATTGATATGTATGGTTGCTGTTTGAAATTAAAATTAAAATTTTGCTGGGTTATTAAATTATCTTTGCTTTTAAATTTCGGGGACGAAATTATTTTAAGGGGGGAGGAATGTGATATCCCGGAATTTTGGCAATATCAATTTAATAATCTTTATAAATAATTAAATTGATTTGTTGATTTATTTTATAAATTGACAAGTTTATTCATTTTAAAAGGTTAATAACATTTTAATTGGCAAGTTTATTTCTTTAAAAACTAATAACATTTTTAATTTGGGAATATCTTTTCTAACAATTTTAAATTGGGAAGATTTATCTTTCTAAAACTTATATATAAATGTTTTATATTTATAATGTATATATATATAGGTATATATATTATAAATAGGGAGTCTTTTAAAACTATGTTTTCAAATTATAATATATATGTATATATATATATTGTGATTTGGAGTTATGTATTAAATTCAATATAGTAATTATCAAAGATAATGTTAAAAGTATTTCCATTTAGAATATATATAATTGTATATATTGAAATAGAAAGAATATTGAATTTAAATTTAATAAAGTATTTTCAAACTTTAATATTTATATAATTTGTAATTTGGAAATTTGTAATTTAACTTAATACTTTTGAAAATGATATTTATGATTTAAATAACAAGAATAATTTCTTATTTAAAAATATATATGTAAGCTTAAGTTTAAATAAGATTTAAATAAGAAGTTCATTTATTTTAATAATCTTTTCTCTTTTAAAATTCAAAATGGTTTGTAAAAATATATATATAGTTAAGCTCAATTTCTCAAGCATATATAAATATGTTATGAATATTTGATTAAAGTATAAGTTACTTAAATAATAGTTTTCACATTTGTATATTTTTATAGGAATGTAAAAGCTTAATTATAAAAAGACAAATATATCATTTTATACATATAAATATTTCTTAAATACATATGTATTACTTAAATAAATTAATAAAAACAAGAATTTACACTTGTAAGCTTTTAAAGATGGTTTAGAGACACTTGTAAATCTTTGAGCATATGTGTAAGTTAACTAAAAGGGACAAGTGGCTTAATTTATCTTTTTGGAAATTAAAGTCATAAATAAATAATATAGGAAAGAAGAAAATCTGTTTTCACTTTCAGTTAAGACTATCTTCTTCTTTCTCCACTAATACAATTCGAATCAAAATGCTAAGAAAAATGAAAGACCTGAAAATCAAAAGAAAACCTGGAAACTAAAATTCAAAGCAAAAGGAGTTAATCTGGAAATGAATCAGAGGCAAGCAACTTCATCAATTCAAATGCAAGATGTAAACTTCAACATGCAATTCAGATTTCAATAGCAACTAAATTTAAAGATCAACATCAAGTTTAAATTCAACAAAGCAAAAAGAAATCAAATTTGAAAATCTGGAAAAGCCTGGAAAACAGCTTCTATTCTCTGTTCTCTGACATATCTGGTGAGTAAACTTTAAACTTAAAAACAGTTTTAAAAATCTGTTATGATGGATGCATGTGATGGATGTTTTGTGTAAAGTGTGTTACTTAGTATATGATATGAATGCATGCTTAAATATCTGAAATGTATGTATGTCTGTATATATACAAAATCTGTCTCTCTGTTTATAAGTTCTGGTGAGTAACAAATGTTTTTAAAATATAAATATATAGTTGTTTACTTGATCATCTTCAGATATAAATATGCCTGTGGAGATGTTTTAAGCTCTGTGAACATATATGTAAATGTTTGTGTTATGGTCTGGATATTCTCTAGTTTCAATTCCAGGTTCTAAACCTATTCACAAATCAAACACTCATGATTTCATCTTCATTGTACCTGAGTTTTAGAGCTATATAGGTTGTTATATCTTAGAATACAAACTGGTTTAAGTATAAACAACTTGAGTTGCATCTGGAACAAAGAAAAATACAGAGTACACTTAAAAAGTTAAAATCCAACCATCAAAATTCTTAGATTCAGGCATATGAATCGATTTCTTATACTTAAATATGATTTTTAAAAACAAATTTTATAATTTTAGAATAAGCAAAAAAAGAGCAGTTTGGGTTTACCTGTGTTAAGAAATTCGAGTTGCCTCGGTCGATCTAGGGGACTGGAAGTGTCGAGTTTCCTCCAATGGGTAGAGGAGTGATCGGTTGAGCTCAGAAAAATATTGGATGGCAGTAATTTTCATCGTGGTGGCAGCGGTGACGTTTTCGTGTCCAGAGCCCTAGTTTTTGATAGGCTTAGAAAATTTGTCGTCGTGACTTTTGTGGGGAATCGAGTGCAATGAAACACTGGGATATGGTGGCGAGGGAGTTCGTCGAGGTGTGTATGAATTTTCACGTCGCCTGATGGTAGGGGTCGCCGGGACGAGGAGGTTTTGGCCAGAGTTGTTTACCAGGAGGAGTTCGAGAGTGTTCGATTTTGGTTGGAGCTTCGTGGCGCAGTTTTGTGGGTCGGAGTTGTCTTGGTGGTGGTTCGCCGAGGTGTCTGGAGGATCACCAGAGGTAGTGGCGGCGGGAACTACGTGTGCACGTGCACGAGCTTGTTCGTGTGCATCTGGAGTTTTGAATTGGGGAAGAAGGCTGGAACGCGAGTTTCCATCGGGGTTTTGAGTTTTTTCTCGAAGCAGGAAATGGGTTAGGGGATACTCGGTTTCATTCGAGTATTTAGAAGATGGACGCGAGATTCTGAGGGGTTTTCGCGAGTTTGGTCTGTTTACTCGGAGCTGACGTGGGTTTTGTTAAGGGTTGTTCGAGTTTCTTTTCAAAGCTTGAATTCGTTCGAGTTTAACAGTTTTAAAATTGAAGTTTCAAAAGGATTTTAAAATTCAACAGTAATGTTTTAAAAGTTTAAACGAAAGTTAAACAAGTTTTTACTTATGAACTAAATTTGTTTCAAGTTAAGTTTCAAACAAGTTTTTATATTTTAAAATATGAAAGTTTTAAAATAGAATAAGTTTTAAAGATTTAAAGGTTTAATTTAAAATGTGTTTAATAATTTTGATTTCTAAATCTTATATTTTTAATTTAATTAAGGTTTAATGATTAAGATTTAGTAATCAATTAAAATAAGAATTGTCTTAAGTATTCAAAATGTTGATTTAATTAAAGTTAATTAAATTTGAAAAGGAAATTTAGATAAATTAAATTATTTTAATTATCAAGTGTTATTGGTAAATAATTGATTTAATTAAGATAATAGTTTCTTAATTAAGAATCTTTAATATAGTAAGTTAAGAATCATTTAATTAAATTTAAATGATTAAGTTTAATTAATTAATTTGTGATTAATTAGAGATAATCATTTATAAATTAATTTAGTATAATTACTTGTTGAAGTAATTAAGGAATAATTACTGGATGTAATTTAGTAAAGATAAATATTTAATAAAGTAATTAGAGGATAATTATTTTATGAAAGTAATTAAATAAGAAGTGATTAAGGTTAATTACTTAGTGTTATTAAATTAAGTTAATTAAAGGATTAAGATTAATTATAATGTAATTAATTATTTGTGAAGGTAATTAATTAAAGTAATTAATTAATGGAATTAATTAAGGGAAGTTAATTACTGGATTATATTAATCAAAGGTGATTAATAATTATGGATTAATTAAGAATAATTACTTAATGTAATTAATAAATAATTAAAGATGTAATTAGGGATCATTAGTTATAATTAATTAATGATTAAGAGTTGATTAATTAAGATTAATTAATCAAATGATAAGTGACTAAGTGTAATTAATTAAGGATTAAAGTAATTGATTATAATTAATTAATTAATAAATGAAGTAATTAAAGGTTAATTACTGTATTGGTTAAGAATAATTAATTTGTGAAATTAATTAAAGATAATTACTTAAATGTAATTAAAGTATAATTAATCAAGGTGATTAATTAAAATAGATAATTAGAGAAAGATTAATTAAATTATTTGTAATTAATTAATGATTATATAAGTAAAATTTATAATGAAGTAATTAATTTAATTTACTTTAAATTAATTAAGAGATGAAGTAATTAATTTAATTCACTTTAAATTAATTAAAGATAGAGATAGTTAATTTAATTCATTTTAAATTAATTATGTTGTGATTAAGTAAATCATTGCTTATATAAGAATGAATGACATTGATTGACTAGAATGAATGTTATCTCAGAAATGAGATAAGTAATGTTGTGTGGTATGAATGCTTGGTTGCATTATAATGGTAATATAGATTAACTATTGTGATGTTGATATGGATTACCTATTTGGTTATGAATCATCTGTTAATTGATAATGTGATTATCAATTGTGATTTGTGAATTATCTATCTCTATGAATATAGATAAGTTAAATTGTTTAAACCTTTAAACAACTTGGCCTTAAAAGATACGTTTTGGATTTCGATGAGACCGGGATCGGGTTTCCGTATACCGGTATTCCAGGTCTGGAGACCCGAATACCACATCGATCCAAATTAACGATAGGTCGTGAATCTCAAGTGAAGATGAAGATTCAGAGTGCAAGGGTTATTGTCGTTAACTCTGAGGGTGATTCCAAAACGAGTGTAACGAGATAATGCCTTCGGTTTCGTTCGAACCCGGAACGAACTTGTATGGATTGAATGCTTTCAGCACATCGTCAGGCGGACGATGAGCATTCTAAGTGATATGTTCTGATTAAAGGTAATCGTAACCTCAAGCCTCATCAACCAGGAATGGCTAAAACAGGGGAGGTGCAGCAAGGTTTCGTGGGTAGCACCCACTGAGAGCAAGATAGATCCCTGTCTAGAGGTCCCTTTTCTTTTATTCGGCTTAGTGTGTGGTTGGTCACGCCAACTACGGGATTATCTTGTTCGGAATTATCCAGTAAGGGATGGTTCCGGCTTTGTGTTGCAGGGGAGCGGGCGTACTCCTCGGTACGGTGATCTAGGCCACGTACTGTGACGGGCGGTACCCCAGTAGCCCTGCCATTGTATGGAATCCAAACTCCAATAAGTGCCGTACGTATTAGTTGTGCCCAACTATGTTGGAATGTGAGATGTAAGCATTTCAGCTATTTCTGTATTTTACTTGAAAACCCTAGACCCTATTATAATACAATCAGATTTCCTATCAAACGTTTTAGTTAGCGTAAGGTAAAAACTTACCCATGTTTATTTGTGGGGAGTCTTACGTGATACTTTTGTTTTCAAAAGTTTTCAAAGTTAAGCAATCTAACCGTTTACTCACACCAGACCCATGTCTGACCCAAGTGTTTATTTTCTGTTTTATTAAACTCTTGGGTACTCAATATTGTATTGAGTAGTCGAGGGATTCAGGTTAGCTTTGACGAATTCTGGAGGAGATTTGGAGCAGGAGGCTTCACCGTGTAGATATATGATGATTCCGCTGTGTATATGTTGTGTCTGTATCTGTGATACTTGAGTTGTATGAATTAGACAGATGTTTATAACTGTCTAATATGTGTTGTATAAGTTGTGTAACTCTGATGTATATGATACTATGTAATATTTTATATGATATATTATATTTCATTCGTTCCGCTGTGAGTTTCTGATGTTGTTGTTCTTTCTTCTTTTCTTTCTTTTCTTCTTCTATCCCTTTCTTTCTTAATTCATGATACGTCTTTCTGGGCATAGAAAGTCGGGTCGTGACAGATTCGATCTCCTATAATTCCTCAAACTTAAGATATGAATTCCAAACTCAAGTCGGAATATCTCAGAATACATACCAATTTGTCCCTCTTCGGACTTTGGTATTCACAAGAACTTATAATAGAATTTCAAATTTAGTTTCAAACGATATCGTTTTATCGATTCAATTCAATTTAGCTTCATATTCTATTAATCGATTTAATTCAATTTAAAATTTCCAATTTATATTCATTAAAGTTTAAATCGAAAAGCTGATAAGAAATCGATGAAGATACAAAGTAAGGATTTTCTACAACGATTCGTAGAGCCATCATCACACCGAAACTTCTTCTTGTAGCTGGTACGAAGCAATCAAAAGAATTTGGAAACGAATCAAAGGAGATTGATAAGAAAGTTGTTTCCACTGTTGCAGGGTATTGACTATTTATAGTCGTATTTTCTTGTCCCCTATCTCGTCCTCTTCTTGCACTCATACTCACTATCGGTGGATAGTAAGAGAATTTACTAAGACGTTTAAACGGATATCTTAGGGATACACTCATTCTAGGGATACTTCACCCTATCTCTAATGAGCTACTTAACGTGTTATACTCCTGAGCTAAAGTTCAACCTTAGCTCTGATACCAAATGTAACGATACGAAAACAGCGGTCACAACCGGTAGGCTTTGCAACCATCCCGGCCCCACCGTGGCTCACACTGGCACCTCGCATTTACTTTTATGGCCAGCCTCTCGACTGTCACGGCCTCTGCCTAACCAACCCATCCCTCTCAGGGACATGTAGGGGTAAGAGTCTGTAACATCCCGAAAATTTTCGACTTTCGAAAATTCAACATCGATACTCGCTTTATCGACTGCTGAGCCATCGAATGCCGGAAACCCGAAAAGTTATGGTTTAAGAAAGAAGAAAAAGGTAGAAGAAGAAGATAGAAGAAAAAGAAAGAAGAACAACAACAGAACAAGAGCAGAAACAGAAACAGAAAACAATATCAGAACAGAAAACAATATTAGAATCTTACACATCGCAGCGGAACAATATATAATAGATAAATGAATAATCTTTAAAACAAAGAACTATATCATTTCATACATACATCAATCATCAGAGTCAATATACAACAATGGACAGTTATATAAACTTGTCCTCATACAGAATACACAGCGGAATAAATACTATCAGATACAAATACCACGTCTCGTCATCCAGCTTATCTCCAAGCTCCAGAATATCCAGAATATCCTGATAATATAAATCTAGGCTGCCCGTGTGGAAATTGGTGGGCACCCAGAGTTTAGAAGGGAACAATAAACTCCGAGTCAGTCATGGTGACTGGTGTGAGATCGTAAAACAGTTATTCTTTAAAATAAACAACAGGAAAAACTTTAATGTCAATTCGCAATGCTTTTGGAAAATGAAACTACCATAAGACCTCCCACCACACACACAATGCAAACGCAGAATTGGAGGAGATTTCTTCTTATGATAGTCAAAGATGCTTACTATGCAAAAATCAAATTCTTTTTGATATTATTATTAGTGCATAGTGTAGAAAACATTTCGAAAGTATAATATTAATCTTAGCCAACATACGACCAGTATCGTATGCCTACTATAGCTACTATGTTCAATAGCAGGTTACCGCCACATTCCATAGCAGGTAATACAACTAAAACCGTACAAGTCGCGTATTGTTTCTTTGGATTTCCAACAAATGGTCAGGCTAAGGAACTTCCTATCCACGATGGGTACGTCCCTGGAATAGACGACCCGAGAACCTAACCGGATCTCTGCCAACACAAGGCCGGGTTACCTCTGCAAAAATAGGTAACTACTGACACGCGTATGCCATCCCCCGATCGTCACCGATCTTCCCGAGGATCCCCGATTCCAACAAACCACATAAAAAAAAATAATGCAGTAACCACAGAGGTTAAGTATCTGGGCTCCATACCATGATACCACCTTTATCCAGAAGGAATGACATACACTAAGGGGCGCTACTCCCTAGAACCTTGCCGCATTCGTCCTGTTTCGACCATTTCCGGGGTGTGAGGCTCGATGAAGTCTCGTCCACAAAGCTACGCTTTCTACAAAAAGCCCTGCTTCGGGTCAAACAAAAATGATCAACCTATGATCACAAAGATATAAGATCAAACAAATGATCATATCGCAAATGATCAAACACTGATCATTTCACAGCAACACTCAGTATGCCACGTTACCAAATTGGGATATATCGCTGATAAATTTCAATTACATAACCTCTGAGCTCGTACGTCTCAGAGAAGGGTGTTAAGCTAAGAGAATAAATTCTCCGCCACCAACAGAAATGTATTTGAAAGAAATTAGCTTTATATCTCAAATTGTAACGTCAGACACACAATCCATACAAGTCTGTTCCGGGATCGAACAGAACCGAAGGCACTTCTCACGAAGCCCTTGTAATTCCGGATAATTTTCAATCACGTCAGGACTTCCCGTCACTAAGGGTGATAAAACCTCTAAACCGGAGATCAGCCGATGTAGAGTAACTCGACGGTAATCCTTCCGTTTTCAAAAATATCCGGTCTTCAACACCGGTCTTCGAATGCAATTCATAACGACGTATCACATATTCCGAATGGGTTATACGACCCCATGGTCCTTTCCCGGCTAACCCGAATAGTGAGCGCTTATTCAAAAATAAGTGTGGCATTCAAATTCATCCAATTCACAACAAATACCTATCTAAAGGTAATTATTGATAGTCGGTTATTTAACTATCAATAAAAATGCGCAACATCATCAGATTCCAAATAATTTTCCAAATTATTTCATCTTCAAAAATATCTTTACTAGATATAAAATTTACACACTTAACCATTTGAAAACAATTTCAAATCAAATTTCCACACTTCAAAAATAAATCAATATTTATTTTTAAACAACTTCGCTTTCTTTTATAAATTCCGTATTGAATTTATACTTTCGAATATCTACTGATATTCGATTTTCAAATCGTTTTCAATATTCAATTTCAATTTATCTTTAAGAAGATAAATTCTCAAAACATTTCATTTCATTTTGGAAAACATTTCCATACTTATTTAAAAATAAGTCAGCAATTCACAATCCATTTATTTTCAACACTTGGAAAATATTCGATATACTTAAATCAAATTAAGTATATATATATTTCATTCTTTTAAGGAAATCATTTACTTTGACGACATTTGTTTGAGTCAAAACGAATGTTACGTAAAACATCGTTACGACGACTCAAAATCACTAGTATAGGGATTTGAAAATTAAGATAGATATTTATAAATCCCAATATTACATAAAAACATTTCCTTTCGGAAACCATTTACTATAACAACAGTGTTATAGCTCACCATTTCCTTAAATTTCTCGAAAACGTCTATTTCAACAAGTATGTTGAAATCTATGCTTTCGATTCATAATACATTTTAAAACATCGTTAAAAACAATCACTTCATTTATAATGTCGCTTTCCCAAACAATATCCATTTTACTTAACAATATATTCACCGTCCAAAATCGTGAATATACTTCACTAATAACATTTCACTATTTAATTCATCAAATTCAATTTATTTCGAATTTATAAAACAACGCTTATAAATTCCATTTCTGTTTTATAACAACTTCGGTTTATAAATCTCCTTTTATTAATTTCTATAATACACTTATTTAAAATAAGTGATTTCAGGTTTATAAAACAACGTTTATAAATTCAACCTTATATTTCACAATAACTTTGATTTATAAATCCCCTTTATTAACAAGTTCGATCAATACTCCCATTAAAGGCAAAAATCCAGTTTTATAAGTTAATTTCTTATAAATCCTCCATTCTACAATTTCATTCATTTTAACTTCACCATTTATAAATCTATAAATTTCATTCTTTTTAACTTTACAATTTATACATCTATAAATTTCATATCGATTTTCCAAATTCGTTTCAATTTGCCGGTTAAATTTCTAATTGGACTTCCCACTTATTTCTTTTTAAATAAATTCCTTTTAAAGAAAATAAATTCCTTTATTTTTTCCCAAACTATTTAGAAATCCAATTTTTAATTAAATTCTTCAATTTAAAAATCACTATTATACGAAATTCATTTATTTACATTTTCACTTGATTCTGGAATTTATTCAATACGATTATAAAAATTTACTTTTTATACTTTAAAAATTCCTTTCTTCAAAATTTCTTAAATTTCAAAAATTGATTCACTTAGAAATTTTCTACTTGAATTTCAAAAATTCAATTTCGTTTATCTTTGGAATCCAATGATGTCAAACATCCATTCAGCTAAATTTTAGCTTTCAAACAATTTCCAGATATCAATATGATTAATAGCATCACTATAATCATTCACAGATTCATATCACAATAGAAATGAATTAAATAAATGTGAGGGGTCCAATTGGATCCCTCCAACCTGTTTCCCTGCATCCAAAGATGTTAGCACAATACCAATTCCGCTCCAGTACGGAATTATCGCGGTATATAGGTTTTTTTTATAAATCCGCTTACTAACGGCGCAATAGGGTCTCATCCGCTATACGAGGCGGGAAATCATCAATCCAATATATACATATGCCAATATGTATATATTGCTATATATATATATATAGAGATATCCTACTATATCTAATATCACATCCAAACAGTCAACAAACAATAACTGTAAAATCCACTTTCAATTTGAGTGAGAAAAATCTCACCTTAGCTATAAATTGCCATCCATTTATATCCCAGACTTGTTTTCTCGATTTTTCTTGCTTTATACCTTGTATAAATAATTATACAATTTTATTAATACTCGAATTAAATCCAACAATTAAATTATCGTTTAATCTATTTACTTAACCAAAAGTTTTTATCTTATCTGATTTAATTCTCAAACAAATAAAATATTTTCCATTTGAAACTAACATTTTAATTCAACTAAAAATTTAGTTTTAAACAAATTTTCTTAATCGTAAACTGCATACATTTACAACTGTTCTATCTATATATATATATATATACATTCCTATTTCAACTTAAATTATGTATTTAAATTAATATATATATATAGAAAAATCTGTTTTCATATAACTTCAATCATTTAAAATTTTCCTGTTTTATACTTATTGTTTTCCTGTTTTATACTTATTGTTTTCCTGTTTTATACTTATTGTTTTCCTTTCTGCAAATTTAAAGCAGTAATTAATCTTACTGTAAAAAAAACTAAAAATTTAATTACCTCAAATTCGAACACACATGCAGAATTGATCGAGCTCGAGATTTTTTTCGCCACCTGCTTTCGAACACACCACCAGAGGTTGCAGTCGAACCACCGATCGACCCCAGGCGAATTTCCAATCCACCTTCGCTCATCCTCGAAACCGCCTACGTGCCGCCTTGACCTCTACAAATCAAGTTGTCGCAGCCAGAGACTCGAGCCCTTCTTCCTCGCGAAACCCTATTGGCCTTCTTGCCGAAGTATTGCTGTCGCCACCACAATCGACACCCACGCGTGCGCGACTTCCCAAAGCTGCTGATGATCTCGACGAACCCACGCGACCCAAAACTCTAGAAGACCGTGACCAAAGAACATCGCGATTCTCCCCTATTCGCTCGCGCCTCCATCGCTGTGAGCCTCGCGTGCGCGAGTCGCTCGAACTCGAGCCACGAGTTCAATCCCTGACTCCCTCAAGCTCGCCTTCCTAATTGCAGTCACGATTTGATTTTTAAATCGAAGAAAGAGGAGCGCGATTGACTCTCTTTTGTAATTGATTTCGAACAGCCATGAATTTTAAATTTGAACGAGAGAGAAAAATGAATTTCATTTGTTCGTGAGTATTGAAGAGAGACTCGGTTTTGATTACAGAGAGGAGGAAGCCATAGTTTTCTTTCGAACGAAAACAGATAGATTTGATTTGAACGCAATGATATTCTTTTGAACTGCTCGCGTGATAGAGAAACAGAAGGGGACAACAGATCAGCGCGTTCAGATGTAGGGTGGCTGTGATTTGATTTGTACAAATGTTTAAACCAAATTTCAATTTAATCCTCAACACATTTGCTTATCGTACGATCTCAAAACAACTCCGAAAAATGCGAAATTTGAAATCCGGTAATAATACAATATTACGGATCCAATGGAACTGGTTTCGTCAAATTCCGAGACTGCGCCTCGGACGACTATTTTTAAATATCGGTTAAACGATATAAATTTCAAAACTGATCAGATCGTTTCCAAACTCAATTCTGAAGTTTCAATTATCTTCAGTATTATCAATATGAATTTTAAAAGCTTTCGAAATATTTTTCTTCAACTTAAAATTGAATATTCAAATTTTTATTCAGCATCTACTAGATTAAATTTTTATAATTTAACCGTCAAATTCAAATTTAAATCGGGGATTCAAATTAAATCATCGTTCAAATATTTAAAATTAATTAAATATTTTCAATTTAATTTGTTCAAAATTCAGGGTCATTACAGAGTCCCCCGTTCGCCACCAAACCGCGAAGCGAGAACCCCCTATCATGCTGTAATATAGCAAATGCAATCCATATACGACGTATCACTATTCGGAATGGGTTATATGACACAATTGTCTTTTCCCGACTAACCCGAATAGTGAGCGTAATATTTAAAAATACATGGATATTGGGATTTCAATTAAGTCACAACTTATTACCCAAACTTCTCTTTTCAAATGGTTTAACAAATTACCATTTTCAAATATTTAAACGAAAAGATTCATTCATAGATTTTCCAAATCAATTTCCATTTCAATTTAACTCGTTAAATCTTTAAATCAAAGATTTAACTTATAGCTTTCAAAACAATTTCGTTTCGAATGGTTTAAATAAATCACCATTTAAATCTGTTAAAAATAAATAGATTTAATTCATAGCTTTCAAAAAGAATTCATTCATAACTTGGAAAACCATTTTTCAATTCAATCTTGAAATTCCTTTAATTAAACTGGAATTTCATTTCTTATCTGAAAGCTTTTATCATTTGAAAACAACCAGTTTCATTTCAGAAAATCTGATTCATTCATACGAGTTGAAATCCTTGGGTTAAATTCAAATTCCCAAAATTATACTTTTAAAATGGTTTAACTTCATATAAACACAATTTTAACATTTTTAACCGTAATTTCCAAACATGGAATTCAATTTCCGAATTATTTTGAATTTAAATTCAAATTAAATTATTTAAATTGGAAAATTAAGTTATTTAAAATAACTTTTATCTTAAAAACTCCATTTCAAAAGCTTTTCATTTTAAACACAAATTTCTAATTTCAAAATCAATTGAAATTAAAATTTCAATTTCAAAAAAACATCAAATTTAAATCATCTGTGACTTAACCAATTTCCTTGTGGAATCCATATTTGTGTGTGTAAGAGTGTAGTCCATGGGTTTAACACAATAGTGCAACACAATGAATCATCACAGATCAAAATACAGGATATAGTTGATAAGCGATATAAATTATAACGCTTATCGTTCATGCACATACCACATATATATAAATATCACAGGTAATAAATTACATCACAGATAATTTATCACAGACCACAACATAAATCAGGATGTATCACAAAGCATCATATGTCAGGGATATCAAACAATTAAATCATCCAATACAATCTAAACATCCATAGATAAGATCACTTTAATTATCTGATTGAGTCAAATCAGATTAATTTTCTATGAATAAATTTACTAGTCATGGTAAATTAATAATCAATTGATTACAAAACATTTAATAAATTATCTTTTGATTAATCATTAATTAACCTCTAATTAATAATTAATTCTCAATTAATTACAACAACTAATTAATTACTCCTTAAATAATAAGTATTTCTTAATCACTTTCATTAATTAATTTACCATAATTAATTATCTTAATAAATTAACCCTTAATGGTTAACTAATTAACTCTCAATTTCTAAATTAATTAATCCAAATCATTAATTAATTAAATTAGTTAATTATTCATTTTAATTAACTTAATAATCGCAAATCCTTAAATCTTCATTATTTAAAGGATTAAACATTTTCCTATTAATGATCCAATTCTTATTTACAAATGCATTTTAAACATTTCACCTTTGCATTCACTTTTACATTCCATTTCAAATTTAGATTCAATATAATTACAAATTTAACTTAGCAAAATTTAACACACTTTAAAATCTACTTTAAACATTTAAAAGTTGTTAAAACATTTTTTTTATAAAACTTATATTTATTTAAAACTATGGAGACAAAACTTTAATTTGAATCCATCTCACATTTTGTTTTAAACTCTGTTTTAAAACCCTGTTCTTAAATTTTAAAACTTTTAAAACTGTTAGGCTTTAAAACTGGCAACACCAACCTAACCCGAGACTACCCAAAATTTCTTCGAGTCGAATACACAAAATCTTCGGGCCTCACCCTCAATTAACTCGAGATAACTCGAAACTGCTACAACCCAAAATCCTCAGCGTCCACCTGAAACACACATGCACCGTGCATATGCACGGTGGCTCCGGTTGCCAGCGATCATCAACGTTGATCGCGACATATCAGAAATCGACTCCGCATCCTTCTCCGATCATCAAATCGCGACCAACACCCTGGAATCAAAATCGAGCACCACTTCCAAAGCCTGGAACTAACAGGACAATATCAACCCAAACTGAAAATGCCACGTCTTCTAAACTCCGACCATCTGAAAGTCAACCCCTCCGGCCTCGACTTCCCCTACGCGTCTACTACCATTCCCCAAAAACTCGTCGAACTCGATCAACTCTCCGGGCCATGGTGATCGATTTTGCCTAACTTAATAAAACTAGGGTTCTAGACTTCTAATGGCGACCACCACCTCCCCACTGACCTATAACACCATCAGGCAATTTTGCCGAAGTCTCCGATCGTTCTTCCATCTCCAGAAAGAATTACAACTCTCCAGATCGATTAGATCACCAGAGAAGCCCAAAAACTCGATTTCCAGACATCACAAAGTAACACATTCAATGTTACATTAAAAATTATAAATTTGTTATTAAAAATCATATCTTCCATAGACGATTTCAGGTATATAATTATATCAACAAATTACAAGATTTGATTTTTAACTAAACTCAAACTCCTCTGTGATTTCTTTGTTTCCAGATAATAATTTCTAACTATAATTCTTGCAACTATTTTTAAAGCTTAGTTAAGTTTAAAACAACCAACTTTGTTTTAAATACTTAAGCCAAAATGAAATTAAAGTGTGAAGTATTTCTGAAGTTAGATCTAAGTTTAAATCCCTGGAACATTAAAACAGAGATGGTCACAAGCATTATCTAACATACTCACAAGTTTACAGAGGCTTAAAAACCATCATACAAACATATTTTCAAGCATACATCACAAGTTACTTCAATCATAGGTCGTATGCATCAAAACGAAGAGATGTCTCATGTTAACAGTTTAAAGGCAGAGACTTATCTAAGATCAGAGAAGTTTTAGTATCAACAGATATGCACACATACATAAGTTCACAAAGCATTGCACATACACATACATATAGACAAACATAATCACAGAAATTCTCAGAGTATTTAAGTTTTAGTTTAAAAGTTTACTCATAGTTGTTTGGGAAGATGAACAGAGCATCATGTTGGAACAGGCTTTGAGAAATTTGCTTGCTAAAGATCTTCTTTGATCTTTGATAAATCTGGTTTGAATTGGGTAGATTGTTGTTGTTGTTTAAGCTTGAAGTTTTGAAGATGTTACTTTTGTTTTTCTCAGTTTTTGAAATGGAACGAAGAGAAATGAAGAGTTGATATGTATAAAAGAAATGAAGTAGACAGGGTAAGAAAATTTGTACAGGTGATATGGTTTGTTTGTACAATATGATAAAATATTGTTTGTTCATTATGCAGATCTCGGCTATGTAGATTTTTGTGGTGGCTGATATATTTTCTTATGTACAAAAACATGCTGAAGGTGCTTTCATTAAATGCTAGAGGTATGTTGCATTTATTACCTTAGTCCTTTATGTCTTCTTTCTTGTTAATTGTTTTATAGGCTTCATAGATATTGATATTTTTATTTTGTTTCTTATTTTAGTTTGTACATAGATGAACAGAATGTTGTTTTATATACTACTACACATACATATTTACTTGATTCATATTTGTCTACACTTATTCATTTTTAAATGTATTTCTTTTTATGGGTGCAGCCTGTTTTGTAGATATTTTATTTTCTCTTTTTATCTTGCCTACACTTGCCTTAATTATCTTTTTCTATTTCCAATTACATATGTATTTCTTACTTTATACTCTAAACAATTTCTATTTTAATTACGTTGTTTATTTTTAACTTTAATACTTATTATCTTATATCTCTCTCTATATTTTTATATGTTGTTAAAATTTCTCTAATGTATTCACTTTATATTTTTAATTTATGAACTCAAATTATTATTAACCATCAATCCTAATCTTTATTATTATTTATTATTATTAAACCATTTATTTACAATTTAAATTCAAGTCAAATATATTCTATATATTTATTATAAAATCCATTTACTTGAAATTTAAATTCAAATCAATATATACTTATATATAAAATTTCAAATTTACTCATATTTCATATATACATATATGTTCACATATATATACAATATTTAAATTTAAATGATTTAATATATTTTAATTTGGATTCGGGGAAACTCGAATCAATTTATCAATAAATATTGAAATTTTTATTCAAAAATTTATTTAATTATCAATTTAAACTAAATAAAAATCTAGGGTCGTTACAATAATGATATAAACTTCTATCATTTTTCAGAGCATAGGCACTACACCATCAATTTAAGGGTAATCAGAACACAAATATATTGTTTATAGGAATTACACTTCATTGAGAATCCAGTAAGCAATCAAAGGTTAAAAATCATGTTGTTACCTATATGGATGAAATCTTATTGTATGAATTGAATTGAACTATTTGTGCATTGATTAAATTTAATCAATCAAATTATCTTCTTGTTTACCAGAACACTGATTCAAACAAGAGAGGCACATGCATCTTCACATGTATGTGCATATCTTTGTGAATGCACTGATATATTTATATTGGTAAAGATTTTGATCCTGGATAAGATGTATAGATCAAAAGAAAAAAAAATGACTCTAGGCTTCAGAAATATATATATGCCTATATATATATGTAAAAAAAAATCCTTACAAATTAAGGGACAAAAGAGAGGGTCATTTCATTTGGTATCAGAGCTATGTTACTAAAACATAGTTAAAAATTGAAATCAAATCCTTCTAAAAAAAACTAACCAGCTATGTAAATTATTATTAGCAAACTATGGTAGGAAGACCACCAAATCAGGGAGCAGGATCCTCCAATGCACCACCAATGGTCAATCTACAAGATTTGGTGAGAGCATTTAGGGATGGGGCAGGACAAAGGCAAGAAAATCCCCATGAAGAGCTCTCAAAATTACTCAAGACTTATACTCATTTAGGAGGCAAAAGCTTTGAAGGGACAGAGAGTATTATGGAAATTCAAGCATGGTTGAGAACATTGGATAGGATTTTCAATGACATGCAGCTTGATGATCAAAGGAAGAGGCAAGTGGCTTCAAGACAGCTGAAAGGAGTAGCTTTAAGCTGGTGGGAAGTAATCATTACAGGGAGAAATGAGAATGAAATCACTTGGAATCAATTCAAGGAGATGTTGGAAGCAAGATTTGTACCAGCATCAGCTAAAACCACTTTACTAAAAGAATTTATTAGACTCAGACAAGGAACTTTGAATGTCACTGAGTACACTCAAAAGTTTGAGGGGCTTTCCACATATGGAGCAATGCTAGTGGCAGATGAAGCATCAAAAAATGATAGATACATTAAAGGTTTGAACCCAGGACTTAGCAGAACCATGTTACCTTATGCTGACAGGACATTTGATCAAGTAATAGACTTGGCTTTGAGATTGGAGCAGCATGACAAGGAAAGGGAAAAGTTCAGAAATTTTAAGAATAATAACACTAAGAAGGGTAAGGGAAGATATTACCCTTATGATAAGAAGAAAGAAGAGGTCAGTAACAAGGGCACTAGAGATATTAAAGCTAAGGAAACCAAGAAGAAAATTGTGTGTCATCAATGTGGAAAGGAAGGACACATCAAACGAAGATGTCCAGAATTGAAAGGAGGAGCTTTCAAGTGCTATCTATGTGGGAAAGAGGGGCATATGAAGAGAAATTGTCCTGAGTATAAACAGCAAGGAAAATTAGCAAACTTGGAAGGCAAAGGCAAATCCACAGTGGAGATTAATGCTAAAAATCACAGTCAAGTGGAAGGTACACTATTTATTTGTACCATACCCATAGCAGTAGTATATGATACTGGGGAACTCACTCTTTGATTTTTTATGAACTAGTTAAAATGCTAAAATTGAATTGCATATTGGTTGAAACCCCATTGCATATACAAAGTCCACTGGGAGTTCTAGTGTTTTAAATATGATTTGTGTGGATGTGAAATTAAACATAGGAGGAGATACTTTTATTTCCATTTTATATGTTTTAAACTACCCAAGCATAGGTGTTATATTGGGGGTAGATTGGTTAAGGCAATTTAAAGCCATAATTAACTTGGAATCATCCACCATATCATTGCAAAACCTTAGAGGCCAGAGAATCACAATTTTGTGTGAAGTGGCTAATGGAAGGAAATTGTATCATTTAATTGACTTGGAGAAAGATTTCAGTGAAATAACTATTGAAGAAATTCCAATAGTCAATGAATACTTGGATGTGTTTGAGGAGGTTAAGGGTGTTCCAAACCATAGACCGGTGGAATTCCAAATTCATTTAGTTCCAGGAGCAAGCCCAGTGATTAAAAAGCCAACTAGAATGGGGCCAAATGAGCTAAAAGAATTAAAGAAACAGTTAGAGGAATTAGAGGAAAAGGGTTTTATAAGACCAAGTAATTCTTGCTGGGGAGCACCAGTGGTATTTGTTAAGAAACAAGATGGTTCCTTAAGACTTTGTATAGAATATAGAGAATTGAACAAAGTAACTATTAAAAATAAATATCCATTGCCAAGAATAGATGATCTTTTTGATCAATTAGCTGGGGTAAGAGTGTTCTCTAGACTAGATTTAGCATCTGGTTTTTATCAAATGAAGGTGGAGGAGTCAAGTGTTAAGTACACTGCCTTTAACACTAGGTATGGGTTGTATGAATTTCTGGTTATGCCATTTGGCTTGACTAATGCACCATCATACTTTGTAGATTTAATGAACAGAACCTTTAGAGATTATTTAGACAAATTTGTGCTTATTTTTATAGATGAAATTTTAATTTATTCCAAAACAGTGGAAGAACATAAAAGTCATTTGCATCTGGTTTTGTCTAGATTGAGGGAAAAAGATTTAAAGGCAAAATTTTCAAAATGTGCATTTTGGAAAGAGGAAGTACATTTCCTTGGCCATGTCATTTCTGCCAAAGGAATTTCTGTGAACCCCAATAAAGTAGTGGCTATTCAAGCATGGAAGAGGCCTAGCACTGTGAGTGAAGTGAGATCATTTATGGGGATGGCAGGATATTATAGGAGATTTATAAAAGATTTTTCAAAAATTTCTACACCACTTACTAACCTAACCTGGAAAAACCAAGCTTTTGTTTGGTCAGAGAAGTGTGAGAAGTCTTTTGAACAGTTGAAGGAGGCATTGGTAAATGCTCCAATCTTGAAAGTACCCCAGGGAAATGAAGAATTAGTTGTATACACTGATGCTAGTGGGTTTGGTTTGGGTGTAGTATTGATGCAACAAGGCCAAGTCATTGCATATGCATCTGGACAACTCAAACCTCATGAAGTAAGGTATGCCACACATGATCTTGAATTAGCAGCTGTGATCTATGCTTTGAAACTTTGGAGACATTATTTGTTAGGAACTAAGTTTGAACTTTACACTGACCACAAGTCTTTGAAGTATTTATTTTCACAAAAAGATTTAAACATGAGGCAACATAGATGGGTGGAGTTCTTAGCTGCTTATGACTTGGACATACTCTATACACCAGGTAAAGCAAACAAAGTTGTTGATGCTTTAAGTAGACAACATGCTAAATTAGCTATGATGATGATAGAAGAGTTTAAGGACTTTTCTTTGTTGGTTGAGTTAGAAATAGGGAAGAATGGCTGTGTACACATGGATGTGCATGTGCATGGTGCACAGGAAAATAGAGGGAAGTTAAGCTTGATCACACTTCAATCAGAATTAATTTCGAAGGTGAATAAAATGCAAGACCAAGACCCTATTATAGTTGAGAAGAAAATTCTCATATCAAAAGGGGAAGAGGTGACAAATTACCATATTGACAAAAATGGTTATTTAAGAAACCAGAATAGAATATGTGTTCCAGAAAACATGGAGTTGAAGGAGGAAATATTGAATGAATATCATAGAAGTAAGTACTCCATACACCCAGGCAGTACAAAGATGTATCAAAATTTAAAAAGAGATTTTTGGTGGAAGGGAATGAAATCAGATGTAGCCAAATATATTGCAAGATGTATGACTTACCAACAAGTCAAGGCTGAAACACAAAAGCCATCAGGGTTGTTGCAACCTCTTAGCATACCACAGTGGAAATGGGAAGATATATTTATGGATTTCATAGATGGACTGCCTAGATCTAAAAGAGGAAACACAAGGATATGGGTGATAGTAGATAGGCTAACTAAAGTGGCACATTTCATCCCAGTCAAATCAGAAAGGAATGCACCAAAGTTAGCACAAGTATTTATGAAAGAGGTAGTAAGATTGCATGGCATTCCCAAAACTATTGTGAGTGATAAGGATACCATCTTCACATCAAGGTTTTGGAAAAGTTTTCAAGAAGCCATGGGAAGTGAATTATGCTTGAGCACTGCCTACCATCCACAATCAGATGGGCAGACTGAGGTGGTGAACAAAGTTTTAGAGGACTTGTTAAGGGCATGTGCACTGGATTTTGGAGGTAACTGGGAAGACTATCTCCATTTAGCTGAATTTACATACAATAACAGCTATCAAAGCACCATAGGGATGGCTCCATTTGAAGCCTTATATGGCAAGCCATGCTTGTCACCTGTATGTTGGGTAGAAGCAGGGGAAAGAGCTATTTTAGGGCCTGAGTACATACAAGAAACTAAAGAGAAAATTGAGTTGGTAAGGAGAAGAATGGCAGCAGCTCAAGATAGGCAAAAGAAATTTGTAGACATGAAAAGGAAGAAGGTGAAATATGAAGTAGGAAATTTTGTTTTCATCAAAATCTCACCTATGAAAAATGTACTGAGATTTGGGAAACAAGGCAAGTTAACCCCAAGATATATTGGGCCATACAAAATTCTGGAAAGAATTGGTTCCTTGGCATATAAGTTGGAATTACCAGAAAACATGCAAGGGATGCATGATGTTTTTCATGTATCACAATTGAGAAGGTGGGTCCATGACAAGGCAGAAATTCTGGAGACCCCAACCCAAGTGCAAATAAATCCTAATTTGATTTATGAAAAGGATCCAGTGGGAATTTTGGCTAAGGATGTGAATAAGTTGAGGAATAAATCACTGAAACTTGTGAAGGTACAGTGGAGTCTTGATCCCAGTGATTGCACATGGGAATTAGAAGACAAAGTTAGGATGAACTACCCTAAGCTATTTTCAGATTAAAGGTAATTCTTATTTTTAATTTGCTTTCCTTTTGGATGCATGTATTTTTAGTTATTATGATAGAACTAAAAATCTATTTGGTTGAGAATGTACTTGTTCTCTGAATTAAGTTTGAAATTGATTTAAGCTTAAAAAATTGTAGGACACAATTTCTAAAAGGTGGGGTGTATGTAATGACCCAAGATTTTAGGAATTTATTTTGAAAAATATAAATAAGTTTAAAATAATTTTTAAACCAATTTTAAAGGGAAATTGATATGGCTTGATATGGTGTAACTATATGGGTGTACATGTGTGCACAGGGAATACACATGAATTGAAGCTAAATTCCTGAATGATATGAATGAACATATGTTGATGTGTATGGGGAAATATATATATATATATTTATACAGATAAATAAAGTAAATCCTTAAAGGCTATATGCAGAAATATATATGGATGCAACTGATTGTATTTGAGTGTACATGTGCATGTGTGTCAGTACAAAATAATGTATATATATATATATATGTGTGTGTACTAATTATTTCTGTAAGACTTGTATATATATATATATGTATGCTAATCAAATACTAGAGTTCAAATCAGTAAAATAAAATACACAAATATATTTTTAAATTATAAACAGAAAGAAAAGAATGAAGATATAAAGGAGTAATCCTTTTATAAATAAATAAAGGAAGTACATACCATTTAAATGAAAGCTAAAAATAGAAAATAAGATAAAACAGAGATATGTTTTGTATAGGCAGAATTAGGAAGAATACTTGATATATATATATATATATATATATATATATATATATATATATAATAACCAATGGAAATCAAGTCACACTTTTAGCATGATAGTAGACAAGAGGAAAAGTATTTTCTGGAAAAGCAAAATTTCTGAAAATAACCAAAAGAATATAACCACTTTTCTCTTCACAAACTTAAGCCGGGGAGGGTAAGATTTTGGGTTTAGATAAAATGCAAATGGCATGATTTCTAATGGGAAAAAATGTCTTTAGCTAGTGCCTTAAACCCTAAGAAAGACCCTACATAAATAAGCAGTGATATGAGGAACCTCCTCTTCTACCCTGATAGCTATTGAGAAAAATATATATATTATATAAATATAAAACAAGTGAAGAAAAGTGTTTGAGGGCAGAAGCTTACCAATCAACTAGGAAGTGAAAGAGAGCTAGGTGAGAAAACTCACTCATAAAAATCTAAGGCACTAAGTCCTAATGTAGGCAGCCAGTTTATAAGTTAATTTTTCTTAAAAATGTATTTTCATATGTGATTGTCTATCTGTGTTTTCAAAGATTAAAAATGTTTTGATTTTTAACTGGTTGTTCTGCTTGTTTTATTATATGAAAGTTCTAGGTATTATTAGTATATATATATATTTTAAAAACCCAGACCTCTCTGATATGTTAATGTTTAGAAACATAAGTAAATACCCAGAGAATCAAATGTTGAATATAGGCAAGTAGTGTTGGCTTTGGCTCAACCCAGAAAAATATAAACATGTGAGCTGCAATATACTTATGTATAAGTGCTGAGGCTTGAGACAAAAAGGAATTAGGGGTGCAATAGGGTTGCCTATGTGTTGATGCTCCTGATTCAATGAAAATATATAAATATTCATACACATAGCAAATAAATTTTGTGATTCAATAAAACTTGGTCATTCTGAGTTTAACTAAAGCACAGATGTTTGCAAAAAGAAAAACTCTCTCAAAAGCCATAAGCCAATGTTAGTTGTCTATACCCCTTTTTAAAAAATGCAAGAATATATATATGTGCAGAATCTATTTAATAGACACATTTCACTTAATTGCCTGTTTGCCTCTGTTTGGTTATGAATGATGTGGAATGCCATGACATGGATGTTTGTCTTAGTGAAATGATTCACTGAATGGTTTAGTCATGAAAAATCAAAAGTGTTATTATTAACTTAAACCTGATTAGGAAATGGGGGTCAAGAGCACTGCAGGAATGACTTGTGTTCTTGAGTAATACAAGTTGACACATGGCTTGTTTAAGTCCTGAGATCTTTGTGTAATGGAGTGAATTAGTCCATTACAGTGTGTCCATTGATTCATTTAATTGCAGATGAGACCAAGCTAGATAAATATATCAATGTAAGAGAATTTGATATAAAGAGGAACTAGAGTTTTCCTGGAATGAAATCTGAGTAGGGAATAAATGATTTAATTCATTTTTGTGATTTCTCTGTTTTGTATGGATGGTTATTTGATTTATGACTGAGTTGTATGAATGTACAATATCTTTTTGAGGTTTCTGAAAAGGCAGACTTAAGTGTGCACCTGCACACTGACACAGAACATGCACACATGACTTATTTGTTTCATATAGGCAGAGTTATATACATATATACATGTTTCAACTTTAACTTGATTTATAAACTGTTTTAGTGGATTTTCTCATACCAGACATGTGTCTAACCCTAGTGTGCTAATGGCATATGGAGTGTCTCATTTAATATGGGGCAGCTTCAAATGCATTTTCAGGGACTGCAGCAACTAAGTAGGAGTAGGAGCAAGGCTTTGAGAAGAAGATATTAGCATGCTTGTAACGACCCGATATTTTCAACCATTCGCATCCATTATAAGTGTATAGGTAGACACTCATGCCGGAGTTGAATTGCTCAAAATACCGTGTTGTAAATAAAATTTGGCAAATCTCAGAATATACAGTAAATAAATATAATCACAGATCACAGACACAGAGTAAAATAATGCAGCGGAAGTAAAAGAAATAGTAGTTCATGAAGCTACTATATAAATATATCAGAGTTACATAAGATACAACAGAAGAAATAGAGTACAACAAAAGTCTCAATAAAATAACCAAGTACAAGCTGAGTAGAACAACGGAACTGAAATAGATAGGACATGACAAGCAGATAATCTCCAGCGATTCAAATCTCCAAGAGAGTGGAAATCCAAATCTGTGAATAACTCAGGCTGACCCGAGCGTAAAGCAAAACACAAAACACTCGAGTCAGGACAATATATACTTATATAATGTAAACCAACTCAAGTGAACTGTAATAAAGGTACAAGTAACTTAGAAGATGCTTGGGACCGCCCATCCTCTAAGGATCCGTTAAAATATCTACTATGTAGTAATATTCGCTATTATAATAGTGTCTAAATAAGTAAAGTATAATCATATAGAAAATAGCGTTAAGGGGATGGAGAACCTTAACGCGGTCGGATCTTAAAATCATAATCGTAGTAAAGCTCGATATGGTAGGTGACACGGCACAACTAGGCAATGCCAGGGTAGATATACCAATTACGCACACGGACTGATGGATACGCATAGCAGCCACTACCGTTCCACCTCGAACAACACTCCCAAATCGGAGGATGGCCATCTAATCAATCACAAGTAAGAGTATAATATCGAAGAAATGTGTCCGAGAAGAGGTGCTACCTCACTGGTCCGAGATCGCTCCTGTTTTAGCCACCTTATGCCAACTCACGGGAGTTGGGTCCACGTAACATACCTTAAGAACGTCGCCACCATCCTACTTCATTCTGGAATCTCCACCGCGTACACAGTTGCCAAAGTGGTTTTCGGTAAGACAGAGAGTATGTCCATATCCGATCCCGGTCTCTTTAACAACCCAACGTTATTATAACCCGTGGTTATAAGTTTAAAAACAGTTTATACTTCAAAATAGAATATCATTTCAAATCCAAATCTTTATCAAAATAAAGATTAAATCAATTCCAAACCATTTCCATATTTTTAAAATATCATATCATTTCAAAACTTCATTTCAAATCATTTTAATATCATAAAATATCATATCCTTACAAAACTTCATTTCAAACCATTTTATTAAAATAAAATATCCTATCAGTTCAAATCCAAATATTCAACTTTAAATACCTTTTAAATTCAAAGATATCGTTCATTTACTATCATTTCAAATCACCTTTAAATAGTTTATTCCAATCAAAGTAATTCATTAAAACCTTTTAAAAGTGTAATTATTATATTTTCAAATCAAGTATTCAATTTCCAAAATTTCAAACCATTCTGAGTTTGTTTACTAAGTCAAAAACCCTAATTATTAAAATTTCAGCATTTCACAGCATTTAAAAGCAACTGCTATAAGTTATATTTGAAAACATTTTTAATTCAGCAAAGACAGCACTTAAAACTGCTGTTAAAACTCAGTTTTAGTTGAATTATAGTTCAAAACAGAAAAGACAGCATTTCAGAAGTGCTGCGGTAGTTCAGATTTCAAAACAAGGGTTAAATTTGGTTTCAGCAAAGACTGCAGACCATTATAGCATTTCTAGAGAATGCTATAATAGACCTGGGTTCAATATTAGCCTATAAGTTCAACTACAGCAACTGCAGCATTTCAGAAATGCTGTAGTAGCCCTTTTATTCAATTTTTAGTGTAATTCAGAACCATAGCATTTCTGAATGCTATTAAAAGTGATTTCCAGCTTTTTAGTGTATTTCCAGCAATTAAATAACTTCATTTTAAACTCTTTAAACATTTTAAAAATCATAATTTAACATTTAAAATGTTCATTTACATATCATTTAACATGTATCTTTTTCACAATAAATTTCTTATAATTAAATCCAATTTTCAACAATTTACTTAATAAATTTAAGTGTAAAAGTTTCCAATTCTTCACATTTCAACAAATAACTTAACACTTCAAATTTAAATTACCATTTCACAAATTTAACTAAATTTCCAATTTTATTTAATTAACTAAAACCTTTAATTAAAACCAAATTTCACATTTCCAAGTCAAGTTATATTTTAAAAGATCACTTTTAAACATTCATTTATTTAACCACTTAAATTCATAGAAAAATCAATAATACTTTAATAAATCACTTAAATTCAAATTTAATCAAATTATCATATTTACCATTTCCAAATAAAATTTAATATCCATTTTATTTATATAACCTAAATATCACTTTTAACCAAAATTCCAAATTTCCAACTTAAGTTATATTTCAAAAATCCAGTTAAACCATTCATTAATTACATTTTTAACACATAGAAAAATCATAATTTCTTTATTTTAAAATATTTCAAAATCTATTTAAATCAAATTTCATAAATTTATAATTTTTAAAATACTTAAAAATATCTAAAACACTTTATAAAATAACCACGGGCCTGTATATAATTTTCTAACTTAGGTCAAGTGATACAGATATGTATCATTTCAATCCGCAGTTTAAAAAGAAAAATCCGGGTTCTATCATTTCAAACCCGCAATCCCAAGTTAAAATAAATTAAATAAAAACCATTCAGGCCTATCATTTCAGCCCATAACGATTTTTCCCTATTCTAAAGTCCGTTCGGGTATGTATCATTTCAACCCATAGTGATTCTAATCTATAGGGAACTTGCAATGGTGATAACTGATATAAATAACAGAATAACATTAAATAACAGTAACATATGATATAACAGGTGTAATAACAGGTGTGAACATCATATGATAATAATATAGGCATATATAACATGATAATATATTTCTACAGATTCACAGGGTGTCAATTTACTAGTTATATAGGTACATATTGTCTGGTGAGAATAACTCACAGTTTTGTGCTGGAGAAACGACGACGACTGCACGAATGGGATCCAAACAAGCACGATAACACGATTCAAATAAGATTGGAGGAGCCAAAGTATCAAATCCCTTGAATATAAGTCAAACAAAACAATATAACAACAATGAGTTTCAAATCAGCTACAATCAAAACTACAGTAGAATAGGCTGCACAGAATCAAATAGAAATGCTTTGCACTTGCTTTTTACCTTTACTAGGCTCAGCCATGATGGAAAATACATGACAATAGCAGGTGTTTGGGTCAGGTTATGGTGGGTATGGGTCGGCCTAGAGGTCATTTGTGATGGTGCCAAAGTGGTAGAAGTGAATAACATACATACGCATGCATACACATGGGTTTTGACAAGGATTTGGGCTCTACCAAGGCCCTATGTGTCATGGCCAGAGGAGTGGGGTCCACTGTGATGACGTGGCAGAGGGTCCAGGTGGTGGTGGAGGTGGTGGAGGTGGTGTTGGTGGCGGCCATGGGTGGTGGAAGGTGATGGAATGAGTGTGGTGCTCGGTTAGGCTAGTATGAAGGGGTGTTTTGAAACTTTTGTTGATATGCATCACCAAGGGGTTCATGGCTTGGATGGCTGGTGAGGAGGAGGTGTTGATGGTGTGCCATCAGGTGGTGGAGGCGGCTAAGCAGCAAGGGAGGCATGGCCAAACCTACATGAGGTGATACAAGTGCAAAAAAATCAAACTAGAAAAATCAACATAAGTGGAAAAAGAAGAAAAAGAGAGATAGAATTTTACCAAACTCTTCAATCAAGGGGAGGCCGAAATTTTTTTGTTCAGGAAGGAGGAAAAAGATACGTGAGTTGAGAAATGAAGTGATCGGCTGAAAATGTGGAGAGTTATGTCAAAAGAAATGAAGAGTTGGTGGAAAATGAAGAGGTGGAATTCAAAGAGTCAAAAGCAATTCAAAAGTCAAAACCTTTTCATATTTCTTTATTTTATTTTAAATAACTTTATATTTCTGGTAATAATAGTAATACCAGATAAAAATTCGAAAATCTATCAAAATATAAAAATATATATAATATTTATTAATTTATATAAGGTTAAATAAGAAAATAGCTAAAAATAGTAAACTAGTCTAGAAAATTTGAAATTAATTGGAATAAATTTTGGAAAAATCATATGAGCTTGTAATATAATTTTAAACATAACTAATAACATAAAATAAAAATATATTCACAAAATAAATATTTAAAATTTAATTTACATATAATTTTTAATGAAGAAAATAGCAGAAAATAGGAAAACAGCCTTTAAAATGAAAAATAAATACAGTAAATTTTGGAAAAATACTATTATCAATTTAAAAACATAAAAAGACAAAATATACATAAAAAACATATTAACACATATTAAAACAAAATATAAGAAAGAAAATATGATTTAAAAAAATTTAAAATAGGCAAAATTGCACAAATAAACAAATTATACTAAAAATTGAAATGTACATAACTTTTACATTTTAACTCCGTTTTCAACGAAACGAAAAGTGGTGTTCAAGTTATTAAATCTATTTTCATAATAAAAGATAAAATTTATAATTTCAAACTATTAAAAATTTAAACTTAAAAGTCAAAGTTTGACTATTGACCAAAATTCACATTTTCAGGAAATATTAAATTTAGTCATATTTGGAATTCTAATCCACATCAAAGTCAAAGTTTATATTAAAAATAACAAAATTTATTCTTTTTCATAAATAAAGCTTTTAAATCTGGAAAAATCAATTTAAAAATATTTGTAAAATACAGGGTTGTTACAATGCTAAAACTAATTAGATAAGAGCCTAAATGATGAAATCTGCATGTATTGATATTTTTAAATTGCCACTTGTATTAAGTACTGAATGTTGGATGGATATTTTGCTAAATGTTTTGATAAGGAATTGTCTTGTAATTGGGGTTTATATATTTAGTGATTATCTGAAAAGTTAAAGAAGCTAACCTATGATTTTTGTAAGCAAATCAGAGTAAGAACTCCATGATAAAAAGGGTGGTTACATTTTATAAATGTATTAGTCAGTCTTGAGTCTTTGAAAAGGGTTGAGTTTTGGGAAATCTGGATAGATGAGTCTCAGTGAACTATATGATTCATTCTTCCATCATAACAATTGCATACAAGAGTTGATAGGCATAGGGAAAATGTATTTATGTGTTTGCAATGTTTCCCTAATTCAATTTGTTCTATAAAAAAATGTTTTATACCTTGTTTTTGGAATAAAGGAAAAGTCTGTAATATAGGAGTTAAAAACCATGTCCATAACAGTTGGATAAATATATATGTACATTTAAACATGTTTTGTTCAGATATTAGCACACTAGTAATCCTTATATTTTTAGCATGAATCTGGATTCCTTTTCATTAAGGCTTTGATCAAAAATGCATTTTTAAGACCCTAAGAGTTATACCAGAACAAAGAGTCTGGTTGAACCATGTTTTTTCTGGGTACCCATGGTCTCAGGAAACTCACTCATGTTTGCATTCCATTTAACTTAGCACCATGGCATCAAAGAATCAAGCTTTTGAAATATGATATCTCACTTAAAAATATTCCAGAAAAGAGATTGTACTCTAGGTAGATTTTATAAGAAAAATCAAACATGGATAATGATATAAACTTCTATCATTTTTCAGAGCATAGGCACTACACCATCAATTTAAGGGTAATCAGAACACAAATATATTGTTTATAGGAATTACACTTCATTGAGAATCCAGTAAGCAATCAAAGGTTAAAAATCATGTTGTTACTTATATGCATGAAATCTTATTGTATGAATTGAATTGAACTCTGTGTGGATTGATTAAATTTAATCAATCAAATTATCTTCTTGTTTACCAGAACTCTGATCAAACAAGAGAGGCACATGCATCTTCACATGTATGTGCATATCTTTGTGAATGCACTGATATATTTATATTGGTAAAGATTTTGATCCTGGATAAGATGTATAGATCAAAAGAAAGAAAAAAATGGCTCTAGGCTTCAGAAATATATATATGCATATATATATATATATATATATCTCTATGTAAAAAAAATCCTTACAAATTAAGGGACAAAAGAGAGGGTCATTTCAAAACTATTCTGTTTAAATTTACAGTAAATATACATATAAGTTAGGAAAATATAACAGTAAGTTTATAAGACAATTTAATTATATATGAACATATATACAGTCAAGTTTATATGTAAATTTGATCTTTTGAAATCTATATATAGATTATTTTTATAAGTATATATATATATATATATATGTAGTTTCAAAAAAAAAATATACATATACACATTTTTTTACTCACTAGTTTAATTTAGAAAAGTAAGTAAATAAATAATGTATTATGGAAATTTATTTGTTCAATAAACTTATTTAATTATTTTTGTTACTAAAAATAATTTATTAATGGAAAGGTAGTTTAAATTAAATTAATAGATAGAAATTGACTGTTCGATTTATTCAAATATTAATTAAAAAAATCATCTAATATTTATTCAAGGTTTGAAATCGTGAAGAAAAACAAGCTGGTCTGGAGTGGATTGCAAAATAAAAATCAAAGGTGAGTTAATCTCACTCATCTGGGTTATTATTAAATTTAAATGGTTAAATTTAAATAATTGATTGATTGGTTGAATTGATTGGATGTGATATGATATATATATTAGTAGTATATATATATATTGGAGTGATTGATTTCCCGCATTATATAGCGGATGAGACCCTATGCGCCGCATAATAGCGGATGATATTTTATTAATCCCATATACCACGATATTCCACCTCGAAGTGGAATTGGTATTGTGCTAACATCTGTGGATGCAGGGAAACAGGTTGGAGGGATCCAACTAGATTCCTCAAAATTTATTTAGAATATTTAATATTCTCTGTTATGATTATTTGATATCCTGTGATGAATTATTGATGATTGAAATGTTGGATGCAACGGGTTGATTGAATATATTTGGGTATACTGGGTTACCAAAAATATATATATCGCATTTTTGAAAAGGAAATATAAGAGAAGATTTTTAAGTAGATAATGATAGAGAATTTGAATAAATTCAGGAATGGATTGGAAAAGAATAAAAGAGATTTTTTTTAAATTCTAGTAAATAAATTCCGATAATGGAAAAAGGGATTTGAAATAACCGAGAAATAATGAATTTTAAAACTCAAGCATTATTATTTTAAGGAAATAAAGAATTTATTTTAAAAATTCAAGGGTTAAATTTATTTAAAAAGGATAAGAAAGGAATTTGGGAAATCTGGATTGGTATTCTCAGTTAAAAGAGATTTTTAAATCAAATTAAAGAAATGAAATTTTAAGTTAATGGATTTTGAAATAATTGGAGTAAGGAAATTTATTTAAAAGTGAAGTAAATTGGAAATCAATTTGGCGGATTGATTTAAGTGTTTAAACCGGAATTTTTAAAAGAGAAGTGAGACTTTGGATTTATAAACTGGGTTTATAAAAGTGAAGGAATATATCGGTGGATATTTGGAGGAATAAATTCACGGTGGGAATTTATTAAAGGAATGGGTAAATTTGTTTAAAAATAAACAGTGGTTTATTTTAAAGATGTGAAAGAGAAGTGAATTTCCTTGGATAGCCAAGTATGTTTCCAAAGCAAACTTTTAAGTATGAGTTAAAGGATTTAAAGTTGTTTTGAAAAGATGATTTAGAAAATTTATTGTTTTAATTGTTTAAAGTTAAAAGAAAGTATTTCTTAAATTTAATTTAGTAGTAATTATTTAAAGGTAAATTGGTATTGTGTTTTAAAAGGATATAAATGTAGTTTTATATTTTATAAAGTAGTTTATTTTAATATTCTTAAAGTATATATTTTTGAATAATGTATTAAAGTAGTTTTAATTTAAATGTTTTAAAGTGTATTTTATAATAAAGTGTTTTCAAATTATTTTAAAAAAAATCTAAAGTTTTGTGCTTGGTGTTTCCAGTGTAAATAAATACTTGGGAATTTATTCCATAAGAGGAGGTGGTTTTTTTTTAAAACTGTTTTCAAAAAGGGTTGAAAATGGAAATATATCTTGCAAAGATATTTGTGAGGTAAATAAATAATTTGGAAAATTATTTATTGTTTGATGGATGCTGGTGAATGTTAATTGATAGTTAAATCACCGATTATCAATATTGGACAATACGCTGATCGTTTCGAAGAGACCGGGATCGAGATTAATTTCTCGAAAAACACTTCGATCTGGTTTGTACATTCCGTGGGGAAACGAGTTTGAATCGAAGATGGTACTGTGAAGTGCAAGGGCTAGTCGCTACTAATCCTGAGGGTGATTCCAAAATGGGTGTAGTAGGAATAGTGCCTTCGGTTCCGTTCGAACCCGGAATGGACTTGTATGGATGAATGCTTTCGGAACATCGTCAAGTGGCGATGGGCATTCTAAGGGATATGTTCTATAAAGGTAACGCTTAGCCTCAAGCCTCATCAACCGGGAATGACTGAAAATCAGGGGTTATGCAGCAAGGCTATGTGGGTAGCGCCTATTAGGGTGAGGTCATCCCTGTCTAGATGTCCCTTTTTATATTCGGCTTAGTGGTGCGGTTGCTGATCCCAACCGTGGGGTGATCTTACTCGGAATTACCCTTAGGTAGTTCCGGTCTTGTGTTGCAGGAGATCGGGCGTGGTCCTCGGTACGCTAATCTAGACTAGGTACTGTGACAGGTGGTACCCCAGTGCCTAGTCATTCGTTGGAAATCCATTCTCCCTACACGCCTGTATGGTTTTGATTGTGCCCAACTATTGCTGAAACATGAGATGCAAGCATTTCAGCTAGATTCTATTTTACTTTCAATAGACACTATTATAATATCAGACGGATTTGATAAAAAGTGTTTTAGCTATCGTAAGGTAAAAACCCGACATGTTTATTTGTGGCGTGGTCTTACGAGATTCTTTTGATTTCAAAGGATTTTGAAACTTTAATAATCAATTTGAGTGTGGTTTTCTCACGCTGGTATTCCAGACTGACTCGGGTGTTATTTAACTATAATGCTCGGGTCAGACCGAGTATTATAGATTACAGGAAAGGATACTGAGGAGCTTAGAAGACGAGCTGGATGGCGAGATGTATCACACGTATATGATGTATATTCCGCTGTGTTGTGTATGTTGTGTATTCTGTATGTGGGACAAGTGATTATAACTGTCCTGAGTTGTGATATTGATTGTGTTGTTGATTTGTGTTGTACTCTGATGATGTAATGTATAAACAGATAAAATTCTTTTGTTTAAAAGTTTAGTCGTTTATCTATTATATATTGTTCGCTGCGTTTGTGAGATTCTGATGTTGTTTTCTATTTTCTTCTTCTACCTCTTTCTTCTTTAACCCAAATGGTTCGTATTTCCGTTCTTCTTGAGTTGATTTGATGGAGATTTATGTCGATTCAAGGGGTATGGGTTTGCGGGTCATAACAATATTTTATTTATGACTATTTTGGTTATTGTTAAGTTAAAATTTTGAGTTCTGTATTTATTGGTTTGATATGGCTTTTTGGTTTTTTGGGTTTTAGGCATATTCTGAGATGACTTATTTTAGAGTTAAGTCATTTATGGATTTATAAAGTTGTGAACTTCATTAATATGTCTTGTATGATTATTTGTTCGGCATATTGTATGTGGCTTATTATTTTAAGTCATAAAGTTATGATATTAGTGTCTCCCTTTTATTTAGATATAGTCTGACCCGTTTAATATTTTAATACTCGGGTCAAGCCGAGACTTTACAGGTACAGAGACCCATTGAACTTTAGATTTTGGGCTAGCATTGAAGTAAACTATTTTGATAGTTTTAGTTTACTTCATACTTGTATATATTGACAGTTAGGAGTTTATGTCATCTATATTAAATAGTAGTGACTTTGTACCTGATACAAGATTTTGGATATGATGTATATATTTATGTGGGTCCAGTACTGATATTTTGTAGACTCACATTCTATTATGTATATGATGATGTATATTATTCCGTTGTGATATGTGACTCTAATTCTGATTTCTCTATATTATACACTATTCTGAATATTTTTAATCGATGTGTTTATTACTTTGTATTGATACTGTACACGTATAAATCTCCGTTCAGATCCTCAAAAAGGTAAATATGACATGTCAGTGTTAGTATAAAGATATATTCACATTCTATCGCCCTTAACCAGTCGTATTCTCCGGATTAGCAGACGACATTACTTGTAATGTTCTTTGCTAAACTGGGCATAGCGGTGGGGTTGTTATATGAACTAAGGTGTATGGAGAAAAAAGAAAATGAATGCGTAATAATTACTTAAATGAAGGAGAATATATATATATATATATATAATAAGAATACAAATAGGCACCAAATAAAGTGGTTAGGCTGAAAGTAAGAGTTTAATTGCAATCAATTAGGAGAACAAAAAACAATTGCTGAATTATGCTTAGTTCTTATATTTTCTGTTCATCTGTTTCTATTTATCTATCTTATCTACTGGTTCAAACTCGAATTTGATCTCTCATACTTCACAAGCAGCCGCAAGTTTGCGACTCCATTTGCAAGATTCGCGGATAATCTCATTACCTTCACGAGCAAGATCACATCCTTCATTACGAGCTTGTACACTTGCTTCTAAAGCTAATTGATTAGCTACCATATCAGGTGCATTTCCCCAAGGGTGCCCTGAAGTTTCTCCAACGAACTGTACGACGAAATCATCTCCAAAGATTTCAGTTAGGGTAGGCATATACCAAACATGAATAACCCTAGAAGCCATGGGAATAACACCTGGCATTGAAACCAATCTTGAGTGAAAAAGATACCGCGACTTCGGTCTTTTTTAATAAAATCATCATGTAATCAAAAAAACCTAAAGTCATTTCACGTTCCCCTTCCAGTTTACCTACTACTATACCAGCGTGAATATGATCTCCACCAGACATACGTAATGCTTTAGCTAGTACATGAAAATGCATACCATGATTTTTCTGTCTATCAATAACTGCATGCATTGCATGGTGGATGTGAAGAAGTAGACCATTGTCTCGGCAATAATGAGCCAAACTAGTATTTGCAATGAATTCCCCGGTTATGTAGCCATGCATTATGATAGGAACACTAATTCTCTGGCAAATACATCCCTTTTGATCATTTCTTCACATGTACCCGTAGTTGCATTCAAGTAATGCCCTTTGGTTTCACCTGTTTCAGCCTGCGCTTTATAAATAGCATCAGCACAAAATAAGAAACGGTCTCTCCAACGCATAAAAGGCTGGGACTTCACATTTTCAACATCCTTGGTAAAATCAAGCCCACTACATAGACATTGGTAAACTGCTCTACCGTAGTTTTTTGCGGATAATCCCAATTTTGGTTTAATAGTACATCCTAATAAGGGACGTCCATACTTGTTCAATCCATCTCTTTCAACTTGGATGCCGTGAGGCAAGCCTGGGAAAGTTTTGGAATAAGCAGGGGGAATTTGCAGATCCTCTAAACGTAGAGCTCGCAAGGCTTTGAAACCAAATACATTACCCACAATGGAAGTAAACATGTTAGTAACAAAACCTTCTTCAAAAAGGTCTAAAGGATAAGCTATATAAGCAATATATTGATTTTCTTCCCCAACAATGGCGGCAATGTGGTAGCATCGTCCTTTGTAATGATCAAGACCGGTAAGTCCATCAGTCCACACAGTTCTCTCGGTACTAGTAGAAGATTCGGCGGCTACTGCAGCCCCTGCTTCTTCAGCCGGAACTACGGGTTAAGGAATTACTCGAAATGCTGCTAAGGTATCAGTATCTTTGGTTTCGTAATCAAGAGTATAATAAGTTAATATGTAATCTTTAACACCAGCTTTAAATCCAACAGTTGCTTTAGTTTCTATTTGTGGTGACATAAGTCTCTCCTTACAACTCATGAATTAAGAATTCTCACAACAAAAAGGTCTACTTGATATAGATTAGGCGATATATATATATATATGTATATATATATATATGAACTAAGAATACAAATAAGCACCAAATAAAATGGTTAGGTTGAAAGTGAATATAGAAGAATTAGAGGGGATTATTGCAAATTGTTTACTCAAATCAAGGAGAGATGAGTATACAACTTCAAATTAAATGAGAAATAAGTATACAAACAGTCACATATTCTCTTAGGGGTGGGCATTTAACCGACTTAACCGACCTAACCGACCTTAACCGAACCGTTTTAACCGATAAAATCGGTTAACCGAATTTTCGGTTAACCGACCGATGTTAACCGACCAAAGTCGGGTCGGTTAACGGTTAAGACTTTTACATATTCGGTTAACCATTTAACCGAAATAATTTTTCCCCACCCGAAACGCTGAAACTCGATCCACCCAATAACATAAACTAACTTAATTTGCTCGTGCCGCTTTTCAATTCACTTCTCATTTTCATCTCGTTCCAACAGAGAAAAATACCCTAGATTTAGAAGTTTCCCTTTCAACAAAACCCTAAACTTTCCTTTAAATCGATAAACGAATTTCTCTATCTCACTTTTCTTTTGCCGTCTTATTGCGCCTCCTCCTCCATCTCGCTTCGGTGCTGCAGTCGAGTTGACTTGAGATATCGTGAATGCAAACTGTGAGTTGTAAATTTAGTTCAGTAAAATTTAATTGCATGTTTTTCACATTTAATTACAATTAACCTATGGGTTATAAATTTAGTCCAATTTTGTGACGACCCGACTTCCTATGCCCAGAAAGTCGCATCATTATGAAGAAAGAAAGGGATAGAAAAGAGAAAGAAGAGAAGAAAGAAAGAAACAACAACAACGATCTCACAGCGGAATGAATAAATTATATTAATAACATAAACTATTACATAGTATACAACAATTATCAGAGTTACCCAGATACACATCACATACTAGACAGTTATAAACATCTGTCTAGTTATTACAACTCAATACAATACACACACTATCACAGATATCAACACAGCGGAATACTATATCTACGAACGCCGAAGCCTCCTGCTCCATTGCTCCTCCAGAATATTCGTCAAAGCTAAACCTGAATCCCTTGGCTACTCGTAAAAATTTGAGTACCCAAGAGTTTATAAAACAGAAATAAACACTTGGGTCAGACATGGGTCTGGTGTGAGTAACAGGTTAAACTTGCTTAACTTCAAAACCTTTAGAAAGAAAAGGTATCACGTAAGACTCCCCACAAATAAACATGGGTAAGTTTTTACCTTACGCTAACCAAAACATTTGATAGGAAATCCAGTTATATTATAATAGGGTCTAGGGTTTTCAAATAAATATGAAATAGCTGAAATTGTTACATTATTAAATTCCAGCATACTAGCCACAAAGTGGGTTATACAATCAAAACCGTAAGGGCACGTAGGAAGAATGGGTTTCCATACAATGGCAGGGCTACTGGGGTACCGCCCGTCACAGTACGTGGCCTAGATCACCGTACCGAGGAGTACGCCCGCTCCCCTGCAACACAAAGCCGGAACCATCCCTTACTGGATAATTCCGAACAAGATAACCCCGTAGTTGGCGCGACCAACCACACACTAAGCCGAAATAAAAGAAAAGGGACCTCTAGACAGGGATCTATCTTGCTCTCAGTGGGTGCTACCCACGAAGCCTTGCTGCACCTCCCCTGTTTTTGCCATTCCCGGTTGATGAGGCTTGAGGTTACGATTACCTTTAATCAGAACATATCACTTAGAATGCTCATCGTCCACCTGACGATGTTCTGAAAGCATTCAATCCATACAAGTTCGTTCCGGGTTCGAACGAAACCGAAGGCATTATCTCGTTACACTCGTTTTGGAATCACCCTCAGAGTTAACGACAATAACCCTTGCACTCTGAATCTTCATCTTCACTTGAGATTCACGACCTATCGTTAATTTGGATCGATGTGGTATTCGGGTCTCCAGACCTGGAATCCCGGTATACGGAAACCCGATCCCGGTCTCATCGAAATCCAAAACGTATCTTTTAAGGGCCAAGTTGTTTTAAGGTTAAAACAATTCAATTCATTATCTTTATACACATATAAAGATAATTTACAACAGATAATCAACATTATTAGATAATCCATACAATTCAACTAACATCCATATCATACAGCATATATCTCATCAGAGATATCAATCAATGCCAAGTATTCAATACTATCACTCATTCATAAGTAATGATTTATATCATCTCTAATTAATTTAAAGTAAATTAAATTAATTACTTCATTCTATAAATCCTGCTTACTTAACCATTAATTAATTACAATCAATTAATTAATTATCCTCTAAGTATCCATCTTAATTAATCATTCCTGATTAATAATCCTTTAATTACTTTAAGTAATTAATTCTTAATTAATTCACAAATTAATTATCTTAAACCATTCAGTAATTAATCTTTAATTACTTCATTTATTAATTAACTGTACTTAATTACATTACTCCTTAATTAATTATAATTAATTAATTACTTTAATCACTTATTATTAATTAATCTTAATTGATCAATCCCTAATTACATCATTAATTATATTAATTAATGATCCTTAATTACTTCATTTAAATTAATTATATTTAATAATTAATATTTAATTAAACCATATTTATTAATCACCTTTGATTAATCACATTTAGTAATTAACTACCCTTAATTACTCTTCCCTTAATTAATTTACTTCTTAATTAATTATCCTTTAATTAATCCCTTGATTAATTATTCAAAGTAATTAAACTCAAATTACTTTTATTAAACCATCATTAGTTAATTACATCCACTAATTAACTTTAATTACTTTCCTAAGTAATTTATACTTCCACTAATTACATTTAAGTAATTATCAAATCACCAAGTGATTCCTTAAATTAATTAAACAAATTAATTTAAACTTATCAAATTTATTTAATTAATTACTTTAAGTAATTAATTCCTTTAATTACTTCCATTAAGTAATTATACTTAACCAATTCATAAAAATTTATCATTAGTTAATTAATCTACTTGATTATCAAAATTAATCCCATTTATAAATTATTTAATAATCCCTAATTAATGATCCCTCATTAATTATTAATCATTATTTAATTACTTCTTTAAGTAATTAAACTTTAAATCAACTATTATTAATTACACATTAATTCTTCATTACCAATTAATAAATCTCTAATTATTTAATTAATCTTAAATCACTTGATAAATTAATTCCCAATCATTTATTAATAACTCATACTTATTTAACAAATGATTCTAAATCCCAAATTAATTAATACTTAATTAATTATCTTATAATCCTAATTATTTAATTAATTAACACTAAACCATTAATTAATTAAATAATTAAATTATTCTTAAATTACCTTATTAATTTAATGAATCCTAAATCATTAACCCTTAATTACTTTCTAAATTTTACCCTTTATAATTACTTTAATTATTATTAACAAAAGACTTAAAAATATTTTACTTTAAAATCTTTCTTTTGATTCATTTTAAATTAAAGATTTAAAATAAAATACAATTCAACTTTAATCACTTTTAAATCAAATTTACAAAATCTTTTTAAATCAAATGTTAAGAAAACTTAACATTTAAAAGATTTCAACCAATTTATTTAAATTCGAACCCTTTTAATTATATATTTTAAATGCTTTAAATTTGGTAAAACATTATAAATTTTATAATCTTTATTTATTCAACCTGGATACAAACTTAAATTGAATCCATACTTTAAAATCTTGATTTAAACTTTGCTTTTTATAGATCTGTACATTTTCTTTAGAATATGAAATCTGGTTATCAAGACAAAATAAAACCCGGGACAAACTCGAGTAAATCAAGCAAAAACCCCAAGCTATCCCCGTGTCACTCGCGTTCCACTCACGCTTCGAGTCGCACTCTCGTTTTCCCGAGACCATTCCCGAGCACGATGCTTCTTCTCAATATTCCATTCATTCCAGATATCACCGTGCACACGTGTGCACGTTGCACACCACTCCGACCACCGTGGATCGACGCCGCGATCTTCGACAAGCCATCGACAATAACGTCGACCCTAACCTTCACTCAGATCATCGATATCACCATCGAATCGAAATCGAACCCATCGTTCGAAAAACTGGAACCACTATCATCGGAATTTCTCCAATTGCTGACGAACCCTACACTGATAAACCCTGCTGTCCTTACCAACGAATCGCCTCGACCTCCCATACGTATTCCCCCTATTGCGATCGTGTCCGGCGAGCCACCATCGTCGTACAACCCCGAGAAACAATGCAATCCAAAACTATCAGTCAAACCCTAGTTCGTCGTCCCCTGGCCACCACCGTCACCTAGGAGTACTCCGAGCATTTTTACCATGACCCTCGAGTCTCGAACCTCCTCCAGCCTTGGTCACGGCCACTATTACCATGCTATTCGTCGACAATTGACGAATACTCAAATTCTGATCAACTCAGAATACCTCATCATTTATAAACTTTAAAATCATGAAATTACTATCTAAATTCATCATTTTACAATACGATTCTGTTTATGAAATCAAATCAAGGAATCATGAACATTGATTTTCGACTTATCTCTAATTGTTACTGTAATTTACCATTTTTAGAAATAAATATAAAATATAAACACTTAGACTTATTTTTAAAAATACTATTACATTCATGCAATCATTTGTTCCTCAGAGATTTTAACCTAATTTTGATTTTATGTTGAGTAATTGAATTTTTATTGAGGAGGATCAGAGTCTGTCATTCAACAGGGAAATAGATATGTATATATATACATTCACATGCACAGACAAATCCCATCAATAAACATACATCCAGAATTACAACAATATACATACACAAACATACATATTTCAGATATTAATCATGCAACCATATTTATATATCTAAACTTGATAAAAGTGATGTTACTCACCTAATTTGAGATGAAGAACAGAGCTTGAAACAGTTTTGATTTTGAAAACTTTAAAACTCGAATTGATGGAATTTGTAAAAGAACTTGAAACATGGGTGCAGGCAAGATGATTATGAGCTTGCTTTGATTATCTGCTACAGGCCCCTTTTCCTTAATTTTTGAAAATGCTCTGCATGCTCCAGTTTTTGATGTTGAAAATGAATTGCAGGCTTTTGTTGAAAATTGCTTTGCAAAATCTCAGATTTAAAAATAATGTTTTGCAAGCTTCAGATTTGAAAGTGGTTACAGATCTTTGAAGAAGATGTTTACAAACAGACTTTGATTTTGGAAGATAATTTGCAGGTTAATGGTTTTTCTCTGGTTAGAGGAGTTGATTTCTACATTGTTTTGAGAATTTAGTTTTGAGGAAGATTTTGAGTTACAGGCTTTGTTTAGAGAATAGGCTGAAATTTCTTATCTTTTTGAAAAGAACAGGAAAGAAAAAGAAAATGAGAAGTAGGCATAGGTTTATATAAGTTAATTTGTAGTTTATTAAAAATAAAAATAAAAGAAAACCAAAATTTAGAACTTGACATTTGGAATTACCATTGTATTATTAGTTTACACTTGTTATTACATAGCCTTATAAATTAACACATGTCCCTTTAATTAGTTTATATTTATTTTAAATGTAAATAAAAGACTTTTCTTATTTTATTAAACACTTATTACTTATCTATTTATATATATTACTTATAAAGAAACAAAACTAATTATTATAACTAAAAGTTTACATATACTTTGAAATCCAAACTATTTGAATATTACCTCTTTTTGAATTCAAAATTAAATCTAAATCCAAATTCAAATTATATTAAAAATCCAATTTAAAGTCAATTTAAAAGAACACATTCAAATTCTTTAAAATCTTATTTTACATAAAAATTTATTTTATAAAAACAATACACTATTAATATTGTTTGGAAATAACTCATTTATCAATTTTAAATAATTTATAAAGAGATTATAAATTACTACTATTATTAAATGAATTAACATATCATATGTAAATTGTATTTTAAACATATATATATTTATTCTCTTAAATCATATTAAGCAATATTTATAAAGAAAATAAATTAAACCTTATTATTAATTTCATTTCAAAACCATATAGTTATTTTGTTTTAAATAGCTATGAAAAACTAATATTAAATAAATCATAATTTCCAAACTATAAGAATATACATTAGAAATTTAAAACAAGATTTCATTTATTTATTAACTTTCAAATCAAAGGCAATCTGTTTACAATATATACTCATATATATATATATTATAGATAGAAATCATTTTATTAAATTTTAAAAGATAAAATTCACTAATTAAATATTCATTTAATTAGATTATTAAACCAATTCAAATATTTTTATCAAAGATTATCAAATCAATTTAATTATTTAAACAGATTATTAAATTGATATTGCCCCAAATTTCCGGGATATTACAAATTTATATTTCACACCTTATTGCAATTAAACCGTGAGTTATAAATTTAGTTCACTTTGCATTTCATTTGCTTTTTAATTTAGACATTTATACTGTCAGTTTATATACAGAGTTTAGTATAATTTGCATTTAATATACATATTTTACATACACATTTAAACCGTAAGTTTAAATTTAGACATGCTATTAAACTGTGAATTATTAATTTAGCTTAGTTTGTAATTTATACTAATTTACTTGCATTTAAAATGTGAGAATAAGTAATAGTCGTATGAACTAAATTGGCTAATTTTTGGTTTGTTTTCTTGCATGAATTTTATTTCGTTACAAGCTTAAGTTAACTTTAAATACTATTTTTATGAACATTATTATATTTCTGTAAATGTGTAGATGGTTGTATGCGTGAAAATCATGTTTAAGAAACGGAAAAAATTATGAAGTACATAGTGGTAGGTGCATTATACAAGACTTGAATTGTCATTTTAATTTTTTTTTACACTTACAATTTTTATGTTTGTTATATCTGAACTATACCACTTACAGTTCTATATGTGTAGGATATCTTGAGCATATAATAGAGTTTAATGTGTAACTTATACTCTTTTTGATGATGGTAGAAAATATTTGCAATAGTACCGATGAATACAAAAACTTTGTTTTTTATGAATTCAACTATTAGTTCAAAACATATTTTGGCTGAATATTTTCAGCTTGTCAAACTAAAAGCCATTGGTTTATTTCACATATTTAAATCCATATAACCATCTCGATTCTTTCTATAGGATTATAATGGGTAATGATTAAATCAGCTTAACTTCACCCAAAATACTTCTTTCACACTAGTCTTCGTTCTGCATTATTCACATGTGTGATAGGATTGGACAATGGTACTCGATCAATGGCCAAAAAATAAAGAGGGAAGCTATATCTATTATTTTTCAAGCTTTTTATCGTTTACTGTAAGTTATCAAATGATGTTATGGTTGCATGTATTGACATAGTCAATAGTTTGTCAAACCATATTTTGAATTACTTTTAAATAACAAAATCTGCACAAGATCACATTATAAATAACAGTTGAAATTAGTTCTCGTGCTACAATTTTGTGTCAAATTTCCTCTCTTTTTTACAATAAAAACTATATGAAAAAATTGCTAGTATTATTAAGCCCTTACTGGAAGAAAATCTTAGATCCACCCCTGCAAAAACATACATGCATGCAAGTGTGTATACAATACAAGTGAACATGTACACAGTACATATATGAAGTTGGCCCACATTTTAAAAGAAACATTTTAACCAATTAGTGCACTGTATTAGTATATATGGAAGGAACGTTAATTTGAATTTTCCTTTATATCACAAGTGCAATAAATAGCACCTATATCATCATGAATATCAAAGGATAAATGAGACAATATCACGAAACATAAGTATGGAATCATGGGGTTACATTTATAAAATGAACAGCAAATCACAATAGTGTAACAATAAATGCTTGGTATCAGCAATTCTATCAATAAAATTATATAAAACATTTACCAACTTGGAACTGCTTTATACAGCAGTGGAGTATCAGATCTCCAGCAAAATGGGTATGAATGCATAATGCTTCCTGACTGCACCAGTCTTCCCTTTGCTTTCATTGCTTGAATAATGTCCTTATCAACATCCTTGACATATCGCCCTTGAAAGTCGTACACTTTTTCAATAAAGCATCCATCGGCATTAATTGCAACAAGTTCATGACTATTAGTTTTAGTCAAATATAAGTCATTAACTAAGTTAATACTCAGTTCATATATCATAAAGTCGTTTATTGTAAACATTAAACAAGTCAGTTCAATTTTTTTGTCTAAGTTTTCAGTTGCAGTAATAGTTTTATACAGCATATATCTTTCATTTAAGTTTGACTAACTTGTATCTGAGATTACCTTTGGACAGAGACTTGGAGAATCGGAGATTGGAGATCGAATTTGCAGTATCATTGGCAGTCTATTCTATTAATTTTACATTATTTGATTTGGACCTTTTGTTGTAATTATATTAATGTATTTCTATTTATGTTTGGACTTTGGGGATTAAAACTTTGAATTGTGATGTATTGTAATTTGTATTGGACTTTAGGGTTTAAAACTTTGAATTGATATGATGTATTGTATTGTGCAATTACTATTATGCTAAATGCCAGTAATGAGTACGCCTATAGCAAAAGCAGTTCATACTTCATAACGTATGTGATGCCTTGTAGGTTGCAGCACTTCATAATTCAGTTTTTTAACTGGTGAAATAAACTGGTTAACCGATAATTTAAACGGTTAACCTGTCAACGGTTAACCGTTTAAATTTATCAGTTAACTAGTTAATTTCACCAATTAACCGCGGTTTAGATTGACCGGTTCGGTCGGTAGTCACTGACCGTTTTAACCGATCACCGGTTAACCGAACCGTGTAATAATATCGGTTAACCAAAAATATTAACCGATTTTGTCGGTTAACCGACCGTGCCCACCCCTATATTCTCTTATATATATAATAGAATAGATTCACCTAATTGCTCTTAAAGAGAAAGTGAGCTTAACAAAATATGCAAATTTGAAAAAACAGAAAGGTTTGGATTCATAAATATACTTTTATCATTCTTAAATTATAATTTAAGAACAACAATAACAATAAAAAAGAACAAAATCCAGAATAAATAAATTTAATAGTTGAATTTAATATTGAGACGTTCTTAACATATCCACTTCATTAGTCAATGTTGAAACACTGAATATTAAGAGAATAAGGAATTTGAGTCTTGAAAGACTTAGATTTGATGAGAGACATGAAATAAATGATTTTTAAGACTGAGTATAAGAGAAATAGAAGGAGAAACAAACATGAGAAAACGTATGGATATGAACTAAGGAGTATGTAGAAAAAAGAAAATGGATGCATAATAATTACTTGAATGAAGGAGATATATATATATATATATATAGATATATATGTATATGTATATGTATATGTACATGTATATGTATATGTATATGTATATGAACTAAGAATACAAATAGGCACTAAATAAAATTGTTAGGCACCAAATACAAATAGAAGAATTGGAGGGGATTATTGCAAATTGTTTACTCAAATTAAGGACAAATGAATGAGAAATAAGTATAAGATAGTCACATATTCTCTTTTATATATAGAATAGATAGAACAGACTAGTGTGAACCCGTGCTATGCATACGGATTGCAATTATATTTTTGCAAATCTAGTTGAGTATATTTTTTTGATTAACTCAAGTAAAACCATTATTTATAAGACATATTTTGTATTTAAATATTCTTTGTATTTTGAGTATTCATGGTTATTTATCCAGAAAACACATTTTGTAACATGCTATAATTTTATCGTTTTGATTTCTGAATATTTAATAAATTTTAAATATTTAATAATTGGTTTAAAAGGTTTAATAACTTAAATTAAAATATAGGGATTATTTAAATATTTGAGTTGTGAAATAAATATTAATTAAATGGATTGAATGGCCTTATTTAACTCCTATTAATTAATAAATAATAATGGTGAATTTATTTTGTAAATTTATTTACAATAATAAATAATTCGAATAAATAACGAGAAAATCAATTGTTAATAAAATGACTTGTTTTTAGTAACGTATTTTTAAATGAATTTATTGGATTTTTCTATAATTTTTAATTTGGAAAATATTTAAATTAACGTTTGATGTATTTTATGGTAAATGATGTTATTTTTGAAATTTCACAGGATAAAATAATCTATATATTTTATTATTGATATGTATTCATGCCGCATTTTAGTGCACGATCTTATTTTTATTTCTTTCGTTCGCGGTTCAAACGCGAACATGATATCCGCTTCCGAAAATATTTCTTTTTAAAATCCTTTTAAATCAAATCAAATTCAAAATTTTGAAATTGCATTTATGGCGATTTGATTGATACGAGGATGGATATGATATTGGCTTGTGAAGTTTGGTTAACTTAAAACTTTTATTTAACTTGTGATTTTAGTAAGGAATATTTTTTTATATATAAAACTGAAAAGCAAACCCAATACCTATCAAGTTATAACATTCACGTTTCTCTTCCTCTTAAATACTTATTCCAGTAAACACTCAAAAATGGTCAAGTCTTCAAAAATCAACATATAGTGATTTAATCAACATTAAATTAAATCATTTAATCCATTGCAATCGTATGGGGATTAGCTTTTAGTCCATGGTCTTACTTTTCTGTGCAATCGTGTTTTGGGTGAAGGCCAATGTTGAGCCAATAACCAGGGTTTGTGTATTGGCGAATTATAGGCGACGATATAAGAATCGAAGCTCGCGGGAGTGTTTGTGGTAATGTGGAGCAGCTACGACCTTGACTTGGTTGAGTGCAGCTCCTTTTTGGCAGTCGCGTAATTTTAGGTAGGATATTGAGGATGTTAGCTCGCTTTTCGTCGGGTCAGGTCGGGTAGGAAGCGAGTGTGATGGGAAGGTGGAGCTCGCATTGAGGAAGTCGGTGGTCGTGGTCTTTGATTTCATGGAGAGATGGGGAGGAAATCGAGGGGAGATGGTTGCGTGTTTGTGTATCCGGTGCATATCTTGTACATGTGAATTTAGGAAGAGGGAAGATGGATTTAAATTGTGTTTAGGGTAATTAGTTTGCTAATGGTTATAATTAGTTGAATTAATTAATTTAATTAACTCAAATTCTTATAAAATCGATATCTTGCTCGTACGAGGTTGGATTCGGACGCGGTCAATTGCGTTAGACTCATAGGAACATTGGTTACGTGCTAGAATTGATTTCGTTAGATTTGGAGCTAGTTGAATTTTGGGCTAAAATAAAATGTCGTTAGATTTTAGACCAAACCGAAACTTGAAAGCATCAACTAGAATTTCAATAATTTAACTCACCTTTAAATAAATTATATGATACCTGTGATGTTATAGATGGTTATTGAATGTTTGGAAGATAATTGATAGTTTTAATGGAGTGTAGATTAGTGATAAAATTATAGTGATTTAATTCAATTAAATTTAACTTAGATAAATTAGTTATACTTCGTTTAGGATATCTATATAGAGAATAAAACCATGTTCTACTATAATTAAATTGAATATATTATTTGGACATATATTGAGCAGAATAAATCACCGTTCTGTGCTTGCAAGGAAAAAGATTTTTATTAATTAACTGTCTATTTGGATTTGAATTTCCATTTGATAGCAGATGACATAAATAACCATTTTGTTGCAAGGAACAAAAAAAAGAGAAGCCAGAGTGTTTCCATAACGATACATGGATGCAGAACACTTCGAAAAAAATAAACATACATATGTATGATGTTTCCTGGAGATTTGACCAGGCAACTAGTGCTCGGCATCAGGTAGCACTCGGCATCAGAGAGTGTTCGGCATCTGGGAGTGATCGGCGAAGTACTCGGCATCCAGTGGGACTCGGCATCAGAGAGTGTTCGGCATCTAGGAGTACTCGGCGAAGTACTCGGCATCCAGTGTACCCGGCATCCATGATACTCGGCATCAGATAGTACTCGGCGTCAGGTAGTGCTCGGCATCAGCTGGAGCTCGGCGTCAATTAGTATTCGGCGCCCAGTAGAACTCGGCGACAGAAGTGCTCGGCATCCAGAAGACGTTCAGTGTGCATAACTACTCAATGTGACAGTATCGTTCGGCCTGCATGCATTATTCGGTCAAGAGCTTCGGACAGAGATACGTTCGGCTTCAACTGCAACCATCCTGCACTTCCCACACATCAAACGTACCATTCGGCATGGAAGGGACCGTTCGGCATGGAAAGGATCATTCGGCATTATGGCGTTCGGCATGCCTGGTTCGACAAGCAGCAACCACTGTACTCGGGCTAGAGTGTTCGGCCACCAAGCCTACTTGGGAAGTCCAGCCCATATTTTCCTATAAATAGAGGGGCAGGGTCACAGTGAAAGGGGATCTTTTTTGGAGAACACTGGGGAGACTCTGCCATTTTTGAGACTCATCTTCTCTACTTAAGAACTTCATTCAAGCATTTGATCTACGAATTGTATTTGTAATCAATCATTAAGAAGATCAATAAAGTTTAATCTCAAAGTGGACGTAGGCAATTACGCTGAACCACTATAGATTTGGTGTTCTTACTTTCTGCATTTAAATTAGCATTGTCTTCTCTGTTTAATTTACCTTCATCACTTATTTCTCTAAACAATCTTTTTCTACGAGGTTAGTGACCAATTTTGGTGCTAACACTTTGGTGCTTTCACTGAGAATTGAATTCTCAGACCTTAAGGATCTACTTTGAAGCTACTGGATTGAGCAAATCCCCCAAAGAAGATCCGAGTCATTGACAGGACATCCGTTGATTCTACTCAGAGTTCATACCAATAACTCTATAATGGCGAGACCACGTACCGGGTCAGCTTCTCATAATGCGGATGTCCATGAGACTGCTAGCGTGCAACAAGCAGGACCTAGCAATCAGCCAGCAATTCCGGGTGTAGGAATTGCCGCCCAGGACCAAACTCCAGTTGTCACCAGAATAGAGTTCAACGACTTGATGAGAGAACTCAGGGAAAGCAGGAGACAACTAGGAGAGCAGATGCAAGCTAACGCCAACCTGATGGCACAACTCACTCAACAGCAGCAACAGAATGCTGGGGGCAATCCTGCTCCCAATTCCTCATCCGACAGCTCAACTTCTTCTGATGAACCTCCCAGGCGCAGACGCCGTAAGACTGAAGCTGCACGGATGGGTGCTGCTGCCCAAACAGCTGGAAACCGCGACCAAGTCGGAGCTGGGAACTTAGGAACTGGAGTACAGGTGGAAGCTGGAGGCCCAGACCATCAAAACTCTAATGATGTCGAACCTCAAGACGCACGATTGGCAGATCGCCAGGAGAGGAGGCATCAACATGGACAGTCACGTAGAACGGACTCTAATCTCCCACCTTCCATACAGACACCAGACCTGACAGCCATGGTCAGGCAATTGATGAAAGAAAATCAGGGCTTGACGAATGACGATTGGGGAGTATCAAGGAGTCACACTCCGTTCACAGATATTGTGTTACAGGCGGTGTACCCTAGAAAGTTTAGTATGCCAACTATCCCTGCGTACGAGGGAAAGAATGACCCCAGACAGCATGTCATGAGGTACGAATGGATGATGGATTCAGCTAGAGCAAATGATGCCACCAAGTGTAGATGCTTTCCAATTACTCTATCTGGGATCGCTACTATGTGGTTTACCCGACTTCCTCCGCGGTCTGTATCCAATTTCGAGGAGTTGGCAAAGAAGTTTATTGAGCAGTTCAGGATACACACTACTCGTCCAAAGGACGTAATGTCTCTGTCAAGTGTAATCCAAAGTCACGGGGAGTCATTGAAGGAATATTTACAAAGGTTCCATGTCGCGGCAACTGAAGTCAGTAATCCCAATGATCATGCAATTCTAATGGCTATGATGAGAGGTGTGGATCCAGAGTCTGAATTTGGAGATTGGTTGGCAGGGAAACCTCCAACCACACTAGAGCGTTTCTATTCAAAGGCACACCAGTTCATAAGGAGAGAGGAAGCCAGGTGGGTAAGACGAGATAAGGCACCAGGACCTGTCCAAGAGTCTATGAAAAGAAACGTTGCTGTAAATCAGTCCGAAGACAGCTCGGGAAAGGTCCAAGTCAATGTCCAGAACAAGCCTGGGCAGTCTAAGGAGTCCGGAGGAAGAAATCAAGGGAAGAAGAGAGAAGCGGGGAAGTGGAAATTGAGAATTCCAAACTACAACGAGTATACTCCGCTGAATGCGCCGCTTGAGAACATTTACCTATCCACCTGCAATACTTTTCAATACAGAAAGCCACGTCTAAAAGAATCAACCGAGGAACAGAAGCGGACCGGGAAATATTGTCGCTTCCATGAGACTTATGGGCACAATACGGAAGAGTGCAGACAACTACATGACGCTATCGAGAAGTTGATCAGGCAAAAGAAGTTGCAAGAATTTGTGAAGGATCCACAGGAAGGAGGACAGGGAACGTCCAACACGGGTCGTGCACTAGCTCCGCGTCATCCCGAGGAGCCTGCCCGAACCGTAGGTAGACTAGTCATAAATACAATTATCGACGGACCTCACCCCGCGGATAAGAATTGGCAAGAGATGGAGCGATATGCAAGTTCCCTGAAGCATGCAGATTTTGAGTGCTGTTCGAACGTGGAGGATGGGACTCCTGCCAAGCAGCAGCGCGTAATGACAGACGACATAGTGTTCAGAAACAGGGATGCTGATCAAGTGGAGGCCCCAACCATCGACCCGATGGTCATATCTGCGACGATTGGACCGGCATATGTGAAGAGAATTATGATTGATTGCAGAAGCTCTGTCAAAATCATCTTCAAAAAGGCTTATGACCAAATGAAAATGGAAACAAAGGACTTTAAACCGTCCAATGCTCGTATCCACGGATTTAACAGCGCTGCGACCGATGCGGTGGGGTATGTCGAGTTACCAGTTGAACTGGGACAAGGCGAGCGTCGGAGGGTGCGAATTCTACCCTTCGTAGTTTTGGATGTGGATTCTCCATATAATGTCTTCTTGGGCCGGCCGGCCCTGGCTGAGTTTAGGGCAGCATTGGCCCCGTGGTGTTTAACTTTGAAGTTCCCAACTGACAAAGGAGTAGGTATTGTTCATGGCGACCAAGCAGCTGGTCGTTCCTGTTATGTGGCTGAGCTCCGAGACGCCCACCGGAGGGAGAAAGGAAAGGTTGCGGACAATCCCGTCCGCATCCATAATACAGATAATTGACAAGTAGTGCCCGAGCCCTGGCTCTGGCGTAACTCTCGGATCTTCAGAGACATAGATCCGAGAGACGACGAGGAAAAACCCAGGGAAGAAAAGGCGGCGCCGGCTGAACTGACAGTTGACATTTCAGTCAGCCAAAGCGACCCTTCGCGATTACTGAAGATCGGATCACAGCTTGGTCCCACGATGACTGAAGACCTTAGCGACTTCCTCCGGACGAATCTTGATGTTTTCGCTTGGACGCATTCTGATATGTGTGGGGTCTCTCCCGCCATCACGAGTCATATGTTGAACATAGACCCGAAATACGTTCCAGTTAAACAAAAAAGGAGAGGAATGGATCCGGAGAGGTCCCCGCTCTCGGAGAGGAGGTGGACAAACTCAAAGTAAATGGGTTCGTCCGCGACGCCCTCTACCCTGAATGGGTATCCAACCCCGTGCTGGTAAAAAAGGCGAATGGGAAATGGAGGACTTGCGTAGATTATTCCGACTTGAACAAAGCATGCCCAAAGGACAGTTTCCCGTTTCCTAGGATCGATCAGTTGGTCGACTCCACCGCAGGACACAAGCTGTTATCATTCATGGATGCATACTCAGGATACAACCAAATCCCGATGCATATTCCAGACCAAGAACACACCAGCTTCGTTACAAATGTCAGACTATATTGCTTTGTAGTGATGCCCTTTGGATTGAAGAACGCAGGAGCGACTTACCAGCATTTAGTGAATCGAATGTTCAAGGACCAACTGGGTAGAACGATGGAAGTCTATGTGGATGACATGCTCGTGAAGTCACGACGGTCAAACGACCACATTCGAGACTTGGCTGAAATGTTCGACATACTCAGGTTTTATGGGATGAAGATCAACCCTTTGAAATGTTCCTTCGGCGTTGCATCGGGGAAGTTTTTGGGATTCATCGTCAATGCTAGAGGAATCGAAGCTAACCCAGAAAAGATCCAAGCTATTCGAGATGTGCAAGTGCCCAGGACTATAAAGCAGGTACAGAGCTTGAATGGAAAAGTAGCTGCGTTAAGTCGATTCATATCCAGGGCAACTGACAAGTGCATCCCATTCTTTGATATAATAAAGAAAGGAAAGAGGAATTTTGAATGGACACCTGGTTGTGAGGAAGCATTTTGGGATCTGGTGAGGCATCTGGAGAGTCCACCAATGTTGTCAAAACCAGTAAACCACGAGACGCTGTACGTATACTTGGCTGTATCCCCGCATGCGATAAGTGCGGCTTTAGTTCGTGAGGAGGACCGATTCCAGAGGCCGGTGTATTATGTTAGCAAGCGTTTAACGGGGGCAGAGAGAAATTACCCTAACATCGAGAAATTGGCTTATTGCTTGGTGATTGCGTCACGTAAGCTGCGCCCATACTTCCAAGCACACTCAATCGGTGTTTACACCGATCAACCCCTGCGGCAGGTACTCCAACGACCAGAAACTTCTGGAAGGTTGCTAAAATGGAACATGAGTTAAGCCAATTCGATATCGCCTACTTACCACGGAGAGCCGTACAAGGGCAAGCATTAGCAGACTTTATCGCTGAGTTTACCATACCCGTCGAACCGGGTAGTCACGACGTCATTCCCCCCGTTCGATGGAAATTATACACTAATGGGGCATCAAACGACCGTTGCTCCGGCGCGGGCATAGTTCTTATAACTCCGGAAAACCGATCAATCTGTTATGCTTTGAAGCTCGATTTCCCAGCCACAAACAACGAAGCGGAATATGAAGCACTCATAGCTGGCTTGAAGCTCATCGGGGAACTCGGGATCAGATCAGTTGAAATCTTTTGTGACTCACAGTTGGTGGTCTACCAAGTGCGGGGAGACTACCAAGCAAAGGGACGAAAGCTTGCTCCGTACCTTGTTCAGGTCCAAGAACTACTATCAAATCTTGAGCGTTATGACATTTCACATGTCCCGCGCGAATAGAACAAAGAAGCCGACTTATTGGCTAAGTTTGCGAGTACCGGCGATGCACAGCAAATGGGATTGTATCCCATTGAAGTCTTGCATGCCCCGAGCATAGACGAGATGAAAGTCGATCGCGTGTTGGAAACGGAAATCGAGAAGGAATCGTGGATAACCCCATTCAAACTGTACCTAACAATTGGGGCCTTACCAGAAAAAAGAAGCGAAAGACGGCAGGTCCTTCGAAAGGCCGCTCAATACGTAATGCAGGATGGGACAATGTATCGAAAAGGATTCTCAGTCCCATTATTACGATGCATCGCTCATGATGAGACAAAGCGGGTCTTAAGAGAGGTTCACGAAGGGGAATGTGGTGACCATACTGGGGGGCAAACGCTAGCAAAGAAGATCCTCCGCTATGGATATTACTGGCCAACCGTAAACCGGGACGCCGCAGACTATGCAAGAAAGTGTGACAAGTGTCAAAGATATGCTAAAATCCCGAGGACTCCATCAACGGAACTCACACAAATGGTTAGTCCCTGGCCATTTGCAATCTGGGGAATCGACATAATCGGCTCTTTGCCTATGTCCAGAGGTGGCGCGAAATACGCGATAGTTGCAGTCGACTATTTCACAAAATGGGCTGAGGCAGAACCTTTGGCCACAATCACCTCTAAGAAAGTCGTTAACTTCGTTGTACGAAACATTATATGCCGCTTTGGCCTTCCTCGCACCATCATTACGGACAACGGGACGCAATTTGAAAGTAGAGAGTTCAAAGAGTTCTGTTTAAAGTATGGCATCGAGAAAAAGTTCGCCGCCGTTGCACACCCGAAAGCTAACGGACAAGTCGAGGCCGTTAACAAAATAATCAAGTCCATACTGTAGAAGCGTCTGGAGAAGGTTGGAGGCAAGTGGATAGATGAACTCCCGACAGCATTATGGGCGTATAGAACTACCCACAAGTCCGCGACCGGCCACACTCCATTCGCCTTGGCATACGGCTCTGAAGCCGTTATACCCGTGGAACTTGAAGTTCCATCGCACCGAGTGACATACTATGATCCCAAGACGAACCAGAATCTCTTGTTGGAATCACTGGACTGCATCGATGAAAAGCGTGAAGAAGCCGAATTAAGGGCGGCAACGCATAAACACCGAGTCAAGCGTTACTACGACGGCAGAGTCCGCCCAAGGATCTTTGGTGTGGGCGATCTCGTTCTGAAACGAGTTTTCCCGGTACCATCGCGTATGAATCCCAGTTGGGAAGGTCCGTACGCCATTGAATGGAAGCTTGGAGAGGGAACATTCAAGCTAGCGACCGTTGATGGCACGACACTCCCCCGAGCATGGAACAGTGAACATCTGCGGCACTATTACATTTAGCATGTTTTCTTTCTTGTTTTAGGCACTGTTATTTCCTGCATGTTTCCGTTCAGTCATAACTTACTTTCTTTTAAAGTTGTAATCGAGCAGTTCAGTTGATTTTCATTAATAAAGGCTTGAAGCCGTATTTTCCGTGAATCACTATCGTTTCTATATCTCATAATTGGATGACGAACTACATTATTCTGTACGACGTACGGACTCGTGTGAACGATTTCAAATCTCTGAATCCCCAGAGTGCGGATCGGAGTACTCTAAGTCCCCAGAGCGCGGACTAGAGTATAAACGATTTCAAATCTCGGAATCCCCAGAGCGCGGATCGGAGTACTCTAAATCCCCAGAGCGCGGACTAGAGTATAAACGATTTCAATACTCCGAATCCCCAGAGTGCGGAGCGGAGTACTCTAAGTCCCCGGAGCGCGGACTAGAGTATAAACGATTTCAAATCTCCGAATCCCCAGAGCGCAGATCGGAGTACTCTAAATCCCCAGAGCACGGACTAGAGTATAAACGATTTCAAATCTCCGAATCCCCAGAGTGCGGAGCGGAGTACTCTAAGTCCTTGGAGCGCGGACTAGAGTATAAACGAATACGAACCTTCGAATCCCCAGAGCGCGGATCGGAGTACTCTAAGTCCCCGGAGCGCGGACTAGAGTATAAACGACTCCAAATCTCCGAATCCCCGGAGCGCGGATCGGAGTACTCTAAGTCCCCGGAGCGCGGACTAGAGTATAAACGATTCTAAATCTCCGAATCCCCGGAGCGCGGATTGGAGTACTCTAAGTCCCCAGAGCGCGGACTAGAGTATAAACGATTTCAAATCTCCGAATCCCCAGAGTGCGGAGTGGAGTACTCTAAGTCCCCGGAGCGCGGACTAGAGTATAAACGAATACGAACCTCCGAATCCCCAGAGCGCGGATCGGAGTACTCTAAGTCCCCGGAGCGCGGACTAGAGTATAAACGACTTCAAATCTCCGAATCCCCGGAGCGCGGATCGGAGTACTCTAAGTCCCCGGAGCGCGGACTAGAGTATAAACGATTCCAAATCTCCGAATCCCCAGAGCGTGGATCGGGATACTCTAAGTCCCCGAAGCGCGGACTAGGGTATAAACGATTTCAAATCTCCGAATCCCCAGAGCGCCAATTCAGAAAAAAGTCCAAGTACTCGAGAAATGTGGAACAAGAAGTAAGCCATGTCTGGAAATGTTTGAACAACACGAGAGTAGACTAGGAGATAATGCAACTCGTAACAAGTGGAGTCATGACTACAGTTAGTCAACAAACCAAAGAAAAGCAATAGAATCATTCAAACGAAAAAGAAACTAAACTTCATTCAGTAGTTCAAAATGGGGTTACACAGTTACTCCTACAAAACTCAGAGTTCAGAACCTATCTATACAAACTGCAAGCCACAAAAAAATAAAAGCAACGACAAGACTTAAGCAAGAAGCTCGTCGAACGAGTGTATCAATTACTTCTTCGTTTTCTTCTTCTTATCTTCCTTTGTTTTTTCCGACGACTCCTCTCCCTCACGCTTTTTCTTGGATTTCTTGCTTGCCAAAGAAGCGGAGTCGGGAGTAGGGGACGGAACATCCAGTGGTTTAGACCTGCCCGGGAGAATGATTTTCAAAGGTCTGTTCCGAGGGTCGGTGAGTTCCAGTATTTCGGGTTCAACTTTGACCTCGACCTTTTTCTTCTCCTCTATGGCGAGGCGGTCCTTCATGCTCACCTTTGAGGTATGCTCAGAGGCACCAGGGATTTCGATTTCGTCACTCCCTTCGGCAGGAGATGAAGTGTCAAGCTTATCATCATCTAGCGCCCCAATCACTTGAGCATCAGGACCAGGGATTACTCCCGCATGAACAACGTCGCTTGTTTTCTCTGCCTCCTCCTTGGCGTCATCGCTCCTCGGAGTTGGCTCGGCATCAGAGCGGCCTGCATGAAAACATAAAGAATGAACGTTAGAACGAATAAATGCTGGAAGATAACAAGATCTTTTGACTTCTAGAAAAGAAGAGTTTCCTACCGGGTTCTGGTTGGCTATTGGTTGCGCGAGGGGTTTCACCCTCCAGAATAGGAGATAGCACGTGAACGCCAAGCCCAGGATCTTCAGGATCATAGCCGGCATGCTGCTTGAACGGGTCAAGTGTCGGCCGACCGGCCGATTGAACAGCGGGAGGAGCAGCAATATGAGGAGCCGTAGTCTCAGCCCCAGACGGGCCAGCTTCATCACTTTTCTCTTTTGAAAGGGGAGAGCCTTTGTTATAGAGCGCCAAAGCTGCGGACAGATCCGTTGGCTCATTCCCCCTAAGAAACTCCTTCACCAAGGCATCCTCATCGACCTCCTCAGAGCTCGACTCGATTTTCCTGATCTTTACTAAGGTTTCCCAAGCCTCAGCTAGGGATTCGAGATAGCCATCGCCCAAGAATGTCAAGTCACGATGCATAAGGACGCGGGCTCCATACTCAGCAATCAACGGGTCAAACATGCATTTGACCTCTTCCTTGCCAGCTTCTGTGGCCGCCTCGAGGCGAGAGTCAATCTCCTCCGCAGCTTTTCTTTTGCCCTCCTCACGGGCTTCGTCCTTCATTTTCTCAACCCCAGCAAGTTCATCATCGAGCTTCGTTTTTAGGAGACGAGTAGCAACGATTTCATCACAGTATCGTTGTGATTCTTCTTGAGCAGCTACCTTGTCCTCCTTTTCCTTGGAGAGTAATTCTTTCAGCTCTCTGACTTGTATGGCGAGCACGTCCCTTTCTTTTTGAACGGAATCTTTTTCTAGGGCAAGGGCACCGCTGCGCTGGACTGCTTCATCAAGTTCCTTCTTGTGAGCCATCTCTAAATGAGTAACTGCCTCGGCAGTATCTTTTGCGCTTTGTTCAGCGGCTTCCAGCTTTGACTTGTACGAAGCGAGCTCCTCGTCCTGATGCTTGATGGTGTTCTTGTCGCAGCCAGCCTCCAAATTCAGGCGATCAATCTCATATTGACGCTCAACGGACACCTCCGAGATCTTTTCAACCAAGTGTACAAACGCGTCATGTTGAACATAGACGTCGTTATTGCAGGCAATGGCACTTTGCTTCACGTGACCGGGAATATGGTGAATAGCTGGGAGAAACTTCAAACCGTCGAAGCAAATTTTCGGAAACTTGGCCTTAAGATCGACCATCTTTTCCGCGATAGTTGGATCAACCGCGGGAGTAGGGGGAGGAGGCTTTGGAAGTTCCGCTCTTTTTCGTTGCTCCCGAACTTGCCTTGTACTCGATGAACCGGAGTGTTGTTCTCGAGGAGCATCAGATTGGTAGCCCTTCTGGGAAGACTTCTCTTTATCTGGCTCAGTTGGAGGAAGAGGATCACGGGACTGTGAAGATTGAGAATATGCCTTCTTACGGTGAGACGACTCGCGGGGACGATTGTCTCTATCCTCATAATCATCTCTGTCCCTGCGTCTGCCCGAACCAGAGTCCCGTCCAGAATGATGAAATATGGAAGAGCCATGAAGGCGATCAAATCCATGAGAGCGTCCCATGTCACCTTCAAAGAATAGAGATAACAACGAGTTAAGAAAAATCCGGGAAATAAGAAAGAACTTGAAGTGTATGATGGAATGCGTATGTGCGTGTGTGTCCTAGTGTTCCCCCCTACAGACCAGTTCTTTTATCTTTACTAATCAGAGTATTGTCTCCCTGGACTGGGAGTTGAACTCCCGCATTGCCTTTAGCGAGCGAAGAAAACTTGAGGGCTTCAGGATCGTCAAACCCGTAATTAAGTATATCATCGGGAATAGACAGGTTCGACAGGCCCCTCAGGGAACTTTCCAAGTGCTGTGAGGAAGCCTCTTTCTCGGGCGGGATAGGCAAAACTTTTGAAGTACCACCAACTTTCTCTTTCCGGGTTTTGTGTTTTAATCTTTTCTTTCCCTTCGAAGGGGAGGATGACGTGTCAATGTCGTGAACTTCGACAGCCGGATCCCAAGCAGGACTCACATTCTCGTCTTGGGTCTCAGGAGGGTCATCCTCTTTGTGCTTGCCTTCTTCGTGCGCATCGGGAGTTCAGCGTGATGACGACCCAGCCAGTTTTTTCCCTTTACCGGATGCCGGCTTGGGAATAGAGACGCCCTCCTGAAGGCTAATCCGGCGACCAGGGGCAAGCAAGCCAAACTTCGACAATGACTCGTTTGAAATGATGGTCCGAATGTCTCGTTCCTCGGCAGGAAGAGCTCTAATGGCTTCAACGGCCTCAGAATATCCTCGGCCCTCCGGACGCGGGTTGATATCTAAAAAGATGAAACAATGAGTTAGAAAAAGCATGACTCCGATTAATCGCGAAAGATGATTCAGTGGAGAGACTTACTGCCTTCAACCCATCTCCTCGCAAAACCAGGAGGGCAACGCACGTAGAACCATTCCTGTTTATACAGGGCGAATTTACTACATGCCCCTGTCAAGATCTGGCATTTGTGGTAGGGCTCAAGGAACATGAAGGAAGGGCTGTCTTTCCGCCTCTTGACCATATAGATGTATCTGATGTCGCCAGGAGTTGGAGGTCTGGAGAAGACGGCCATAAAGAGTAGGTAGGTCCCATGAAGGAACGCGTGACCATTCGGGTGCAGCTGCGACGGGGCAATGTCGATATACTGTAACACATCCCGAAGAAATAGGTTAAACGGAGGCACGCTGCCCATCCAACACATGAACTTGTTGCAAGTGGTGTATCCGATTGGGGGCAAGTGAGGGCGATCATGTCGCGAAGGGACTAGCACATCAGCGAAAGGAATCCCGTGGATGGAGCATATCCGTTGGAGTGCGGCTTCATTGATCTTCGAAGCCTATGAATCGATCGGATTGTCTAGTAGAATCGTTGCCTCCAGGGCATCGGGTGCTAAGTTATGAGCCGGAGAAGTCGGCGGATTAGAAGTATCAGCGGCTTCTCGCCTTGATGACGGCCCAGGCCTGTCGGATATAGTGGCGGAGCTAGACTTTCTTGACATCCTCAATAAATAACGAACCTGGCTAAGTGCTTGAGAAAACTATACTTAAAAAAACGTTGAACGTTAGAATTAGCAACATGAGTTTTCCCCCACGTGGTGTGTGAACTAGTGCAAGCAGTTGTGTACAAGCAATAAGAATCTAAAGATTTCAAAGATATAAAAATGAGCTTCGAATCGTCGCCTTCGAAGGCCGTCATCGCTGACCGTCTCAAAAAGCCCGCCTTGAGGTGATTATAGTTTCAAATTCAGAAAACGAATGTTAATCAAAGTCCAGGTTTAAGTCTACTAAAGCTAGGGAGTTAATGATCCGGGTCAGTTTCGCATGATGGTGTGCTTAGATCTTTGTCCTTGTATTGATTAGGCAAGGCAATTGTTCATTCGACATTTACAGTGTTCGGCCTAAGTATGGTTCAACATTTATCATTGGTCGGCATTTATAATTGTCCGGCATGTGCATTACTCGGCCTTGATATTGTTTGGCCTAGGTATAGTATTCGGCATGAATGTTTGTTCGGTAGGCCAGTTATTCGAAACATATACTGTTCGGCGTTTAAATGGTGTTCGGCAATTGTATTGTTCGGTCTAAGTTCTGTTCGGCATGTGTGTGTCTGTTCGGCATGTCAGTTGTTCGGCACATATACTGTTCGGCATTTGGGTAGTGTTCGGCCTTAGTTTGTTCGGCTAAAGTAGCGCTCCGCCCTCGATTACAGTTCCACCCTACTCCTTCTCCATCTGCGCCGAACAACAAGAACAGATCGCTCGGCGAAGATTACGCCGTTCGGCACCCCATCTTTCTTTTTCTTCCAGTCTTGTTCGGCACGAAGGAACAAGGCCTAACTACCATGCACCGTTCGACAACTCCAAATATGCGAGCCATTTCTACTCGACACACATCATACAACCATAGAAATATCCAGTTTTCTACGTGACCCTCTCGGCTGCACATAAACCTAAATCTCGTGTTGAAGTAATTTGATCATGGAAGGGATAATACCTAGTTCGAAGATCGAAGCTGAGGAAAGATCGATTAGGCTTTAGATCTGATAGGCTGGCGAGAATTGCAAGTCTCTAGGGAGTGACAGAAATGAAGGTGTAAAAGGAAAATGGTGGAAGGATGCCTGGTTTTATAGGGAGAAGATATAAGTTGAAAAGGCTATATCCGGTAGAACCGGTCAAAGTCGTAGCGTTCGGCTTCAAAGCGAAGTGTCGCTCGGCACATGAGGATTGTTCGGCTTCGAACGCATCGTTCGGCGTCCAAACCACACTCGTCTCACACCTCCATCACTAATATTCTCGAGAAGGTGTCTCCGAGGTAAGCTAAACTAGATTCAAAGTGCATCACGTTCAGTCACATAATACACTTTGGGGGGCAAGTGTTTCCTGGAGATTTGACCAGGCAACTAGTGCTCGGCATCAGGTAGCACTCGGCATCAGAGAGTGTTCGGCATCTGGGAGTGATCGGCGAAGTACTCGGCATCCAGTGGGACTCGACATCAGAGAGTGTTCGGCATCTAGGAGTACTCGGCGAAGTACTCGGCATCCAGTGTACCCGGCATCCATGATACTCGGCATCAGATAGTACTCGGCGTAGTACTCGGCGTCAGGTAGTGCTCGGCATCAGCTGGAGCTCGGCGTCAATTAGTATTCGGCGCCCAGTAGAACTCGGCGACAGAAGTGCTCGGCATCCAGAAGACATTCAGTGTGCATAACTACTCAACGTGACAGTATCGTTCGGCCTGCATGCATTGTTCGGTCAAGAGCTTCGAACAGAGATACGTTCGGCTTCAACTGCAACCATCCTGCACTTCCCACACATCAAACGTACCATTCGGCATGGAAGGGACCGTTCGGCATGGAAAGGATCGTTCGTCATTATGGCGTTCGGCATGCCTGGTTCGGCAAGCAGCAACCACTGTCCTCGGGCTAGAGTGTTCGGCCACCAAGCCCACTTGGGAAGTCCAGCCCATATTTGCCTATAAATAGAGGGGCAGGGTCACAGTGAAAGGGGATCTTTTTTGGAGAACACTGGGGAGACTCTGCCATTTTTGAGACTCATCTTCTCTACTTAAGAACTTCATTCAAGCATTTGATCTACGAATTGTATTTGTAATCAATCATTAAGAAGATCAATAAAGTTTAATCTCAAAGTGGACGTAGGCAATTACGCTGAATCACTATAAATTTGGTGTTCTTACTTTCTGCATTTAAATTAGCATTGTCTTCTCTGTTTAATTTACCTTCATCACTTATTTCTCTACACAATCTTTTTCTACGAGGTTAGTGACCAATTTTGGTGCTAACATATGATTTACAAGGGACTTTTGTAGAGAGACCCAAAGGGGTTTCTCGCCATTACTTATTTACTGTTATCTACATCTTATTTATGTTCTTTTATTAGTTATATTAATGTTTGGTTAGAATATTTGTGACATACTATTTGAATTATATAAGTATCGTTATAGCGATTTTTGCTATACCGTCACTTATGAAATATCATCATCCTAAAAAACTTGTGTGTACTGAATTGTGCTTATGTTTTTACTGAACATATATGTAACAACCCAGAATTTTAGTAAATTGATTTTGAAATATTTAATTGGTTTTAAATATTGAATTATTATTTTTATAAGTTAAATAGCCAAAATTTCAAATATAGCGATTTATTAGATAATTAAATTGTTGAATTTAATATTTGGAATTGCGTAAATAATTAAATCCTGAATTTAATGTGAATAGAATTGATTTCGAAAGCTGATTTAAATTCTATTTAAATAAGAATGAAGATAGTAAACTTGCAATATAGATTCAAAAGTGATTAATTTGGTATTTAAAATAATTCATTTTAATTAACTTGTGAAAATAGCCTTCCGGGGCACCGTCCTCGGATTTCAACGAAATAAGTGCCATTGGATCCATAATAGTATATTATTGTATGTTAACGAAACACGTAGAAATTAATTTCTGAATTTATATAATATAACTAGGTTTGAAAAATTATCTTTTGTATATGATCGAATTAGGTCTAGAGACTAGTTCCATTGAATTTGAAATAGGGGTATTACATATAGAGCGCCAAGCGGCACATCTGGATTGGAGTTCGAGATTTGAAGTTGTATATTACAATAGTTTAAAATAAAATAATATATACAATATTATATGTACCCTATCCTAGCCCATACCACCAGACCCATACCCTTGTCCATACTTAGCCCAAGTTCACAGCATACCTTTTTCCCTACTTATTCGCGTTCAAACCAGAAAACAAGTTCGCCAATTTTCAAAATAAATCATCTCTAAATCCTACGTCCTATAGTCATCGAAGCCCTTAACAGCGTTTTTAGGCCGAGGTTGCAACTGTGAAGTTTAGAGGATGTGGAGTTGAGTATAATGTATGATCGGATCTTGGTGGTTTGGGGTGTAGCAACGGCAAAGTCGAGATTATTGGGTTTTGGGTCGATTTCGGCATTTCGGTGGACCTAGGGGCGATGGTTTGTGAAGATGAAATGTTCGTGGGGATGAGAGCTATGTGTGGTCGAAGTTTGGTGGACTTCGGTGAATTAGGGTGGCTGGAATCTTGAATTGAACGTCGTTCGTTCATTTTTGTTTTCTCGGTAGTAGAGGCGACCTTGGTGATGAGGATGGTGGCTGGAGGTAGCTCGTGGTAGGGGCTTGCTTGGCTGAGACCGCGGTGGTGGGCAGTGATAAGAGGCGATGGCGATAAGGTGAAGAGTGGTGCCTGATTTAGGTTCGAACGCGAGAAGAAGTGAGAGGATTAAGGGGGCGGGTTAACTATTTAAATAAGGTTAAGTGTAAACCAATTGTAATTAAGGATAAAAATATATTATTTAATTTGGAATCGTATTAATTCAATAACTAATTCATATTAGTTCCAAATCGAACGCGGTCAGTTGCATTGCACTCATATAAGCGAGATGTATGAAATGGAATTGGATTGGTTTAGATTTAATCTTGCATAAGTTTAAGCTAAATTCGAATGTTGTTTGTATTTAGACGGAACCGTAACGCCTCGGCGGCAACTGGAATAATGGTGAGTTACACTCAGCTTTTTTGGTTAACCAGTAATATTATATAGTAGATAAACATTGTTGATTAGATGTTTGGATGATTTATTGGTTTTATTAGTTGGTTTGGATAAATTCCTACCCCTGGAGCGGATGACCCATATTATATAATTATATAATGATTGTGATGCAGGCGATAGGTTAGAGGGATCCAATGGGATTCCTCAATATTGTTGATTTATTTCCAATAAAATTCATGTTATATGAATTATTGGATATGAAACCTAATTTATGAACACTATTGGTTATGACATTGTTTATGTTCAAAACTGAAAACCAGTAGTGATAGGAAATCAATATCAATACTGGTTGAGCATTTGGTAGCTATTGACCTTAAATTAGTATTTTTAGATACTGTAAATTGCCATTTGGAGTTGGAATTTAAATTTTGAGACAGGAAATGATTTTAAAATTCAAATTTAGGATTCGGAAATAACTTGTTTAAATGATTAAATTTCTATCTTACTTCAACCTTATTATCTGGCATTTTGTAAGTCAACAGAAATGTTTTTAAAAGTTATATTTCATATTGTTTTTAAAAATTAATTCTTTATATTTAATATTGTTTTAAAGTTATTTATTTATATTAATATTGTTTTAAAGTTATTTATTTACATTAATATTGTTTTAAAATTCTTTGGTTATAATTAACATTGTTTAAAATTATTTATCAATATGTTAATATTTTGAAAGGTTAATTATTTTAAAAATAAATATAGCTTGAAATTAATAATAATGATTTGTTAATAATATTTTGAAAATAAACTATTATTATTTACAATAATGGTAAAGATTAATTATAGTTGTTTTATTAACAATGTTTTGGAATTATTAATTATTATTTTTAAGTTGTTTTGAAGTTAATAATTATTATTTGTTTATAATGTTTATTATTAATAATTATTATTATAGGGTTTTATAAAGTAAATGATTTTTATTTATTTATAAATGTTTTCGGGACTTATAAATAGAGGTTTATAAAATGGTTTAAAGGCCTAAAGGAAGATTATTTACAAGAAAAAGGAGTTTTATAAATGATTAGATATTCATAAATCAATCTTGGGGATGGGTCTATAGATTTATAAGAGGAGTATTGTAATTAGCTTTATGGATTTATAAATGGTTTCTAGAGATTTATAAAATAGATCATAAATGGTTTTTAGAAATTTATAAATGATTTTAGAATTGTATAAAAAGGAAATCTTCCTTAGTGTTAGGTGAATATACTTAGATCGTTGGGATAAGTATATGGATATTTTTCCATGTATTGAAATATAGGAATTTATGGATATATATATATATATATATATATTTGTAAAAGAATTTTTATACAAATATTGACAAAGTGAATTTAATTAATCAAAAGATTAATCGAGGAGGCTAGTGGTTACTTACATGCTTAACCAATGTTGTTATTCCCTTTGAAATAAATCCTTGATTTGGATGTGTGTTTGTTGATAGTTAAATAACTGACTATCAAATATGGACTCAAAACATAACTTTGGAAATATCAAGGAGAAACACATGGGTTATATGGCACAGTCATCTTCAAAGATGTTGTACTGTGCGTATAAATCTCGTTCGTTCTCCTGGGACAAATGATAAGGAAATCAGTCCACTAACGATTAAGAGGTGGTCTTCGCTCTTATCTTTGACTGTTTATTTCCTAAAGAACCGAGGTTGAGTTTATCAAAAACTATCGAGTGTTGTTTCGAAGAGACCAGGATAAGATATTTTATCCAAAAAACCACTTCGATCCAACTCAACATTTTGAAGTGAAGATATCTTAAAGATGATGGAATTGAAGACGGAACTCTCAAGAATTTTGTTCATTCCCAAAAAGAACTTGTATGGATGAATTCTGGCAGTGCGTCGTTGCGTGGATGGGTAGTGTTAGCATTTCAAGTGGGAAGTGCTATATAAAGGTAAAACGTTGCCTCAAGCCTCATCAATCGGGAATGACTAAAACAGGGGAGATGCAGTAGGGCTAAGTGGGTTGCTTCCAAGTAGGGTATGATCATTCCTATCCAGAGTTGATATTATCTCTCTTTTGTATGCTTCGGGGCCCATTAACGGAGGGGTGATCATATTCGGTACTATCCAGTAAAGCGTGGGCCGGTTCTGTGTTGGCAGGGGTCGATAGGTTCAACCTTAGTGTTATTTTATCTAGAGATGCACCGTGACGGGCGGTACCCTAGTAGCCTGGTCATTATATGGAATCCATTCTCCAATACAAGCCTTTATGGTTTTAGTTGTATACCTATTATGCTGGAATTTAAGTAATGTAACAATTTCGGCTATGATTAATAAGTATTTATACTATTATAATATCAAAGAATTTCATATGAAATGTTTCAGTTATCGTAAGGCAAAAACCTGTTCGTGTTTATATGCAGCGTGGTCTTAGGAGATACTTTTGATTTTCAAAGGTTTTCTATAACTTTAAAATCTAGTTGGGTGTGTTTTCTCATGCTAGTTTTCTTGACTGACTCGGGTGTTATTTTATTATAATGCTCGGGTCAGACCGACCATATCGCAGATTTAGTTTGGATGCTTTGGAGCTTCAGGAGACGAGCTGGAGGCCTAGAGACATATTCACATATATGGTTATTTTTCCACACATTCATTGTTGTATTTATCAGCAATTGTGAGGACATGTTGTTATAACCGTCCGGGCTGGAATATGTTAGTATACTCTGATTGATGTATGTGTATTACATTTCTTTTTTGTGTATAAAGATTTGTTGTATATTATAGATTATTCTTTCCGCCGTGAGTTTCTATGTTGTTTGTTTCCTTTCTCTCATCTTTCTTCTTTTTTTCCCCTAAGAAATCAGGTTTTCCGGCATTCGATTGCTCGGCATGCAATACAGTGAACATATTAGTGTCGATTTTCGAGGGTCGAAAACCCTGGTTCGTTACATGTGGTATCAGAGCCAGGTTAAGCGAGAATCTTTGCTTTGGTGGGGATTACTCATTATAGATAGGGTCAGAAACACCCTAGAATGAGTTTGAGTGTGTGTATATATATAAGCGTGTATTTGTTAGTGATATAAAAATGTTTTATATTGTGTTGATTGACCTGTTGGGTGCCGTATGGATTCTGGTCAATGCGAGTAATTAACATTATTGATAGGGGTCTCTAAACACTTGAACTGAGCAATTCGATATAGTATTGTTTTGAAATTGGGTAAATGAAATAATTTTACCTTGATTATATTTTATAAAGGAATAATTTTTCAAAAATTATTATAATATACATAATGTGTTTGGTTTATTTGTAAATGATAATATTTTATTGTTATCATTTGTTATTTGTTGCTCGTGTACTAATAAAAGATGTTATTACTATAATGTAAATAAGATAAACTGTGACGACCTACCTTTCTGACCCCTAAGAACGACACTTAATACATCCATGGTATTCATGTGCCATTGCCCAAGTATCTGAAAGACAAGTTGCCATGGAGTAAAATATAAGAACAGAATAATAATCTCACAAAGAAACGGTTAAATATATAACATAAATAAGACAGTACATATGGTTACTCCCAACATGGAGTTATCAGAGTTACAACAAAAGTACTACTATCACTCAAAGTAGTTATAACAACCTACCTCTTAATATACATACATAGAGCCAACATCTCATAATAGCGGAAATAAATAACTAGATAGATAAGGAGCCTCATGCTCGTCCACCATCTTCAAAAGAAACCTGTCATTTTTGCACTACTCAAATATAAATGAGTACCCGAGAGTTTAGGGAAAACAAACAATTCGGCTCATACAATAAGTCCGGTATGAGTAAACTCCAAATAAAAAAAATAGAACACACAGAATAACCGGTGAGACCACGTCGCAAAAATGCAGAACGGGTTTCCCCTCATAAGGGCAACATCCAAGCATAAAAGAATGGACACAAATAATTAAACATCGCAAAGAGAGCAAGACGCTTCCCGATGCAATTAAGAAAGAATCAATTCAAAGATTTGAATCAAAAATCAGGAAAAGGAATTTTTCCAACAATGACTAGGAGGGTGCGCCCCCCTTATCGAAAGTATACCTCTAGAAAATATACTTGAGAACTACGATGGCTCTCGGAAACCTCCAAGCCGGACCCCGCCAACCTTACCAAGTATCTTAGTATTTCACATCTCCGTGCGCATACAACCGAAACCAATCTAGGGTAGATGTGGATATACCCTAATGGGAGAAACCCCACATAGCTTGGCCCCCACTCGCTCTTTATTTAGTCATTTCCAATAAAGGATATCAATGCTCTAAATGAGCAATAAATCGTCTTAGATTGACGAAACAAAAACAAAAGGAAGAAGGGTATCGAAATTGATAGTCAAGATATCAACAATCGGGGATAACAAAACGATCGTATATGGAAATTAAATCTTATTCTTTTTCAATGCTTGGAAAATATCCATATACTTATCTCATCGGTATAATTATATTCACAAAACATTTGGAGGATTTCATATTTCAAAAGCATACTTAGATGGGTCAAAAACAATTGTCTATAATAAATGCGAATTTTTTCCATTATAATTATAAAGATCATTTATGGAAATCAAATCTCCTACACTTGTCATGTTTATGATATTCTCGACTTACTCTACCCCTCGCCCAGAAAGAAAGCCAGGTAAGTCAGGGCACTGGCTGCTCCTAGCCTTGCCTAGATACTTCGGTTCTAGATCTCACAGATAGAGGATCAATCTACTCATCAGCTTTTAGTGCCAAGTATAGGACTACTTACTTTCCATAAATAACCCATTTAAATCATTATATAAATTTTGAAGCTCCTTTAAAATACTTTAAACAAAGATTTAAAACTTCCATTCAAATCATAACTTAAACCAATCATCGTTAAAGGAGAATACGACCAATAGGGGTGAAGCTCCCTCTTAATCAAATGAGATAGCTAAAAGGGGTGTTATTTCCATTTAACCAAAAGTCACTAAATCTCAATCCTAAGTTAAAAGGTGGTGTAAGTTCCCTTTAACTAAACATCAAAGTTATTGCTCATAAACTGGCCGAGCACAAATCAAACAACCAAACAAGAATAATAACAGACTCATCATTATTAAAAATTTACAATCAATAGTTAACACAACATTTGTTAAAATGTTAATGAGTCAAAGGAAAGATATTAAGATTACACTCACTATAAAATAATTGAATTATACTCACAGAATAAGTTATACCCACTAAACTATGAAAACAAGGAATATACTCACAGAATAAGTTATACCCACTAAACTACGAAAACAAGGAATATACTCACTAAACTATGAAAACAAGGAATATACTCACAGAATAAGTTATACCCACTAAACTATGAAAACAATGAATATACTCACTGAACTATGAAAACAAGGAATATACTCACATCCTATTTGCTTTGATGAAGACTTGGAATACTTCACCTTTTATAATGAATTTTAGTTCTTTTCTTTAGTTTGTGAATGAATTAAAATGAGATATGGACTTGGCTATTTTTAGGTGAAGAGAAGGGTACTTTAGTCATTTCCTATAGCCTAACCAGATTCGACCAGATTTTGGTCCAATAGAAACTGGCCTTATGGCCTAATTTGATTCGACCACATTTTGGTCCAATAGAAAGCATCTTGATGGCCAAATTTGATTCGACCACATTTTGGTCCAATAGGAATCCTTCTTATCAACTATGGCAAAAGATGTTTCGACTAGATTTTGGTCCAATGGCAACCATCCGCCTGGCAGAACCTGATTCGACCATATTTTGGTCCAATGGCAACCATCCGCATGGAATATAATAATCATTATGCTATTTTGTTTCATTAGGCAAGTAATTATACTGTTTTGTTTTATTAGGCAAGTAATTATACTATTCTATTTTATTAGGTAAGGTTAATAATTCTCTTTTTTTTATTAGGCAAGTAATTATACTATTTTGTTTTATTAGGAAGGGTTAATAATTCTTTCTTGTTTTATTAGGCAAGTAATTATACTATTCTGTTTTATTAGGCAAACTTATTCTTAAATAAATTGGTGCCCCTAGCCGCCTTATAACTCGAACCATCTTTAAACTAACATTTTACATCAGTTTAAAAAACCCATTCGAGACGTTTTATCCAAATTTGTATTCTAGATATAAAATCCATTATTTAATCATTTAAAAACATATTAACTATTCAAGTTCAAAGTGATTAAATTATGGGTCATTACATCCTCCCCTCCTTAAAGTAAATTTCATCCTCGAAATTAATCAAATAAACTCTAAATATCAAAGAAACCCAAATGATATCATATATACCACACAAAGATACAAGGAAAGCGACCTCAACACAACTGGTGAGTACACTAAAAAAATCAACAACATACAAACAACAACTACATCAACTTGGGATAAGAATCCCTAATATAGTCCTCAGTTTCCCAAGTACAATCTCTAACATCTCCACTCCACTGAACCTTAACAAGATTCACAACCTTCTTCCTTAATCGCTTTATATCTCGAGCGACAATACGAATAGGCCACCTAAGAATGGTTATGTTAGGCTGAACCTCTAAATCAACTTGTTGTCCCAGTTCTACTATCATCGAAGGGTCGTGTACATACTTACGTAAATGAGATACGTGAAATACATTGTGCACATCTGATAGTCGATCTGGTAACTCCATTTTATATGCAAGTTTACCAATCCGGTACAGTATGGGAAAAGAGCCAATATATCGAGGGGCTAATTTACCTGTCTTCCCAAACCTTATGACACTTCTCAGAGGAGAGACTTTTACAAATACCAAGTCCTCGACTAAGAACTCTAGATCCCTACGCCTTTGATCTGCATAACACTTTTGCCGATCTTGAGCTTCCTTCATCTTTCTTCTAATATCTGCTACCTTCCCATTGGCTTCTAAAATTATGTCGGGTCTAAGAATAAGTCTATCTCCAGATTCAAGCCAACACAAAGGAGAATGACATGGACGAACATAAAGAGCTTCGAAAGGGGCCATACCAATGCTTGCTTGATAGCTGTTGTTATAAGTGAATTCGACTAAGGGTAAATGATCTACCCAAGAACCCCCGAAGCCTAGAATGCATGCTCGCAATAAATCTTCCCAGATCTGGTTCACTCTCTCCGTCTGCCCATCTGTTTGGGGATGGTAAGTTGTACTTAAACTTAGCTCAGTCCCTAAAGCAGTCTGCAGTCCCTCCTAAAACCTATTAGTGAATATCGAGTCTCGGTCACTTACAATACTACGATGAATCCCATAGAGTCTCGCAATCTCCTTCATATACAAACTCGCCAGACTCGTAGCAGTCCTAGTCAGCTTAACAGGAATGAAATGGGCACACTTGGTTAGTAGATCGACTATAACCCAAATGCCATTGTTACATCTTCTTGACCTAGGAAGCCCATCAATAAAGTCCATAGAGATCTGCTCCCACTTCCACTTTGGGATCTCAAGTGGCTGAAGCAATCCAGCTGTCTTCTACTGGTCACTCTTAATCTGCTGCAGTTTGCACAATGACTCACAAAGATTGAAATAACTTGTTTCATCCCCTTTCACTGGAATACCCTCTTCATATCTTTGAACATATTGGTCACTCCTGGATGAAAAGATAACTTTGAATGGTGGCATTCGGCTTACCTAATCCATCAAAGTTTGGAACACAAATACGCCTATTCATTTTCAATATGCCTTGGAGATCAATCTCAAAGCTAGAAACAACACCTTCTTCAACATCCTTCTTAAGTCGAGCTAAAATAGGACCTGTCTCTTGACTGGATGCAATTCTCTCTAACAATACTGGCTTAACTTCTAGATTTGAAACCATTGCTATATTCCTACTCAATGCATCAGCAACGACATTTGCTTTTCCAGGGGTGTAAAGAACCTCTAGATCATAAGAGGCGAGAAACTCCAGCCATCTCTGCTGCCTCAAATTCAAATATTTCTAGGTAAAAAGGTATTTTAAGGATTTGTGGTCCTTGTATAACTCGAACCTTTCACCCAAAAGATAATGCCTCCACATCTTTAGTGCAAAGACAACAACTAAAAGCTCCAAATCATGTGTAGCATAATTTTTCTCATGCGGCTTTAGCTGTCAACTCGCATAGGCAATAACTTTCCCATGCTGCATCAGAATTGCTCCCAATCCGGTTCCACAAGCATCTGTATACATGGTTAAACCTTCGCTCCCATTTGGAATGGTTAATACAGGAGCGCTAGTCAACTTCTCTTTCAATTCGTTGAATGCTTGATCATACTTAGAAGTCCAAACGAACTTAACATCTTTCTTTGTTAACATCTTCAGATGAGAAGCAATCTTCGAGAAGTCCTTGATAAACCTATGGTAAAAACCAGCCAATCCCAAGAAACTTCTAACTTCCGTCGCACTTTCGGGCTTCTTCCAGTCTTGAACCGCCACAACTTTAGCTGGGTCCACCGATATGCCTTCTCCCAAAATAACATGCCCTAGAAACCTAACTTTGGATTTCCAAAAATGGCACTTGGAAAACTTAGCCTTCAACACATGGCTTCTTAAGGTATCGAGTACGACATGGAGATGATATTTGTGTTCCTCCTCTGTCTTGGAATAGATAAGAATGTCATCAATAAAGACGAGAACAAATTTATTAAGAATATCTCGAAATACTCGATTCATTAAGTCCACAAAATAAGCGGGCGCGTTAGTCAATCCAAACGGCATAACTAACCACTCGTAGAAATTTTCAGGAGTTCGAAAAGCTGTTAAGGAAACACTCTCCTCTGCCACTCTTAATTGGTGGATACCGGTGGCAAGATCTAATTGAGAAAATATCCGAGCACCGTGGAGTTGGTCAAACATATCGTCGATCCTTGGCAAAGGATATTTATTCTTGATAGTCCTTTTGTTCAACTCTCGATAGTCTACGCATACCTTAGAGAACCATCCGCCTTTGTAACAAAGATGACTAGCGATCCCCAACTCGAGGTACTACGTCGGATCAAGCCCTTCTACAACAAATCATAAGTCTGCCTTTCTAACTCCCTCTTCTCTTTTGGAGCCATCCTTCGTAAGGGTTGTACAATAGGTCTAGTTCTCGGAACCAAATCAATACGGAACTCGACTTCACGATGAGGAGGTAAACCTTGCACCTCGTTAAAAATATCTGTGAAATCTTGAACAACCGGCATATCTCCTAGCTCCGCTTTAGTCACTTCGAGTGAATAGAGAAAACTGTTCATTAACTTCTTAGGCTCTTCACAACTAATATCAACACCAACATCTCCTGCATCGCTAACTCTAACGAGCCTTCTACCATAATCCAAGATAGCTTTAAACTTAGATAACCAATCCATTCCCAGTAACACTCCAAAACCCATAAACCCAAGAATAAACAAGTCAAAAGGAAAGAGAAGATTTGGACAAGAAATAGGTACATTTAGACACACAGTATCAAGATTTGTCGGACCTCCAATTGGGTTTGACACACAAAGAGGATTACTTATGATAACATATTTAAGGTTTAGTTTGTCCATTAGATCATAAGAAAATAAAACTATGGGAAGCTCCTGTATCAAATAGCACCCTTACAGAAATATCATAGATGGATAATGTACCTTGCAACACTTTCTTTCCTTTTTGATATGAAGAAGTGGATGGTATCTCTTCAATGGTAAAAGTCTGTCCTTGAGATCCCTTTTTAGGAAAAGGGCACTCATTCTTCATATATCCTAGCTGGCCGCAATTAAAACATATGGCAATTGGGCAATGATTTGCAAAGTGGCCCATCTTATTGCACTTAAAACAAAGAATGTTGGCTAAGTTGTCTGCTTCTTCTGTGCTGGAGCGCCATCTTCGAATTTCTTCCCTGCACCCTGCTTCTTTCCCTTAAACTTATGCTTGAAGTTTGGCTTTCCTTCAACTGGTATAACTGATAAAGGCTTGGCACTTATTGCTGGTACTACACCCTTTTGGACTACTTCCTTAATATCAAGAGCCTCAAACCTCAATTCCATGCTAATAACTTTGGTAAACGTACCCATAAGATGATTAGTCATTTCATGATGGAACTCTGGTCGCATTCCATTCACAAACATTTCATTTTTCTTGAGCGGTGTGTCTATCAATCAAAGTCCAAAACGGGACTTTAGAGGATAAATATTATTATTAAAAAAATTACAAATATGCTCACTTAAGATTAACTCATTCTAGGGCATCACTTACCCTATCTCTAATGAGTTGTACCCCAATATGACTAAGGTGTTCGCTCAACCGAAGCTTTGATACCAACCGTGATGACCTACCTTTATGACCCCTGAGAACGACACTTAGTACATCCATGGTATTCATGTGCCATTGCCCAAGTATCTGAAAGACGAGTTGTTATGGAGTAAAATATAAGAACAGAATAATAATCTCACAACGAAATGGTTAAATATATAACATAAAATAAGACAGTACATATGGTTACTCCCAACATGGAGTTATCAGAGTTACAACAAAAGTACTACTATCAGTCTAGGTAGTTATAACAACCTGCCTCTAAATATACATACATAGAGCCAACATCTCATAACAGTGGAAATAAATAACTAGATAGATAATGAGCCTCATGCTCGTCCACCATCTTCAAAAGAGCCCAGAGAAACCTGTCATTTTCGGACTACTCAAATATAAATGAGTACCCGAGAGTTTAGGGAAAACAAACAATTCGGCTCAGACAATAAGTCCGGTATGAGTAAACTCCAAATAAAAAAAATAGAACACACAGAATAACCGGTGAGACCACGTCTCCCAAATGCAGAACGGGTTTCCCCTTATAAGGGCAACATCCAAGCATAAAAGAATGGACATAAATAATTAAACATCGCAAAGAGAGCAAGACGCTTCCCGATGCAATTAAGAAAGAATCAATCCAAAGATTTGAATCAAAAATAAGGAAAAGGAATTTTTCCAACAATGACTAGGAAGGTGCACCCCCCTTATCGAAAGTATACCTCTATAAAATATACTTGAGAACTACGATGGCTCTCGAAAACCTCCAAGCCGGACCCCGCCAACCTTACCGAGTATCTGAGTATTTCACATCTCCGTGCGCATACAACCGAAACCAATCTAGAGTAGAGGTGGATATACCCTAATAGGAGCAACCCCACATAGCTTGGCCCCCACTCGCTCTTTATTTAGTCATTTCCGATAAAGGATATCAATGCTCTAAATAAGCAATAAATCGTCTTAGATTGACGAAACAAAAACAAAAGGAAGAAGGGTATCGAAATTGATAGTCAAGATATCAACTATCGGGGATAACAAAACGATCGTATATGGAAATTAAATCTTATACTTTTTCAATGCTTGGAAAATATCCATATACTTATCTCATCGGTATAAGTATATTCACAAAACATTTGGAGGATTTCATATTTCAAAAGCATACTTAGATGGGACAAAAATAATTGTCTATAATAAATGCGAATTTTTTCCATTACAATTATAAAGATCATTTATGGAAATCAAATCTCCTACACTTGTCACGTTTCCGATATTCTCGACTTACTCTACCCCTCGCCCAGAAACAAAGCCAGGTAAGTCAGGGCACTGGTTGCTCCTAGCCTTGCCTAGACACTTCGGTTCTAGATCTCACAAATAGATGATCAATCTACTCATCGTCTTTTAGTGCCAAGTATAAGACTACTTACTTTCCATAAATAACTCATTTAAATCATTATATAAATTTTGAAGATCCATTAAAATACTTTAAACAAAGATTTAAAACTTCCATTCAAATCATATCTTAAACCCATCATCTTTAAAGGAGAATACGACCAAGAGGGGTGAAGCTCCCTCTTAATCAAATGAGATAGCTAAAAGGGGTGTTATTTCCTTTTAACCAAAAAGTCACTAAATGTCAATCCTAAGTTAAAAGGTGGTGTAAGTTCCCTTTAACTAAACATCAAAGTTATTGCTCATAAACTGGCTGAGCACAAACCAAACAAGAATAATAACAAACTCATCATTATTAACAATTTACAATCAATAGTTAACACAACATTTGTTAAAATGTGAATGAGTCAAAGGAAAGATATTAAGATTACACTCACTATAAAATAATTGAATTATACTCACAGAATAAGTTATACCCACTAAACTATGAAAACAAGGAATATACTCACAGAATAAGTTATACCCACTAAACTACGAAAACAAGGAATATACTCACTAAACTATGAAAACAAGGAATATACTCACAGAATAAGTTATACCCACTAAACTATGAAAATAAGGAATATACTCACTAAACTATGAAAACAAGGAATATACTCACATCCTATTTGCTTTGATGGAGACTTGGAATACTTTACCTTTTATAATGAATTTTAGTTCTTTTCTTTAGTTTGCGAATGAATTAAAATGAGATATGGACTTGGCTATTTATAGGTGAAGAGAAGGGTACTTTAGTCATTTCCTATAGCCTAACCAGATTCGACCGGATTTTGGTCCAATAGAAACTAGCCTTATGGCCTAATTTGATTCGACCACATTTTGGTCCAATAGAAAGCATCTTGATGGCCTAATTTGATTCGACCACATTTTGGTCCAATAGAAAACATCTTGATGGCTTAATTTGATTTGACGACGTTTTGGTCCAATAGGAATCCTCCTTATCTACTATGGCATAACATGATTCGACCAGATTTTGGTCCAATGGCAACCATTTGCATGGCAGAACCTGATTCGACCATATTTTGGTCCAATGGCAACCATCCGCATGGAATATAATAATCATTATGCTATTTTGTTTCATTAGGCAAGTAATTATACTGTTTTGTTTTATTAGGCAAGTAATTATACTATTCTATTTTATTAGGCAAGGTTAATAATTCTCTCTTGTTTTATTAGGCAAGTAATTATACTATTCTGTTTTATTAGGCAGGGTTAATAATTCTTTCTTGTTTTATTTGGCAAGTAATTATATTATTTTGTTTTATTAGGCAAACTTATTCTTAAATAAATTGGTGCCCCTAGCCGCCTTATAACTCGAACTATCTTTAAACTAACATTTTACATCAGTTTATAAAAACCCATTCGAGACGTTTTATCCAAATTTGTATTCTAGATATAAAATCCATTATTTAATCATTTAAAAACATATTAACTATTCAAGTTCAAAGTGATTAAATTATGGGTCGTTACATAAACAATTAAGAAATGGTGTTATATAACCCAAATGAAATTATACAAATATGGTTTATAAAAGCGGTTTATAAATTAAAAGGATTTAAAAGCTGAGAATTTGAGAATTTAAAATTCTGTGATTTTGAAAAATTGTTTTTCAAAGTTCTAGAAAATAATAATATTATTTGGAAAATATTTTTTTAATGGAAATATTTTAAAATGGAATTTAAAAGAGATAAAAAGAACTCACTTCGATCGCTGGAAAATATTTTCGATGACTACCGCAGCATCATCGACGTTCATTTCGTGTTTCCAAGAGAGGAATTGCTACCATTGGAGTTTTGTTAAAACTTGTTTTGATTTAAAATTCAAAAGTAAGATTTAAAATACAAAGAAACTACTAATGGTATTGATTCAAAATAATTTGAAATAAGAATAGGGTGTTTAAACTCTGAAAATTTTCATCTAGTGTTTTATGAAAATATGAGAAAATAAGTTTTATAACTTATAAATGTTGAGAATTAGTAAGTAAAACAACGTTTTAAAATTGTTGAATATGAATGTTGAGTAAAGCAAATTTGAAATGAAGATTTTACTTAAGTTAAGTTAAATGAAATGATTTTGGAAATGAAATTGATTGCAATTTGAAATAAATTAATGAATGAATTAAATTAGTAAATTGAAAATGGTTTATAATGTTGTTTGATAAAAGTTGAATAATGAAGTGAATAAATGAAATAAGTTAAATGGAATTGAATTTGATTTAGAATTAAATATGGACTTAAGTTATGAAGTGGAAATGACCATGAGAAGTGTTGTATAAAATGTTATAATAAACTTAAGTAAAATTTGATTGAATGGTTTTTAAGTGATATCAGTATTAAAAGAAATATACTAAGAAAAAGTTGAATGTGAATAAAGCAATGTGAATAATGATTATGCATAAATGAATGCATAATAAAAGTATTTGAGTAATGACAAACCAACTGAAATAAATACATAAGTTGTACATATATTACTTTATTCGCATAACTGTATGATTCGGATTAGAGTACATGATTTCGAGAAGTTAGGATCTTTTACTCGATTCTCGACGGCGAACACTGGATATGGATTTTTGATTGATTTTAGGATTCTCTATCATAGTATATGGCCGTGCAAGGAGAATGGCGGTTTCTAATCAAGGAACCCGATCTGAGTCTGCACTAGAGAAGTCGTGTGAATGACACTAGTTCGAAAGTGAAATTGTGTGATCGAGCGAGCAATCAGATTTGATATTGCATACGGATGGTATATGTACATCGTACGGGCTTTAATAAATTAAATGTTGACATTGGAAAATGTAAATTGATATGATTATGAATAAATTGGATGGATATTATTTGTTTGATGGTTCTCTAGTTACATTTGCATATAGTTATTGTATTAGTACATGTTAATATTGATGTTACTCGTCTGCGGGCTTGGTCGGGTGGTGGGACGATACGCCTCCCTCATGGGAGGTTTTAGGTTCAATTCCCACCTCCTGCACCATGTCAACCGAAAGGTCTGGCTAGCCTAGAATAGCAGTTGTGCCGGGCCAGCCGTCTATTCCCTAGATTTACTGTTCAGGAATCGCTTTGTCGGTAGTGATTGAACAGGTTTCCCTGGTTTCAAAAAAAATTTGATATTACTTTTCCTACACTTGTTCTCATTGCTGTGGGTGATTAGTAGATGTGGATGGTGTATGCTTCGCATTTGGAGCTTTCTTTCGCATTATATTGAATGTATATGCTTGCTAATGCTGATAAAAGGTACACATCTCGGATTACATATCATATTTATATATTTTTCCTTACGGGATGCCTCATCCTTGAAGATGAGATGTATATTTGTGATTATATATATATTGCAAATTTTTCTAATCGAACCACGCAAAGAAGACGCTGGCAAAAATTTTCGAAAATTTAAGGAGTTAGAATTTTTTTTGGAGAATTTGGAGATATTTTTAATAACTAAAATTTGATGTTTATGTAATGGCTTGGAATGGTATTAGTTAGTAATTATGAATGAATTTAAAGACTAAGAAAAGGTGATAAAAAGTTTCAATAAATTGATTTTTGGAAAGTTAAAGACTTAAAAGAATTTGGTAATCTGTTACAACTAATTGGTTTTGAAAAGTTAAAGAGTTTTGTGGCATTTTCTTACTTGCTAATTTTAAGGACGAAATTCTTTCAAAGGGGTAACGACCCAGAATTTTAGTAAATTGATTTTGAAATATTTAATTGATTTTAAATATTGAATTATTATTATTATAAGTTAAATAGCTAAAATTTCAAATATAGCGATTTATTGGATAATTAAATTGTTGAAATTAATATTTGGAATTGCTTAAATAATCAAATCCTGAATTTAATGTGAATAGAATTGATTTCAAAAGCTGATTTAAACTCTCTTTAAATAAGAATGAAGATAGTAAACTTGTAATTTAGATTTAAAAGTGATTAATTTGGTTTTTAAAATAATTCGTTTTAATTAACATGTGAAAAATAGCCTTCCTGGGCACTGTCTTGGATTTCGACGAAACCAGTGCCATTGGATCCATAATAGTGTATTATTGTATGTTAACGATTTTTGTGGTGATTGGATGTATCATTTTGGTGTGCGAGATCGAAATGCATAGAAATTAATTTTTGAATTTATATAATATAACCGGGTTTGAAAAGCTATCTTCTATGTGTTATAGAATTAGATCTCGAGACTAGTTCCATTGAGTTTGAAATAGGAGTATTACATTTAAAACGCCAGCCGCCACGTCTCGATTGGAGTTCAAGAGTTGGGTTGTATATTATGAATAGTTTAAAATAAAATAATATATATAATATTATATGTACCCTATCCCAGCCCATACCACCATACCCATACCCTTGTCCATACTCAGCCCACGTTCGCAGCATACCTTTTTCCCCTACTTATTCGCGTTCAAACCAGAAAACAAGTTCGCCAATTTTCAAAATAAATCATCTCCAAATCCTACGCCCACAATCATTGGAGCCCTTAACAGCGTTTTCAGGCCAAGGTTCCAACTGTGAAGTTGTAGAGGATATCGAGTTGAGTATAGTGTATGGTCGGATCTTGGTGGTTTAGGGCATAGCAATGGCGAAGTCGAGATGATCGAGTTTCGGGTTTGGGCCGATTCTGGCGTTTCGGTGGACCTAGGGGAGATGGTTTGTGAAGATGAAATGTTCATGGGGATGAGAGCTATGAGCGGCCGAAGTTTGGTGGACTCCAGTGAACTAGGGTGGCCGGAATCTTAAATTGAATGTCGTTCGTTTATTTTTGTTTTCTCGGTGTTGGAGGCGATCCTGGTGACGAGGATGGTGGCTGGATGTACCTCGTGGTAGGGGCTTGCTTGGCCGTGATCGCGGTGGTGGGTAGTAACCAGAGGCGATGGCGATAAGACGAGGTGTCGCACCTGATTTAGGTTCGAACGCGAGAAGAAGAGGTAGGATTAAAGGGGCGGGTTAACGGTTTAAATAAGGTTAAGTGTAAACTAATTGTAATTAAGGATAAAAAATATATTATTTAATTCTGGAATCGTATTAATTCAATAACTAATTCATACTAAGTCCAAATCGAACGCGGTCAATCGCGTTGCACTCATATCAGCGAGATGTACGAAATGGAATTGAATTGGTTTAGATTGATGCTTGCAAAATTTTAAGCTATATTCGAATGCTATTCGTATTTAGACGGAATCCGGAATGCCTCAGCGACAGTTGGAATAATGGTGAGTTAAACACTTTTTTTTGTTTAACCAGTAATATTATATAGTTGATAAAAATTTTTGATTGGATGTTTGGATGATTTCCTGTTTTTATCAGTTGGTTTGGATTAATTCCCGCCCCTAGAGCGGATAACCCATATTATATAATTATGTGATGATTGTGATGCAAGGGACAGGTTGGAGGGATCCAATGGGATTCCTCGATATTGTTGATTTATTTCCAATAAAATTCCTATTATATGAATTATTAGATATGAAACCTAATTTATGAACACTATTGGTTATGACATTGTTTAGGTTCAAAAACTGAAATCCAGTAGTGATAGGAAATCAATATCAATATTGGTTGAGCATTCTGTAGTATTGGCCTTAAATTAGTATTTTTAAAAACTATAAATTGCCATTTGGAGTTGGAATTGAATTTTGAGATAGGAAATGATTTTAAAATACAAATTTGGGTTTCGAAAATAATTTGTTTAAAAAGGATTAAATTTCTATTTTACTTCAACCTTATTATCTAGTGTTTTCAAAGTCAATAGAAATGTTTTAAAAGTTATATTTATTATTGTTTTTTAAAAATAATTATTTATATTTAATACTGTTTTAAAGTTATTTGTTTATATTAATATTGTTTTAAAGTTATTTGTTTACATTAATATTGTTTAAAAGTTATTTGCTTATAATTAATATTGTTTAAAGTTATTTATCAATATGTTAATATTGTGAAAGGTTAATTATTTTAAAAATAAATATGGCTTGATACTAATAATAAGGATTTATTAATAATGTTTTGAAAATAAATTATTATTTATAATAATGGTAAAGATTAATTATTGTTGTTTTATCAACAATGTTTTGGAATTATTAATTTTTATTTTAAAGATTTTTTGAAGTTAATAATTATTATTATAGGGTTTTAAGGTAAATGATTTTTATTTAATTGTAGATGTTTTCGAGACTTATAAATAGAGGTTTATAAAGTGGTTTAAAGGCCTAAAGGAAGATTATTTACAAGGAAAAGGAGTTTTGTAAATGATCAGATATTTATAAATGAATTTTAGAGATGGGTCCATAGATTTATAAGAGGAGTATTGTAATAGTTTTATGGATTTATAAATGTTTATAAATGATTTGAGAAATGGTTTAGAAATGTTTATAAATTGTTTCTACAGATTTATAAAATAGATCATAAATGGTTTTTAGAAATTTAAAAATGATTTTAGAATTATGTAAAAGGGAAAACTTCCTCAGTGTTAGGTGAATATATTCATACCATCGGGATAAGTATATGGATATTTTTCCAAGTATTGAAATATAGGAATTTGTGAATATATATATATATATATCGTTGTAAAAGAATTTTTATACAAATATTGACAAAGTGAATTTAATTAGTGAAAATATTAATCAAGGAGGCTAGTGGTTACTTACGTGCTTAACCAATATTGGTTTTCCGTTTTGGAATAAATCCCTGATTTGGATGCGTGTTTGTTGATATTTAAATATCCGACTATCAAATATTAACTCAAAATGTAAATTTGGAAATATCTAGGAGAAACACGTGAGTTATATGGCACAGTCTTCTCCGATGAAGCCGTGCTGTGCGTATAAATCTCATTCGTTCTTCTAGGACAAATGACAAGGAAATCCTTCCGCTAACGGTTAGGAGGTGATCTCCACTCTTATCTTTGAATGTTTATTTCCTATAGAACCGGGGTTGAGTTTATCGAAAACTATCGAGTGTTGTTTCGAAGAGACCGGGATCAGATATGTTATCCGAAAACCACTTCGATCCAACTCAAGCGTTTCGAAGTGGAGATATCTTGAAGATGATGGAATTGAAGACGGTACTCTCAAACATTTCGTTCAGTCCCAGAACGAGCTAGTATGGATGAATGCTGGAAGTGCATTGTTGCCTGGACGGGCAATGTTAGCATTCCAAGTGGGAAGTGCTATATAAAAGGTAAAACATAGCCTCAAGCTTCATCAACCGGGAATGACTAAAATAAGGGAGATATAGCAGGGCTAAGTAGGTCGCTCCTAAGTAGGGTATGATCATTCCTATCTTGAGTCAGTATTATCTCTCATTTTTATGCTTCCGAACCCATTAATGGAGGGGTGATCATATTCGGTACTATCCAATAAAGGGTAGGCCGGTTCTGTATTGGCAGGGGTCGATAGGTTCGACCTTGGTGTTATTTTATCTATAGGTGCACCTTGGCGGGCAGTACCCCAATAGCCCAGTCATTGTATGGAATCCATTCTCCAATACGAGCCTTTACGTTTTTAGTTGTATATCTATTATGCTGGAATTTTAGTAATGTAACCATTTCGGCTATGATTAATAAGTATTTGTATCTTAGATACTATTATAATATCAAAGAATTTCATATAAAATGCTTCGGTTATTGTAAGGCAAAAACCTGTTCATGTTTATGTGCGGCGTGTTTTAGGAGATATTTTTGATTTTCAAAGGTTTTCTATAACTTTAAAATCCAGTTGGGTGTGTTTTCTCACGTTGGTTTTCAAGACTAACTTAGGTGTTATTTTATTATAATGCTCGGGTCAGACCGAGCATATTACAGATTTAGTTTGGATGCTTTAGAGCTTTAGGAGACGAGCTGGAGGCCCAAAGATGTATTTGCGTATATGGTTATTTTTCCACTGCATTTATTGTTGTATTTATCAGCAATTGTGAGGACAAGTTTTTATAACTGTTCGGGCTGAATATGTTAGCATACTCTAATTGATGTATGTATATTACATTTCTTTTTTATGTAAAGATTTATTATATATTATAGATTATTCATTCCGCTGTGAGATCCTATGTTGTTTTGTTTTCTTCCTCTCTTCTTTCTTCTTCCTTCTTTCTTCTTTCTTTTCCCTAACAAATCGGGTTTTTCGGCATTTGATTACTCGGCATGCAATACAGTGAACGTATTAGTGTCAATTTTTAAGGGTCGAAAATCCCGATTCGTTTCAAAATATTTGGTCGCGTTTTGCACTTTGAAAGTTGTTTAAAACTATGTTTTTAAATACTAGGAGAATTTTGAAAATAAAGGTATAAGTATTGATTAAAAATTTATAAATGAAGTTATAAATTTGATTAATTATCTTTTGGGATAATTAAAATTGTTTCAATTTATAAAAGGATTTTAAATTCGATTATTTTCCCTTTTGGGATAATTAACGTTGTTTTAAAATTATAAATGATTATAAATTTGATTTATTATCTTTCAAGATAATCAATATTGTTTTAAATTTATAAGTGACAATAAATTTGATTTATTATTTTTGGATAATTAATGATGTTTAGATACATAAAAAGATAATAACTGGTTTTATTGTTTTAATTAATGTGGTGTTTAAATTTACAAATGGTAGTTTATGAATGTGGAAATCTTTAAAAGGAATGTTTAAAAACAAAGCTAGGTGTAACTTTTTAATACACTTAGAAATATAACTTGCACCTTTAAAAGAATATTTTTAAAGAGCATTTCTAATGTGTTTTGCAAATATTTGTGATATGAAAATCAAGCATAAGTGTAATAACCCGCATCTATATATACCACATGTAGTTTTTGTTCACGTATACTTTCTAGCACTTAAAAAAAGGGAAAAGTCTGCCATTAAAATCTTAAGAAACCAAAGAACTCAAAAGCTACAGCAAAAAAAGAAGCAGTATCTTTTTTTTCAAGAGCAGGTGAGTAAAACATAATATTTTACTTACTGTAAATCAAGTATGCTTCTATATATTTGAAAAATTAAATGAACATTTCTATTTGGTCAAGAATTTATGTGTTAATAAGTTCTATGCTATATATATGTTTGTTAGTCATTTATGTACAACCTGTAAAACACATCAACATGAACAACAACTTTGTTTCCTTTGAAAAGATAATATCATGCAACTTTAAAATCTTCATCTCCCTATCCAATTAGTTTTAGTCCATGATTCCAAAAGGAAACTTGGTTGTTATCGAGTGTAGTTCATTCTAAAATTAGTTTGTTTGATATTATGTAGCATAGGGGGAGAAAAGCTTATTTTACAGTAAACAACTTTGAAATGACCAAAATTCGAATAGCATAATTTAATCAATTGATTATTTGAATGTGTTTGTGATTGGAAATGGTAATTTTTGGTAGTGGATTGGAAATTTTTAGTTATGTATTTACTGAGATAGAAGGAGTTGATCAAAGTATGGGTTTTGATGAAATTTCGGTGGTCGAGGTGATGGGTTGGCTCGACGTTGGTTGTGGAGGTGGCTTGGATGATGGGGAAGCTAGGAAAATGGCATAGTGGCTTCCGATGGTGTGTGGCGTGGGGTTCGAATCGATTTAGGGCTTGTTTTCTTGTGGTTCGGTTTCGAGTTGATAATGACGGTGAGGGGTGATCGGAGACGTGCGGTATGGGGGAAAAGGTAGAGGAGGACGTGGCGTTCCTGGTGGCAAGGCTTGGTGGTGAATGGTGGCGTATGGTAGCTAGACGAGGGCTTTGAATGGCGAGTGTTGTCGTTCCATTTTGGGTCGATGTTTGATTTTCTCGAACTGGGATGTTCGCATTTGTCTATATGTGCAATCGAGTCGAGAGGGACATGGGCGATGAGGAGAGATGATCAACGATGAGATTAGGGTGGTCAGCGTCGTGTACATGTGCACGACATAGCTGGTGCACGCATGAAAAAGGAAGAGAAGAGAAAGTAGCAACTGGCAAAAAAAAGAAAGGAAACGTAGAGGGAAGAAAAGGAGTTAGAGCCTAAGGTTGTCTTCGTGGGCTACAGTGGGTGGGCTTTGTTTTTAAAATTTTTAAAAACAGTAAAGGGAAGGTTGAGCCTGGTTTGTCTTGGGCCGAAGTTAAGTTGGGTAGTGATTTAAAAGTAAAGGAAATTGAATTAAAGTTTATATGTTAATAAATCTTCCAATTTTAAAACATTGTTTCTCTTTCTTTTAAAACCAAATCAATGTGATAATTTTTGCATTGTAATCCTATCTACTAGTATTTTAAACTAAAGTAAATTTTGCTAATTTTCGGTAATTTAAAATTTAATTATTTATAATAATTTAAGTAAATTAATAATTAAAGTCTTATTTGATTTAATCTCATGCTAATTAATAAATTAGTTATTAAATAGATTGTTTAATTTTAATTAACTAATAATAAATCTTTTTTTTATTTCTTTAATTTATAAGTAATATGGGTTGATAATATAAATGTATTCAGTTAATTGAAGTTATTTAAATTCTGGTTTGTAAATTGTTTAACATTAATTATTAATCGCTAATTTAGTAATGATCTATGCTTTAGCTTTATTGCTCTTGGATATTTATTTAAATTGTTCTTGTCAGTGTTAATAAGTAGCCAAATGAATTAAAACGGTTAGAGTAAAACGTTGACATGTTTTATTTGAAGTAACATATATAATAAATTTCCTATGTAAATATTGACACCCTAATTGTAGAATTTTTTATTTTTAAACAACATGGCCCTTTTCAAAATTTACTGTTTTTTAAGCTCGAAGAGACCGGGATCAGATATTAGCATTATCCAGAACCACTTCGATCCAATAACCACTACGAACCTTTACCGTTTTAGTTATAGAGTCTATTATACTGGAATTTGATTAACGTGACAATTTCGGCTATCTAGATAAGTATTTATACTTAGAAACTATTAAAATATCGATAGATTTTCTATAAAAGTGTTTTGGCTACGGTAAGATAAAAACTTGTCGTGTTTATGTGTGACGCGGTCATACGTGATATCTTGGTGTTTCAAAGGATTTGATAACTTAAGTAACTCAAATTAAGTGTGTTTACTCACACTGGTTTCCAGCCTGACTCGGGTGTTACTTTGTTGTAATGCTCGGGTTAGACCGAGTATTACAGATTCAGGTTAGAATGCTTTGGAGCTCAGGAGACGAGCTAGATAGCAGAGACGTATTACGCATACTTGACTATATTCCACTGTGTATTGTAGGATATATATTCAGCATTTTGAGGACAAGTTATTATAACTGTCCAGATTTATATGTTGATGATTGTACTCTAATAGTTGTATGTATATTAACAGTTACAGTTTTTATTTTGTATAAAAAGCTGTTATTGTATATTATATTTTGTTCTGCTGCGATTGTGAGATTCTGTGTTGTTGTTATTTCTGTTTCTTCTTCTATCTCTTTTCTTATTAAACCCTAACGACCTGGTATTTTGGGCACTCGATCGCTCGGTATTCTATCCAGCGAACGTATTAGTGTCGATTTTCGAGGGTCGAAAATCGCCCGGTCGTCACACGTGGTATCGGAGCAGATGGTTAAGCGAGAACCTTGGCTTTGGTGGGGATTACTCATTAGAGATAGGGTCAGTAGTACCCTAGAATGAGTTGAGTGTATTATATACGAGAGCGTACTTGTTATTTTCTTATATAGTAACTTTAAAGAATAAACGATTTTAAAATAATTTTTATGTAAGATTATATTTTGATACAAAAAGAAATAATTTTTCTGAAATTATTATAGTATAGTGAGGAGATTGGTTGTTATTATTATAATCAAATAAAGATTATAGAATTTATGAGGTTATATATATATATATATATATGTAACCAAATAGAAATTAGATAAGAATGAACTATATAAATAAGTTAAACTTAAAATAGATCCAAGGCAGGATTTAAATTCTGGAAATTTCGGAAGTTTTTTCAAGGTGTTTGAACTGAAATGAGTTTACCCTGATTATATTTTTATACATAGAAATAATTTCTCAGAAAATTATTATGGAATATATGGTAAACAACGATAAGACATGGTGAAATGTTTTAAAGAAGTGGAATTATATAAGCATAATTTAAAAAATGTGATTTATAAATTAAAATGGATTTAAATTGAGAAGTTTTGAATCTAAGTCCCAGAAATTTTGAAATGTGTTTCAAAGTGTTTTGAAATAATAAGTAATATTATTTAGAATATTTTTGATATGGAAACTTTTGTTTTGAAAACTAGGGTTGTTTTGGAAATTCCGAAGAATTTGTTTTGGGAAAAACCAAGGTTGGTTTAAATTTAAAAGTGTGATTTGGTATATATGGGATATATGTGTGTATATATATATATGTGATTTAAAGGTGATTTGAAATAAATACTGGGTATTTGAATTCTGGGATTCCTATTAAAATGAGAAGTAGAACCAAAGGGAAAGTAAGTTTTTGAACTTATAAGTGGGAAGTGATATTAATAAAAATTTAATTTTTGAATGTAAAATTTAAATTGAGTAAGTATAAATGGATTGAACAAATTGGAAATTAACTCAGGCTAAGTTAAATAAACTTTGAACTTATAACCTGAAATTGGAAATTTCAAGACAAAACTAAAATTTAACTTACAGAAGTTAAATAAAATAAAATTGTAAAAGGAAAGGTATAGACTTGATAAAAAGGGTTAAAAAAAAGAGTTATGTATGTATGAATGATTTCAATACGACTTTTGAAATAAAAATGGGTTTCGGGTTTCGGAAATTAGTAATGAACCCGATTATCAATTTAGTGAATTGTACTGTAAAATTTAACCTTGAATATTGAAATTTAACCTATGTTTAGTAAATAAGGAAGTCGAAGGAAATTAAATTTATTTTGTAATGAATTGAAGGGAATAGATGTGGACTTGGGTCATAATTAGAATTTGACTTAAAAGGCTAACAACTAAATACGTTTGGATGTGTTAATGGAAGATATTGATGGTAAATCGATGATGGAATGAACTAATAATTTAAAGAAGGTTAAATATTTAGTAAAGAAAAGGAAATTCGATTTGGATGAGAAATAAAGTTGAACCTAGGTAAAACCCAAATGAAGTGATGTTTGAGAAAAAAATCAGGTTTTGGAAGAAGGAAATGAACCAACTGGTTAAATTAATTAGTAAATTGAATATTGAAATGGAAATTGGAGCCAAATAAAATTGAATTGTAATTGAAATAACTCCATGGAATAAATATAGAATTGGGTTGCGGAAATCCAATCGACGATATTCGGAGATGGATTAGTGGAACGAACTAAATTAAATAAATTGATGGATGAATGGATGTAATTTTTTAACTTACTAGTTGTCGTAGTCTGTGATGTTGTAAAATATTTTTGAGAAATATGATCTTATATAAAATCACTTTTTATATTAATTTGAAAATAAATTTATAATTACTTAAAACACAAATGTGGAAATTTATTAGAGTAAAGCGTGAATACTTACAATAACTGAAATGTACTTTATAAGAAGTAAGAAATTTTACCAATAACTTTGTAAAGTAATCGAACTTGGGAATTTTGATTTGGCATTAATGAGATTTTATATGTTAGTTATATATCCAAACTCCCCTTGTTGAATTTATAACCAGAAGGAAATGGTCTTGTAAAGGGTATTGGAAAATACTAAACGGAGTTTATATAAGTATAAAGCGGACTCATAAACTATTGATCCAGAAATTATTCAAGTTGGAAAGAATGATCCTATATGCATATGAAATTGAGATAGTTTTGGAACCTATTGATTTTTAAAGACATTTGGTTTTGGCAAATAGTCGATTTTGGAAATTGGGTAAACCGAATTCAAAAACTATCGATTTTATATAAATAAAATTTATATGTGATACATATGAAGCGTATGATTTGAAAGGTATTATGTATATAGTATGATATATTTTGAAAACTAAAAGTATGGAAACGCACCCCCATGAAAGTTGAAATTTGGAGTAGGAGATCCACTAGGTGGTTCTACCTAGGAATCCACAGGGTGGGTTCAATGAAAATTGGGATCCTAGAGGATGTCCGGACAAAAATTCATGAGTTCCTGGTGATCATTTGTTTGCATAGCGTAAATCGAGGGGTATTATACCTACAGTTACGTATGGTTTTGCTATGATAGCAACGTAACCTTTGTGTAACTGCGATCTATCGTGGTTCCATAGCGTAATTTGGGAGGCGAAGATGGCCTACAGTCTACATTTGGTTTCACTGTGATAGCGACGTAACATCGGTAGATTGCGATCTATGTGGTTTGGTTCCATAGCTTAATTCGGGAGGCAGCGATTGCCTACAATCTACGTTTGATTTCGTTGGGATAGCGACATAACATCGGTAGATTGCGATCTATGTGGTTTGGTTCCATAGCGTAATTCGGGAGGTAGAGATTGCCTACAGTCTACGTTTGGTTTCACTGGATAGTGACACAACATTTGTGTAGCTGCGATCTATGTGGTTTTGTTTTGATAGCGTAATTCAAGGGGTAGAGATTGCCTACAGACTACCTACAGTTTTGCTGTGATAACAACGCAACCTTTGTGTAGTTGCGGTCTATCGTGTTCCCATGGCGTGAGTCAAAGGGTGTTGATGCCTACAGTTTACTTATGATTTCGCCGGGATGGTGACGCAATCATCGTGTTAACTGCGATCCATGGTGGTAAAGAAGGAAACAGGGGGGGTGATACTTTCCATATTGTTTTGAAAAGTTTTTTAAAAGTATTTTCACTGGGTGTTGAAATAGATCTACTAAGTACTTAGAGATTTTCAGTCGTACGCCTGATCAACGTATGATTATATTTCTGTAAGAACAAGGATGGACTTGTTAAGACATCGAGTTATGAAAAATGTTTTAATATCAAACTAGCTTGGTAATACTATGTACTTTAAGGTGTATGTATCCTAAAATGTATAATCAAGGAGTAAGAGTTTAGAGTGTTTAAAGAATGATAGATTTAGTAATATACATCAAAATTCTAGTTCTTGCTTCGTTCCTTTTCGAGGACGAAAAGTTCTTAGGGGGAAGGATATAACGACCCGGATTTTTAGCCATCTGATATTGGGATAATTAACTAATTTTAATTATTGGAATATAAATTTTTATAAGTCGAATAGAAAAAATTTCTGATATTAAAAATATCTGAATGTATAAATTGATAAAACTATATTTAATTTTAAATCATAAATTTCTGAATATGATAAATTTTATAGATATATGTATATAAACTCCACCATTTAAAATTTAAGATAGAATATCCATATATTTGTATATATAAATATACACAAGCTTTATGATGTTTAAAAATATATATGTAAGTATATATATATATATATGTATATATATATATATATATATATGTATATATGTCCATATGAAGTAACATATATAAAAATATGCATATATATATATGTAAATATGATAAAATAAATATGTATATTGTATATTTATGCATATCTATATATATAAATGTATATGATGGCTATATGTAAGCATATGTGTATGTATATATATGCTTAAAGAACAGTGTATATGAAATTTTATATAGGTATATACATGTAAAAGTTTCATGATGAAAAAAATAAAATAAATAAATATACATATATATATAAATAAACAGATAGATACTTGTGTGTTGCTTTATATGTGTACATGCTATATAAAATAGTGTAAGTGGGCAAAACTTTGCATACAGTCTAAAGTTATAGGAAATATATATATATATATATATATATATAAGCATAAGGGAACAAAATGATGAAGAAATATCAAGTCATCAAATCATTCACTCAATCTTCATGTCAACTAGGAAATCAAGTCTACTTATTTTCAAATCAAGTCATAAATTTTCAAATCAAATTAGAAAAGGAAAAAAAGAAAATAAAAGAAATAAAGTCTTGTATATTGAGAAGGCTTTAGCCTGTTCCCTCTCATCTATATATACCACATGTAGTTTTTATTCATGTACACTTTCTAGCACTTAAAAAAAGGGAAAAGTCTTCCATTAAAATCTTAAGAAACCAAAGAACTCAAAAGCTACAACAAACCAAAGAAGGAGTATCTTCTTTTTTCAAGAGCAGGTGAGTAAAACATAATCTTTTACTTACTGTAAATCAAGTATGCTTCTATATATTTGAAAAAATAAATGAACATTTCTATTTGGTCAAGAATTTATGTGTTAATAAGTTCTATGCTGTATATATGTTTGTAAGTCATGATGTATAACCAGTAAAAATAAAAAACATGAACAACAGCTCTATTTCCTTTGAAAAGATAATAGCGTGCTACTTTAAAAATCTTCATCTCCCTATCCAATTAGTTTTAGTCCATGATTCCAAAAGGAAACTTGGTTGTTTTCGAGTGTAGTTCATTCTAAAATTAGTTTTGTTTGATATTAAGTAGCATAAGGGGAGAAAAGCTTATGTTACAGCAAACAACTTTGAAATGACCAAAATTCGAATAACATAATTTAATCAATTGATTATTTGAATGTTTTTGTGATTGGAAAGGTGATTTTTGATAGTGGCTTGGAGATTTTTAGTTGTGTATTTAGTGAGATAGAGGGAGTTGATCAAAGTATAGGTTTTGATGAAATTCCAGTGGTCGAGGTGATGGGTTGGCTCGACGTTGGTTGTGGAGGTGGCTTGGATGATGGGGAAGCTAAGAAAAATGGCATGGTGGCTTCCGGTGGTGTGTGGCGTGCGGTTCGAATCGATTTAGGGCTCTAGGGCTTGTTTTCTTGTGGTTCGGTTTTGAGTTGATAACGGCAACGAGGGGTGACCAGAGACGTGCGGTATGGGGGAAAAGGTAGAGGACGTGGCGTTCCTAGTGGTAAGGCTTGGTGATGAATGGTGGCATATGGTGGCTAGATGAGGGGTTTGAGTGGCGGGTGTTGTCGTTCTAGTTTGGGTCGATACTCGATTTTCTCGAACTAGGATGTTCGCGTTTGTCTATGTGTGTGATCAAGTCGAGGGGGACGTGGGCGATGGGGAGATATGATTGACGACAAGATTAGGGTGGTCGGCGTCGTGTACATGTGCACGACATAGCTGGTGCACGCGTGAAAAAGGAAGAAAAGAGAAAGTAGCAGCTGGAAAACAAAAAAGGAAATGTAGAGGGAAGAAAAGGAGTTGGAGCCTGAGGTTGTCTTCATGGGCTACAGTGGGCGGGCTTTGTTTTTAAAATTAAAAAAAAAGTAAAGGGAAGGTTGGGCCTGGTTTGTCTTGGGCCGAAGTTGAGTTAGGTAGTGATTTAAAAGTAAAGGAAATTGAATTAAAGTTTATATGTTAATAAATCTTCCAATTTTAAAACATTGTTTCTCTTTCTTTTAAAACCAAATCAACGTGATAATTTTTGCATTGTAATCCTATATACTAGTATTTTGATCTAAAATAAATTTTGCTTATTTTCGGTAATATAAAATTTAATTATTTATAATAATTTAAGTAAATAATAATTAAACTCTTATTTGATTTAACCTTATGTTAATTAATAAATTAGTTATTAAATATATTGTTTAATTTTAATTAACTAATAATAAATCATTTTTTATTTCTTTAATTTATAAGTAATATGGGTTAATAATATAAATGTATTCAGTTAATTGAAGTTAATTAAATTCTTGTTTGTAAATTGTTTAATATTAATTATTAATCGTTAATTTAGTAATGATCTATGCTTTAGCTTTATTGCTTTTGGATATTTATTTAATTGTTCTTGTCTTTTTCAATAAGTAGCCAAACGAATTAAAATGGTTAGAGTAAAACGTTGACACGTTTTATTTTAAGTAACATATGTAATAAATTTCCATACGTAAATATTGACACCTTGATTATAGAATTATTTATTTTTAAACAACATTCCCCTTTTCAAAATTTACTGTTTTTTAAGCTCGAAGAGACCGGGATCGGATATCAGCATTATCCAGAACCACTTCGATCCAATAACCACTATGAACCTTTACGGTTTTAATTATAGGGTCTATTATACTGGAATTTGATTAACGTGACAACTTCGGCTGTCTAGATAAGTATTTATACTTAGACACTATTAAAATATCGATGGATTTTCTATAAAAGTGTTTTGGCTACCGTAAGATAAAAACTCGTCGTGTTTATGTGTGACGCGGTCTTACGAGATATCTTGGTTTTTCAAAGGATTTGATTGCTTAAGTAATTCAAATTAAGTGTGTTTACTCACGCTGGTTTCCAGCCTGACTCGGGTGTTACTTTGTTGTAATGCTCGGGTCAGACCGAGTATTACAGATTCAGGTTAGGATGCTTTGGAGCTCAAGAGAGGAGCTGGATGGCAGAGACGTATTATGCGTACTTGATTATATTCCGCTGTGTATTGTAGGCTGTATATTCAACATTTTGAGTACAATTTATTATAACTGTCCAGATTTATATGTTGATGATTGTACTCTGATAATTTGTATGTATATTAACAGTTACAGTTTTTCTTTTGTATAAAAAGCTGTTACTGTATATTATATTTTGTTCCGATGCGATTGTGAGTTTCTGTGTTGTTGTTATTTATATTTCTTCTTCTATCTCTTTTCTTATTAAACCCTAACGACCTGGTATTTCGGGAACTCGATCGCTCGGTATTCTATACAATGAACATATTAGTATCGATTTTCGAGGGTCGAAAATCGCCCTGTCGTCACAGTTATATTTTCTAAATATCAAAAATATTGCGTTTTGTTAATACTTATTCTTTTGAGATATGTATATGGAAGTGATTTTGAAGTATTTGAAAAGTGATTGTAAATTAATGAATGTGAAGCTCAGTGCGTTCCATGAGAAATGAAATCTATGATTTGAATGTTTTTTTATTCGATGGTTAAATAACCGACTATCGAATTTGGACCCAAAAGTAACTTTGGAAATATCTAGGAGAAACACGTGAGTTATATGGAACAGTCATCTCCGACGACGATGTACTGTGCGTAGAAATCTCGTTTCGTTCTTCTAGGACGAATGATAAGGAAATCCGTCCACAAACGGTTAGAAGGTGAACTTCACTCTTATCTTTGCCTGTTTATTTCCTTACGAACCGGGGTTGAGTTTACCGAAAACTGTCGAATGTTGTTTCGAAGAGACCGGGATCGGATATGTTATCTGAAAACCACATCGATCCAACTTCAGCGGTGCGAAGTGAAGACATCTTGAGGATGATGGGAATTCAGAGATAGAGCTCTCAAGTGTTTCGTTCAGACCCAGAACGAACTTGTATGGATGAATGCTGGCATTGCATTGTTGCCTGGAGGGCAGCATTAGCATTCCAAGTGGGAAGTGCTATAAAAAGGTAATCATAGCCTCAAGCCTCATCAACCGGGAAAATGGCTAAAGCAAAGAAATGCGGCATGATTATGTGTGTCGCTCTCATTAGGGTATGATCATCCCAAGATCTAGTGTTGATATCTCTACATGTGCTTCAGGGCCCACGATGGCTGTTTATAAACCATGGGGCGATCATATTCGGAGCTATCCAGCAAGAGATAGAGCCGGTCCTGAGTAGCTGAGGTGCAACGTGTTGTAGCCTCCCGTACATTTTATCTAGAAGTGTACGGGTTTGGTGGGTAGACCTTTACCCTTTCATAGTTTGAATCCATTCTCCAATAAGCGCCTACGGATGTGATTGTATACCTATTATGCTGGAATTTAATAATGTAACAATTTTGGCTATGTTTAATAAGTATTTGTATTCTAGACATTATCATAATATAAGAGGATTTCATATGAAATGTTTTGGTTATCGTAAGGTAAAAATCTGTCCGTGTTTATGTGCGGCGTGGTCTTACGAGATACCTTTGTTTAAAGGTTTTTATAACTTCAAAATCTAGTTGGGTGTGTTTTTCTCACGCTGGTTTTCCAAACTTACTCGGATGTTATTTTATTATAATGCTTGGGTCAGACCGAGCATATTTATAGATTGCTTTGGATGCATTGGAGCTCAGGAGACGAGTTGGAGGTCTTCAAATCGTATCTCATATATGTTTATTTTCCACTGCTTTGTTATTAGAATTATCAGCAATTGTGAGGTCAGGTTGTTATAACTGTCCAGGTTGATAATTGTGATTGTTGTTGTACTCTGATGGATGTATGTATATAACAGTTCTCTTTTGTAAAAAAATCCATTATATTATATTATATGTTGTTCCGCTGCGATTGTGAGATTCTGTGTTGTTTTTTGTTTCTTTTCTCTTCTTCTTTCTTCATTCTTCCCCATAACTATCCGTCTTTCTGTTCAATTTGGGTTGGACATGTGTGGTTTATGGTCAGCTTGAATGGTACAGAAAAGTGGGTCATTACAATAAGTAATAATCAAATGTTTTGAATCTTGATTCGTTTGTTGGTATAAGTGTATGCAATCTAATTCCCATGTACAACCATTCGTTTACTTTCGATAGTTGATTCTTAACTATCGATTTTGATATCATTCCTGACGCTTCATCCATCTAAGATGGTTTGTCACTCATTTTGAGTGTTGTCATCCAACACCGTGGATAACTAGAACCAAAGGGCAAGTGGGAGCCAAGCCATATGGGTTGCATCCATTAGAATATATTCATATTTATCTAGAAAGTTGTTGATAGCATGCATGCATTGATTTGAGTTTATTTGGATGCCTGTGGATTTAACGGGGTCTAGCTTGGAAGTTCCCGAGAGTGATGCGTGTTTGGCGTGGACCCTCAAGTAAATTTTATCTAGAGCTGTACTTTCAGTGTAGGAGGCGCACCCTCCTAGTCAAGCTAGATAAATTCATTCTCCTTGTTTCGATTTGAACCTTGAGACTAATATTTTCTTCTTTGTGTTTCTTTAATCCATGATGATTTGTTGCTCATTTGAGTATTGATATCCTTTGTCGAAAAATACTAAAACCAAAGAGCGAGTAGACATCAAGCTATGTGGGGTTATTCCCATTAGGGTATCTTCCCATCTACTCTAGATTGAATTTGGTTGTATGCGCGAAGATGTGAGATACTTGGATTCCCAGTAAGGTTGATAGGGTTCATCTTGTACATTTCCGAGAGAGTCACAGAGAAAATTACCCTTTCAAATATATTTCTAGAGCTATACTTTCAATAAGAAGGGCGCATCCTCCTAGTAATTGTAGAAAAATTTCTCTTTCCTTATTTGGTTCAAATATTTGAATCATTGTCTTAGTTGCATCGAGAAGTGTCTGGAGCTCTTCACAATGTTTAATTATTCATGTCCATTCGTTAAGTTTGGATTTTGATCTTGTTTGTGTTCAAAATAGGCTTCCGTGGGAACTAGAGATGGTCGGTGTTCACAATGTGCATCGAGAGGGAAGGTGTAACTAGAGATGGTCGGTGGGAGAGGCGTGGGGAGGAATAGGCTTCGGTGGTGGCCGCACAAATAAAAAAAGAGAGGAAAAATGCAAAAGAGGAAGAAGCAAAAGAAGAGAACGCAAGCAAAAAAGAAATGGGAAGAAGTATAAGAAAAGATGAGGGGAGAAGAACAGTCTCAGTAAATAAAATAAATGTAAAAGAATACAAAAGTTAGATGCTTAAAAAAATATGCACACGAACCAATGCACATGAACCAGTGGAAAACAAATAGTCAACCGGTAGAGTTCAAGAAAATATCAACGTTTATGACCGTTCATTATATAGGGTGAGTAGTGAATGGTCACGGGCAATTAAAAGCCAAATTGCGTAACTGATATAGAACTTGTTCCGTAATTCCACTGTTTCTCGGACTTTGAAATTTACAAACGATTATGCTGCAGAGATCGGCACGACAAGATGATCCAAACGGTATACAGATATCAGTTATAGGATCATCCGACCAAAAGTTGATATTCGGTACCAAAAAATGCTGCTAATTTGCCATAAATAAGATAAACGGAGCAATAAAAATCAAAATTTGAAGAAACGAAAGATGACGTCTCACTCAGAATATAATTTACAAATTTTCAATAGAAAAATATTCAAGTTTGGAAAAAAATTTATTATCATCAAAATTTAACGAATTTAAATGGAAATAGAATTACACAAGAAAATAAACTTCCATATTATCAGATGAAAATTTACCATTTGCTATGTTTAATTAGACGTATTTCAAATATCAAATTTATATTTCAAAGTTTTATTATTTTAAATTTTACAAAATTTCAATTAATTAAATTAATAAACCACTAAAATTTCGGGTCGTTACACTCTCCCCCACTCAAAACTTTTCGTCCTCGAAAAGCAAGGAGGTAGGAGAATAGAAACAACTAGAAAGAAAATAGATTGAAAAACAAAATAAACAATTAATTTAAAACCATATAAATTGCAATTTAAACAATATTAATATTCAATAATTAATTTTTAAATTCAAGGTATTTCATTAAGTTGATCTAATTTCAATTTTTAATTCCTTCAAAACAAAATTTATTTTATTTATCTCATTCATTCAATTAACTTATTATTAAATTTTTATCTCAATTAACATTTCTATAAATTATAAATTAAGTGTTTAAACATTTATTATAATCACTCAAATTTATTTATAGATTTCTTTAACATCAATTTACATTGCAAAATTTCAATTAACTTATTATTCTATTTATCTGTATTAACATTTTTATAATTTAAAATTTAAGTATATAATATTTGTTATAACTACTCAACTTTTATTTATAAAATCAATTTATATTGTATATTATCCAATTTATCCTAAATCAATAATTTCTAAAATCATAAATTTGTTTTAGTCATTTATTATACTCATATTTATTCAACAAATTTAATTCTTTTCTATTCCCAATTATTATTGAATTTAGTCCACTTAATATATCTTATCACATATATTAAGTATATTTACACTTAGTATAACCACTCAAATTTATTTATAAATTCCCTTGATATCATTTTATATTGTATATTATTCAGTTACATAGTTAACTTCTGAATAATTTAGGTAAGTTATATTAGAATGAAATTGGGTATTATACAAATAAGATTTTATAATTCAGTTATTCCCAGTTAAATATTTATCCAAGAATTTTGACTTCAGTTTATAATTGAAATCATCTTTAAACCTAAAATTTAAGAATTTAAATCTCTGATTACTTCAAACAATTTAGAGATAAATATATATATGGTACATATATCAAATCAAATTAATTTTTTAAAATAAGATACCTATATATATATAAATCAAATTATACTGAAGAAATTCAAATCAAAATATATTTTTTCAAAACAAAACCGTAGCAAATTTACAGAATGGTCTCTCCACTTCGAAACTCGAAAATGAATGTCGACGATGCAGCCGCCATCACCGAAATTATTTTCCAGCGACAAAAGAGAAGATTACTGATTTAAACAATTAAAATTCTTTGAAAACCATTTTATTCGAAAATACTTTAAATAATATACATTTTAAATCTCTAAAATAAAAGTTTGAAATCATCGGAAATTAAATTCTCAAATTCTAAATTTTAAATTCATTTAAATTCCAAAATCAATTTATAAACCATGTTTATAGATTCATTTAGAACAATAAATGATAATCAAATATTATCCTTTCAAACAACCAATTTAATTAACTTATTAAATTCCAGAAAATTATACTTATATATATATGATATAATCATACCAATTTATTTCATTTACCAAATTTGAAAATAATATTGTGTCAGTTTGCTCTGTTCAAGTGTTTTGGAAATCCTATCGATAGCGTTGATCAGACTAATCGATCGAAAACCCAAATCAACATCGACAACTCAAACAACACAATATATAAAACATTTTATATTAATTTACAAATACACTCCCTCACTGGATGATACAAGAATGGATTTCAAAACAAGGATAGTGATCCAAATTAAAGGGACCCAAATCAAAAGAATTCAAATTCGAAGATAGATTCGAAACGAAGATAAGATAATTAAATAACAAAATAGATAAGATGGATAGACTGATATAAATCACGGGCAACCTTAACCGGGTCAACCCTGACTTAAAAATAAGATCGATGCAGAATCTAGAGGCAACTCAACATCCGATCACCAGAGATAGAATTCGGGTATATAAAAAAAAGCAGCATCGTAAACCGAGGATACAGAAATCTCCGATGAATCAACACCAATTGCAAAGGAGTTTCACCCTTTTACAAATCATTCAGAAATTGGCTAGACCGCCAATTTATTATAGAAATCATTCGAAGTGGAGTTATGGGATACTCCAGAATCAAGAAGACACGAATAGGGGAGACAAGAATGGACTTTGGTACCGAAGGGAACCTTCCAAAATTCAAAGGAAACCGAGTCAAAGAGGAAGAGATTCAAGCTCGAACGAAAGTGATTCCGTAATTAAATTTACTCCATATGCTGAGTTTTGCCTAGAGCCAAAGCTCTGATACCACATGTAACGACATGAAATTTTCAACCATTCACATCCATACATGTCGGATTTGAATTGCTCAAAATATCGTATTTTTAATTTAAATTTGGCAAACTCAGCATATACAGTAAATCAACAAATCACAGAATCACATACACATAGTAATAAATGATAAGCAGCGGAAATAAAAGAATAGTAGTTCGTGAAGCTACTATATATATAACAGAGTTAAACAAGATACAACAGAAGTCACGAGTACATAGATGTCTCAATACAATAATCAAATACAAGATCTGAATGCATCACTGGAATCGACTGAACAACTGAAAGCAGGATAGATAACTGGATCTCCAAGAGAAGCTTCAACTCCAAAGGTGAGTCTCGAATACTGTATCACTCAGTCTGACCCGAGCATAAAGCAAAGCACAAAACACTCGAGTCAGGATTAACATTCTTATATCAATAAATCCAACTCAAGTGAAATATCAACTGAAATACAAGTAACTCAAAGGATGTTTGGGATAATCATCCTCTAAGGATCCGTTAAACTATCTACTATGTAGTAATATACGCTATTATAATAATGTCTAACAGTAAAATAAACATACTTTTTAATAGCATTAAGGGGTTACCCATATAGCCCTTAACACGTAATAGTCCCAGTAGTCCATCCAGTATCAGCATACCTCCAGATCGGGAGGATACCCTAAATACTCCATGGGCTACGGGAGAAAACCAAACTCGTAGTAAAGCTCGTTATGGTAGGTGACACGGCACACAAGGCAATGCCAGGGTAGATATACCAATTACGCACACGGGCTGGTGGAAACGCGTAGCAGCCACTACCGCCCACCTCGAAACACACTCCCAATCAAAATCGAAGGGTGGCCACCAAATCAATCACAAAGTAATAGAATGGTATCGAAGAAATGCGTCTGATCAGAGGTGCTACCTCATTGGCCCGTCAATTGCTCCTGTTTTAGCCACCTTATGCCAACTCACGGGAGTCGGGTCCACGTTCATACCTCAATAGGATCGTTGCCATCATCCTACTTCATTCTGGAATCTCCACCGCGTACACGGTTGTTAAAGTGGTTTTCGGTATCGACAAAGAGTATGCCCATATCCGATCCCGGTCTCTTTAACAACCAAACGTTATTATAACACCGCGGTCATTTCAAAATTGTTTATACTTCAAAACCAAAATATCATTTCCATTTTTAAACCATATCAAAATGATATCATTTCTATTCAATATATCGTTTCTAAAATCATATCACTTTCCAAAGTTATAACGCTTTCGAAATCATAGTCTTTTCAAAATCAAAACACTTTGGAAATCACAGCATTGAAATCATAGCATTTTGGAAATCATAACACTTTGAAATTATAGCATTTTGGAAATCATAACACTTTGAAATCATAGCATTTCCCTTAAACCGTTTAAATATCAATAATAGTATATATAAAATAAAATAGTTTATAAGATAAAATAATTTATATAAATAGTTATAAGTTAAAAATAGTTTAAAAATAAAATAGTTAGTAAAATAGTTTATATTAAAATAATTTATATTGAAATTGATTTGTATTAAAATAGTTTATATTACAATAATTATAAGTTAAAATATAAAATATTTTAAATATAATTAAAATACTTTATATAATAAAATAGTTCTCTCAAATTCACAAGTCGATTCAAATCAACTCGACTTCCTAATTCAAATCTCAATTCATAATTTCAACTTCAATTCAATTAAACATTTCAAATTATATCGATTTCAAATACCGATTTGAACCACAAATAAACCATTTCAATTTCAATGTATTTCAATGCTTTAAATATTCAACATTTCAAAACTAAATTCGATAAATTTATATACATATCAAATTCACTTTACAATTATTTAGTTTTGAAATATTAACTTAATCATTTCCATAACATTTAAATACAACTTCAATTTACAAATTTAGATAAACAAAATATCCCATTTAAATTTATATAAGTTTGAAATATCCATTTAAGTCACCTTTAATCAATTTCAAGTTGTAAACACATCTTTAAAATTTCGAATTCAATAAATTTCAATCAAACTTATTTAAGTATAATTCTTAAATAAATATAATTTCAAACCAATTTCAAATTTATCTTTCCAACCTGAATCATTATAAACTCTATATCTGAAAATATAGATATTAAATAAATACATATATATCAACTTTATTAAATCAACTTTATTAAATCAACTTTAATAAATCTTTAAAATCAAAATTTCAAGTAAAACCATATATTTCTTTTCAGAACCATAGAAATCATTTTCAATATATATATATATATAGACCAACGGTGTTTGCATATAATTTTCTATCCTATGGTCAAGTGATACGGATATTTATCATTTCAATCCGCAATTTAAATATATACGGGTATATACGTTTTCAACCCGCAATCCCAAATTTAATCAAATGAAAATCGCTTGGGTTTATCATTTCAACCCATAACGATTTTCTCCTATTCTACAAGATCGTTTGGATATGTATCATTTCAACCCATAGTGAATTCTATACTAACAGGGAACTTGCAGAGTGATAACAAATATGATAATAATATAACAACAGTAACATGCATATATCATCAGTATAAATAACGGATAATGGTGTCAGATGTCACAGGTGAACAGATACAGATAATGGCATATATATAACAATGAAAATAACTAACGGCAGCATATTTCAATTGACGTTTCAATTGAAATCAAATTTAATAAATATAAGAACGTTAATCATGAGTGATTGCTCACCTTTCGAGGCTAGAGAAGATAGACAACACAACAAGCTACGAATTCCAAAGCAAAGCTAGATTGGCATGAATTTTACGAGCAAAGCTGAGAACAAGGAATTAACGAAATCAAATCAGAACAGGATCGACGAATATAATTGATATGAGTGAACTCATATATACTACTTAAAATCATAAATTTTTAGTATAAACATATATATATATATATCTTATAACTGTATATAGATATGTAAAGTTGTTTCCAAAATTAAATTTAAAGTATTAACATACATATTATATTTTTATATCAATATAAATCAATATAACTTCTGTACACAAAACCATGTTTTATTCATCATCATACACAGAAAAAACAAGAAGTTATCTGCCTGTCACATACTAATATATATATATATATAATACTTATATAGTATACACTGTAAACAAAGTATATAATATTGCTACGAACTGAACAAAGTATATTAGTATATAATCTAAAATATCCATATCTATAATCTGTTAAGTCCCATAAACACGTTATTACACAAAAATTAAAACTAGCTATTAAAACACATCAGTAAAGTAAAATATATCTATATACTATTTCTAAAAGAAACGACAAAAGGAATTCACCTTTCATACAATAGGACAGACTATAACATCTATAACTTATAACACATAAAAAACTTATAACAAATATATATATATATATATATAATATAATATAATACAAAACAGGCAAACATGCAAATATATAACAGATACCGTATATATTATATACACTTCAAAACAATACTTATACACAAATATATATAAATCAGAGGAACTAATTTTTTTTTCAAACCGATAAATATGCAACCTGACTCATGCATACATATCTTCAAACCGAGCTTTGTCAAACATATATAGTCTATATGTACCATTTGATAACTTTATACTATATTATATATTATATTATATATATAAACTGTATAACTTTATACTATATATAAATAACTTGATTTGTAAAAATTGCATACTCTTATATATATAACATACGACATATATACAAAAGTTAGGATGTAAATAATTAGGATATAGGCAAAAGACTGCGACAGAATATATATACGTACCCAAAATATAAAAGAGGGGATAGCGGCTATTGGAGAGAAGGAGGGAGAAGCTCGTCTCTAATTTGCATGTTTGAACTGGAGGAGGCAGAGACATGGTCGGCTTCAGGAGGAACTCGGCTAGAAATCATAGGCGTGTGGAGCTGCTGGTTTCAAAATTGGAGCCGAGCATAGGCTTTGGTTGGGCAAAAATGGGTTGATGGGGGTGGATTTGGTCTCAGCCAGAGGGTGGAGGAGCATGGCTGGTCAAGGTAGGCGAGCTTGGCCTGATCTGAGGAGGGAAGGTGTAACTAGAGATGGTCAGTGGGAGAGGCACGGGGAGGAATAGGCTTCGGTGGTGGCCGTACATATAAAAAAAAGAGAGGGAAAATGCAAAAGAGGAAGAAGCAAAAGAAGAGAATGCAAGCAAAAAAGAAATGGGAAGAAGTATAAGAAAAGATGAGGGGAGAATAACAGTCTTAGTAAATAAAATAAATGTAAAAGAATACGAAAGTTAGATGCTCAAAAAAATATGCACATGAACCAATGCACATGAACCAGTGGAAAACAAATAGTCAACCGGTAGAGTTCAAGAAAATATCAACGTTTATGACTGTTGATTATATAGGGTGAGCAGTGAATGGTCACGGGCAATTAAAAGCCAAATTGCGTAACCGATATAGAACTTGTTCCATAATTCCACTGTTTCTCGGACTTTGAAATTTACAAACGATTATGCTGCAGAGATCGGCACAACGAGACGATCCAAACGGTATACAGATATCAGTTATAGGATCATCCGACCAAAAGTCGATATTCGGTACCGAAAAATGCTGCTAATTTGCCAGAAATAAGATAAACGGAGCAATAGAAATCAAAATTTGAAGAAACGAAAGATGATGTCTCACTCAGAAGATAATTTACAAATTTTCTATAGAAAAATATTCAAGTTTGGAAAACATTTTATTATCATCAAAATTTAACGGATTGAAATGGAAATAGAATTACACAAGAAAATAAACTTCCATATTATCAGATGAAAATTTACCATTTGCTATGTTTAATTAGACGTATTTCAAATATCAAATTTATATTTCAAAGTTTTATTATTTTAAATTTTACGAAATTTCAATTAATTAAATTAATAAACCACTAAAATTTCGGGTCGTTACACTTTCGATAGTCGAAAAGGCCAGTCATTACATTTGGTATGAGAGTTGAAGGTTAAGCGAGAACCTTGGCTTTGGTAGGGTATGACTCACTAGAGATTGGGTAAGTGACACCCTAAAACGAGTTTGAGTGTATTATATATACACACGAGAGCATATTCGTTATTGCTATAAGTGTTAATTGGTCTATTGAGTTGTTTATGAATTCTAGTCGAGATGTTAGATGCCATGATGTCGATAGGGGTTTCTAAACACTTGAACAAGGCCAACAAACAAAATATAGAATTTTTGGAAATTTGGTAAATGAAATATTTTACCTAGCGTTATATATTTTATATATATAAAGGAATAATTTTCAAATTGATATAGTTATTGTGGTTTGTTTGTTTGAAAATGATAATACGTATTTATTATCATTATTATTTGATTTGTCATGCTCGAATAGTTTAGGTGCATTGACTATTGTTTGATAATTGTAAGTATATTAAATACGAACACCTTGTGAATTAAGTTTCATAGTTTGACTATAAGGTGTCCGGAGAAAATTTTAAGTATAAAGTCATCTTTTAATATAAGTTGTGTAATATAATCCGAATGGTAAGATAAGACATTTAGAGGATAAATTTTTGGAAAAAATTTATTATAACAAAGAAGAATTATTATAATGTAAGATGATTTTGAAAGGTACATTTTATGTGAGTATGGTATATATAAAATGATTTACGTTATTTATAAAAGATGATCTATAAGTAAAAGGAGTTTTTGAAAATTTAAATCTCGGTATTGCTTGAAATGGTTTCAAAAAGATTATTGAGAAAATTAATGGTAATATTTCTTGGAAGTATTTATGAGAATAAATATTTCAAAGTGAAATTATATAAGCATAATTTATAAATTGAGTTGATAAGTAAAAAGGGATTTAAGTAGAGAATTTGAGAACTTAAATCCCAGTGTTTTCGAAAATCATTTTCAAAATTTTAGAGGAAATAATAATAGTATTATTTAAAAGTATTTGTGTATAGAAATATTTTAAAAGGATTTTAAAAAAGATAAGAAAGCACTGAACTCACTTCTGTCGCTGGGAAATAATTCTGGTGATGACTGCAGCATCACCGACATTCATTTTTGAGTTTCTAAGTGGGGGAAAAGCTACCATAGTAATTTTCTACAGGGTTGTTTTAGGTATAACAAACTTGTTTTTAAAACTCCAAAAGTATGATTTGATTTATAAAAGATAGATATGTATATTATTATTATTATTTCAAAAATTATTTGAAATTAAAACCGGGTATTTGGTTCTTAAGTTTCCTTAAAGGAAATTGATTTAGAATAAAAAGGTATTTTGATAAATAATTTAATAAATGAAATTTTTTAAACTCTTGGATAGAAAAGAGATAATTTAACTCAAGTTTTAAATGGGTTAAATTGGGTAGGAAGTTTTTGATAAGCGTTGTTTCATTAAAACCATAGTTTTGTTTAAACATCTAAGTCTCATAAACTATTTGATGTTAGTGAGCCAACTAGTAAACATCTTTCCTTAGGACACTCTAAGGTAAAAGGCCAAAGTAGTTGACTCGGTTTTAAAGACCCATATTGTGATATCCCGGAATTTTTAGGCAATATCAATTTAATAATCAGTTTAAATAATTAAATTGATTGATAATTTTTGATAATAAAATTTGAATTGATTTAATAATCTAATTTAATAAATATTTAATTAGTGAATTTTATCTTTTAAAACCTAATAAATTGATTTCTATTTATAATGTATATATATATTTGTATATATTGTAAATAGAACAGCTTTGGTTTGTATTTAAATTACATATGATATGTTAATTCATTTAGTAATAGAAGTAATTTATAATCTCTTTTATAAATTATTTTAAAAATTGATAAATTTGTTATTTCAAACAATAATTATAATAGGATTATTATTTCAAATTGAATGTGTTGTTATAAATTGTTTTGGATTTTAAATTATATGTATAAACTTTTATGTATAAATATAATTAGTTTTGTTTCTTTAAAAGAAATTTATATATAGATAAGTATTTGATAACTAAAGAAAAAGACTTTTATTTACTTTTAAAATAAATAAAAATAAGTAAAATTACTTATAGGACAAGTGTAAATATATTGAGCCTAATACAACAAGTGTTAATTTATGCTCATGACAAATGTAAATAGATTAGACAAGTGTCATTCTTGTTTTTAATTTTTCTTTTATTTTAAAATAAATCATTTATATTTATAAAAAGATGTTTTCCTCATTCTCATTTCTTTTGCAAATCTTCATTCTCAAAATAAAAGAGAATTCAGCTGTAAACAAAAATATGTATCTCAATTCACCTCTCAAACCAGAAAATTATCAAATCCCTGTAATTCATTTCAAAAAAAACCAACGGCCTGTAACTCATCTCTTCAATCTGTAACCATTCTTCAAAGCCTGCAATTTCTTATTCAAATCTGAAAGCAAGAAAACTGGAATCTAAAGCAACATCACAACAAAACAAATAGCATGCATGCAAGTTTCCAAAGCCAGCATTCAAGTTTAAAAAGTTTTAAAGATCAAAAAGACATCTCAGTTTAAAAGCATTCAAAGGCAACACAAAGTTTTAAAAATAACAAAAGCTTTTCAAAATCTGGAAGCTCTGTTCATCTGTTTTATGGTGAGTAACTTTCATTTTTAAAACTTAAAGTATATGATATATGTTTGCATGTGATAATATTGGCTTGTATTTTAGTTTTTAATTTGAACTTATATGAATTAGTATAAATATATGTATGAGCCTGTCAGTTTACACATAAAAACCTATTCTCTGTTATTTATCAAGTAGGTAAATAATTTAAATTAAAAGCTAAGTATATATGGCTGTTCATTTGTGAAGTCTGAGATAAATGATGCTTTGTTATGCGGATATAGGAGCTATCTCTGTGTTTATGAATGTTTATAAGTGTGCATGCCTGTTTGTATTTAAAACCATCTCTGTTATTGGTTCAGAACATAGAAGTTTGATTAAAATCCAAAATCTAATCATCTAATCTTTATTAGGCTTAGAGATTCAAACATTATATGTTTGTTAAATCATAAATTTAAGTCTAAAATTTATTAAAAGCCATATGGATTTGAATTTGTCCTGAAATCATGAAATGCAGTTGCAGTTTTAAAATACATGTTAAATCGAGTATTATAATTTGATAATCTAATTACATAACTTAAAACATCTTTGAAAAATATGATTTTTAAGATAAAAGTCAGGAATTCTAGTTTAGGCTTTTTTGTGAAATTCTAAGATGACTGGAAAGTGGTTTAGAGGCAATTTCTGGTGATCATTGGGAGATGAGGGATCAGGGTTTCATCTAGAGGTGGAGGAATGTGCGGTGAGATCAGGAAAAATGTCTATTGGGTGGTTTAAGCACTGGGGCATTGGGAATTGATCAGGGAAGTTTTTAACCCTAGTTTATAGGTAGATCGGAATTTTGGTTTTCTCGGTTGCTATGGTGGATCGAGTGTCATCAATTTCTGGGATTTGGAAGTGTAGACGTTGTCGAAGTCGTGGCAGGAAGCGCAGACGTTCTGATGATCGGAGGAGTGGATTTGAGTTGCTTTCAGATTGAAGAGTTGTTCCAGGATTTGGTCGAGAATTGCTCGAATTTGATGGTGATGCTTGTTCGTGGTTCTGGAGGTCGCGATCGTGGATGATGGTCGAAGTCGACATGCTAGTGATGGTATTGATGGTCGGAGACGATCATCTCGACTGTGCACGTGAACATGTGTTAGGTGTATCAGTGTTTAGTTTGTTTTTTTTAACACAGTCTTCTCGAGTTTATAAGCGAGTGACTCGAAGTCATGTTCGGGAAGAAGGGATTCTGGTTCGAGTTGTTTAGAGGGAAACTCGCGTGGATTAACTGTGTTTCAAATTTTTAAAACATAACAAAGTTTAAAAGAAAAGGGAAAGGAAACTAGAAGGAATACTCGGGGAAATTGGGTTTTTACTCGGGTATTTTGATATTTGTCTCGGGTAGGTTTAGTGTCTCAGGTTTTAAACCTGACAGTGTTTTCAAAATTTAAAATGACTTTTAAAATTTAAAGGCAGGATTTAAACTAAGTTTAAATCAAGTTTTCATATGGATTCAAGTTTAAATTTGTATCCTAGTTGAAATAAATAAGTTTTTATTAAATTTAAAATGTTTAGACAACTTTAATATGTTTAAAGTATAATTTTAAAAGGGGTTTGAATTTAAATAAAGTGGTTTAAAAATCTTTAAATATTAAGTGTTTCTTAACATTTGGATTTAAAAAGATTTTGTAAATTTGATTTAAGTCTTGGTTAAAGTTAAATGTGTAATTTGTTTTAAATCTTAAATTTAAAATGAATTAAAAGGAAGATTTAAAAATAAAAGTTTTCAAAGCCTTTTGTAAATAATAAATTAAAGTAGTTAAAGGTTAATACTTTAATTTAGAAAGTAATTAAGGTTTAATGATAAAGAAGTCATTAAATTAGTAAGGTAATTAAAGAATAATTTGGTAATTTAATTAATGAATGATTTAGTGTTAATTAATTAAATAATTAGGATTATAAGTTAATAAATTAAGGTTAATTAATTTGGGATTAATCATTTATTTAGATAAGTATAGATTTTTAATAAATGATAAATCTTTTATGAATTGGTTAAGTATAATTACTTAATGAAAGTAATTAAAGGAAATAATTACTTAAGGTAATTAATTAAGTAAATTTGATAAGTTTAAATTAATTAGTTAAATTAATTTAAGATAATGATTTGGAAATAAGTAATTACTTAAATGTAATTAGTGAAGTGTAATTACTTAGGAAAGTAATTAAAGTTAATTAATGGATAATTAACTAAAGATGATTTTAATAATGAAGTAATTTGAGTTTAATTACTTTTGAATAATTAATCAAGGGATTAATTAAAAGATAATTAATTAATGAGTAATTAATTTATGGAAGAGTAATTAAGGGGAGTTAATTACTAGATGAGATTAATCAAAGAGTGATTAATAAATGTTGTTTAATTAAAGGTTAATTACTTAATGTAATTAATTTAATTAAGGTAATTAATAATTAAAAATGTAATTAAGGGTCATTGATTAATATAATTAATAATGTAATTAAGGATTGATTAATTAAGATTAGTTAATCAATAATAAGTGATTAAAGTAATTAATTAATTGTAATTAATTAAGGATTAATGTAATTAAATATAGTTAATTAATTAATGATGTAATTAAAGATTAATTACTGTAATGGTTTAAGTTAATTAATTTGTGAAATGAATTAAGAATTAATTACTTAAAGTAATTAAAGGATTATTAATCAGGAATGATTAATTAAGATGGATACTTAAAGTAATGATTAATTAATTGGTTTAATTAATAATTAAGTAAGCAGGATTTATAGAATGAAGTAATTAGTTTAATTCACTTTAAATTAATTAGATGATATAAATCATTGCTTAAGGATGGATGAATGAGATTGAATGTATTTCATTGTTTGATATCTCTGATGAGATATGATTGATATATGATATGGATGTTTGGTTGAATTATAATGATAATGTGAATTATCTGTTTGGGATCATAATGTAGATTATCTTGTGAATTATCTATCTGTATAGATAAGTTAAATTGTTTAAACCTTTAAAACAACTTGGCCTTAAAAGATACGCTTTGGATTTCGATGAGACCGGGATCGGGTTTCCGTATACCGGATTTCCAGGTCTGGAGACCCGAATACCACATCGATCCAAATTAACGATAGGTCGTGAATCAAGTGAAGATGAAGATTCAGAGTGCAAGGGTTATTGTCGTTAACTCTGAGGGTGATTCCAAAACGAGTGTAACGAGATAATGCCTTCGGTTTCGTTCGAACCCGGAACGAACTTGTATGGATTGAATGCTTTCAGCACATCGTCAGGTGGACGATGAGCATTCTAAGATAGATGTGTTCTTTTTAAAGGTAATCGTGACCTCAAGCCTCACAAACCGGGAATGGCTAAAACAGGGGAGGTGCAGCAAGGTTAGTGGGTAGCACCCAAGTAGGACAAGATTACCTCTGTCTAGAAGTCCCTTCTTATTTCGGCTTAGTGTGTGCGGTTGCTGATCCCAACCGTGAGGTATCTTGTGCGGGAATTATCCAGTAAGGGATGTTCCGACCTTGTGTTGCAGGGGATTGGGAGTGATCCTCGGTACGGTGATCTAGGCCACGTACTGTGACGGGCGGTACCCCGGTAGCCCTGCCATTGTATGGAATCCAAAATCCAATAAGTGCCAACGGACTTGATTGTATAACCCACTTTGTGGCTAGTATGCTGGAATTTAATAATGTAACAATTTCAGCTATTTCATATTTATTTGAAAACCCTAGACCTTATTATAATACAATCGAATTTCCTATCAAATGTTTTGGTTAGCGTAAGGTAAAAACTTACCCATGTTTATGTGTGGGAAGTCTTACGTGATACCTTTTCTTTCAAAAGGTTTTGAAGTTAAGCAAGTTTAACCTGTTACTCACACCAGACCCATGTCTGACCCAAGTTGTTTATTTCTGTTTTATAAACTCTTGGGTACTCAAATTTTTACGAGTAGCCAAGGGATTCAGGTTTAGCCTTGACGAATTGTGGAGGAGCAATGGAGCAGGAGGCTTCAGCGTTGTAGATATAGATAGTAGTTTCCGCTGTGTTGATCTTGTTTAGATCTTTGTTTTGTATTGAGTTGTAATAACTAGACAGATGTTTATAACTGTCTAGTATATGATGTGTAATCTGTGTAACTCTGATAGATGTATATGATACTATGTAATAGTTATATGATATATTATATTTTGTTCCGTTTCCGCTGTGAGTATTTGTGTTGTTTTCTTTCTCTTTCTCTTCTTTTCTATTTCTCACCCCTTTCTTTCTTCATAATGATCCGACTTTCTGTGGAGAAAAAGTCGGGTTATTACAGTTGGTATCAGAGCATAGGTTGAGCGAATACCTAAGCTTTTGGTTAAGTGAATATCAGAACACTAGGTTGAGTGAATACCTAGGTTCAGAAGGATTGTTCATTAGAGATAGGATCTGTAGCAACCTATTTGAGTCTGAGTATATATATATACGAGAGCGCGTATTTGTTAGTTATATAAAACGGTTTTATATTGTGTTAATTGATCGGTTGAGTGGTATATGGATTCTGGTCAATACGAGTAGCTAACGTTATTGATAGGGATCTCTAAACACTTGAACCAGGCCAACGGACACAATATTGTTTTAAAGAGGTAAATGAAATAATTTTACCCAGAAATAATTTCTATATAAAAAGTATCATTTTAAATATATATATATTTCTACCTATTTGTTGGGTTACCTGTTCGGGTTTTCCAATATAAGTTATAAAGGTAGATGGGGTAGTGGTGTGTGAAACACGACTACCAATGGTTGGAGTTTAAATGTTGAGGTTGGAAGTGTATTTGTCGAGACTGTAGACCCAATACCGTCTCGAGTAAACTTTGCTGTGGTGAAGGATTTCATCGATCTCCGAAGGAAACTGTAATGGTTCGGAGTCTATCTCTGAAGTTTGGATGAGTAGAGTTGGATCTGTCGATAAGGCAGAAGCGAGTGATGGTACCTTGATACCTCAGGTAATAGTAGCTGTATGATGAGATACAGTGACGATGGATGTTCCCGAAGATGTTTTCTTTGGAACAAGATTAAGGAAGTGTGTATGCTTCGGTGTTGTGGCTGAGTTCAGCATGGTGTTTCTGTTTGGTTTGGAGTTCGAGTTTCTCGAAGATCTTTGGAATAGGAAGTCCTTAGCATCAGTATCAGCAGTGCAGCTCGGAGTATTCTGTGATGGCAGGAAGTTTTCTGGATGAGCAGTTTTTCTGGAAGTGAAGTTCAGAAGCAGTAAGAGGATCCATTTCTTCAATGGATTGGATAGATAAGCGTAAGCTGTTCTGATTGGTAAAGAGAGAACAGTTTCTTTGCATTTTGGCTGGGTTGATCGCAAAAGTGACTTGCGATAGTTTGAGTATTCTTTTGGGTATCTGAGATTTTCTGGGATATGTTGTCCAGTTTGTGCTTGTGTTCTTCATCAGCATTCTTATCAACTCCAGATCAGAATGGTGCAGCGAAAGCAATTTGGCGAGTACATCTGTTTGTCTTTTTCAGATAGGAGAAGTTAGTTCGATCTTCTGATGTTTGTGAGTAGAGTTTTGTTTTGGATTGGATAAATCTTGAGGAGATCATTCTGTTGAGTTATTTTAGGTCCTGATTGTTTCAAGAAGTATCAGCGAAGGTTAAGCTGATCAGAAAGGATCTGTAGAGAGCCCAAGATCGTCTGAAGGATTTTGTGGATAAGAGACGAAGGAATTTGAAATTCGAAGTTGGAGACTTCGTTGTTGTTGAAGTTTTCTCTGGTAAAGGGAGCTATAAGATGGGTAAGTCTGGGAAGTCAGCTCCGAGAAATATTGGATCTTTTCTATATTCTGTTTTGGATAAGAGTTTGGTCTACTGAATTGAATTGTCAGTTTGGATAACTGGAATTCATTGAGTTTTACGTATCTCTAAGGGAGTATGTATTTGATCTATCTCTGGTTTAGAACCAGCAGTTCTGGAGGAATTGGTTGTTGAGTCAGACTCGTCTGTAGTCTGATATTCTGTTTAGTTTTGTAGATCTAGAGAGTAGAAGCTCTATAGCTTAGTAGTATTGGTTGTTTGGATTGTTTGTAGGGCGAGTATCCCGGTATATATATACTTGGGGAAACTCGAGGAAATTCTATTCAGAATTTTTCGCTGGATAATTAGAATTGTTTGTGTGGATGATTGGTTGCTATGATTGTTAGCATATGGATGATAATACATCCTTGTGATTTAAAAAGATTATTAAATTACCTTTGTTTTAAATTTCGGGGACGAAATTATTTTAAGGGGGAAGGAATGTGATATCCCGGAATTTTTAGGCAATATCAATTTAATAATCAGTTTAAATAATTAAATTGATTGATAATTTTTGATAATAAAATTTGAATTGATTTAATAATCTAATTTAATAAATATTTAATTAGTGAATTTTATCTTTTAAAACCTAATAAATTGATTTCTATTTATAATGTATATATATATTTGTATATATTGTAAATAGAACAGCTTTGGTTTGTATTTAAATTACATATGATATGTTAATTCATTTAGTAATAGAAGTAATTTATAATCTCTTTTATAAATTATTTTAAAAATTGATAAATTTGTTATTTCAAACAATAATTATAATAGGATTATTATTTCAAATTGAATGTGTTGTTATAAATTGTTTTGGATTTTAAATTATATGTATAAACTTTTATGTATAAATATAATTAGTTTTGTTTCTTTAAAAGAAATTTATATATAGATAAGTATTTGATAACTAAAGAAAAAGACTTTTATTTACTTTTAAAATAAATAAAAATAAGTAAAATTACTTATAGGACAAGTGTAAATATATTGAGCCTAATACAACAAGTGTTAATTTATGCTCATGACAAATGTAAATAGATTAGACAAGTGTCATTCTTGTTTTTAATTTTTCTTTTATTTTAAAATAAATCATTTATATTTATAAAAAGATGTTTTCCTCATTCTCATTTCTTTTGCAAATCTTCATTCTCAAAATAAAAGAGAATTCAGCTGTAAACAAAAATATGTATCTCAATTCACCTCTCAAACCAGAAAATTATCAAATCCCTGTAATTCATTTCAAAAAAAACCAACGGCCTGTAACTCATCTCTTCAATCTGTAACCATTCTTCAAAGCCTGCAATTTCTTATTCAAATCTGAAAGCAAGAAAACTGGAATCTAAAGCAACATCACAACAAAACAAATAGCATGCATGCAAGTTTCCAAAGCCAGCATTCAAGTTTAAAAAGTTTTAAAGATCAAAAAGACATCTCAGTTTAAAAGCATTCAAAGGCAACACAAAGTTTTAAAAATAACAAAAGCTTTTCAAAATCTGGAAGCACTGTTCATCTGTTTTATGGTGAGTAACTTTCATTTTTAAAACTTAAAGTATATGATATATGTTTGCATGTGATAATATTGGCTTGTATTTTAGTTTTTAATTTGAACTTATATGAATTAGTATAAATATATGTATGAGCCTGTCAGTTTACACATAAAAACCTATTCTCTGTTATTTATCAAGTAGGTAAATAATTTAAATTAAAAGCTAAGTATATATGGCTGTTCATTTGTGAAGTCTGAGATAAATGATGCTTTGTTATGCGGATATAGGAGCTATCTCTGTGTTTATGAATGTTTATAAGTGTGCATGCCTGTTTGTATTTAAAACCATCTCTGTTATTGGTTCAGAACATAGAAGTTTGATTAAAATCCAAAATCTAATCATCTAATCTTTATTAGGCTTAGAGATTCAAACATTATATGTTTGTTAAATCATAAATTTAAGTCTAAAATTTATTAAAAGCCATATGGATTTGAATTTGTCCTGAAATCATGAAATGCAGTTGCAGTTTTAAAATACATGTTAAATCGAGTATTATAATTTGATAATCTAATTACATAACTTAAAACATCTTTGAAAAATATGATTTTTAAGATAAAAGTCAGGAATTCTAGTTTAGGCTTTTTTGTGAAATTCTAAGATGACTGGAAAGTGGTTTAGAGGCAATTTCTGGTGATCATTGGGAGATGAGGGATCAGGGTTTCATCTAGAGGTGGAGGAATGTGCGGTGAGATCAGGAAAAATGTCTATTGGGTGGTTTAAGCACTGGGGCATTGGGAATTGATCAGGGAAGTTTTTAACCCTAGTTTATAGGTAGATCGGAATTTTGGTTTTCTCGGTTGCTATGGTGGATCGAGTGTCATCAATTTCTGGGATTTGGAAGTGTAGACGTTGTCGAAGTCGTGGCAGGAAGCGCAGACGTTCTGATGATCGGAGGAGTGGATTTGAGTTGCTTTCAGATTGAAGAGTTGTTCCAGGATTTGGTCGAGAATTGCTCGAATTTGATGGTGATGCTTGTTCGTGGTTCTGGAGGTCGCGATCGTGGATGATGGTCGAAGTCGACATGCTAGTGATGGTATTGATGGTCGGAGACGATCATCTCGACTGTGCACGTGAACATGTGTTAGGTGTATCAGTGTTTAGTTTGTTTTTTTTAACACAGTCTTCTCGAGTTTATAAGCGAGTGACTCGAAGTCATGTTCGGGAAGAAGGGATTCTGGTTCGAGTTGTTTAGAGGGAAACTCGCGTGGATTAACTGTGTTTCAAATTTTTAAAACATAACAAAGTTTAAAAGAAAAGGGAAGGGAAACTAGAAGGAATACTCGGGGAAATTGGGTTTTTACTCGGGTATTTTGATATTTGTCTCGGGTAGGTTTAGTGTCTCAGGTTTTAAACCTGACAGTGTTTTCAAAATTTAAAATGACTTTTAAAATTTAAAGGCAGGATTTAAACTAAGTTTAAATCAAGTTTTCATATGGATTCAAGTTTAAATTTGTATCCTAGTTGAAATAAATAAGTTTTTATTAAATTTAAAATGTTTAGACAACTTTAATATGTTTAAAGTATAATTTTAAAAGGGGTTTGAATTTAAATAAAGTGGTTTAAAAATCTTTAAATATTAAGTGTTTCTTAACATTTGGATTTAAAAAGATTTTGTAAATTTGATTTAAGTCTTGGTTAAAGTTAAATGTGTAATTTGTTTTAAATCTTAAATTTAAAATGAATTAAAAGGAAGATTTAAAAATAAAAGTTTTCAAAGCCTTTTGTAAATAATAAATTAAAGTAGTTAAAGGTTAATACTTTAATTTAGAAAGTAATTAAGGTTTAATGATAAAGAAGTCATTAAATTAGTAAGGTAATTAAAGAATAATTTGGTAATTTAATTAATGAATGATTTAGTGTTAATTAATTAAATAATTAGGATTATAAGTTAATAAATTAAGGTTAATTAATTTGGGATTAATCATTTATTTAGATAAGTATAGATTTTTAATAAATGATAAATCTTTTATGAATTGGTTAAGTATAATTACTTAATGAAAGTAATTAAAGGAAATAATTACTTAAGGTAATTAATTAAGTAAATTTGATAAGTTTAAATTAATTAGTTAAATTAATTTAAGATAATGATTTGGAAATAAGTAATTACTTAAATGTAATTAGTGAAGTGTAATTACTTAGGAAAGTAATTAAAGTTAATTAATGGATAATTAACTAAAGATGATTTTAATAATGAAGTAATTTGAGTTTAATTACTTTTGAATAATTAATCAAGGGATTAATTAAAAGATAATTAATTAATGAGTAATTAATTTATGGAAGAGTAATTAAGGGGAGTTAATTACTAGATGAGATTAATCAAAGAGTGATTAATAAATGTTGTTTAATTAAAGGTTAATTACTTAATGTAATTAATTTAATTAAGGTAATTAATAATTAAAAATGTAATTAAGGGTCATTGATTAATATAATTAATAATGTAATTAAGGATTGATTAATTAAGATTAGTTAATCAATAATAAGTGATTAAAGTAATTAATTAATTGTAATTAATTAAGGATTAATGTAATTAAATATAGTTAATTAATTAATGATGTAATTAAAGATTAATTACTGTAATGGTTTAAGTTAATTAATTTGTGAAATGAATTAAGAATTAATTACTTAAAGTAATTAAAGGATTATTAATCAGGAATGATTAATTAAGATGGATACTTAAAGTAATGATTAATTAATTGGTTTAATTAATAATTAAGTAAGCAGGATTTATAGAATGAAGTAATTAGTTTAATTCACTTTAAATTAATTAGATGATATAAATCATTGCTTAAGGATGGATGAATGAGATTGAATGTATTTCATTGTTTGATATCTCTGATGAGATATGATTGATAAATGATATGGATGTTTGGTTGAATTATAATGATAATGTGAATTATCTGTTTGGGATGATAATGTAGATTATCTTGTGAATTATCTATCTGTATAGATAAGTTAAATTGTTTAAACCTTTAAAACAACTTGGCCTTAAAAGATACGCTTTGGATTTCGATGAGACCGGGATCGGGTTTCCGTATACCGGATTTCCAGGTCTGGAGACCCGAATACCACATCGATCCAAATTAACGATAGGTCGTGAATCAAGTGAAGATGAAGATTCAGAGTGCAAGGGTTATTGTCGTTAACTCTGAGGGTGATTCCAAAACGAGTGTAACGAGATAATGCCTTCGGTTTCGTTCGAACCCGGAACGAACTTGTATGGATTGAATGCTTTCAGCACATCGTCAGGTGGACGATGAGCATTCTAAGATAGATGTGTTCTTTTTAAAGGTAATCGTGACCTCAAGCCTCACAAACCGGGAATGGCTAAAACAGGGGAGGTGCAGCAAGGTTAGTGGGTAGCACCCAAGTAGGACAAGATTACCTCTGTCTAGAAGTCCCTTCTTATTTCGGCTTAGTGTGTGCGGTTGCTGATCCCAACCGTGAGGTATCTTGTGCGGGAATTATCCAGTAAGGGATGTTCCGACCTTGTGTTGCAGGGGATTGGGAGTGATCCTCGGTACGGTGATCTAGGCCACGTACTGTGACGGGCGGTACCCCGGTAGCCCTGCCATTGTATGGAATCTGTAACGCCCCACCTCTATACCCACGCTAACCAAGAACACTACGATGTAGTGCTGTCAATTAGCGCGGAGAATAAGGCTGTGGAGGAGCGACCATCCATGTAACTTCTTTGTGCGAGCATCGATACGTCAGATAGAATAGAATGCATATCTTTTAAGGAGGAAATCCGACATACCGATACAAACACAAAGCTATCACACGGTGGCTATATATAATCTTCGGAAACAAACATAGAAATAATCATAACGACAATCAGTCACAGACATCCATATCACAAAGGCGGAAGAAGATATGAATAAATATATAACACATGAAAGTGTACATCAGAGTAGTGGTCAGAAAGATCCACGATAATACAAAAGAATAGCATCACGTGCTATACAAAAGAATAAGTACACAACATAGAGTCTATATCTCAAAGGTGTACATCCAAAAACTACTAATCTAAGTAGTTAGCCAAAAGTCAGAATAATCCTGAAGAGAAGTCAAGCAGAAGCACCTGTAACATCTCGGTCTGACCCGAGTATTATTTATAAGAAAATAATAAACGGATCAGTCTAACTATAAATATCAGATGATATGGTATACAGTAAAAGGCATGACATGAACATGTAATAACCATAGCGACATACTACTATAAGTATGTAAATGATAATCAACAAAAGATTAATCAATATCACAAGAATCTTCTCAAAGATCCAAACACATAAAAAGGTAATGACACACGAATTCACCAATACACAAAAACCTGATATCATATCAGTGAAAATCACAAAAGTTGGTGAAGCACTAAATCCAGAAATCAACACACGAAATCCAGAAATCACAAGAAAAGGATGGCCAATCCCAAACAGGAGCATGAATGCCGGTACATGGACGCAGTGCAAACGGTACGTCCAATGAACCAGAAAGCCAAGACATCGATGTAGTACAAACGGTACATCAGATGAATCAAACATTGACGCAGTGCAAACGGTACGTCCAATGAACCAGAAAGACAGAGACATCGATGTAGTACAAACGGTACATCAGATGAATCGAACATTGACGCAGTGCAAACGGTACGTCCAATGAATTGAACAATGACGCAGTGCAAACGGTACGTCCAATGAATCAGAAAGACAATACAATTCAGAACATTGACGTAGTGCAAACGGTACGTCCAATGAATCAGAAAGCCAAGACATCGATGTAGTACAAACGGTACATCAGATGAATCAAACATTGACACAGTGCAAACGGTACGTCCAATGAATCAGAAAGACAGAGACATCGATGTAGTACAAACGGTACATCAGATGAATCGAAACACATTAAAAGTACTTGGGTTGCCAGCCCACAAAGAAATGAGACGAAGCTCAATAAAATGAAGTACAGTCCTTCATATGAACAAAGAGACATCGCACAATTGCTAGTCTAAATCATAAAATGATCATCATGATCAGCGAGAAGTGTCAATCACACCAAGCTAGTAAATATATGAGTTTAGCTTCATGTCCCATAACCACTTGCTTAACTTAAATATTTACGAACAAACTGTAAATCTTCACTAGGAAATTGTCACGAAAAGGGTTCAATCGAACAAGTCCAAGAGCTAACCGACGAAGTGAACGCAAGCGTTTCATACCACCCGTTTTACTAAGTCGTTTAAGTCGATTTCTCGTTCGAGTGAAGTAAAGGCTTGTATATACTAGTAGATTGAAAATCGGTTTGAGAAAACGAACTTTTGATATTTAAAATAGTGTTGAAATCGCTTTGATGAAAGAGTTTTGATATTTACTATTAGTATTGAAACCTTCATATATCTTTAAAGTGACAAGTCATAAAACGATTGTAGAACAAAGCAATTCACGTTCGAAGACGTGAGTAAAGTCCAAAGAAGTCAATCCCAAAACCATCAAAGTAGAAATTCTGATAAATGCTTTGTCAGATAAGATTGCCTACGCAGAGTAATACGGGGTTCGACCTGCCCGGTCAGGTCGCGGGGGTCCAGGGGGCAGCGCCCACGGCGGGGTGCGGGGCAGCGCCCCGTCACGGTACGACCTAGTGAAGGCAAGCGGTCTCGAGAAGCCAAACCGGTCAAATGACCAAGTACTAACTCGCGAACGACCTAGGGGAAAATAGGTCAAACGACCAAGTGCTAACTCGCGAACGAGTTACGACTTAAGAGGGTTCTGCGACCTAAGTGTTTAAGGGTCTTCGACCTAACGAGTTAAGAAGGTCCAACGACCTAAGAAAAAGTAGTTCATACGACCTATGAGTTCACGCGACCTAACAAGGCTAAGGACAAGGTCGGGGGCGACCTACGACTTAAGGTTTTAAATCGCGAACGACTTAGTACTTGCTTATCTCGCGAACGACTTAAAGTCAATACGACTTAACGACTTAAGCTCAAATACGAGCTACGAGCTAAGGTCTATACGACCTAACGACTTATCTCAGTACGACCTAAGCCAGGACGAGATAGCAGAAAGCAACGACTTAAGTCTTAACTCGGGGACGACCTACGACTTAAGGTCATACGACTTAACAGTTTAAAAGCCAACGACCTAGGACTTAAGATCATACGAGCTACGACTTATCACTTAACTCACGAAAGACCTAGCAAAGGCAGAACACCCAGAACGACTCAGACCTTTAACTCGTGAACGACTCAAGGAGTTAACTCGCGAACGACTCAAGGAGTTAACTCGCGAACGACTCAAGGAGTTAACTCGCGAACGACTCAGGCCAGGCGAACAGAAATGCACGCGCGCGACTTAAGCCCTTAACTCGTGAACGACTCACGACTTAGGCTTAACTCGTGGACGACTCAGCGAAGGCCAGAACGACTTAAGGCCAGAAAAATCACCAAAACGCTGAAAATTGAAGTTTTTCGCCAATCCAATCCAAACCAAATGCAAGTGTTGATGCAAATACAATAGGGGATCATTCCCAACAGTCCAATGACGATTATAGGCAAGATGTGAGATCAAAAATCTCACCTTTTCACGGAATTTGATGAAGATGAAGCTCGGGGGCAAAGCAAAGATCAACCACAAGCTTGAATCAATGTCTTCACTTTGAATTTGGAGTTAGATGTTGAATTTGCTAAAGAATTTGAGCTTGGAATTTTAATTTCCTACTCCCTCCACCATTGTTGCTAAAGCTTCAAAGTTGATGAAGTGATGAAGAGAAGGAAGGGGTTGGGCTGAGGTAGAAGAGGTGCAGCCCAAACCAAAAGCTCAACACAAAAAGTGACGAAAATTTCACAATCTCCAAACATATCGAAGTTTACACTCAAAAAGATCGCAAACGTCATTTTGAACTCAATGGGGGTGGTCTCGAGTCCTAATTTGACCGTATGCAAAAAGTAGCTTTTCGGTCTAACATCCGACTAACAATAAAATATTTAAATATAAAATCGATAAATATGCGGGTTGTTACAGAATCCAAAATCCAATAAGTGCCAACGGACTTGATTGTATAACCCACTTTGTGGCTAGTATGCTGGAATTTAATAATGTAACAATTTCAGCTATTTCATATTTATTTGAAAACCCTAGACCCTATTATAATACAATCGAATTTCCTATCAAATGTTTTGGTTAGCGTAAGGTAAAAACTTACCCATGTTTATGTGTGGGAAGTCTTACGTGATACCTTTTCTTTCAAAAGGTTTTGAAGTTAAGCAAGTTTAACCTGTTACTCACACCAGACCCATGTCTGACCCAAGTTGTTTATTTCTGTTTTATAAACTCTTGGGTACTCAAATTTTTACGAGTAGCCAAGGGATTCAGGTTTAGCCTTGACGAATTGTGGAGGAGCAATGGAGCAGGAGGCTTCAGCGTTGTAGATATAGATAGTAGTTTCCGCTGTGTTGATCTTGTTTAGATCTTTGTTTTGTATTGAGTTGTAATAACTAGACAGATGTTTATAACTGTCTAGTATATGATGTGTAATCTGTGAAACTCTGATAGATGTTTATGATACTATGTAATAGTTATATGATATATTATATTTTGTTCCGTTTCCGCTGTGAGTATTTGTGTTGTTTTCTTTCTCTTTCTCTTCTTTTCTATTTCTCACCCCTTTCTTTCTTCATAATGATCCGACTTTCTGTGGAGAAAAAGTCGGGTTATTACACATATTTTGTTTGGACCTCCATTTGAATTTTGAAAAATAAATTAAAATTGACATTGTGTATGTACTCTTTGGATATAGAAGAGTATTATGTAGTAAATAAAGGGGAGCAAGTTTTTATTTAATGTTTTATAAAGAAATATCTTTATAAAAATGTTTATAAACACAAGTGAAAATTTATGAAGAAATTTAGAAATAATTTTAGTACCGAATGAAATACTAGAAATGAAATTGAAAGTTATTTAGAAAGAGATTGGTTTAGTTAAGAAACCAATCAGATTAAGTACACGTGTTATACATGGATCATTTTATTCGCGTGATTTTGATCTAGGATTCGAATACATAACTTTAGGGTGACTCGCACCAGTCGAAAAAAGGATTTCTCACTTGTTTCTTGTCAGCAAACACTTGATCCGGGTTCTTGATATGATACTGAGTTTTCTATCATAGTATATGTGTGACACCCCACCCCGAGACCCACATTAACAAAGAGTATTACTGGATAATACTGTCTGCTAATGCGGAGAATACAATACAATATGATACATCATGAGTGGTTCGAAAACCACAATATATATATACAACGAGTCAAAACAATATACACAGATCAGAGACAAACAAAAAGGCTACAACTACTCAAAAAGGGATAAGCGAATATCCAAGCAGAAGCATCAAAGCAAAGTCCAAAAGAAAGTATCTAACCTAAAACAAATCGGTCTGACCCGAGTATAAAATACACGGGTCAGTCTAGCTAAAACATCAGATTAATAAGATAATTGATAATATGAAGCATAAGGTAAAGGGTAAGGTATCCTCTCGAATGAGAAGAAATAGCATAAGTAAGCACATGCCATGACTTCAAGTGAAGTAGTATCACTAAGCATAAAGCCTCGAAAGAGATAAACTCATCGATAAAATCAACTAAGTGAAATAAATGCCTCATATCATAGGCATAATCTCAAAAGCAATCTATAATGGTTTCTCTAAACTATAACTCCTCAATAGGAGAAATCACAACTCACAAATCTCGCCAAATGGCAATCACAAATATATTCTCAAAATAGAATAATCCTTAAACTCAGAATATGCCTCATCTCATCGGCATATACAAATCTCAAAAACACCAAAGAAAGGCAATATGAATCACAATATAAATAGAACTCGACTAACAATTCGAAATTCCGAATGTAATCACCATATGGTCAATGCTGTAGCACTAAGGCTAAATAAACAACTCAACAAAGGCGACTATGGTGAAAGCATATATAAATCATCAAAATTCTAGAAATCATCAAAAACTCATAACTCAAGGAACTCAATTAAGAGTTCAAAACTCAGAAAATCTCATAACTCGTGGAACTCGATTAAGAGTTCAAAACCTCATAAATGAAATCACCATATATAAATAAAATCTCATATAGCTCTAGGCTATAAAATATACAAAACAACATCTCAAAATGGTGAAATCATAATAAAACACTAAACTCAGAAAATCATGGATAGGCCAAATCCCCGATTGCATGCCGAAGGAATGCTGCACGTGCCAAACTTATGTCCAGTACTATATATTAGATACCTATCTCTTGACGACCGAAGTCGTAATACTCGTGATGACCGAAGTCATAATAACTCGTGATGACCGAAGTCGTAATACCTCGTGACGACCGAAGTCGTAATACCTCGTGACGACCGAAGTCATAATACCTCGTAACGACCGAAGTCGTGATGACTCGTGACGACCGAAGTCGTAATATCTCGTGATGACCCGAAGGTCTATAGTACTGGCATAACTCGTGAATGTGTCACAAACTCTCAGACAGAAACCCGAAAAGTGTTAACGTGTGTCCCATACCACACGTTCTCACTTAACGGTTTACTAATTGCTAGTCAATGCCACATTAGAAAACAGAAATCATCAAAATCTCAGAAATCTCATAACTTGCCTCGTATCATTGGCAAGTACAAAAAGACATCGTGATGGTTTCTCATAAACCATAATTCCCAAATAGGAAATCTCAAATTCATGACTTGCCTCATATCATTGGCAAGTATAAAAGACGTCGTGATGGTTTTCACACCATAGCTCCTAAAATAGGAAATCTCAAACTCAAGACTTGCCTCCTATCATCGGCAAGTATAAAAGACATCACGATGGTTCTCATCAACCATAAATCCTAAAAATAGGAGATCTCAAACCTCAAAGTTTGCCATAGAATGGCAATCACAAATACTTAGCCGAAGGTCTAGAACTTTAATAGTTTCGAACGACAAGTCCGGAATTAACCGAAAAAGTAAACGCACGTATCCCATACCACGTGTTTTACTGAATTGTTTAATTCTCTTCCTCATACACTCGAATAGTGCAAAAACATGTAATTTATATATAAAATAATTTGTTTGAGAAAACAAAATTTTAAAACCATTTTTCGAAATCGTTTTTGGAAAACAAACTTTGAAATTCCCTTATTATAGAGAATATATAGATTTTATAGCTCGAAATTAATTTAAAAATATTATATAATAATTATTTCAAAAGCCAAGTTATTTTAAAAATTATTTCAAAATCATTTGGAAAATCCCGTGCTCGAATTCAAGAGAAAACACCGAAAAATACTCAAAACGACACTCGAATTCATCTAAAAAATGATTCATTTGGAATCTCAAATTCACCAAAATCTTGGCTCGCCTATTAATAGGCTTAATGGCCATCACACATTCAAAATCATCACAAAATCGAGTGGAAAATGGTGAGCAAAACAAGCAGAAACACAAGGCAGAACACACAAAAGTGTGCAGGCAAAACAGGCTCCACAGGTCGACCTGGGTGTCGACCTTAAGAACCCATAGGTCGACCCTAGGGTCGACCTATGAGGCATCTGGGTCGACCTATAGGTCGACCCAGGTGGTCTTGGGGTCGACCAACCCCACGCAATTTCCTGTAGTTGATTTCCAGGCTTCGAAGTGATTTTCCAAAGACATTTCAGGTAGCAAATGAAAGAATTAAACCATGAAATTTTGCAAGCATGAACTACAGCAAATGGACTATCAATAGGAAAAATTTCGGAAGCATTTCATGGCCGGAATTGAAAGAAATGACATGCAAAGTAGTAACCAAAACAGTTTATCACAGAGAAAAAACAACTACAGGCAACAATATACAGAAACTATAATTTTGTACAAATTTTGGCATTTGAAGCTTTGCTTCAGCTAGAAATTGTGAGTTTTCTACACTCACCTTGCGGTTTTTGAAGAGAAACTCGGATTAACAGCTGAAAGGTGAGAGCTTGGAGCAAGAATTAGCTTCAGATACATGTAAATACTCAATACAGAAACATGCAAGAAGAGAAACAGCAGTTACAAACAAACCCAATTTATAATTTAGATTTTGATGAAATGATTTAATTTTGGAAGTGATTACCTGTTGAAAATATCTTTAATTTGATAATTTTCAGCAATTCAATTGAAAGAAAATGGAGATTTGAGCTTTAAATTAGAGAAAGAGGAAAGTTCTTTGCTTTCTTTTTGCTGTAATGAAAGTGAACGTACTAGTTTGGTGAGGAAGAAACTTTTCTCACTTTTCTTTGTTCAGGTTTGTATAGTAATTGGGCTAAGACCCAAAACTAAATAATTAACCTAAGTAAATCATGTTTTTATTACTAAATCACAAATATACTCTATGTAAATATCAAAACAGCCTATTTTCTCAAAGTTTCTTCATAATAAATTTTATACAACACAATTTCAAGTTTATTAAAACGTTTTACATCTAATAAAAAGATGATTTTTGTTATAAAAAATATTTGTTATTAAAAAATCTTATTTTAAATTAAATAACCAATTTATACAAATATTTACATAAAACACCATTTTTAACTCTAAAAATTATACAAAAGTTATTTTCTTGCATAATAAAATGCAATAAACCATTTTCCATCATTTTTATAACCAAAACTTACTTTTAAACAAAATTTCATCTTTTTATTTATAATATACATATACTAAAATAAATACTTCCTTTAAAAATCAATAAAAGAAACACTTGTCAATAATTACAAGAATTATTGCATTTCACTAAAGAAAAATCATATTTCACTCATTTCCATCTCAAACAACCAAGATAAATTTTTAAAAACTTTACTTTCTCATTTTATACTTAAAATCCAATGTCTATTTCGAATAAACAATTTTAAATCTCCAATTTATTTTATTTCTCAATATTAAATTATAACCACCGTTATAATTTAATATTTACAGGTAATCACCAAAACTAGGGTAGTTACAATATGGCTATGAAAGGAGAACTGATACTTTTAATCAAAGAACCTAATCAGAGTTCGCACTAGGGAGGTCGAGTGAGCGATACTAGTTCAGAAGTGAAGTATATGTATCTGAGCAAGTGGTCGGATCAGATATCGCATACGGATGGCTTATGTACTTTATACGAGCTTAAGTATATCTGTATACTTGTTGTGCGACTTTAGAAAGTTGTGAACCTAAGCAAAATTCTAAATCTTGTTTAATAAGTCATTAAACATTATTTTAAATAATGTTAAGTGTTATTTTATTCCTTTATGGTAGTTGATTTGACTGATAGTGTGATTTTATAGACTACAGTTTATAAAATTATTGTTTGTTAGGACTTAAATCCCAGTGCTTTTAAAAAAGGCGATTTCAAAAGAATTTGTGAAACTAATAATAATATTATTTCGAAAGTAGAAGTGTTAATATTTGAAAAAGGTTTTGTAAACTGATTTTTTTTAAAATATTTTTGGTTATGACTAAAGTAGGGTGATTTGGGTTTTCGATTTGAAAGACTTGCCAGATATATTTGTTTATTCTTGTTGTTGTTTTAGGAGGAATCGGAATACCACTGAATGCTCCGTGTTATTTTGATTCAAGAGTTATACCATGCTTCGATAGGAGGAGCCCCCCATTGTCATAATTGATTTTGATATCTTTCTCTTTGGAGGAACTTGAAAATATATTTTGAATATAAATTAAAAAACCGGGCAATTAGGTCATGATTTATCTCTTGAAAAGATTAGACGCTTATTATTTTATTACAAAGTATTCTCCGTACTTTGGTTGCAAATGGATGTTATATTGGTTATGTTGCTATTTCCTATGATAGAAATAGCTTGTTTATGGCTTTTGTTTCTTTTGGTTGATTTGGGCCAGCGGTGGCGAGCTATAGTTTTACGGATCCAGCCACGCAAAGGTCGTGCTGTAGAATTTTCCATAATATATGTAACTTTAAGAGTTTAATAACTCATTTTAATTAATAATTTTTAAACTTAAGGGTTTGGAGATATTTTCTTCCTTTGGGAATTTCGGGGATGAAATTCTTTTTGGGGAGGAGAATGTAACATTCCGTAATTTTATCGTTTTGAGTTTTTAATATTTAATTAATTTTAAATATTTAAATAATTGGTTTTTAAGGTTTAATAACTTAAATTCAAATATAGGGATCATTTAAATATTTAATTATGAAATAAATATTAATTAAGTGGATTGAATGGCCTTGTTTAACTCCTTTTATTTAATAAATAAAATGGCGAATTCATTTTGTAAATTTATTTACAATAATAAACAATTTCGAATATACAACAAGAAAATCAAATGTTAATAAAAAGACTTGTTTTTAGTGATGTATTTTTAAATGAATTTATTAGATTATTCCATAATTTTACTTTGGAACATTTAAATTATCGTTTGACGTATTTTACGGTAAATGATGGTATTTTTGAAATTTCACAAAATATAATAATCTGTGTATTTTACTGTTGATATGTGTCCGTGTAACAACCCGGGTTTTTCCTACACGAAAAACCGGACCATTTAGGTAAAAAGAAGAGGTAGAAGAAGAAGAAAAATAGAAAACAACAACAGAATCTCACATACGCAGTGGAATAAAATATAATAGATAATAACAGATCTTTACACAAAAAGAAATCTATATCTGTTTACATATACATCATCCAAATACATCATCAGAGTACATCACATCAATATCATACAACTGGACAGTAATCATAACTTGTCCTCACAATCTGAATACACAGCGGAATATATAACTCAAATACGGAAGTACGTATCGCCATCCAACTCCATAGCATCATTTCCTGTAATCTATAATACTCGGTCTGACCCGAGCATCATATAAAACAATACCCGAGTCAGTCTGGAAAACCAGCGTGAGAAAATCACACTCAAATTGATTATTAAAGTTTCAAAATCCTTTGAAAACAAAAACATCTCGTAAGACCACGCCACAAATAAACATGTCGGGTTTTTACCTTACGATAGCTAAACACTTTATATCAAAATCCTCTGATATTATAATAGTGTCTACAGAAAGTAAAATATAATCTAGCTGAAATGCTTGCATCTCACATTTCAACAATAGTTGGGCACAATCAAAACCGTACAAGCACGTAGGGAGAGTGGATTTCCAACGAATGACTAGGCACTGGGGTACCACCTATCACAGTACGTGGCCTAGATCACCGTACCGAGGAGTACGCCCGCTCCCCTGCAACACAAGGCCGGAACCATCCCTTACTGGATGATCCCGAATAAAATCACCCCACGGTTGGGATCAGCAACCGCACCACTAAGCCGAAATAAAAAGGGACATCTAGACAGGGATGACCTTACCCTCCAGTGGGAGCTACCCACGAAGCCTTGCTGCATAACCCCTGATTTTCAGTCATTCCCGGTTGATGAGGTTCGAGGCTAAACGATACCTTTTAGAGAACATATCCCTTCGAATGCTCATCGTCCGCTGACGATGTTTCGCAAGCATTCGTCCGTACAAGTCCGTCCTGGGTTTGAACGGAACCGAATGCACTACTCCTACTACATCCATTTTGGAAATATCCTCAGGATTAGTAGCGACTAGCCCTTGCACTTCACAGCTCCATCTTCGACTCCGAAATCGTTACACGAAACGTACAAACCGGATCGAAGTGGTATTCGAGTCTCCAGACCTAGAATCCCGGTATACGGAAACTCGATCCCGGTCTCTTCGAAACGATCAGCGCATTGGCCAATATTGATAGTCGGTTATTTAACTATCAATTAACATCCACAAGCAACCATCACACAATTAAATAATTTCCCACATTATTTATTTGCCCAAATATCTTTCCAAGATATATTTCTAAATTTTCAAAACTCGTTTGAAAACAATTTCAAATAGTTTCCCTTCACGGAATACATTTCCCAAAGGTTTATTTCCACTGAATCACCAAGTACAAAACACTTAGATTTTAAAATAATCTTAAAACACTTTACTATAAATATACTTAATAATATTGAAATAAAAAAAAACTACTTTAATACCTTAACAAAATATATACTTAAGAAATATTTCAAATGAAACCACTTTACAAATATAAACTAAATTTCTCTTTTTAAAATACAATACCAAATCACTTTTATATAATTACTACAATAATAGATCTTTGAAAAATACTTACTTTAAAGTTTAAATATTTAAAAAGAATAGGTTTCCTAAACATACTTACTTAGGAAACTAACATTTAGAAATAATAAATTTTCTAAAATATGCTTTTTAAAAATACAATTAGAACTTTTAACTTATATTAAAATTGCTTTGAAAACGTACTTGGCTATACAGAGAAATATCCTTCTCACTCCCATCTTTTAAAAATAAAATAACATTTATTTTTAAACCAAACCATATCCTTTTATAAATTCCCACTTTGAAATTATATTTCAAATATCCTCTGATATTTTATTTTACTTTACAAACCCAGTTTATCTCTCCCAAATCTCATTTCTCTTTAAAATTCAAATTCCAAAGTATTTAAATCAATTTATAATTGATTTCCCAATTTATTTTACTTTGAAATAAATTTCTTTACTTAATCCATTTATTTCCAACTTCATTAACTTCCAGATTTTATTTCTCATTATGATTTAAAATCTTTAAACCGAAACACAAGTTTCAGATTTCCAAATTCCTTCTCTTTTTAATTACATTTAAACATTGAATTAAAATAAATTTTTATCCCTTTAAATAACATCACATAAGTCTTCTTTAAATTCAACATTTCTCTATTTATTCAAAATTCCTCTTTTCCATATTTAATTTATTCGAATTCACTAGAATTACTTAACTTAATTTTACTCTTTTATATTTTCCAAAAATCCAATTCAATTGCTTTTGATAACTCATTATACTGGGAAATTCAATCCAACCAGATTATCCAATATAAATTATCACAGGATAACAACAATCATATCACAGAATATTTAAACAAAAATTAAATATTTTGAGGAATCCAGTTGGATCCCTCCAACCTGTTTCCCTGCATCCACAGACGTTAGCACAATACCAATTCCACTTCGAGGTGGAATATCGCGGTATATGGGTTTATAAAATATCATCCGCTATTATGCGGCGCATAGGGTCTCATCCGCTATATAATGCGGGAATATCAACTCCAATATATACATATGCCAATATATATATATATTGGTATATACTACTATATATAGTATAGCACATCAATCAATGCAATCATCCAATCAATTATTTAAATTTAAATCTAACTGAGTGAGATTAACTCACCTTTGCTTTTAGTTTGCCGTTATTCCCATCCGGCTTGCTTCCTTTCATATTATGACCTTGTATAACAATTTTACGACTAATTAATACTTTGAAATAAGTTGAACAATTTATTTTCATTTAACAAATTTTATCAACCAGTGATTCTATTTCTTTTAATTTTAAACTAACTCCTTTTTAAATAAATTAAATGAACTGACCAGTTGACTTTAACTAAAATAAATTTAATAAGTTAATAAAAACGGTTAATTATCAACCCTTTCCTTAAATAAAATAATCTACTAGGGAGAATAAAATCCTTTATATCTGTATATCATTTTACCTTTGAAACAACCTACAAATGTATAAAATAACCATAGTGATTCCAAAATCAATGTTATATAAAAATTTCTATTTTTCTTTTAATCTGTTTTATTTACAGTAAGCTAATCATTAATATATATATAGACATTAATTTTAAATAACTGTAATTCCTAAATATATACACACGCGATCATATCGAATACGAGAAATCAGTTCGAATATTACCTCCTGGAAATTCAAGCTTGGCTTCGACAGACTCTACCCAACCTTATCACTGACTCCTCTGACCACATCGAAGTCGCAACCCTAGCCGCCCCTTCGATTCGCCATCTCACCGAACCACAGGCCAACCCCCCCCCCCCCGAGGACCCCTGCTGTCGATTCCTCAACTGCGGTCGCGATTCGATCGCGAGTCCCATCCCAAGCCGAGCCCAAAAGCCTCGCGATCCCATGCTATAGCCCAAATTCGTGGTTCCATCGCCACCTCGACATCGCCGCTCACCACCGTTCCCATTCGCCAGTCGAGTTTCCCCCTGTCGATGCCTGCCGCGACCCTAAATCGCTCGATGTCGCACGCGCCCCCTTCCCTAAGCCACGACGTTGACAAAATCATCGAACGCGAATCGTTCGAACTCGAAGGGAAAACTGCCTTCATTCTATCTCTCTGATTTGGTTTGATTTTTGTCTTCGAAATAGAAAGAGGAGTTCGGTTATGATTTTTAAAGAAAGAAGGAGACACGTGTTTATTAGGTAGGACACGTGTTTTAAAATTCCTTTACGTGTCCGCATAGATTTGCAACAGTACTAAAGCAATTATATTATTTATTTAAACGTTAACTTTTCAAAACTGAGCAAAACAGCTCCAAATTCAATTCTGAAAGTTCCAACACCTTCAGAATTATCAGTATAAATTTCCTAAGCCTTCATATTATTTTTAACGGCCTTAAAATTCCAGATTCTATATTTTACTCAATTCCAATTATTAAATTTTATAATTAATTATCCAAATAAATACTGTATATTTGAAATTAAAGTTAAAATTTTACCTTCGGATATTTAAAATAAATTAAATATTCATATTTCAAATATACAAAAATTCCGGGTCGTCACATTCCTCCCCCCTTAAAAGAATTTCGTCCCCGAAATTACTAGTTAGGAAGAATGATCCAATACCCATTAGTATTTCCCAAGTTCAAACAGTTTTAACAATACCCAAACAATCTTTTATTAATGATACACTAATCATCTTTTAACTTCCCAAACTTATTCATAAGTTCAACCCATACCACCTACTTATCCATTCAAATTTAAATTTGAATTCAAATTTTGAATTATCAAAATTTTCCAAATTTTTTTTTCTAACTCCCTAAATTTCCGAAAAATTTCGCCAGCGTCTCCTTTGCGCGGCTAGCTCGGTACTACTACAAAATGGCTCTACGGCCTCCCAATCTCAAAAAGAAAACAAAAAGCCAAGTGGCTGGATCCAAAACCCAATCAAATTTCATATAGAAATTCAAATACATACCTTTTTGTCGGGCCATTAAATTTTATCTTCTAAATCAAAAATCCCAATTTATCCATTGCTTTTATACACCTGTATATCCTATTAAGCAATAATATCCAATCACAATTCCAAAGTCATTTATACTTTTCTTTACAAATTTCCAATATTTGTTTTACTTAAGCCCGTACGATGCACATATATCATCCGTACGCAATATCACATTTGATCGCTCACTCGATCACACAATTTCACTTCCGAACTAGTATTGTCCACCCGACTTCCTAGTGCGGACTCAGATTTGGTTTCTTGATTAGAAACCGTCATTCTCCTTGCATAGCCACAAACTATGATAGAGAATATCCAGAATCAATCAACAATCCATATCCAGGTTCGCCGTCGAAAATCGAGTGAAAAATTCCAACTCGGATCGATATATCTATCCCGAAATTCTGTGTTCGACATCTGGACCAAATAGCTATGCGAATAAAATAATATACGTACATCTTACGTATAAATTCCAATTGATTACCAATTATATCAATTTTCTTTTATTCACATTCCCTTTAATTGTTATCCCCTTATTCACAACTATCCCATTTCACAACTTCAGTTTGATTACATTCACTTATCCACAATTTTCTCATTTCACAATTTCAAATTTTAATCGTCATTCAATTATTCATCTAGAATAATTTTCCTCAATACCAAATTACTTAAGAATCTCACCCTACTTCTTAAGTTCAATATAAATATTTTACATATTGCTTACACTTATTTTCACTTCACTATTGAAGTTTATTTTCATTACTATTTACTTAGCCTTACAATTTCATTTAATCTCAAATTGGCTTCCGTTTTGAATATTGGATTAGTTTCACTTACTATTTAATTTAAATCTCAAATAACAGTTTATTTACAAACTTTACTTTCTTTAGTTCCTTTGATTTCTCTTGCTTTACATTCATATTTCAAATAGGTTTCAATTATTCAATTTCAATTCCATTTGGTTAGCAAATTTAAATTGCTTGTCGTTAGCGAAAATTTTCAAAGATTTCAAAAAAATTCTAACTCCCAAAATTTACGGAAAATTTTGGCAGAGTCTCCCTTGTACGGAGGGACTTCTGCGATATCGCAGGATGCACAAAAATATATATATACATCGGCCTCAGGCCGGAAATCACAATATATATCAATATAAACAGTTCATATCTCCTATTTTGAATTTTCGCGTAAGCGTACCTTATTATAGCAATTTTTAAGCAAAGCGGTTATTTATTTTAGCAAATGCATAACCCGACCCAGCCAAACGGCCTCTCTGAACCTGTACTTACTCAATTCAAATATGTAAGTGACAAATATACAAGGTTGGTTATCATTTCAATTAATTTCAATAGCTAAACACATGCATTTCATAAGCAACATACACCGAACAGTTCCCAAATGCCAATTTCAAGTTTCGATACTAACTTCAATTACTTACAACCAATACTTAAACTATCAATTTCAGTTTTAAGTGATTTACTATTCACTTTTAGTTTACCATTCAATATTAAATTCATTAACCCACTAGTTTCATTCAAACCCTTTTTATTTGTTCACAGTCCATTCATTCTCCTTTGATTATCCAACAGGTTCTATTCAAAGCTATTTCATAATCCACTTAAGTTAACACTTAAGCTCATTTTCATTTAATTTGTTTATTCAAATCTTATACCCAATATTTGATTATTATTTTTATCTCTAAACCACTTTACTTGGTTTACTTGAATTCAAATTTATTTTATATCTCAAGTTTGGATTTTCCAACATACTAACAAATCTTCTTTCCCACCTTCCCATTTCTGATAAACCACACACTTATATATATATATTTTTTTATACTTCCATTCAATTATAATTAAACTCATTACCACATTAATTCAATTAATCATACTATCCAAACTCATATTTAATTTATACATACTCGAACAAAGTTTATTTGCATCCCAAATCATTTTATTTTAATTCAATTCCCTACGGTTTTCAATTCATATTTTTCACTTCTAGTCTCAAGTTGAATTTCTATTAACAACTCAAGCTTCACCTTCAAATTCTATTATTAATTTCATTTCTGAATTTTATAAGTCATAAACTCATTTACATCCATACTTCCATCTATTTAAAATAAATTTTATTCACATTTTATCTTTTAACTCAGAATTATACATTTTATTTAGCCAATAAATATTTTTATTATTCCATACACAACTTTAAATAAGATTCCAGAGTTTTAAACAATTTTCCAAAATTTCAAAATCATTTTTGAAATCAACTATATCCAAACCCTTTCAATTTCAAAACCAAACTCAGTTTTGCAAACAAACACCAGCCCAAAACATCCAGGTAGCAATTCCTCTTTTGGAAACTCGAAAATGAACACCGATGATGTCGCGATCATCATCGGAATTATTTTCTAGCGACCACTGAGAGTTTAGTGCTTTTATCACTTTTAAAAACATTTCAAATATTTTTAATTTCCAAATCTCTCCATATTCGATTTCAATCCAAAAAAAATATTTCCGAAATAATGTCACCATTATATTTTCCAAAGCCCTTTGAAAACCATTTTCAAATTCAAAGGAATTTAAACTTCACAAAATTCCAAACTCGAAATCCATCTCGATTTATTTCCAAATATTTCTCTGGAATCCTATTTCAAATTTTGAATCACATTTGTATATGAAGTTTTATTTCAACTTATAAATTACATATATAATTTATTTTCTCAAATTCCATTTGTTATATAAATTTATTATTTAACTTTGGTTAAAATTAAATTTCTTATTCAATTTCCTCCTACTGATAATAATTTATTATCATTATCTAACAACCATACATCCAAATATAACTATAATAATTTATAAAAATTATTTCTTTCATATACAAAAATAATTTGGGTAAAATTATTTCATCTACCCATTTTAAAACAATATTGTGTCGAATTGTTCTATTCGAGTGTTTAGAAACCCCTTCGATACAGTTGTCCAGACTGTGCCGACGAAGGTTCATATGCCACTCAATAAACCAACCAACACAATATAAAACCATTTTATATTCACTAACAAATACGCGCTCATATCTATTAATACTCTCAAAATTCCCACCAGAGCCAAGGTTATCGCCAGCCTAAGCTCTGATACCACTGTAACAACCCGGGTTTTTCCTACATGAAAAACCGGACCATTTAGGTAAAAAGAAGAGGTAGAAGAAGAACAAAAATAGAAAACAACAACAGAATCTCACATACGCAGTGGAATAAAATATAATAGATAATAACAGATCTTTACACAAAAAGAAATCTATATCTGTTTACATATACATCATCCAAATACATCATCAGAGTACATCACATCAATATCATACAACTGGACAGTAATCATAACTTGTCCTCACAATCTGAATACACAGCGGAATATATAACTCAAATACGGAAGTACGTATCGCCATCCAGCTCCATAGCATCATTTCCTGTAATCTATAATACTCGGTCTGACCCGAGCATCATATAAAACAATACCCGAGTCAGTCTGGAAAACCAGCGTGAGAAAATCACACTCAAATTGATTATTAAAGTTTCAAAATCCTTTGAAAACAAAAACATCTCGTAAGACCACGCCACAAATAAACATGTCGGGTTTTTACCTTACGATAGCTAAACACTTTATATCAAAATCCTCTGATATTATAATAGTGTCTACAGAAAGTAAAATATAATCTAGCTGAAATGCTTGCATCTCACATTTCAACAATAGTTGGGCACAATCAAAACCGTACAAGCACGTAGGGAGAGTGGATTTCCAACGAATGACTAGGCACTGGGGTACCACCTATCACAGTACGTGGCCTAGATCACCGTACCGAGGAGTACGCCCGCTCCCCTGCAACACAAGGCCGGAACCATCCCTTACTGGATGATCCCGAATAAAATCACCCCACGGTTGGGATCAGCAACCGCACCACTAAGCCGAAATAAAAAGGGACATCTAGACAGGGATGACCTTACCCTCCAGTGGGAGCTACCCACGAAGCCTTGCTGCATAACCCCTGATTTTCAGTCATTCCCGGTTGATGAGGTTCGAGGCTAAACGATACCTTTTAGAGAACATATCCCTTAGAATGCTCATCGTCCGCTGACGATGTTTCGCAAGCATTCGTCCGTACAAGTCCGTCCTGGGTTTGAACGGAACCGAAGGCACTACTCCTACTACATCCATTTTGGAAATATCCTCAGGATTAGTAGCGACTAGCCCTTGCACTTCACAGCTCCATCTTCGACTCCGAAATCGTTACATGAAACGTACAAACCGGATCGAAGTGGTATTCGAGTCTCCAGACCTAGAATCCCGGTATACGGAAACTCGATCCCGGTCTCTTCGAAACGATCAGCGCATTGGCCAATATTGATAGTCGGTTATTTAACTATCAATTAACATCCACAAGCAACCATCACACAATTAAATAATTTCCCACATTATTTATTTGCCCAAATATCTTTCCAAGATATATTTCTAAATTTTCAAAACTCGTTTGAAAACAATTTCAAATAGTTTCCCTTCACGGAATACATTTCCCAAAGGTTTATTTCCACTGAATCACCAAGTACAAAACACTTAGATTTTAAAATAATCTTAAAACACTTTACTATAAATATACTTAATAATATTGAAATAAAAAAAAAACTACTTTAATACCTTAACAAAATATATACTTAAGAAATATTTCAAATGAAACCACTTTACAAATATAAACTAAATTTCTCTTTTTAAAATACAATACCAAATCACTTTTATATAATTACTACAATAATAGATCTTTGAAAAATACTTACTTTAAAGTTTAAATATTTAAAAAGAATAGGGGTCTCATCCGCTATATAATGCGGGAATATCAACTCCAATATATACATATGCCAATATATATATATTGGTATATACTACTATATATAGTATAGCACATCAATCAATGCAATCATCCAATCAATTATTTAAATTTAAATCTAACTGAGTGAGATTAACTCACCTTTGCTTTTAGTTTGCCGTTATTCCCATCCGGCTTGCTTCCTTTCATATTATGACCTTGTATAACAATTTTACGACTAATTAATACTTTGAAATAAGTTGAACAATTTATTTTCATTTAACAAATTTTATCAACCAATGATTCTATTTCTTTTAATTTTAAACTAACTCCTTTTTAAATAAATTAAATGAACTGACCAGTTGACTTTAACTAAAATAAATTTAATAAGTTAATAAAAACGGTTAATTATCAACCCTTTCCTTAAATAAAATAATCTACTAGGGAGAATAAAATCCTTTATATCTGTATATCATTTTACCTTTGAAACAACCTACAAATGTATAAAATAACCATAGTGATTCCAAAATCAATGTTATATAAAAATTTCTATTTTTCTTTTAATCTGTTTTATTTACAGTAAGCTAATCATTAATATATATATAGACATTAATTTTAAATAACTGTAATTCCTAAATATATACACACGCGATCATATCGAATACGAGAAATCAGTTCGAATATTACCTCCTGGAAATTCAAGCTTGGCTTCGACAGACTCTACCCAACCTTATCACTGACTCCTCTGACCACATCGAAGTCGCAACCCTAGCCGCCCCTTCGATTCGCCATCTCACCGAACCACAGGCCAACCCCCCCCCCCCCCCCCCCCGAGGACCCCTGCTGTCGATTCCTCAACTGCGGTCGCGATTCGATCGCGAGTCCCATCCCAAGCCGTGCCCAAAAGCCTCGCGATCCCATGCTATAGCCCAAATTCGTGGTTCCATCGCCACCTCGACATCGCCGCTCACCACCGTTCCCATTCGCCAATCGAGTTTCCCCCTGTCGATGCCTGCCGCGACCCTAAATCGCTCGATGTCGCACGCGCCCCCTTCCCTAAGCCACGACGTTGACAAAATCATCGAACGCGAATCGTTCGAACTCGAAGGGAAAACTGCCTTCATTCTATCTCTCTGATTTGGTTTGATTTTTGTCTTCGAAATAGAAAGAGGAGTTCGGTTATGATTTTTAAAGAAAGAAGGAGACGCGTGTTTATTAGGTAGGACACGTGTTTTAAAATTCCTTTACGTGTCCGCATAGATTTGCAACAGTACTAAAGCAATTATATTATTTATTTAAATGTTAACTTTTCAAAACTGAGCAAAACAGCTCCAAATTCAATTCTGAAAGTTCCAACACCTTCAGAATTATCAGTATAAATTTCCTAAGCCTTCATATTATTTTTAACGGCCTTAAAATTCCAGATTCTATATTTTACTCAATTCCACTTATTAAATTTTATAATTAATTATCCAAATAAATACTGTATATTTGAAATTAAAGTTAAAATTTTACCTTCGGATATTTAAAATAAATTAAATATTCATATTTCAAATATACAAAAATTCCGGGTCGTCACAGTCCGTGTTGTATTTTGGTGCACGATCGTATTTTTATTTCTGTCATTCGCGATTCGAACGCGAATAGGACATTGGATAGCAGAGTACTGCAAATATTTTTTTTAAACCTTTTTAAATCAAATCAAATTCAAAATTTTGAAATTGCATTTATGGTCTTTTGATTAATATGAGGATGGGATATGATATTGGCTTGTGAAGTTTTGTTGACTTAAAACTTTTGTTTAACTTGTGATTTGAGTGAGGATTATTTTTTTTATAAAACTAAAAATTAAAGCCAATACATATCAAATTATAACATTCCCATTTCTCCACCTCTCAAAACACTTCCAGTAGACACTCAAAAATGGCCAAGTCTTCAAAAATCACAATATAGTGACTTAATCAATGATAAATTAAATCGTTTAATCCATTGCAATCGTAGGCGGATTAGCTTCAATTCCATGGTCTTAGTTTTGGGTACGATCGTGTTTTGGGAGGAAGCCGATGTTGAGCCGATAACCAGGGTTTGTGTATTGGTGAATTATAGGCGACAGTAGGAGAATCGAAGCTTATGGGAGTGTTTGTGGTAACGTGGAGCAGCTACGACCTTGACTTGGTTGAGTGCGGCTCCTTCTTGGAAGTGGCATAATTTTAGGCGGAATATTGAAGGTGTCAGGACGCTTTTCATTGGGTTTGGCCAAATGGGAAGCGAATGTGATGTGTAGGTAGAGCTTGCATAGTGGAACTCGTCGGTGGTGGTGGTTTTTTATTTTATGGAGAGATGAGGAGGAAATCGTGGAGAGATGGTTGCGTGTTTGGGTATTAGGTGCATATCTTATACAGGCGAATTTGAGAAGAGGGAAGATGGATTTAAATTGAGTTTAGGGTAATTAGTTTGCTAATGATTGTAATCAGTTGAATTAATTAATTTAATTAACTCGAATTCTTATAAAATCAATATCCTGCTCGTATGAGGTCAGATTCCGATGCGGTCAATTGTGTTGGACTCATAGGAACGTTAGCTATCCACTGGAACCGATTTCGTTGGATTTGGTGCTAGTTTAATTTTGAGCTAAAATCGAACGTCGTTTAATTTCAGACCAAACCAAAACGCGAAAGCGTCAGCTGAAATTTTGATGAGTTGACTCATCTTTATATAAATTATATGATATCTATGATGTTATAGATGGTTATTGAATGTTTGGATGATAATTGATAGTTTTAACGGAGTGTAGATTAGTGAAAAAATTATAGTGATATTATTTAATTATGTTTAACGTAGTTAAATTAGTTATACTTTGTTTAGAATATCTGTATAGCAGAATAAAACCTCGTTCTGCTATAATTAAATTGAATAGATTATTTGGACATATATCGAGCAGAATAAATCACTGTTTTATGCTTGCAAAGTAAAAGGATTTTTATTATTTGGCTGTCTGTTTGGATTTAAACTTCCATTTGACAACGGATGACATAAATAACCATTTTGTTGCAGGAACAAAAAAAGATAAGCCGAAGTGTTTCTGTAGTGAATAGTTCACTACAAAACAATTCGAAAAAATATACACATACAGATGTATGATTTATAAGGGACTATTGTAGAGGGACCCAAAAGGGTTTCTCGCCATTACTTATTTACCGTTATGTACATCTTATTTATATTCTTTTATTACTTATATTGATGTTTGTTTATAATATTTGTGACATACTGTTTGAATTGTATAAGTGTTATTATAGCGATTTTCATTATATCGTCACTTATGAGCTATCATCATCCTTAATTGTGTGTGTTGAACTTGTGCTTATGTTTTTATTAAACAAACATTTGGTCGCGTTTTGCTCTTTGAAAGTTGTTTAAAACTATATTTTCAAATATTGGGTGCATTTTGAAAATAAAGGTGTAAGTATTGATTAAAATTTATAAAGGAAGTTAAAAATTTGATTAATCACCTTTTGGGATAATTAAAGTTGTTTCAATTTATAAAAGGATTTTAAATTCGATTATTTTCCATTTTCAGATAATTAACGTTATTTTAAAATTATAAATGATTATAAATTTAATTTATTATCATTCAAGATAATCATTATTGTTTTAAATTTATAAATCATAATAAATTAAATTTATTATTTAGGATAATTAATGATGTTTAAATACATAAAAAGATTATAAATAGATTTATTTTCTTAATTAATGTGATTTTAAATTTACAAATGATAGTTTATAAATGTGGAAATATTTAAAAAGGAACGTTTAAAAACAAAGCTAGGTGAAACTTTTAATACACTTAGAAATATAATTTTCCACTTTAAAAGAATATTTTTAAAGAGTGTTTTTAAAGTATTTTGTGAATAATTATGATGTGAAAATCAAGCACAAGTAATAATCAAATGTTTTGAATCTTGGTTCGTTTATTGGGGACAAGTCTATGTGATATAATTTCCATATACAATCATTGTTACTTTCGATGGTTTATTTCTTAACTATCAATTTTGATGTCATTCCTGATGCTTCAATCTAAGATGATTTGTCGCTCATTTTGGGCGTTGACATCTAACTCTGTGGATAACTAAAACCAAGGAGCGAGCAGTAACCAAGCCATGTGGGTCACACCTATTAGGATATATTCACATTTATTTAGAGAGTTATTGATAGTATGCATGCATTAATGTGAGTATGTAACGACCCACCTTTTTGGACGGTTCATATCAACAAAACATAACACATATCAAACTCAAACAATTAAAAAGGGAGGATTGTTATGGGGTAAATAAGAAAAAGAAGAGAAAGATTTAAAACAACTACAAAATCTCACAGCGGAATGACAAAATATAATAATCAAATAACAGTTCATGAAGTTGTTTTACAAATAACATTTGATTACACTTTTACAATACTTAATCAGAGTTACATACCACAAGAATAAATAAATACAGTGGAACAACATGATGTGGTGGAATAAATATACTAAATAATAACAGTATTAAATCTTCGTCTTCGTCCTCCAGGAAAGCAGTCTTCGATAAACTTAAAAGCTCAAACTGACCCGAGTGAATTGAAAAGACAAAACACTCGAGTCAAAACTAAAAGATCTTATGTAAGTTAAATCGACAGTAAATAAATATGAGTGTAACGACGTCGGAGATGTTTATGGGGTTCGACATCTCCTGTCCAGTGTCTAACGTGAGTGTAATAACTTAAGAGATGTTCGGGATTTCCATCTCCTAAGGATCCATTAAACTATCTACATACATAGTACAATACGCTATAATAATAGTGTCCACAGTAAAGTATTAAAATAGTGTTAAGGCATTACCCATATCCCCCTTAACACATTTTTTATATTTCCGTAGTTTATACAGTACCGTAATTCCTTTGTAAACTGGAGGGCTATCAGAGGGCACTCCATAGGTATGGTACAAACCAAACTCGTAGAAGGCGTGATAAGGCATGTGACACGGCATGCGAGGCAATGCTAGGGTAGGATTCTACCATTTGCACTCCCGAACTGGTGGTAACGTATAACAGCTACTACCACCCACCTTGGAACACACTCCCATAATCAAAATCGAGGGGAGGCCACCAAATAAATCATAAAGTCATAATATGGTATCGAAGAAATGTGCCCGATAGGAGGAGCGACCCCACTTGGCCCGGTACAGCTCCTATTTTAGCCACTTCAAGCTGACTCATGGGAGTCAGGGCTACGTAAATACCTCATATAGAATCGTTCGCCAAACAACTTCATTCTGGGATCTCCACCACTGTAATATCCCGGAAATTTTAACAATATCAATTTAATAATCTGTTGAATAATTAAATTGATATGGATAATCTTTGATAATAAAATTTGAATTTAATTTAATAATCTGATTAAATTAGTATTAATTGGTAATTTTATCTTTTAAAAGTTAATAAGATATTTTCTATTTTGAATATATATATTTATTTATATATATTGTAAATAGAAGCTTTGGTAAATTGGAAATTTAGATTTAGTTTAATCTGGACTTTTTAAAGTTATTTAAATAAATAACATTTTAGTTTTAAATATACTTTAGATAAATCTTTTAATTGGTTAAGATATATTTTACTTAAGTTTAAATAAATAAGAAAAGGGCTTTTCATTTACTTTTAAAATAAAAAGAATTATGAGTAATTACTTAAAGGACATGTGTCATTTATCTAAAGCTTTGTAGAACATGTGTAATTAAATAAACAAATGTATAGAACAAGTGTCATAGTTTATTTTATTTTCTTTAATTTTAAAACAAATCCTAACAAATCTATACAAATCTACATCATCCCTCTCTTCCATTTTCTTGTTTTCTATTCTCACATTTTCAGTTCAAAAACTAAAACCAAAAGAAAATGTATCAACCCCGAAATGATCTCCAGCCAAAACTAAAATCTCCTCAAAACTGAAAATCTCTCAAACCAGAAACTTCTTCAAACCGTAGTTCAATTTCAAACCATTAGCCTACAAATCACTTCTTCAAAAGCCTGTAACTAAATTCTTCAAAACCCAGAAAATCAATCACTGTAATTCATTCCAAAATCAAGTCAAGTCTGCATTTCTTTAATCCTGCAATTCTTTTCAACATCAAAGGCCTGTCCTTCTTTTCTGTAATCTGGAAGCAAGCAACTGATCTAAGCAACATCTCAACAAACAAGATTTAGAGCATGCATGCAAGATTCAGTAGCTAGCATTCAAGTTTATAATTAAAGTTTTAAAGATTCAAAAGCTTTTCAAATTAAAGCTGGAAGCTCTGTCTCTGTTTTGCCTGGTGAGTAACTTTTAAAACATAAAGTAAAATAGGATTTGCATGCTAATATAATTGAAAAAGGTGAGTAAAATTTTTAATTAAAAGTTTAAGTTGATAAGCAATGGTTGTTTGTGAATTGCTGTGATGATTGCTTTGCATATTTGAATGAATGAAAGCTTTGTGTATTTCTGATGATTTTAAAAACATCTCAGTTCTTAGTTTAAGCCTCTGTTTTTAAAACTGTGAATATGAAACACCTTAAATTTGATACATATGCTAAGTAGTTGAAGTAAACTTGTGATGTATGTTTTGAAAATGTGTTTGCATGATGATTTTAAGATTCTGGAAGACATTCATATGTATGAAGCTGCCGTGTATTGGTTGTGCATGTCTGAAATTCAGGCAAATGTATTTTTCCCTGGGTTATAGGCATTAAAATTGTTCAAAAATCTTTTCCCATCCCTCTGATTCATTTTAGACAGTAGAATCTACTCAAAACTTGTTAGTTTTAACAAGATTTAGGTCTTAAAAATAGTTTGAAGAAAATCTAAGCAAAGCTTCTCTGAGAATTTGGGAATCACAGGCAAATTCAAAATATGATAAATTTAAAACATCAAAATTTGTTGTTTCAAAATTTTATTTCGAATCCATTTTGAAAATTAAGATTTTTAAAACAAAAATCCAAATTTTTAATATTGAATTGAATGTAAATTTTGGGATTTACTGGAAAATGGTTTTTGGGTGATTCCTGGTGGCCGAAGCATTTGGGGTGGTCGGGGACATTGCTGGAGGTGGAGGAGGTAACGGAGGTTCAGGCAAAAATGTTAGAAGAGGTTCCAATTCACTATGACGCCGGCGGTAGGTCATAAGGGTTCTAAACCCTAGTTCGTCTTGAAGCTGGAATTCGAAGCACTGTTCCTCCTCTGTTTGATCGAGTGCCGTGGAACTCGGGGAAATGGTAGCGTGTTGGGTCGGCAAGATGTGGCCAGAGTTGTCTGACCGTTGGTGGTCGGAGTTGTGTGGTCGAAGGGGTTTTGTTGGAGGCTGTTGGTTTCAAATTTCAATTGGGTAGTTCAATCTTGGTTGAGGGATCGTGATCGTGTTTTGGTGGTCGATTTTGGTTGCCACAATGTTCAGTGACATGTCGAAAGCCTTGGTGATGGTCAGAGATGATCAGATGATCGGTGCACGTGCACCAGTGTACGTTTGCGTGTATCTGGGTGGTTGGTTTGGGAAATAAGGGTTGACTCGGGATCGAAATCGCGTAGATGCTGGTGCGACTCGAAGAAGAAGAAGGTACGAGGGATTCTTGTGAGTTGCTCGAGAATTGGCTTGGGATTTTGGTTGTTTGTCTCGGGTTCTTTTGTAAGCTAATAAGTTTTATAAAAAAAAACAAAGGAAAATGATCAAGTTTTTAAAAATAAATAAAGTGAAAGTTTCCAAAGAAAATTCAACAAGTTTCCAAGTAAAGTTTCAAAGATTAAATTGTTTTAAACAAATTAAGTGTTTAAATTGTTTTGTTTAAAGTAAATTAGAATTTAAAGATTTGTGTTCATTAAATTTATAAGGAAATTTAATAGATAATTAAATTATTTGATTAATTAATCATTTGGATTAATTAAATAGGTAATTAAAGGTTAAACTAATTTATTTATGATTAAGATAAATTAATTAGGGATGATTAATTTGTAGTTAGGAATTATAAATTAGAGTATTAATTAATGGTTAAGAATTAATTAATAGAGTAATTAAATATTAATTTAGTTATGGTTAACACTTAATTAATTTAGTAATTAGAGATTAATAAATTGGTTATTAAGATTTATTAATTTAGAATTAAAAATAATTAATATAAGTTAATTACTTAAGGAAAGTAATTAAATAATAGTTAATGAAGTCATTAACTATGGATTGTTAAATAATTAATTAATGGGATTAATTTTAATAATTAATTAGATTAATTAATTTAAAGATAATCAAATATAGAATTTGTTTAAATGAATTACTTAATGGAAGTAATTAAGGATTAATTACTTATTGTAATTAATTGAAGTTAATTTGATTTAGTTAATTAATTAAGTTTAATTAATTTAGAATAATCAAGAGATGATTTGATAATAATTACTTAATGTAATTATTAAGGTAAGATTATTTAGGGAGGTAAATAATAAGATAATTACTGGAAGTAATTAATTGAATAATGATTTTATTAATAGAAGTAATTTGAGTTAATTACATTGAATAATTAATCAAGGGATTAATTAAGAAATTAATTAAGGAAGTAATTAATTTAGTTAGTGAAAGTAATTAAGGGTAGTTAATTACTGATTGAAGATTAATCAAGAGTGATTAATAAATGTTGTTTAATTAAAGGTTAATTACTTAATGTAATTAATTTAATTAAGTAATTAATAATTAAGTTGTAATTAAGGATCATTAATTAATATAATTAATGATGTAATTAAGATTGATTAATTAAGTAATAATTAATAAATGAAGTGATTAATCAATGTAATTAATTAAGGATTAATGTAATTAATTATAGTTGATTAACTTAATTAATTTTAGTTAATTAATTAATGATGTAATTAAAGGTTAATTACTATAATGGTTAAGGATAATTAATTTGAGTAATTAATTAAAGGATAAATTACCTAAAGGGTAATTAGAGGATAATTAATTGATTGTAATTAATTAATGGTTAAGTAAGCAGGATTTATAAAATGAAGTAATTAATTTAATTTACTTTAAATTAATTAGAGATGAGATAAATCATTACTTATGGATGGATAAATAATATGGAATGCTTTGCATTGTTTGATCTCTGATGAGATATATGCTGTGTGATATGGATGTTTAGTTGAATTGTGATGATAATATGGATTACCTGATAATGTTGATTATCTATTGTGAATTATCTTTCTATGTGTATAAAGATAATGAATTGAATTGTTTTAACCTTTAAAACAACTTGGCCTTAAAAGATACGTTTTGGATTTCGATGAGACCGGGATCGGGTTTCCGTATACCGGATTTCCAGGTCTGGAGACCCGAATACCACATCGATCCAAATTAACGATAGGTCGTGAATCAAGTGAAGTTGAAGATTCAGAGTGCAAGGGTTATTGTCGTTAACTCTGAGGGTGATTCCAAAACGAGTGTAACGAGATAATGCCTTCGGTTTCGTTCGAACCCGGAACGAACTTGTATGGATTGAATACTTTCAGCACATCGTCAGGTGGACGATGAGCATTCTAAGTGATGTGTTCTTTTCTAAGGTAATCGTGACCTCAAGCCTCAGCAACCGGGAATGGCTAAAACAGGGGAGGTGCAGCAAGGTTAGTGGGTAGCACCCAAGTAGGACAAGATTACCTCTGTCTAGATGTCCCTTTCTATTTTCGACTTAGTGGTGCGGTTGCTGATCCCAACCGTGAGGTATCTTGTGCGGGAATTATCCAGTAAGGGATGTTCCGACCTTGTGTTGCAGGGGATTGGGAGTGATCCTCGGTACGGTGATCTAGGCCACGTACTGTGACGGGCGGTACCCCGGTAGCCCTGCCATTGTATGGAATCCAAAATCCAATAAGTGCCAACGGACTTGATTGTATAACCCACTTTGTGGCTAGTATGCTGGAATTTAATAATGTAACAATTTCAGCTATTTCATATTTATTTGAAAACCCTAGACCCTATTATAATATAACTGGATTTCCTATCAAATGTTTTGGTTAGCGTAAGGTAAAAACTTACCCATGTTTATTTGTGGGGAGTCTTACGTGATACCTTTTCTTTCTAAAGGTTTTGAAGCTAAGCAAGTTTAACCTGTTACTCACACCAGACCCATGTCTGACCCAAGTGTTTATTTCTGTTTTATAAACTCTTGGGTACTCAAATTTTTACGAGTAGCCAAGGGATTCAGGTTTAGCTTTGACGAATATTCTGGAGGAGCAATGGAGCAGGAGGCTTCGGCGTTTGTAGATATAGTATTCCGCTGTGTTGATATCTGTGATAGTGTCTTGTCTTGTATTTGAGTTGTAATGTCTAGACAGATGTTTATAACTGTCTAGTAAGTGATGTATATGTTGTGTAACTCTGTAAATTGTTGTATACTATGTAATAGTTTATGTTATTAATATAATTTATTCGTTCCGCTGTGAGATCGTTGTTGTTGTTTCTTTCTTTCTTCTCTTCTTTTCTATTTTCTACCCCTTTCTTTCTTTTTAATGAAGCGTCATTCTGTGGAATGAGTGGCGGGTCATTACATTTGGTATCAGAGCTGTAGGTTGAGTGAATACCTAGGCTCTGAAGTGGTGTCTATCTTGAGAGCGCGTATTTGTTAGTTATATAAAATGGTTTTATATTGTGTTAATTGATCGGTTGAGTGGTATATGGATTCTGGTCAATACGAGTAGCTAACGTTATTGATAGGGATCTCTAAACACTTGAACCAGGCCAACGAACACAATATTGTTTTAAAGAGGTAGATGAAATAATTTTACCCAGAAATAATTTCTATATAAAAAAATATATATATCATTTTAAATATATATATTTATGTATTTCTACCTATTTATTGGGTTACCTGTTCGGGTTTTCCAATATAAGTTATAAAGGTAGATAAGGTGGTAGTGTGTGTAACACAATTACCAATAGTTGGAGTTTGAATGTTTGAGGTTGGAAGTATATATCGAGACTGTAAACCCAATACTGTCTCGAGTAAGCTTTGCTGTGGTGAAGGATTTCATCGATCTCCGAAGGAAACTGTAATGGTTCGGAGTTTATCTTTGAAGTTTGGATGAGTAAAGTTGGATCTGTCGGTTGAACAGAAGCGAGTGATGGTACCTTGATACCTCAGGTAATAGTAGCTGTATGATGAGATACAGTGACGATGGATGTTCCCGAAGATGTTTTCTTTGGAACAAGATTAAGGAAGTGTGAATGTTTCGGTGTTGTGGCTGAGTTCAGCATGATGTTTCTGCTTTGGTTTGGAGTTCGAGTTTCTCGAAGAGCTTTGGATAGGAGCATCAGTGTCAGCAGTGCTACTCGGAGTGTTCTGTGATGGCAAGAAGTCTTCTAGCTGAGCAGATTTTCTGGAAGTGAAGTTCAGAAGCAGCAGAGTGGATCCATTTCTTCGATAAATTGGATAAATAAATGTAAGCTGTTCTGATTGGTAAAGAGAGAACAGTCTGTTTGGAATTGGGATGGGTTGATCGCAAAAGCGACTTGCGATTGTTTGAGTGTTCTCTTGGGTTGTCAGAATTTTTTTGGGTGTCTTCAGAGAAGTCAGGAGTTGTCCGCATCCGAAGGTTGAGTTTTCTTATCGACTGGATTCCAGGAGTGATACCGGTGGTTCGGTCTAGTGGAAGGATGTTTCCTAGAGATGGAGTTGGCGAAGCAACTCAAGTTTTGCTAGAGTATCCGAGTTTTCTTTATGGATCAGTGAACCTTATTTCTAGAAGTGAGTTGTCCAGTCTGTGCTTGTGTCCTACCTCATATCGGAGTTGAGCAGCGAAAGCAGTTTGGAGTGTATCTTTGGATGGGAGAAGTAAGTTTGGAATCTACTGATGTTGTGAAGTAGAGTTATGTTTGGATCTCATCTGTGTTCTGATTTGGATAAGTAATTGGTCTACTTGGTTGAATTGTCAATTTGGATAACTGAAATTCATTGAGTTTTACGTATCTCTGAGGGAATACGTATTTGATCTATCTTTGGTTTTAGAATCTGCAATTTTGGGAAGTTGGGTAGTTGAGTCAGATTCGTCTGTAGTCTGATATTCTGTTTAGTTCTGTAGATCTAGATGTGTAGGAGATCTATAGCTTAATAGTTTAGATTGTTTGTAGAGCGAGTATCCCGGATATATATATATACTTGGGGAAACTCGAGGAATTTTATCTAGAATTTAGTCTAGATAGTTAGAATTGTTTGATTGGATGAATTGGTTGCTATGGTTGTTAGCATATGGATGATAATATATGCTTATGTTTTAAATTAAAATCTTTAATAAGATTATTAAATTACCTTTGTTTAAATTTCGGGGACGAAATTATTTTAAGGGGGAAGGAATGTAATATCCCGGAAATTTTAACAATATCAATTTAATAATCTGTTGAATAATTAAATTTATATGGATAATCTTTGATAATAAAATTTGAATTTAATTTAATAATCTGATTAAATTAGTATTAATTGGTAATTTTATCTTTTAAAAGTTAATAAGATATTTTCTATTTTGAATATATATATTTATTTATATATATTGTAAATAGAAGCTTTGGTAAATTGGAAATTTAGATTTAGTTTAATCTGGACTTTTTAAAGTTATTTAAATAAATAACATTTTAGTTTTAAATATACTTTAGATAAATCTTTTAATTGGTTAAGATATATTTTACTTAAGTTTAAATAAATAAGAAAAGGGCTTTTCATTTACTTTTAAAATAAAAAGAATTATGAGTAATTACTTAAAGGACATGTGTCATTTATCTAAAGCTTTGTAAAACATGTGTAATTAAATAAACAAATGTATAGAACAAGTGTCATAGTTTATTTTATTTTCTTTAATTTTAAAACAAATCCTAACAAATCTATACAAATCTACATCATCCCTCTCTTCCATTTTCTTGTTTTCTATTCTCACATTTTCAGTTCAAAAACTAAAACCAAAAGAAAATGTATCAACCCCGAAATGATCTCCAGCCAAAACTAAAATCTCCTCAAAACTGAAAATCTCTCAAACCAGAAACTTCTTCAAACCGTAGTTCAATTTCAAACCATTAGCCTACAAATCACTTCTTCAAAAGCCTGTAACTAAATTCTTCAAAACCCAGAAAATCAATCACTGTAATTCATTTCAAAATCAAGTCAAGTCTGCATTTCTTTAATCCTGCAATTCTTTTCAACATCAAAGGCCTGTCCTTCTTTTCTGTAATCTGGAAGCAAGCAACTGATCTAAGCAACATCTCAACAAACAAGATTTAGAGCATGCATGCAAGATTCAGTAGCTAGCATTCAAGTTTATAATTAAAGTTTTAAAGATTCAAAAGCTTTTCAAATTAAAGCTGGAAGCTCTGTCTCTGTTTTGCCTGGTGAGTAACTTTTAAAACATAAAGTAAAATAGGATTTGCATGCTAATATAATTGAAAAAGGTGAGTAAAATTTTTAATTAAAAGTTTAAGTTGATAAGCAATGGTTGTTTGTGAATTGCTGTGATGATTGCTTTGCATATTTGAATGAATGAAAGCTTTGTGTATTTCTGATGATTTTAAAAACATCTCAGTTCTTAGTTTAAGCCTCTGTTTTTAAAACTGTGAATATGAAACACCTTAAATTTGATACATATGCTAAGTAGTTGAAGTAAACTTGTGATGTATGTTTTGAAAATGTGTTTGCATGATGATTTTAAGATTCTGGAAGACATTCATATGTATGAAGCTGCCGTGTATTGGTTGTGCATGTCTGAAATTCAGGCAAATGTATTTTTCCCTGGGTTATAGGCATTAAAATTGTTCAAAAATCTTTTCCCATCCCTCTGATTCATTTTAGACAGTAGAATCTACTCAAAACTTGTTAGTTTTAACAAGATTTAGGTCTTAAAAATAGTTTGAAGAAAATCTAAGCAAAGCTTCTCTGAGAATTTGGGAATCACAGGCAAATTCAAAATATGATAAATTTAAAACATCAAAATTTGTTGTTTCAAAATTTTATTTCGAATCCATTTTGAAAATTAAGATTTTTAAAACAAAAATCCAAATTTTTAATATTGAATTGAATGTAAATTTTGGGATTTACTGGAAAATGGTTTTTGGGTGATTCCTGGTGGCCGAAGCATTTGGGGTGGTCGGGGACATTGCTGGAGGTGGAGGAGGTAACGGAGGTTCAGGCAAAAATGTTAGAAGAGGTTCCAATTCACTATGACGCCGGCGGTAGGTCATAAGGGTTCTAAACCCTAGTTCGTCTTGAAGCTGGAATTCGAAGCACTGTTCCTCCTCTGTTTGATCGAGTGCCGTGGAACTCGGGGAAATGGTAGCGTGTTGGGTCGGCAAGATGTGGCCAGAGTTGTCTGACCGTTGGTGGTCGGAGTTGTGTGGTCGAAGGGGTTTTGTTGGAGGCTGTTGGTTTCAAATTTCAATTGGGTAGTTCGATCTTGGTTGAGGGATCGTGATCGTGTTTTGGTGGTCGATTTTGGTTGCCACAATGTTCAGTGACATGTCGAAAGCCTTGGTGATGGTCAGAGATGATCAGATGATCGGTGCACGTGCACCAGTGTACGTTTGCGTGTATCTGGGTGGTTGGTTTGGGAAATAAGGGTTGACTCGGGATCGAAATCGCGTAGATGCTGGTGCGACTCGAAGAAGAAGATGGTACGAGGGATTCTTGTGAGTTGCTCGAGAATTGGCTCGGGATTTTGGTTGTTTGTCTCGGGTTCTTTTGTAAGCTAATAAGTTTTATAAAAAAAAAACAAAGGAAAATGATCAAGTTTTTAAAAATAAATAAAGTGAAAGTTTCCAAAGAAAATTCAACAAGTTTCCAAGTAAAGTTTCAAAGATTAAATTGTTTTAAACAAATTAAGTGTTTAAATTGTTTTGTTTAAAGTAAATTAGAATTTAAAGATTTGTGTTCATTAAATTTATAAGGAAATTTAATAGATAATTAAATTATTTGATTAATTAATCATTTGGATTAATTAAATAGGTAATTAAAGGTTAAACTAATTTATTTATGATTAAGATAAATTAATTAGGGATGATTAATTTGTAGTTAGGAATTATAAATTAGAGTATTAATTAATGGTTAAGAATTAATTAATAGAGTAATTAAATATTAATTTAGTTATGGTTAACACTTAATTAATTTAGTAATTAGAGATTAATAAATTGGTTATTAAGATTTATTAATTTAGAATTAAAAATAATTAATATAAGTTAATTACTTAAGGAAAGTAATTAAATAATAGTTAATGAAGTCATTAACTATGGATTGTTAAATAATTAATTAATGGGATTAATTTTAATAATTAATTAGATTAATTAATTTAAAGATAATCAAATATAGAATTTGTTTAAATGAATTACTTAATGGAAGTAATTAAGGATTAATTACTTATTGTAATTAATTGAAGTTAATTTGATTTAGTTAATTAATTAAGTTTAATTAATTTAGAATAATCAAGAGATGATTTGATAATAATTACTTAATGTAATTATTAAGGTAAGATTATTTAGGGAGGTAAATAATAAGATAATTACTGGAAGTAATTAATTGAATAATGATTTTATTAATAGAAGTAATTTGAGTTAATTACATTGAATAATTAATCAAGGGATTAATTAAGAAATTAATTAAGGAAGTAATTAATTTAGTTAGTGAAAGTAATTAAGGGTAGTTAATTACTGATTGAAGATTAATCAAGAGTGATTAATAAATGTTGTTTAATTAAAGGTTAATTACTTAATGTAATTAATTTAATTAAGTAATTAATAATTAAGTTGTAATTAAGGATCATTAATTAATATAATTAATGATGTAATTAAGATTGATTAATTAAGTAATAATTAATAAATGAAGTGATTAATCAATGTAATTAATTAAGGATTAATGTAATTAATTATAGTTGATTAACTTAATTAATTTTAGTTAATTAATTAATGATGTAATTAAAGGTTAATTACTATAATGGTTAAGGATAATTAATTTGAGTAATTAATTAAAGGATAAATTACCTAAAGGGTAATTAGAGGATAATTAATTGATTGTAATTAATTAATGGTTAAGTAAGCAGGATTTATAAAATGAAGTAATTAATTTAATTTACTTTAAATTAATTAGAGATGAGATAAATCATTACTTATGGATGGATAAATAATATGGAATGCTTTGCATTGTTTGATCTCTGATGAGATATATGCTGTGTGATATGGATGTTTAGTTGAATTGTGATGATAATATGGATTATCTGATAATGTTGATTATCTATTGTGAATTATCTTTCTATGTGTATAAAGATAATGAATTGAATTGTTTTAACCTTTAAAACAACTTGGCCTTAAAAGATACGTTTTGGATTTCGATGAGACCGGGATCGGGTTTCCGTATACCGGATTTCCAGGTCTGGAGACCCGAATACCACATCGATCCAAATTAACGATAGGTCGTGAATCAAGTGAAGTTGAAGATTCAGAGTGCAAGGGTTATTGTCGTTAACTTTGAGGGTGATTCCAAAACGAGTGTATCGAGATAATGCCTTCGGTTTCGTTCGAACCCGGAACGAACTTGTATGGATTGAATGCTTTCAGCACATCGTCAGGTGGACGATGAGCATTCTAAGTGATGTGTTCTTTTCTAAGGTAATCGTGACCTCAAGCCTCATCAACCGGGAATGGCTAAAACAGGGGAGGTGCAGCAAGGTTAGTGGGTAGCACCCAAGTAGGACAAGATTACCTCTGTCTAGATGTCCCTTTCTATTTTCGACTTAGTGGTGCGGTTGCTGATCCCAACCGTGAGGTATCTTGTGCGGGAATTATCCAGTAAGGGATGTTCCGACCTTGTGTTGTAGGGGATTGGGAGTGATCCTCGGTACGGTGATCTAGGCCACGTACTGTGACGGGCGATACCCCGGTAGCCCTGCCATTGTATGGAATCCAAAATCCAATAAGTGCCAACGGACTTGATTGTATAACCCACTTTGTGGCTAGTATGCTGGAATTTAATAATGTAACAATTTCAGCTATTTCATATTTATTTGAAAACCCTAGACCCTATTATAATATAACTGGATTTCCTATCAAATGTTTTGGTTAGCGTAAGGTAAAAACTTACCCATGTTTATTTGTGGGGAGTCTTACGTGATACCTTTTCTTTCTAAAGGTTTTGAAGCTAAGCAAGTTTAACCTGTTACTCACACCAGACCCATGTCTGACCCAAGTGTTTATTTCTGTTTTATAAACTCTTGGGTACTCAAATTTTTACGAGTAGCCAAGGGATTCAGGTTTAGCTTTGACGAATATTCTGGAGGAGCAATGGAGCAGGAGGCTTCGGCGTTTGTAGATATAGTATTCCGCTGTGTTGATATCTGTGATAGTGTCTTGTCTTGTATTTGAGTTGTAATGTCTAGACAGATGTTTATAACTGTCTAGTAAGTGATGTATATGCTGTGTAACTCTGTAAATTGTTGTATACTATGTAATAGTTTATGTTATTAATATAATTTATTCGTTCCGCTGTGAGATCGTTGTTGTTGTTTCTTTCTTTCTTCTCTTCTTTTCTATTTTCTACCCCTTTCTTTCTTTTTAATGAAGCGTCATTCTGTGGAATGAGTGGCGGGTCATTACAACCACGTACACGGTTGTTAAAGTGGTTTTCGGTATAGGTAGAGAGTATGACAAAATCCGATCCCGGTCTCTTTAATAACCAAACGCTTATTTCATACCGAATGGTGCTTTTACATTTCCAAAACTGATTCATAACTGATGTCAAAATATCATATTCAATTCAAACCATATCACTTTCGAAATCATATTCACTTTCGAAAATATATCACATTTGAAATCATATCACTTCCGAAATCATATTCACTTTCGAAATCATACTTCCAAAATAGGCTAAACCCTTAATTTAAAATCATTATATTCCTCAAATATGTCATTTAAATCCCAACTTAGGTTATAACATCGTTTAACCGTATTCGCTTTTAAATACTTCCACTTTACACAGTCTGAAATTTAGAAAATAGTTTAGATAGTTATAAATATTCTAAATAGATTTAAGATAGTTTAAATAGATTTCAAATAGATTAAATAGATTTAAAATAGATTAAAATGGGTTAATTAGTTTAAAATAGGTTAAATTAGATTAAATATATTAAAATAGATTAAAATAAATTAAAATAGTTTAAATTGATTAAAAATAGTTTAAAATAGATTAAATTAGTTTAATAGTTTGAAAATCTTAAAACTTGGATTTTAAAATAATAAATCTTTAACCAGTTTATATTTAAAATAATTAATTTGAAATTAATATCAAAATTAAGCCATTTCTTTCATTTCAACGCATCTGGACCATGTCCAGCTTTCAAATCAACCAACTAAAATTTGTCTTTCAATTCAGATTCTCATTTAAACCATTTAATCAATGTCGATTTCAAATCCATGTTTGAATTATCAATTTAAACCGCTTCAAATTAAATAGATTTCAAAGTTATATTTAAACATTTTCAATAACTCAATTTCGATAAATTTCATTTATGCTTCAAAATTCAACTTTGAATTTTCCATTTTAATTCTTTAAATAATTCATTAAATCAATTCCAATTTCAACATTTAAAGCTTGGATTTTGAAAATAATTCAGTTTATACAAATCAAATTTTATGTCAAAATATCATTTAATTGGATTCAACTTTTAAGGATTTAAAATCATTTAATTTAACCAATCCGGTGTCCGTATATAATTTTCTACCCTATGGTCAAGTGATATAGATATTTATCATTTCAATCCGCAAATATTTTAAACTTTACGGGTATATATTATTTCAACCCGTAATCCCGAATAAAATTCAAGATCTATAAAATCGCTTGGGTTTATCATTTCTACCCATAACGATTTTTCCCTAATCTATAGATCGTTCGGGTATGTATCATTTCAACCCAAAGGGATTTTCTAACAATAAACTAAGGGAACTTGCAGTGTTATAACAATATAAATATAACACCCAGTCATCCAATATCAACAATCAAACATCCATCAAAATCACCATTCGATCAACCAATAAGTAACATCAATTAACTGATTATCATCAATAGGTATTCAATTGACAATTAAATTCAATATTAAATTAAATAGCGATTAAATTCAATAAAAGTCATATTTAACTGGAATGACTGTTTAAATGTACCGAACATCAACCAATCAATTTCAAATCACATCATAAATTCAATTTAACTAACATAAGATAATCTAGTAGTTGTGAGTGGGTCAAAACACTCACTTTTGGATTGTCGACGATTTTAAAATCCAAAAATAGCCCCAAATCTAACCGTCTCAGAATTCTTCAAAACCAGTTTCATAAGGTCCGGAATTCCAATACGAACAAATCGTGCGTAAATCCGAGCATGTATGTAAAAGTTATGATAATTAGAAGATTGAAATCAAAAAATTAAATAAATGAAAAAAGAAAACATACTCATTATTCTCTGGCCACGTCACCATCGTATCTCACGCGAAACCCTACTGCACTTGCTCGAACACGAGATTAGACACCGCCCCTACCATCATCATTTGCTGCCGCCTGACACGATCGCGACCACCACTTAGCCTCGCTGCGACCTCACCTGAACCCCCTCCACCATCTGCGACTTCCCTTCCCTCGCCGATCGACATGTAAACCCTCAGCCGCCGCTTGAAGTTTAAACCCTAATCCAATTAATCACACACATTTGGTCGTTGATGCGACAAACAACCTACATCGATGCACTCCCCTCGACTATCTCTACGCATCGATACCCACAAATCGACGATCCGATGACGTTGATCAAAACCCGATGAACGGTCGAGAATTATCCCTCAATTTGGACACACAAAGACCCAAATCAAAAAACGAACTACAGATCTAACTTGCGCTCGTCAAGAGCTTCGAACCGGTATATAATATGATAGGGTTTCGAGAAGTTTAATTTTGAAATTGATTTGGAAATTGAATTTTGGGCTTGTAATCTGAATTGGTTTCTGCCATTGAGAAGAGGGAAGCAGACTAATGAAATTGTACGTACTGAGATAATAAAATAAAAAGGCTGCTAGGGTTAGAACAAAACTATTTATATGAACAAAGCCCGACAAAAAAATGAACACGTATCGAATTGGTACGAACGACACTAGCGACCCAAAAAGCCTGTTTCGTTCCCAAAACGAAAATGGGTCATTCAATATACTGCACTAGATGTTTTCGATATATTTAAACTAAATGGAACAGGTTTGAAGTCCTAATTCCATCGTATGAAGAAGTTAGCTTTTAAAATCAGCTTATTTTAATTGAATTCAATTAAATTGATTTCTGTGCGTTTCAAGTCCGTACGATCGAACGACATGTCCAATCGCTACGAAACTTGAAACCTTACAAAAATTCATTGTTACGGATCCGATGAAACTGGTTTCGTCGGAATCCGAGATAGTGGCCAAAATGGTTATTTTCACGTTAAAAAAATAAATTATTATTAAATTAATTAAATCACGTTTTCAATTCAAATTTAATAGCTAACAATTTTTATCATTTTTAATTACACAGAAATTAAATAATCTTTTTTAAAAAAATTCCATGTCAAACAAATGTTAAATATTGCACTAATTACATTGTTCAATTTCAATAGCAATAAATCCAATTGATTATTAATTTAAATTCCAATAAATCCATTAATTTGATTTTTCCATCTTATTATTCAATCCATTATTACTCTATGGATATAATTAACATTGTTTGCCGTTTATTACATAAATATTCTACAGTTGTCATCTTTTAATTTTTATTAGCTGCACTAATTTATTACATTAATTGCAATTGATTTCAAATTTAGTTTAACAGATTATATAACTAGGTAACTAATAACAATTGTCACCTTTTACTTAATTTAATCACAATTATAAGTTTATTATCTTCAAACAAATGTCATAACTACTTACACAACACTGATCTTGTCTAATTACAATTAATTACATATTATTTCACCAGTTAACATAACATTTAATTTATTTCCTTATCTCCAATTTATAACCAAAATTTATGTTTATAATCATTTCAATTAATTGGAATTATATTAAAATAGTTATCAATTGCCTTAAATTAACATTACTACATTTCATTATAGTTATTTTTTCATTAATAAATCATAAATTTTAAATTCTTCCAATATTAAATTACAAAATCCTATTAAATTCAATATTTTAATTATCGAAAAAATGCGGTTCGTTACACTCTCCCCCACTCAAAACTTTTCATCCTCGAAAAGGAAAAGAAGTGAAAAGAAGTGAAAAGAAGGAATTAAGGATTTAATATATCTTATTTAAAGTATTCAATTTATAAACAATTTATTTACACAATTAAATAATTTAAATAAAATATATCAATTTATAAAGCAATTAAATCGTTTTATATTCAAGTTCAATAAAAGTTTGAAAAACATTTCCACTTCCACAAAAAATTTCTAAGTCAAAATTTCATAGAAAATTTCGACAGAGTCTTCTTTGTACGGAGAGGTCCGGGAGAAATAATAATATCAAAAATAATCATATATATCATATTTCAAAATAAAATATCCCAAACCATTGGAAAACACTATAATATCGCTATAAAATCGTAATCCGAGAACATACCTATTTGTCGGGCAAACAACGCTTATTTATGAAACCAAAAGTTGTAGCTATTGCTTCCATAAACCTGTATTTCACTTATAAAATCCAAAATAGTGAGAATTATGTATAAGAGAAATATTTAAGTTGTTTCTGTTAGTGATAACCAAATCAACACAACATAACAACAAGCACTTGCAAACAAAACCATACAATCAAAGTAATCAACCATCCATCCATAGCAGCCAAAACAAATGGTTTGTTCGGGTTTAGACACTTTTAATCGTATAGAATGATAAATAAACTACTAAGTATACCATACACTCAACTATCTTAGATAAAACTTAATAGATTATTTATACACCTTCATACAGTTAGAAGTATCCTTTCCCAACCATCCCATATGCCAAAACAACCAAGAAATCCAAATATTATTTAAGTTTATTCTTATTAATCTTGTTTCACACCATTTACTGTTCATTTCATTCATTCATACAATGCTATGTAATCATTAATTTTCATTCATTATTTACAAAACTTCATTTCTCATTTATTCATACAATGCCATTTTCTCTTTTCATTACTTTACATTCATTGCTTACATAAGTTATTTCCATTTCGATTATTAGATTATCCATTATTATGTAGCCTCTTTACAATTTAATTCACCATTAATAGATTATTTATTTTTCACATTCTTTTCTTCCATATTTAGTATTACTGAATATTAAATCAATTTCTAAATCATTTCAACATCTTCTGAAGTTATAATTATTCAATTAATGTAGTATTCACTTTTACTATTCATTTTAATTACAAATAGCTGCAACATTAACTTAAGTTCATAATCATTTACTTACAGTATTCACTCTTTCTATAAATTTGATTAGTAACATTTCAAATTATTAACTTAAGTCTATAACATTTTATAATGTCAGAATTCTTATTTATAGACATAATTCCATTGAACAAATTTCATTACTAAAGTTTTACTCGTATAATGTAACGACCCGGGAATTTCGAACCCGAAATTTCCAAATAGTTAGAAGAAAAAGAAAAGAGATAGAAGAAAGAAACAGAAAGAAGAAAGAAGAACAGAGAACACAACATCTCACATTCGCAGCGGATTAAATATAATAACAAATAATAACATTTTATAAAAGAAAGCTGTAATTGTTGCTTTACATACAATTCATCAGAGTTACAATCATTACAATAGACTGGATAGTTATAATTAACATGTCTCAGACTACAATCTATATATATATATATACACAATCTCATATGAACAACGGAAAACACTCTATACGTTCCTGCCATCCAGCTCGCCTCCTGAGCTCCAGAACGTCCTTACCTGAAAATCTGTAATACTCGGTCTGACCCGAGCATTACATCAAAGTAACACCCGGGTCAGGCTGGAAACCAGCGTGAGTAAACTCATCTAACATGAAATTTAAATCCATAGAACTTATTTAAACCCGGGTAACTCGTACTTTACTACAAGTGAACAACTTATATAATCAACACTTATTTTCACAATAACTAAGTACCGTTACTTAGTTTAAATAGTCATGTTACTTGATTTATTCCATTCAAGCCTATTTATTTACAAATCAAATCTATAAGAAATTATAGATTACTAATCGAAGTGGTTTCGGATATTGCTAATATCCGACTCCGGTCTCTTCGAATCCAATACCATCTTTAATCCAAATTGTTTAAGTGAAAAACAATTCAATTCTTAGATACAAAATGTCAATTTACACAACAATTCATCAATGATAAATAAGATTAATTAGTCACACTATTTCTAATTACTTTAATCACCTTTATGTCCTGCCTACTTAATATTTCAAATAAATTAATCAATCATCCTTTAATTATCAACTTAATTACATTAAGTAATTAGTCTTTAATTAATTACACAAATTAATTATTCTTTAATCATTTACATTAATTAACCCTTAACTTCTCTCATTAATTACATTCATTAACTACCCACTAATTTCTTACTAAGTAATTATCTTTTGATTATCAACATCAATCAATTATCCTTTATTAATCCCATTAAGTGATTATCTTTTAATTAATTCCACTAACTAATTATCCTTAACTAATCACAACCTTAAATAAAAAAAAATCTTTATCTTCATAAATTTACTTAATTGCATCATGTCACATACCGAATTTTTCGACTTTCGAAAATTCGACATCGATACTCCCTTTATCGACTGCCGAGAAATCGAGTGCCGGAAACTCCAATAGTGAGGGTTTTAAGAACAAGAAAAAGTAGAAGAAGAAGAAAAGAGTAGAAGAAGAAAAACAAAACAACAGAACAACAGAAACAGAATGATATCAGAATCTCACATATCGCAGCGGAACAATATATAATAGATAAATCAGTAATCTTTTAAACAAAGAATTTTATCAGTTTATACATACATCAATCAGAGTCAATATACAACAATGGACAGTTATATAACTTGTCCTCATACAGAATACACAGCGGAATAAATACTATCAAATACAAATACTACGTCTCGTCATCCAGCTTATCTCCAAAGCTCCAGAATATCCAGAATATCCTGATAATATAACTCTAGGCTGCCCGTGTGGAAATTGGTGGGCACCCAGAGTTTAGAAGGGAACAATAAACTCCGAGTCAGTCATGGTGACTGGTGTGAGATCGTAAAACAGTTATTTTTAAAATAAAAACGGGATAATTTTCGAAGTAAATTCGAAATGCTTTTGGAAAATGAAACTACCATAAGACCTCCCACCACACACACAATGCAAACGCAGAATTGGAGGAGATTTCTTCTTATGATAGTCAAAGATGCTTGATACGTAAAATCAAATCATTTTCGATATTATTATTAGTGCATAGTGTAGAAAACATTTCGAAAGTATAATATTAATCTTAGCCAGCATAGGCATTCCGCACTTATGCCTACTATAGCTACCATCCAAACAGTGGTGACCACTATAAGTGAATGATAGGTTCTACAACTAAAACCGTACAAGTGTCGTATTGTTTCTTTGGATTTCCTATAAATGGTCAGGCTAAGGAACTTCCTATCCACGATGGGTACGTCCCTGGAATAGACGACCCGAGAACCTAACCGGATCTCTGCCAACACAAGGCCGGGTTACCTCTGCAAAAATAGGTAACTACTGACACGCGTATGCCATCCCCCGATCGTCACCGATCTTCCCCAGGATCCCCGATTTCCAACAACCACAAAGAAATAAATTTTGCAGCAACCACAGAGGTTAAGTATCTGGGCTCCATACCATGATACCACCTTTATCCAGAAGGAATGACATACACTAAGGGGCGCTACTCCCTAGAACCTTGCCGCATTCTTCCTGTTTCGACCATTTCCGGGGTGTGAGGCTCGATGAAGTCTCGTCCACAAAGCTACGCTTTCTCAAAAAGCCCTGCTTCGGGTCAAACAAAATGATCAACCTATGATCACAAAGATATAAGATCAAACAAATGATCATATCACAAATGATCAAACACTGATCATTTCACAGCAACACTCAGTATGCCACGTTACCAAATTGGGATATATTGCTGATAAATTTCAACTACATAACCTCTGAGCTCGTACGTCTCAGAGAAGGGTGTTAAGCTAAGAGAATAAATTCTCCGCCACCAACAGAAATGTATTTGAAAGAAATCAGCTTTATATCTCAAATTGTAACGTCAGACACACAATCCATACAAGTCTGTTCCGGGATCGAACAGAACCGAAGGCACTTCTCACGAAGCCCTTGCAATTTCGGGTAATTTTCTAATCACGTCAGGACTTCCCGTCACTAAGGGTGATAAAACCTCTAAATCGAAGATCAGTCGATGTAGAGTAACTCGACGGTAATCCTTCCGTTTTCAAAAATATCTGGTCTTCAACACCGGTCTTCAAATGCGATTCATAACGACGTATCACATATTCGGAATGGGTTATACGACCCCATGGTCCTTTCCCGGCTAACCCGAATAGTGAGCGATTATTCAAAAATAAGTGTGGCATTCAAATTCATCCAATTCACAACAAATACCTATTTAAGGTAATTATCGATAGTCGGTTATTTAACTATCAATAAAGATGCGCGACATCATCAGATTCCAAATAATTTTCCCAAATTATTTATTCTTCAAAAATATCTTACTAGATATATAATTTCCACACTTCAAAAATAAATCAACGTTTATTTTTAAAACGAATTCCCATTTCTTTATAAATTCCATATTGAATTTATATTTCAAAATATCTTCTGATATACGATTTTCAAATCGATTTTCAATATTCAATTTCAATTTATCTTTTACAAAGATAAATTCTCAAAACGTTTCATTTCATTTGGAAAAGCATTTCCATACTTATTTAAAAATAAGTGTTTCACAAATCTATTCATTTTCAACACTTGAAAATATTCGATATACTTAAATCAAATTAAGTATATATTCATCCTTTAAGGAAATCTATTTTCTATAACAACATCAATTTGAGTCAAAACGAATGTTACGTAAAACATCGTTACGACGACTCAAAATCACTAGTATAGGGATTCAGATTTTAAGATAGATATATATAAATCCCAATACTACATAAAACATTTTCTTTCGAAAATCATTTACTATAACAACAGTGTTATAGTCCATCATTTCCTTAAATCTCTCGAAAACGTCTATTTCAACAAGAACTGTTGAAATCTATGCTTTCGATTCATAATACATTTTAAAACATCTTTAAAATGTTTAACTTCATTTTTAAAATATTACTTCTTCAAAAATGAATCCATTTTATTCAACAATATATTCACTGTCCAAAATCGTGAATATAATTCACTTAACCCAATTTCAATCATTTCTACACATTTTATTTCAATGAAATTTCGCTATCCAAAAACGCGAATATATCTTCTTTGATAATCTTCGATATTTAATTTCTCAAATTCAACTGATTTTGAATTTATAAACACGTTTATAAATTCTATTTCTATTTATAAAAACTTCAATTTATAAATCTTCTTTATTTACCAATTCAATTCACAATTCAATTTTTTATACCACAATCCATATTATAAGTTAAATACTTATAATTCATTTATTTTCAAAAATCGTTCTTTTAAAACTTTACAACTGTAAAGTTTATCCCTTTATAAATCATTTTAACATCATTTCCATTTTAAATTCACATTCCCTTATTTCAATTGGATTCATTTTCCAAATATTCACTTTTAAATCTAAAATCGAATTTCAAATTTATTTCTAATTCTACTTCAATTCCAAATCAATTACAAATTGATTTCTAAATTTATTTTCACTGCTAAAATAAATTCCTTATTCTTTTCAAATTATTCAATATCCTGTTTTTAAATGGATTCTTCAAATTGAAATCATTTTACATTGATTTCCCAAATCATTTCAATGTACCAATTAAATTTCTAATTTGATTTCCAACTTATCTCCTTTTAAATAAATTTCTTTTTTTAAGGAAATAAATTTCAATCGTTTTTTTCAATCTATTTAAAAATCCAAATTCTTAAATTAAATTCTTCAAATCATAATCATTATTTTACGAAATCCATTTATTTAACATTTTCACTTGATTCTGGAATTAATTCGATAAGATTATAAAAATTAACTTTTTATACTTTAAAATTCCTTTCTTCGAAATTTATTCAATTTCTAAAATTGATTCACTTAGAAATTTCTACTTGAATTTCAAAAATTTCAACTTCGTTTATCTTTGGAATCCAATGATATCAAACATCCATTCAGCTAAATTTTAGCTTTCAAATAATTTCCAGACATCAATTCAATAACATCAATAATCATTCACAGATTATCACAACACAGAAGAAATAAATTCAATCAATGTGAGGGGTCCAGTTGGATCCCTCCAACCTGTTTTCCTACATCCAAAGACGTTAGCACAATACCAATTCCGCTCCAGTACAGAATTATCGCGGTATATGGGTTTTATAAAAATCCGCTTACTAACGGCGCAATAGGGTCTCATCCGCTATACGAGGCGGGAAAATCAATCAATCCAATATATACATATGCCAATATGTATATATTGCTATATATAGATATATATCCTATCATATCTAATAGCACATTCAAACAAATCAATCAATAACTGCATTTCAAAATTAAATCTGAGTGAGAAGATCTCACCTTAGCCTTTTATTTTGCCATCCATTTCCATTTTCGGCTTGATTTCTTTACAGGTTTTGACCTAGTAAAATATTTATACACAATTTATTATTATTCGAATCAAATCTTCGTTATGATAGTTGTAACTAACAAATTTCTTCTTTTAACAAATTTATTTAACTAACAATTTTATTTTAAATAAATATCTTTAAATAAATTTGTTTAACTAAAATTTTAATTTTTCCAAACTAATTCCCTTATTTAAAATAACCAATTTCTTTTAATTGTAAACAAATAAATTTTATTTTTCTTCTATACACTTCACTTATTAATTCTCTGCATCTATTTGAACTAATTACCTTTCACAAAGTATTTTTAGAGACTAAAATAAATTTTAAATAAGTTAACTAAACAAACTAATTACTAATTTAAATTATAAATTGTATTCTGTCTCTATCTTAAATTTTTTTTCTTTACTGTTCTTTTTATTTACTTGTATATATATATATATCAATTTAGAAATCAAATAAAATAATTTACCTCACTGTTCATCGCAGACATGCCGTGACCTCATCGTCGCCACCAGTCCCGATTCCGATCCCCCACGACTCGAGCCATCCTGGCCATCCACGCGAACTAGCTCGCGTACGCCTACCCTTAGCACATGCCGCCTCGTCGCCTTCATCCCCGATTAGTCGCGAGCCTCCATCCCTGATGCTCGACCACTGAAGTTCGCCAGTGCCCCAAATCTCATCGCGAACGCCAACAGCCCTAACTATCGGCGAGTGTGGTTCGCGATGCGCCGCGATGAGCGCCTCCATACAGGCTCGCGAGCACCACGAACTTCGCGAAACTCTTCGATGCCGCTGCCTAAAGCCCTAGCTCGAATTCCCACGGCCAGACCCCACTTCGAACGCGCCTTGCTCCTCCTTCCTACGAGACCGAGTCGCCTTCCACGATACGCCTGTCGCCTTGACTTCGAAACATCCCTTTCAGATTGTCACGCGACCCACTTCAATTTCCTTTTCGAACGAATGATTTAGAGGAGGGAAGGGCTCGATTTGCTTTGAAATTTGAACGAAAGGGAAGGAAGTGATTTCGTTTGAGTTTAAATGATAAGCTCAGCATAAAAGAAATTTTCTCGAGTTGATTTCTGAGTGGGAGAGGAATGTTTAAAATCAGAGGAGGCATGGTGTACACGATTAAATTTCGTGATTCTCGGCTTGAATTTAGGCGTGATTAGAGGAAAAATGTTGACCAACTTTTAAAATTTTAAATCTACTTTAGATCGAATCTCGATAAAAATCCAAGGCGTTTACTCAACGTGTGCTCACGTATTCATACCGAAAAATACGAAATTTGGAACCCGGCAATAATTCAATATTCCGGACCCAATGAAACTGGTTTCGTCGAAATCCGAGACTGTGTGAAAATTGACTATTTTTAAATATCGATTCGAACGATTTAATTTCAAAACTGAACAATTCAATTTCAAATTCAATTCTGAAAGTTCTATTATTTTCAGTATCATCAATATAAATATTAAAAGCTTTTCGAAATATTTTTCTTCAACTTTAAATTGAAGATTCGAATTTTTATTCACTTTCAATAGATTAAATTTTATAATTTAATCGTCAAATTCAAAATTATATCGAGGATTCAAATTAAATCATCGTTCAAATATTTAAAATTAATTAAATATTCTCAATTTAATTCGTTCGAAATTCTGGGTCGTTACAGACTTCCCTCCTTAAAAGAATTTCGTCCTCGAAATTACAAGTTAGGGAAAAAGGTCCTTAACTCGTCTACTATCTTTCACAATTCAATAGTTTTATCAATTCATCAAAACAAATCTTCCTACTAAAGATTCGTTATCAATTCAACTAAATTTCTAACTTCAATTTTTAAGTTCAAACAACATTGTTTCTTAATAATTTAATTTTAAGTTTAAATTCAAATTTTAAACTTTCAAAATTTCTCAAAAATTTTCTAACGCCCTAAATTTCTGAAAAATTTCGCCAACGTCTCCTTTGCGCGGCTAATACGGTACGACTACAAAACGTCCCTACGGACTCTCAGATTTCAAAAAGAAAAAGAAAAAGCCAAGCGGCTAGACCAGAAAGTCATCAAATCTCATATTATAATTTAAGTACATACCTTTTGTCGAGCAATTCAAATTCTCTTCTAAATTAAAATCCCAATTCCTTTACACCTGTATATCTACTAGCCATTATATCTAGTTACAGCATTCAAACCATTTTGCAAATTCTATTACAAAATTTTCAATATAAACTCCTTATATCATCTCTAATTCGCTATTGAAGTTACATATTCAATTTCGTTCAATTTTTCATTTCACATTCATTTGAACTTATAATTCACAATTTCAATTCTATTTGAATTCAATTCAGTCTCATTTACTTACAAATTCAAAATGAACTTTAACATTCAATTTCATTTCCTGGCACTTGCAATCGAAATTTATTCATTCATTCACTAATTCATTCGTTTTCACTTTGAATCTCATTCTAATCAAAATTCAAATATTCTATAAGTTATCAACTTATTAATATTTCATAAGTATTTTTAAATAGGATTCCAGAGTCGTTTCCACTTTTTCAATACCATTTGAAAACAATTCAAATTCCATTTGAATTTCCAAACAAAAACCCAAATTTTCAAACAACTCCTATTTAAAACAATTTGACAGCAATTTCTCTTTTGGAAACCCGAAAATGAATTCTAATGATGTGGCCATCATCATCAGGATTATTTTCCAGCGACCGAAAAGAGTTTAGAGCTTTCATCTCTCCAGAATACTTTTCAAAACCTTTGAAATTCATTTTCCAATCAAAAAGAATTTAAACTTTCCAAATCTTCAAAATTTTCAAATTCTTTTCAAAACCTTTCCAAAAACTTCTCTGGAATTCCGTTTCAAATTACAAATCACATTTATAATTTACATTCTTTAAATTTCATTTGTATGTGAATTTATTTCCTAACTTTGGAGTTACGATTTCAGTTTCTTATTCCATTTCATACAATAGTGATAACTTTCAATATTATCACTTTCCTAACAAACAAGCATCCATATACTATGATAATTCATAGAAAATCATTTTGTTTCTATACAAAAATAGTTTTGGGCAAAATTATTTCATTCACCCTATTTTAAAACAATACTATGTCGTCTTGCCTCGTTTAAGTGTTTAGAAATCCCTATCGATAATATGGCGTCCCACATACCGACCAAAATTCATAAACATCTCAACGGATAAGCAAACACAATATAAAACAATTTTTATATTAACTAACAAATACGCGCTCGTATCTATTATTACACTCAACTCATTCTAGAGTACTACTGACTCTATCTCTAATGAGTAACACCCAACAGAGCAGGGTTGTCGCTTAACCATATGCTCTGATACCACTCTGTCACATACCGAATTTTTCGACTTTCGAAAATTCGACATCGATACTCCCTTTATCGACTGCCGAGAAATCGAGTGCCGGAAACTCCAATAGTGAGGGTTTTAAGAACAAGAAAAAGTAGAAGAAGATGAAAAGAGTAGAAGAAGAAAAACAAAACAACAGAACAACAGAACAACAGAAACAGAATGATATCAGAATCTCACATATCGCAGCGGAACAATATATAATAGATAAATCAGTAATCTTTTAAACAAAGAATTTTATCAGTTTATACATACATCAATCAAAGTCAATATACAACAATGGACAGTTATATAACTTGTCCTCATACAGAATACACAACGGAATAAATACTATCAAATACAAATACTACGTCTCGTCATCCAGCTTATCTCCAAAGCTCCAGAATATCCAGAATATCCTGATAATATAACTCTAGGCTGCCCGTGTGGAAATTGGTGGGCACCCAGAGTTTAGAAGGGAACAATAAACTCCGAGTCAGTCATGGTGACTGGTGTGAGATCGTAAAACAGTTATTTTTAAAATAAAAACGGGATAATTTTCGAAGTAAATTCGAAATGCTTTTGGAAAATGAAACTACCATAAGACCTCCCACCACACACACAATGCAAACGCAGAATTGGAGGAGATTTCTTCTTATGATAGTCAAAGATGCTTGATACGTAAAATCAAATCATTTTCGATATTATTATTAGTGCATAGTGTAGAAAACATTTCGAAAGTATAATATTAATCTTAGCCAGCATAGGCATTCCGCACTTATGCCTACTATAGCTACCATCCAAACAGTGGTGACCACTATAAGTGAATGATAGGTTCTACAACTAAAACCGTACAAGTGTCGTATTGTTTCTTTGGATTTCCTACAAATGGTCAGGCTAAGGAACTTCCTATCCACGATGGGTACGTCCCTGGAATAGACGACCCGAGAACCTAACCGGATCTCTGCCAACACAAGGTCGGGTTACCTCTGCAAAAATAGGTAACTACTGACACGCGTATGCCATCCCCCGATCGTCACCGATCTTCCCGAGGATCCCCGATTTCCAACAACCACAAAGAAATAAATTTTGCAGCAACCACAGAGGTTAAGTATCTGGGCTCCATACCATGATACCACCTTTATCCAGAAGGAATGACATACACTAAGGGGCGCTACTCCCTAGAACCTTGCCACATTCTTCCTGTTTCGACCATTTCCGGGGTGTGAGGCTCGATGAAGTCTCGTCCACAAAGCTATGCTTTCTCAAAAAGCCCTGCTTCGGGTCAAACAAAATGATCAACCTATGATCACAAAGATATAAGATCAAACAAATGATCATATCACAAATGATCAAACACTGATCATTTCACAGCAACACTCAGTATGCCACGTTACCAAATTGGGATATATTGCTGATAAATTTCAACTACATAACCTCTGAGCTCGTACGTCTCAGAGAAGGGTGTTAAGCTAAGAGAATAAATTCTCCGCCACCAACAGAAAAGTATTTGAAAGAAATCAGCTTTATATCTCAAATTGTAACGTCAGACACACAATCAATACAAGCCTGTTCCGGGATCGAACAGAACCGAAGGCACTTCTCACGAAGCCCTTGCAATTCCGGGTAATTTTCTAATCACGTCAGGACTTCCCGTCACTAAGGGTGATAAAACCTCTAAATCGAAGATCAGTCGATGTAGAGTAACTCGACGGTAATCCTTCCGTTTTCAAAAATATCCGGTCTTCAACACCGGTCTTCAAATGCGATTCATAACGACGTATCACATATTCGGAATGGGTTATACGACCCCATGGTCCTTTCCCGGCTAACCCGAATAGTGAGCGATTATTCAAAAATAAGTGTGGCATTCAAATTCATCCAATTCACAACAAATACCTATTTAAGGTAATTATCGATAGTCGGTTATTTAACTATCAATAAAGATGCGCGACATCATCAGATTCCAAATAATTTTCCCAAATTATTTATTCTTCAAAAATATCTTACTAGATATATAATTTCCACACTTCAAAAATAAATCAACGTTTATTTTTAAAACGAATTCCCATTTCTTTATAAATTCCATATTGAATTTATATTTCAAAATATCTTCTGATATACGATTTTCAAATCGATTTTCAATATTCAATTTCAATTTATCTTTTACAAAGATAAATTCTCAAAACGTTTCATTTCATTTGGAAAAGCATTTCCATACTTATTTAAAAATAAGTGTTTCACAAATCTTTTCATTTTCAACACTTGAAAATATTCGATATACTTAAATCAAATTAAGTATATATTCATCCTTTAAGGAAATCTATTTTCTATAACAACATCAATTTGAGTCAAAACGAATGTTACGTAAAAGATCGTTACGACGACTCAAAATCACTAGTATAGGGATTCAGATTTTAAGATAGATATATATAAATCCCAATACTACATAAAACATTTTCTTTCGAAAATCATTTACTATAACAACAGTGTTATAGTCCATCATTTCCTTAAATCTCTCGAAAACGTCTATTTCAACAAGAACTGTTGAAATCTATGCTTTCGATTCATAATACATTTTAAAACATCTTTAAAATGTTTAACTTCATTTTTAAAATATTACTTCTTCAAAAATGAATCCATTTTATTCAACAATATATTCACTGTCCAAAATCGTGAATATAATTTACTTAACCCAATTTCAATCATTTCTACACATTTTATTTCAATGAAATTTCGCTATCCAAAAACGCGAATATATCTTCTTTGATAATCTTCGATATTTAATTTCTCAAATTCAACTGATTTTGAATTTATAAACACGTTTATAAATTCTATTTCTATTTATAAAAACTTCAATTTATAAATCTTCTTTATTTACCAATTCAATTCACAATTCAATTTTTTATACCACAATCCATATTATAAGTTAAATACTTATAATTCATTTATTTTCAAAAATCGTTCTTTTAAAACTTTACAACTGTAAAGTTTATCCCTTTTTAAATCATTTTAACATCATTTCCATTTTAAATTCACATTCCCTTATTTCAATTGGATTCATTTTCCAAATATTCACTTTTAAATCTAAAATCGAATTTCAAATTTATTTCTAATTCTACTTCAATTCCAAATCAATTACAAATTGATTTCTAAATTTATTTTCACTGCTAAAATAAATTCCTTATTCTTTTCAAATTATTCAATATCCTGTTTTTAAATGGATTCTTCAAATTGAAATCATTTTACATTGATTTCCCAAATCATTTCAATTTACCAATTAAATTTCTAATTTGATTTCCAACTTATCTCCTTTTAAATAAATTTCTTTTTTTAAGGAAATAAATTTCAATCGTTTTTTTCAATCTATTTAAAAATCCAAATTCTTAAATTAAATTCTTCAAATCATAATCATTATTTTACGAAATCCATTTATTTAACATTTTCACTTGATTCTGGAATTAATTCGATAAGATTATAAAAATTAACTTTTTATACTTTAAAATTCCTTTCTTCGAAATTTATTCAATTTCTAAAATTGATTCACTTAGAAATTTCTACTTGAATTTCAAAAATTTCAACTTCGTTTATCTTTGGAATCCAATGATATCAAACATCCATTCAGCTAAATTTTAGCTTTCAAATAATTTCCAGACATCAATTCAATAACATCAATAATCATTCACAGATTATCACAACACAGAAGAAATAAATTCAATCAATGTGAGGGGTCCAGTTGGATCCCTCCAACCTGTTTTCCTGCATCCAAAGACGTTAGCACAATACCAATTCCGCTCCAGTACAGAATTATCACGGTATATGGGTTTTATAAAAATCCGCTTACTAACGGCGCAATAGGGTCTCATCCGCTATACGAGGCGGGAAAATCAATCAATCCAATATATACATATGCCAATATGTATATATTGCTATATATAGATATATATCCTATCATATCTAATAGCACATTCAAACAAATCAATCAATAACTGCATTTCAAAATTAAATCTGAGTGAGAAGATCTCACCTTAGCTTTTTATTTTGCCATCCATTTCCATTTTCGGCTTGATTTCTTTACAGGTTTTGACCTAGTAAAATATTTATACACAATTTATTATTATTCGAATCAAATCTTCGTTATGATAGTTGTAACTAACAAATTTCTTCTTTTAACAAATTTATTTAACTAACAATTTTATGTTAAATAAATATCTTTAAATAAATTTGTTTAACTAAAATTTTAATTTTTCCAAACTAATTCCCTTATTTAAAATAACCAATTTCTTTTAATTGTAAACAAATAAATTTTATTTTTCTTCTATACACTTCACTTATTAATTCTCTACATCTATTTGAACTAATTACCTTTCACAAAGTATTTTTAGAGACTAAAATAAATTTTAAATAAGTTAACTAAACAAACTAATTACTAATTTAAATTATAAATTGTATTCTGTCTCTATCTTAAATTTTTTTTCTTTACTGTTCTTTTTATTTACTTGTATATATATATCAATTTAGAAATCAAATAAAATAATTTACCTCACTGTTCATCGCAGACATGCCGTGACCTCATCGTCGCCGCCAGTCCCGATTCCGATCCCCCACGACTCGAGCCATCCTGGCCATCCACGCGAACTAGCTCGCGTACGCCTACCCTTAGCACATGCCGCCTCGTCGCCTTCATCCCCGATTAGTCGCGAGCCTCCATCCCTGATGCTCGACCACTGAAGTTCGCCAGTGCCCCAAATCTCATCGCGAACGCCAACAGCCCTAACTATCGGCGAGTGTGGTTCGCGATGCGCCGCGATGAGCGCCTCCATACAGGCTCGCGAGCACCACGAACTTCGCGAAACTCTTCGATGCCGCTGCCTAAAGCCCTAGCTCGAATTCCCACGGCCAGACCCCACTTCGAACGCGCCTTGCTCCTCCTTCCTACGAGACCGAGTCGCCTTCCACGATACGCCTGTCGCCTTGACTTCGAAACATCCCTTTCAGATTGTCACGCGACCCACTTCAATTTCCTTTTCGAACGAATGATTTAGAGGAGGGAAGGGCTCGATTTGCTTTGAAATTTGAACGAAAGGGAAGGAAGTGATTTCGTTTGAGTTTAAATGATAAGCTCAGCATAAAAGAAATTTTCTCGAGTTGATTTCTGAGTGGGAGAGGAATGTTTAAAATCAGAGGAGGCATGGTGTACACGATTAAATTTCGTGATTCTCGGCTTGAATTTAGGCGTGATTAGAGGAAAAATGTTGACCAACTTTTAAAATTTTAAATCTACTTTAGATCGAATCTCGATAAAAATCCAAGGCGTTTACTCAACGTGTGCTCACGTATTCATACCGAAAAATACGAAATTTGGAACCCGGCAATAATTCAATATTCCGGACCCAATGAAACTGGTTTCGTCGAAATCCGAGACTGTGTGAAAATTGACTATTTTTAAATATCGATTCGAACGATTTAATTTCAAAACTGAACAATTCAATTTCAAATTCAATTCTGAAAGTTCTATTATTTTCAGTATCATCAATATAAATATTAAAAGCTTTTCGAAATATTTTTCTTCAACTTTAAATTGAAGATTCGAATTTTTATTCACTTTCAATAGATTAAATTTTATAATTTAATCATCAAATTCAAAATTATATCGAGGATTCAAATTAAATCATCGTTCAAATATTTAAAATTAATTAAATATTCTCAATTTAATTCGTTCGAAATTCTGGGTCGTTACAGACTTCCCTCCTTAAAAGAATTTCGTCCTCGAAATTACAAGTTAGGGAAAAAGGTCCTTAACTCGTCTACTATCTTTCACAATTCAATAGTTTTATCAATTCATCAAAACAAATCTTCCTACTAAAGATTCGTTATCAATTCAACTAAATTTCTAACTTCAATTTTTAAGTTCAAACAACATTGTTTCTTAATAATTTAATTTTAAGTTTAAATTCAAATTTTAAACTTTCAAAATTTCTCAAAAATTTTCTAACGCCCTAAATTTCTGAAAAATTTCGCCAGCGTCTCCTTTGCGCGGCTAATACGGTACGACTACAAAACGTCCCTACGGACTCTCAGATTTCAAAAAGAAAAAGAAAAAGCCAAGCGGCTAGACCAGAAAGTCATCAAATCTCATATTATAATTTAAGTACATACCTTTTGTCGAGCAATTCAAATTCTCTTCTAAATTAAAATCCCAATTCCTTTACACCTGTATATCTACTAGCCATTATATCTAGTTACAGCATTCAAACCATTTTGCAAATTCTATTACAAAATTTTCAATATAAACTCCTTATATCATCTCTAATTCGCTATTGAAGTTACATATTCAATTTCGTTCAATTTTTCATTTCACATTCATTTGAACTTATAATTCACAATTTCAATTCTATTTGAATTCAATTCAGTCTCATTTACTTACAAATTCAAAATGAACTTTAACATTCAATTTCATTTCCTGGCACTTGCAATCGAAATTTATTCATTCATTCACTAATTCATTCGTTTTCACTTTGAATCTCATTCTAATCAAAATTCAAATATTCTATAAGTTATCAACTTATTAATATTTCGTAAGTATTTTTAAATAGGATTCCAGAGTCGTTTCCACTTTTTCAAAACCATTTGAAAACAATTCAAATTCCATTTGAATTTCCAAACAAAAACCCAAATTTTCAAACAACTCCTATTTAAAACAATTTGACAGCAATTTCTCTTTTGGAAACCCGAAAATGAATTCTAATGATGTGGCCATCATCATCAGGATTATTTTCCAGCGACCGAAAAGAGTTTAGAGCTTTCATCTCTCCAGAATACTTTTCAAAACCTTTGAAATTCATTTTCCAATCAAAAAGAATTTAAACTTTCCAAATCTTCAAAATTTTCAAATTCTTTTCAAAACCTTTCCAAAAACTTCTCTGGAATTCCGTTTCAAATTACAAATCACATTTATAATTTACATTCTTTAAATTTCATTTGTATGTGAATTTATTTCCTAACTTTGGAGTTACGATTTCAGTTTCTTATTCCATTTCATACAATAGTGATAACTTTCAATATTATCACTTTCCTAACAAACAAGCATCCATATACTATGATAATTCATAGAAAATCATTTTGTTTCTATACAAAAATAGTTTTGGGCAAAATTATTTCATTCACCCTATTTTAAAACAATACTATGTCGTCTTGCCTCGTTTAAGTGTTTAGAAATCCCTATCGATAATATGGCGTCCCACATACCGACCAAAATTCATAAACATCTCAACGGATAAGCAAACACAATATAAAACAATTTTTATATTCACTAACAAATACGCGCTCGTATCTATTATTACACTCAACTCATTCTAGAGTACTACTGACTCTATCTCTAATGAGTAACACCCAACAGAGCAGGGTTGTCGCTTAACCATATGCTCTGATACCACTCTGTCACATACCGAATTTTTCGACTTTCGAAAATTCGACATCGATACTCCCTTTATCGACTGCCGAGAAATCGAGTGCCGGAAACTCCAATAGTGAGGGTTTTAAGAACAAGAAAAAGTAGAAGAAGAAGAAAAGAGTAGAAGAAGAAAAACAAAACAACAGAACAACAGAACAACAGAAACAGAATGATATCAGAATCTCACATATCGCAGCGGAACAATATATAATAGATAAATCAGTAATCTTTTAAACAAAGAATTTTATCAGTTTATACATACATCAATCAGAGTCAATATACAACAATGGACAGTTATATAACTTGTCCTCATACAGAATACACAGCGGAATAAATACTATCAAATACAAATACTACGTCTCGTCATCCAGCTTATCTCCAAAGCTCCAGAATATCCAGAATATCCTGATAATATAACTCTAGGCTGCCCGTGTGGAAATTGGTGGGCACCCAGAGTTTAGAAGGGAACAATAAACTCCGAGTCAGTCATGGTGACTGGTGTGAGATCGTAAAACAATTATTTTTAAAATAAAAACGGGATAATTTTCGAAGTAAATTCGAAATGCTTTTGGAAAATGAAACTACCATAAGACCTCCCACCACACACACAATGCAAACGCAGAATTGGAGGAGATTTCTTCTTATGATAGTCAAAGATGCTTGATACGTAAAATCAAATCATTTTCGATATTATTATTAGTGCATAGTGTAGAAAACATTTCGAAAGTATAATATTAATCTTAGCCAGCATAGGCATTCCGCACTTATGCCTACTATAGCTACCATCCAAACAGTGGTGACCACTATAAGTGAATGATAGGTTCTACAACTAAAACCGTACAAGTGTCGTATTGTTTCTTTGGATTTCCTACAAATGGTCAGGCTAAGGAACTTCCTATCCACGATGGGTACGTCCCTGGAATAGACGACCCGAGAACCTAACCGGATCTCTGCCAACACAAGGCCGGGTTACCTCTGCAAAAATAGGTAACTACTGACACGCGTATGCCATCCCCCGATCGTCACCGATCTTCCCGAGGATCCCCGATTTCCAACAACCACAAAGAAATAAATTTTGCAGCAACCACAGAGGTTAAGTATCTGGGCTCCATACCATGATACCACCTTTATCCAGAAGGAATGACATACACTAAGGGGCGCTACTCCCTAGAACCTTGCCGCATTCTTCCTGTTTCGACCATTTCCGGGGTGTGAGGCTCGATGAAGTCTCATCCACAAAGCTACGCTTTCTCAAAAAGCCCTGCTTCGGGTCAAACAAAATGATCAACCTATGATCACAAAGATATAAGATCAAACAAATGATCATATCACAAATGATCAAACACTGATCATTTCACAGCAACACTCAGTATGCCACGTTACCAAATTGGGATATATTGCTGATAAATTTCAACTACATAACCTCTGAGCTCGTACGTCTCAGAGAAGGGTGTTAAGCTAAGAGAATAAATTCTCCGCCACCAACAGAAATGTATTTGAAAGAAATCAGCTTTATATCTCAAATTGTAACGTCAGACACACAATCCATACAAGTCTGTTCCGGGATCGAACAGAACCGAAGGCACTTCTCACGAAGCCCTTGCAATTCCGGGTAATTTTCTAATCACGTCAGGACTTCCCGTCACTAAGGGTGATAAAACCTCTAAATCGAAGATCAGTCGATGTAGAGTAACTCGACGGCAATCCTTCCGTTTTCAAAAATATCTGGTCTTCAACACTGGTCTTCAAATGCGATTCATAACGACGTATCACATATTCGGAATGGGTTATACGACCCCATGGTCCTTTCCCGGCTAACCCGAATAGTGAGCGATTATTCAAAAATAAGTGTGGCATTCAAATTCATCCAATTCACAACAAATACCTATTTAAGGTAATTATCGATAGTCGGTTATTTAACTATCAATAAAGATGCGCGACATCATCAGATTCCAAATAATTTTCCCAAATTATTTATTCTTCAAAAATATCTTACTAGATATATAATTTCCACACTTCAAAAATAAATCAACGTTTATTTTTAAAACGAATTCCCATTTCTTTATAAATTCCATATTGAATTTATATTTCAAAATATCTTCTGATATACGATTTTCAAATCGATTTTCAATATTCAATTTCAATTTATCTTTTACAAAGATAAATTCTCAAAACGTTTCATTTCATTTGGAAAAGCATTTCCATACTTATTTAAAAATAAGTGTTTCACAAATCTATTCATTTTCAACACTTGAAAATATTCGATATACTTAAATCAAATTAAGTATATATTCATCCTTTAAGGAAATCTATTTTCTATAACAACATCAATTTGAGTCAAAACGAATGTTACGTAAAACATCGTTACGACGACTCAAAATCACTAGTATAGGGATTCAGATTTTAAGATAGATATATATAAATCCCAATACTACATAAAACATTTTCTTTCGAAAATCATTTACTATAACAACAGTGTTATAGTCCATCATTTCCTTAAATCTCTCGAAAACGTCTATTTCAACAAGAACTGTTGAAATCTATGCTTTCGATTCATAATACATTTTAAAACATCTTTAAAATGTTTAACTTCATTTTTAAAATATTACTTCTTCAAAAATGAATCCATTTTATTCAACAATATATTCACTGTCCAAAATCGTGAATATAATTCACTTAACCCAATTTCAATCATTTCTACACATTTTATTTCAATGAAATTTCGCTATCCAAAAACGCGAATATATCTTCTTTGATAATCTTCGATATTTAATTTCTCAAATTCAACTGATTTTGAATTTATAAACACGTTTATAAATTCTATTTCTATTTATAAAAACTTCAATTTATAAATCTTCTTTATTTACCAATTCAATTCACAATTCAATTTTTTATACCACAATCCATATTATAAGTTAAATACTTATAATTCATTTATTTTCAAAAATCGTTCTTTTAAAACTTTACAACTGTAAAGTTTATCCCTTTATAAATCATTTTAACATCATTTCCATTTTAAATTCACATTCCCTTATTTCAATTGGATTCATTTTCCAAATATTCACTTTTAAATCTAAAATCGAATTTCAAATTTATTTCTAATTCTACTTCAATTCCAAATCAATTACAAATTGATTTCTAAATTTATTTTCACTGCTAAAATAAATTCCTTATTCTTTTCAAATTATTCAATATCCTGTTTTTAGATGGATTCTTCAAATTGAAATCATTTTACATTGATTTCCCAAATCATTTCAATTTACCAATTAAATTTCTAATTTGATTTCCAACTTATCTCCTTTTAAATAAATTTCTTTTTTTAAGGAAATAAATTTCAATCGTTTTTTTCAATCTATTTAAAAATCCAAAGTCTTAAATTAAATTCTTCAAATCATAATCACTATTTTACGAAATCCATTTATTTAACATTTTCACTTGATTCTGGAATTAATTCGATAAGATTATAAAAATTAACTTTTTATACTTTAAAATTCCTTTCTTCGAAATTTATTCAATTTCTAAAATTGATTCACTTAGAAATTTCTACTTGAATTTCAAAAATTTCAACTTCGTTTATCTTTGGAATCCAATGATATCAAACATCCATTCAGCTAAATTTTAGCTTTCAAATAATTTCCAGACATCAATTCAATAACATCAATAATCATTCACAGATTATCACAACACAGAAGAAATAAATTCAATCAATGTGAGGGGTCCAGTTGGATCCCTCCAACCTGTTTTCCTGCATCCAAAGACGTTAGCACAATACCAATTCCGCTCCAGTACGGAATTATCGCGGTATATGGGTTTTATAAAAATCCGCTTACTAACGGCGCAATAGGGTCTCATCCGCTATACGAGGCGGGAAAATCAATCAATCCAATATATACATATGCCAATATGTATATATTGCTATATATAGATATATATCCTATCATATCTAATAGCACATTCAAACAAATCAATCAATAACTGCATTTCAAAATTAAATCTGAGTGAGAAGATCTCACCTTAGCTTTTTATTTTGCCATCCATTTCCATTTTCGGCTTGATTTCTTTACAGGTTTTGACCTAGTAAAATATTTATACACAATTTATTATTATTCGAATCAAATCTTCGTTATGATAGTTGTAACTAACAAATTTCTTCTTTTAACAAATTTATTTAACTAACAATTTTATTTTAAATAAATATCTTTAAATAAATTTGTTTAACTAAAATTTTAATTTTTCCAAACTAATTCCCTTATTTAAAATAACCAATTTCTTTTAATTGTAAACAAATAAATTTTATTTTTCTTCTATACACTTCACTTATTAATTCTCTGCATCTATTTGAACTAATTACCTTTCACAAAGTATTTTTAGAGACTAAAATAAATTTTAAATAAGTTAACTAAACAAACTAATTACTAATTTAAATTATAAATTGTATTCTGTCTCTATCTTAAATTTTTTTTCTTTACTGTTCTTTTTATTTACTTGTATATATATATATCAATTTAGAAATCAAATAAAATAATTTACCTCACTGTTCATCGTAGACATGCCGTGACCTCGTCGTCGCCGCCAGTCCCGATTCCGATCCCCCACGACTCGAGCCATCCTGGCCATCCACGCGAACTAGCTCGCGTACGCCTACCCTTAGCACATGCCGCCTCGTCGCCTTCATCCCCGATTAGTCGCGAGCCTCCATCCCTGATGCTCGACCACTGAAGTTCGCCAGTGCCCCAAATCTCATCGCGAACGCCAACAGCCCTAACTATCGGCGAGTGTGGTTCGCGATGCGCCGCGATGAGCGCCTCCATACAGGCTCGCGAGCACCACGAACTTCGCGAAACTCTTCGATGCCGCTGCCTAAAGCCCTAGCTCGAATTCCCACGGCCAGACCCCACTTCGAACGCGCCTTGCTCCTCCTTCCTACGAGACCGAGTCGCCTTCCACGATACGCCTGTCGCCTTGACTTCGAAACATCCCCTTCAGATTGTCACGCGACCCACTTCAATTTCCTTTTCGAACGAATGATTTAGAGGAGGGAAGGGCTCGATTTGCTTTTAAATTTGAACGAAAGGGAAGGAAGTGATTTCGTTTTTATTTCGTTTGAGTTTAAATGATAAGCTCAGCATAAAAGAAATTTTCTCGAGTTGATTTCTGAGTGGGAGAGGAATGTTTAAAATCAGAGGAGGCATGGTGTACACGATTAAATTTCGTGATTCTCGGCTTGAATTTAGGCGTGATTAGAGGAAAAATGTTGACCAACTTTTAAAATTTTAAATCTACTTTAGATCGAATCTCGATAAAAATCCAAGGCGTTTACTCAACGTGTGCTCACGTATTCATACCGAAAAATACGAAATTTGGAACCCGGCAATAATTCAATATTCCGGACCCAATGAAACTGGTTTCGTCGAAATCCGAGACTGTGTGAAAATTGACTATTTGTAAATATCGATTCGAACGATTTAATTTCAAAACTGAACAATTCAATTTCAAATTCAATTCTGAAAGTTCTATTATTTTCAGTATCATCAATATAAATATTAAAAGCTTTTCGAAATATTTTTCTTCAACTTTAAATTGAAGATTCGAATTTTTATTCACTTTCAATAGATTAAATTTTATAATTTAATCGTCAAATTCAAAATTATATCGAGGATTCAAATTAAATCATCGTTCAAATATTTAAAATTAATTAAATATTCTCAATTTAATTCGTTCGAAATTCTGGGTCGTTACACATCATTTTAAAACTGTTCATGTAATTACTTCCTTTTTACCCTGGTAGCTTAAATACACGAAAATCCCAAACTTAAGCAAAACAAAACCCGAGCCATCCTACCAGAAATCCCGAGCAAAAACATGAAATTCCCGAGCTACTCATGAACCAACTTCCTCGAGTCTCTCACGAACACTATACGAGATCGTCCCCAAGAAATCAGCTTCTTCCCCAAACTCAAAACAACACCCAGACACTATTTTCTCGTGTGCACGTGCACACGCAACTGCCGCCGTTCCGATCGCCTCCGACGATGCCTACAAGTCACCAACGATCCTTGCCAACGTCTCGACTACCCAGAATCCCACGCCATCGCCAAAATCAAAATCGAGCCAATCAACCCAAACCCAGAAACAGTTCATCACCCATAACCACCTCGTTCCCCCGCCGTTGACCACCAGTAATCTCATCACCATGCCTGAAGATGCGCCAGTCCTTCCTCTTCCATTCCCCCCTACACTGGTCCCACTCGACGCTGCCTCGACGTCGCATTAGCCACCCAAACATCGACGACCTGAACCAGCCCTAAACCCTACTATGGCTTCGCCTCGTCGCCACGATGGCCTACAAATCACGCCACCATTTTTCCTAGGATACCCTATCAACCATCTACCTTCGATTGAAGCTCCGATCCCCAAACATGAATATATCGTCGGAAATCAACGAAATATCAAATTACAATCAACTCGCAAAATCTCCTCAATTTCAACCTTAAAAATCTTGAAATTAGCATTAAAAATCAAAGTTTCCAAAATCAAATCTGATGATATAAGTGAAACCTGAGATTTAAACAATTTATTTCAGACTTACTTTGATTTTCACTGTAATTTCCTTTCCCACTAAAACTACTTGCTAACTTCACTTAAAGACATTTTTAAAAATAGAGTTTAGTTATTTCTAACATATTATCTTTAAAACATCATAGCCTATAATTGTTTATATGAAAAGGAATTAAACTTTGATAAAGTTTTCTGGTCTTGTTGAAATAAACAGAGATATTCATATATACCCACAGGCATGCATATAATAGTTCAACCCATATGCCAAGACAATATTCTTCTAATCCATGCGAATTATTTTTAAGTTATCACTATATCAATGGTAGCATACTCCATCTATACAGATAATTAAACTTGGGAAGGCTAAAATTACTCACTGTTTATACAACAGAGACTATATAGCATGCACACTCAATAAATTCATACTTACATCCATGCAAACAATTTTCATATTATAACTTTAATGATTATCTCATATATCAGATTATCAAACACTTTAAGGTTTTAAATCAAAGTTTACTCACCTCTTTTGTTTTGAACAGAGCAGCCTGTTTCTTTGATTTAAAACTGGAAACTTAGTTGATCTTTTACTTTGAAAACTGGAGACTGCTTGCTGTTATAATTTGAGTTGAATCTACTTTGTTTTGACAAGAATCTGGACTGAAGCTTGAAAATGCTTTGAAATCTGAAGCTTTGATGATTCAAATAGTTGATTGTTTATGAATTTCTGGTTATAGTTGTATACAGGCTTTGAGTTTCTTGTGATTTGTAAAAATGTTTTTCTTTACAGGGTTTTGGCTTCTGATTTGTAATGTTTACAGGGTTTCGATTTTTAAGAAGATGAGAGGAGGTTTGAGAAATATGTATAGCCTATTTTTATTTATTTATCTTAAGTATCATGTATATATTTTAATTAAAGAGATTCATTGCCACTTGTCTTTTGCATGTTATATAAAAGCTACAAATGTCAAAACCAAAATTTTATATATTTTCTTATGTACTTTTTATTAATTTATGTTTTATTGTTTTATATTTTTATATATACAAACTATATTTAGTTCATGTGTAATTTAAAAAGAAAGTATAATAGCCTTTTTATTGAATCCTATTTAACTATCATATTTTTAATTAATAAATATTTATCTCTAGAGTTTTTAAAAATTTAAATTTTAACTTGAAATAGCTTTTGAAAATTATTATATTAAATTCAACCCAGAACTTCCTATTCACAATGTATATAGAGAATATTTTAATATTATAAAGAAGGTTATCAAATTATTATTGTTGAATTATTATATTAATATGTTTACTGTGATTATATATTAACAATGGATTTATATATGTATATACTTAAGATTTTCATCATTATAGAGTTTGCATATATCTATTTATATATATGTTAATTTACTGTAAAATTTATTATTCCTAGATATTTATATTTCAATATTTATTATAGATTCAAATTTATTATATTTTCAAATACCAGAATTTAATCTGTTCAACTGAATAAACCATTAATTATCCAATTATCAGATGCCCAAAAATCCGGGTTATCACATATAATATTCTATTACATATTTCTATTTAACATTTCAACTTTTAATATTTTGGTAAGTTATATATATATATGTGTGTGTGTGTGTCTTTTAGAATGTAATTGAATGTTACACAAGTTTATCTTATCTATTTTGGTTAACAAATGTTCAATAGTTACATTTTCTAATTTTTCCATATCCACAAGTTACAAATTTTCATTTTGTTATATATTTCTTTAATCACTTAGCCTCAAATTCTTATTTTTCTCATTTCAGTAGTTTCTAATTATTAATATAGTCAAGATTTCATTTCATTATAATAATTGAAAGCTATTAATTATCCGAAAGTTTTAATAACTAAATTCCGAGTCACATTTCAAATCATTTAAAATAATATATATATACTCATAACTTATATATCCAATCATATTTAGAAATTAAAATTTAAGATTCATTATAAAAACAAATGTGTAGTAAAACTACTACAGCGGCCTTCCTACTTTGAAACTCGAAAATGAACGTCGATGATGCGTGCACTCATCATCGAAATTATTTCCCAGCGATAGAGAGGGGAGTACAGACTTATTTCCCTTAAAAATCCTTTTAAAAACATTCTCTCAAATTACATTAAAACATTTTTATTTGAAAATACTTCCAAATATTACTAATATTATATTTCAAAAATCCTTTGAAAACAGATTAAAAACCCGGAGCTTAAGTACTAAATCTCCAATTTATATTCATTTTATTAGTAAATCCTATTTTACAATCAATATTTATAAAATTTCACTTCCTAACAAACAAACATATCACATACAATAATATATTTTTATAAAGATCATTCTTTTATATACAAAATATAATACTAGGCAAAATTATTGCATTTACCAATATTTCAAAACCAATATTGTGTCGATCTGCCTTATTGAGTGTTTAGAAATCCCTATCGATGCCATAGCGTCCTATGTACCAATCGGAATTTATAAATACTAAACAGAACAAATTAACACAATTCAAAACCTTTTATAACACTAACAAATACGCTTTCTCATATATATATACTCAACGACTCATCCTAGGGTATTACTAGCCTATTTCTAATGAGTCAAACCCTACAAAGCTAAGGTTATCGCTAAACCAAAGCTCTGATACCAACTGTAACGATCCACCTTTTTGGATGGTTCAAATTCGACAATAAACCATTCATGTCAAACTCAAACCATTAAAAAGTGAGGATTGTTACGGAGTAAATAAGAAAAAGAAGAGAAAGAAATAAAACAACTACAGAATCTCACCACGGAATGACAAAATATAATAATCAAATAACAGTTCTTGAAGCTGTTTTGCAAATAACATTTGATTACACTTTTACAATACAGAATCAGAGTTACATACAACAGGAATAAATAAATGCAGTGGAACAACATGATGTAGTGGAATAAATATACTAAATAATAACAGTATTAAATATTCGTCTTCGTCCTCCAGAAAAGCAGTCTTCGATAAACTGAAAAGCTCAGACTGACCCGAGCGAATTGAAAAGACAAAACACTCGAGTCAAAACTAAAAGATCTTATGTAAGTTAAATCGACAAAAAATAAATATGAGTGTAACGGCGTTGGAGATGTTTACGGGGTTCGACATCTCCTGTCCAGTGTCTAACGTGAGTGCAATAACTTAAGAGATGTTCGAGATTTCCATCTCCTAAGGATCCGTTAAACTATATACATACATAGTACAATACACTATTATAATAGTGTCTACAGTAAAGTAAAGTATTAAAATAGCGTTAAGGCGTTACCCGTATCCCCCTTAACACATTTTTACATATTTCCGTAGTCTATACAGTACCGTAATTCCTCCATAAACTAGAGGGCTATCAGAGTGCGCTCCATAGGTACGGTACAAACCAAACTCGTTGAAGGCGCGATAAGGCATGTGACACGGGACGCGAGGCAATGCCAGGGTAGGAATCTACCATTTGCACTCCCGGACCGGTGGTAATGCATAATAGATACTACCGCCTACCTTGGAACACACTCTTATAATCAAAATCGAGGGGTGTCCATCAATCAATCACAAAGTCATAATATGGTATCGAAGAAGTGTGCCCGATAGGAGGAGTGACCTCACTTGGCCCGGTATAGCTCCTATTTTAGCCACATCAAGCTGACTCACGGGAGTCAGGGCTACGTACATACCTCAAATAGAATCATTCGCCAAACCATCCTACTTCATTCTGGAATCTCCACCACGTACACAGTTGTTAAAGTGGTTTTTTGTATTGGCAGAGAGTATGACAATGTCTGATCCCGGTCTCTTTAACAACCAAATGCTTATTTCACACCGGATGGTTCTTTTACATTTCCAAAACTGATTCATAACTGATGTCAAAATATCATATTCAATTCAAACCATATCACTTTCAAAATATTATTCACTTTCGAAAATATATCACATTTGAAATCATATCACTTCTGAAATCATATTAATTTTCGAAATCATACTTCCAAAATAGGTTAAACCCTTAATTTAAAATCATCATATTCCTCAAGTATGTCATTTAAATCCCAACTTAGGTTATAACATCGTTTAACCGTATTCACTTTTAAATACTTCCACTTTTCACAGTTTGAAATTTAGAAAATAGTTTAGATAGTTATAAATATTCTAAATAGATTTAAGATAGTTTAAATAGATTTAAAATAGAATAAATAGATTTAAAATAGATTAAATAGGTTTAAAATAGATTAAATAGATTTAAAATAGATTAAATAGATTTAAAATAGATTTAATTGATAAAAATGGGTTAATTAGTTTAAAATAGGTTAGAATAGGTTAAATTAGATTAAATAGATAAAAATAGATAAAATAAATTAAAATAGTTAAAATTGATTAAAAATAGTTTAAAATAGTTTAAAATAGATTAAATTAGTTTAATAGGTTGAAAATCTTAAAACCAGGATTTTAAAATAATAAATCTTTAACCAGTTTATATTTAAAATAATTAATTTGAAATTAATATCAAAATTAAGCCATTTCTTTCATTTCAACGCATCTGGACCATGTCCAGCTTTCAAATCAACCAACTAAAATTGGTCTTTCAATTAAGATTCTCATTTAAACCATTTAATCAATGTCGATTTCAAATCCATGTTTGAATTATCAATTTAAACCGCTTCAAATTAAATAGATTTCAAAGTTATATTTAAACATTTTCAATAACTCAATTTCGATAAATTTCATTTATGCTTCAAAATTCAACTTTGAATTTTCCATTTTAATTCTTTAAACAATTCATTAAATCAATTTCAATTTCAACATTTAAAGCTTGGATTTCGAAAATAATTCAGTTTATACAAATCAAATTTTATTTCAAAATATCATTTAATTGGATTCAAATTTTATGAATTTAAAATCATTTTATTTAACCAATCCGGTGTCCGTATATAATTTTCTACCCTATGGTCAAGTGATACAGATATTTATCATTTCAATTCGCAAATATTTTAAATTTTACGGGTATATATTATTTCAACCCGCAATCCCGAACAAAATTCAAAATCCATAAAATCACTCGGGTTTATCATTTCAACCCATAACGATTTTTCCCTAATCTATAGATCGTTCGGGTATATATCATTTCATCCCATAGGGATTTTCTAACAATAAACTAAGGGAACTTGTAGTGTTATAACAATATAAATATAACATCCAGTCATCCAATATCAACAATCAAACATCCATCAAAATCACCATTTGATCAACCAATAAGTAACATAAATTAACTGATTATCATCAACAAGTATTCAATTGACAATTAAATTCAATATTAAATTAAATAGCGATTAAATTCAATAAAAGTCATATTTAACTGGAATGATTGTTTAAATGTACCAAACATCAACCAATCAATTTCTAATCACATCATAAATTCAATTTAACTAACATAAGATAATCTGGTAGTTGTGAGTCGGTCAAAACACTCACCTTTTGTAACAACCCGACATTTCGTACCCATTTAATTATCGCCTCTTGACAATCTAATCTGGTTGCTAATAGCTATCGGCATTTTGATCGAATTGAAATTCTCTTCTTATCCGGTTTGAATTCTTTTCAAATTGGATTGAGATTCAATTATAAAATTGAATTTAAAAAGGTTGTGGGCTTTACAAATCATCTTGATCCATTCTTTCTTGGTGCGGTATTCATCAAAGACAACCCAAATCCCCCTTCCTCCATTCGTTAACCCGTTTCTTTATCTATCTCTGGAGATTAGAAATGGCGACGATTTCCTCTTGCAATCTGAATTAGGGCTTTCGATTTCTTTTGTGCTTGCTGTTTGGAGCCTTGTGCTTCTCGATAGCCTTGAGATACTATCGTCTTGCTTGTTCGTGGAGGCTTACCAAATTTTAGGGTCTTTCTGATTTGGGGCTTCGTTCCCTTAGTGCTCGGCTTCTTCTATATTCGGCGACAAGGTGAGTGACCCTCACATCTAATTCAGTACTATGTTTCGTGTTTGATTTTGCTAAGACTGCTGCTTGATTTTGTTTCGTTTGAATTTACTATCATCGGTTGATTCTCTTATGCTTTGTGATTTTGTTCTTGTTGTCTTCGACACTGAGTTGACTGTGAAGATGATTCTTTTCGACTTCAACCACTTGGACTCTAATTTGAACTGTTTTTGAATTTCCTTTTATTTCTGGAGTGAAGTCTCGATATTACTTTGGTCATTGTAGCTTTGGTATAGTCTGCACTATTTATCCCCAATCTCTTGTATTCGTGATGCTGTGCATATATGCTTTTGTAACCTCGTGTACGATATCACCTCTGTTGTCTGCACCTTTTTAAGTTTACATCTGTTGGGTTCACTTCCAATCTGTCTCAGGGCTGGAGTGCATAATTGCATATTGATGTTGCTCCATTTATGTTGTACCTGTTATGTGTTGTATTGTTGCCTTGGTCAACATTGTAGTTTCACTGCAACTATATGTGTATGCTTGCCTTTGAATTTTGCTTAGGGTTCTGTAGCTTGTATACTCCATTAGTTGTACCACCGCCATTTTGCACTGTTAGGCTTATATTGCCTTTGTTTGTGCTCGAGTCTGATACATTGCATTGATGCACTGTACTCATTTGCATTTGGTCACTGTAATCACAATTCATTGCATTGCATTAATTCCTTAAATCTGATACATTACATCACAATTCATTGCAATGTAAGTCTGATACATTACATTGCATTAATTCCTTAAATCACAATTCCTTTACTTTTAAATTAATTCAACCTTTATTTTTAATTTTAACAAATTAAATCTTTAAACCTTTTAATTCTGAATTCAAATTTCAAAATTCCATTTTAAAATTATCTTTACTTAACTTATTACAAAGTTCAAATAAGAATTCAAAAACAATTTAATCTTCAGATTCTAATTTATTATCCATTTTCAATTTCCAGATCTCAAACCCATTTTGAGATCACTCATAACTCCCATTTAAATTAACCATTTAACTATCCAAGTTAAATTTAAATTTCATCTTGAAATTTCCAATTCAAGTTATTTATTCAAGCTTATTTAACTTCCTTCAAGTTAAATTTACTTAATCCGGTCAACTTTTCACAATTTGAATTCCTATTCAAATTTTAAACTTCAGATTAACTTTCCCCTTTTAAGTTTAAAAACTTACTTTACTTTGGGTTTTACATCACATTCCAATTTAAAACTCAATACTAAGTGTTTATTTCAAATCATCATTGGTATTATGTATATCCCTCATATATACAATTTCTTTACACACCAAGTTATACTTTAAATTTTTAAACCACCTTTGGTTTTAATTCAAAACAACTTCTTTAAAACAATTTCAAGTTTTCTGGATTTAGATTTAAAATTTCACGATTTTAAATTATCTTCAATTCCAATTTATAAGTTATACTCACTTAAATGTTTACTTCCCTAAACATTTCATTATCAACCATTTATGATAATAACCAAGATTATCATATCTGGAAACCAATTCATTATTATCTTTATTCTGATAACACTTCTACAAATTCAAGATTTTAATTTCAGTTTGAATTCATTTCAAACTTAACTTCATCAAATTTTAATTTGGTTGTATTACCACTTAATTCTTATTATTTTATTTAATCTAATTAATATAACAACCAATTACCTTAATATATTCAATAATTAGAAAATTTATTTCTTTATATATCAAAAGATAAACTTATATTAAAATCATTCAATTTTAAAATTATTTTAAAATCTTTATATAAGAAAATAACAAGTACGCTCTTATATATATATACACTCAACTCGTTCTAGGGTACCATTGACCCTATCCTTAACGAGTACACCCACCAGAGCCAAGGTTCTCACTTAACCTTCAGCTCTGATACCAAATGTAACGACCCGGAATTTTCGACTCCGAAAAATCCTGAATTGTTAAGATAGTTAGAGAAAAGAAGAAAGAGATAGAAGAAGAAGAAGAACAAACAGAAACACCAAACAGATTCTCACATTCGCAGCGAATAAAATATAATATCAAATAATAATATTTATACAAAGAAAAGCTGTAATTGTTACCTTACATTTAATACATCAGAGTTACAATCATTTATACATGAACTGGACAGTTATACAACTTGTTCCTGACTACAATCTATACAGACTACACAGCCTCATATATATAGCGGAATACTCCATACGTTCCTGCCATCCAACTCGCCACTTGAGCTCCAGAACGTCCTAACCTGAAATCTGTAATACTCGGTCTGACCCGAGCATTACATCAAAGTAACACCCAGGTCAGGCTGGAAACCAGCGTGAGAAAACCCATATAATTTAAAATTCTAAGGTTGTAAAACTTCTTTGAAAACCCGGGTAACTCATGCTTCACTACGAGTTCATTACTTGTTATGCTCAATACTTACTTCACATATCGATTTAAAAAGAATCGAAGTGGTTTCGGGTATTAACTAATACCCGACTCCTGCCTCTTCGAATCCGATGTCATCTTAATCCAAATTATTCAAATGAAAAACAATTCAAACTTTAAATACAGGGTGACACTATTTTAACCCAACATATTATATCACATAGCATTCCATATCACATACCAGAGATATCAACTAATCTAAGGCATATAATATTATTCAAAGATTAACCAACCATACCATCTCTAATTAATTTAATTAACCACAATTGGATTAAATTAATTACTTCAATTACTTTCAAATCCTGCATACTTAACATTAATTAATTACAATCCAATTAATTTATCATCCCTTAATTATCCATCTTAATTAATCATTCCTGATTAATTATTCTTTAATTACATTAAGTAATTAACCCTTTATTACTTCATAGATTAATTAGCCTTAACTATTGCTATTAACTTTTAATTAATTTCCTTAGTTAATTAATCACATTAATTAATGATTCTCTAATTTCTTAATTAAAATAATTACTTAAGAAATTAATTACTTAACCGTGCTTAATCATTAATTAACTACAAACCATTAAATTAATTAATCATTCCTTAATTACCTTACAAATCAATTAATTTGGCTTCAGATAAAATCATGCAACCTTATTTCATATACTTAAAAATTTTAAAGGTGATGTTACTCACTGTTATTTATAAACTTTCAAATATTTAAAAACAACAGAGCATATATATAGGCATTCAATACTAACACATACACATGCATCCATTTCAATCCAGATTTTCAGACAAGCAACATGATTTTCATTCATATATCAAAATGAAATCCAGATTTTTAAGCTGTTTTTAAAAATATAGTTTACTCACAGAATATTGATAAAATTTTGATTTAAAGATGAGATTTACTCACATCTGTATGAACAGAGAAGCCTTTTGAACTGAAAGCTGCTCCTGCACTTGAAACTGGAAGAATTTAAATCAGGTTGAATCCTTGAAGCTGCAGATCCGATCCTTGTTTGGTTTGAGAATTTGTTGAGCTTCTATGTTTTTGTTTCAGATTTGAACTTGTGAAGAGATACCCTTTGATTTGATTTTGTTTACTGGATTTTTGTTACAGATTTCCTTCTCAGGTTTGAATTTTGTTTTCAGTTCTCTTTTTTTTTAATCTTCAGGTTAGAAATGTATCCAAGAAAATTGAAGAGCAAAAGTATAGATGTGTATATAAATTTAAATTTCCTTTAATTGATAATTTTAAAATAATGACACTTGTATTACATGTAGAAATTTAGTACACACTTGTTTAATGCATGGCATAAATCCTTTACACTTGTTAATCTCATGAGAATTTGTTAAATTGTATATATTTAACTTACATTTGTAATTTCCATGTATTAATATATTTTAATATATATTTATCATACTCTCAATTTGTTCTTATTTTTAAATATGTATCCACACTTTTACAAATTTACAAATATCCTACCACCTATGGCATATATATACATATATATATATATATATATTTACACACTTATATATTTGTATAAGTATACATTTAAAATTTTCAACATTATAAATTTTGCATATATCTTTATATATATAGATATATTACTCATTTATCCAAATATTTATTTGTTTAACATACAAATCGGTGTTTTTATAAATTTATTCCTGTTAATTTACCAATTAACAGATGTCCAAAAATCCGGGTTATCACATTCCTTCCCCTTAGAATCTTTTCGTCCTCGAAAAGGAATGAAGCCAAAATTTACTATTTACTTATTATTAGATAAATTATTCTTTGATCATTTTTGAAACACTTTTAAAATCCTCATAATATTATAAAATAATTTTTTTACAAAAATACTTTTTATAACTCGATGTTTCAACAAGTCCATCATTGTTCCCACAGAAATTCGGTCATACGTTGATCAGACGTAGGACTGAAAATCTATAAGTACTTAGCAGACCCGTTTTCAACACCCAGTGAAAATATTTGGAAAATAATTTATTGAAAATATAGAAAACATTTTTGAAATCGAGGAAATATCTTTGGTGAGAATGCTCTGGAAATCATCACCCCCATCCATGGTCGCAGTTAACCCGATGGTTACGTTGCCGTCCCGGCAAAATCCACAGATAACTGTAGGTCTCTGCGCTCCTCGATTACGCCATGGAACCCGCTACAGATCGCAGTTACATCCAGGGTTACGTTGCCATCGCAGCAAAAGTCCATGTAACTGTAGGCATCAGCGCCACCGAATTTCGCTGCCAAATAATGAAACTTCTCCCACATAGGTCGCAGTCTACCGATATAAAATCAAACGCAGACTGTTGGATCTCAGCGGCACAAACGACTTTCGCTATGTTACCATAGTGTCACAGTCTACCGATATAAAATCAAACGTAGATAGTTGGCTCTCAGCGGCACACATGACTTTCGCTATGGTCTGCAGTAGATCGCAGTGACATCGAGTTAAACTGTCGTCACAGCATAACCCAAATGCCTCTGTGGGCACCAGCCCCTCGACTTTCGCTACAGAAATAATCCTCAGGAACTAGTTTGTCCGGACTCCTCACAGGATCAACTTTAGAATCCCCCCTTGGGGTTCAAGGCAGTACCACCCTGTGGTACTCCTAAGAAGTTCATTTCAAGGGAGCGCCTTTTTCCCCAGAGCTATACTCAAAACATTTTATACTATACATTTATAGTATCTTCAAATCATACCCTTTATGATTTATCAAAATCTCCTTTACACAAAATCGATTACCAAAATCGATAATTCTCAAACCAGGCTTTCCAAATTCCCAAAAACTGATTTTTCTCAAAAATCAAAAGCCTTTTCCAAATTCCTAGGTTCCCAAAAACCTTTTCCAAAATCATTTTCATAAGATCCTTTATATATATATAGATATATAACTTTGAAAATCTTTGGATCATTTCAAACTTGTATAAAACCTCTTTTTATACTTCAAATACTTCCAAAACCCTTTTTATTCTGGCTAGATTAAATAAGGGAAGTTTATCATATTACAAAATATAACTTTACTTATTGCCAAATCAAATATCCAAGTTTGATTTCTTTATAAAGTCGTTTATCATTTACTTACTTCCATAAAGTAAATTTTAACCAAAGAAATATCCAATTCCATTATATTTCACAAATATACTTTCCATTTCAAAGACCATTTTACAATTCTTATCCACAAATTTCAATATCAATTTCATTCAAACTCGTACGATGTACACATATCATCCGTACGCAATATCAATCTCATCGTTCACTCGATCACACAATTTAACTTCCGAACTAGTATCGTCCACCCGAATTCCTAGTGCGGACTCAAATCTGGTTTCTTGATCAGAAACCGTCATTCTCCTTGCATAGTCGTAGCTATGATAGAGAATATCCAGAACCAATCAACAATCCATATCCAGGTTCGCCGTTGAAAATCGAGCGAAAAATCCCAACTCGGATCGATAATACTATCTCGAAATTCTGTGTTCGAATCTGGATCAAATCACTATGCGAATAGAATAATATACGTACATCCTACGTATTTATCTTTATTGGTTATTAGCCAAATCAATTCTCTTTTCTATTCACATTTCCTTTAATTCCATTCACTTATTCTCAATTGCTTCCATTTCCAATTGAGTTATTACTTTAATTATAAACAGTTTTAACTCTGACCAATTTAAATTTAAAAATAGCTTGAAAAAGTTTAAAATAGATAAGTAGTTGAAAAATAGTTATTAGTTTGTAAAATAGCTGTAAAATAGTTAAGTAGGTATAAAATAGTTAGATAATTGCAAAATAGTTTTTAAAATAGTGATTAGATATAAGTAACTGAAAAATAGTAATTAGTTTATAAGACAGTTTCAAAATAGTTAAATAGTTTCGAAATAATTGTAAAATAAGTATAAGATAGTTTGGGGTTTAAGAAGAAAGATTGTATAGTAAATAGTTTGGAAAAATATATTTGTACTAAACAATTTATTTTGAAAATAAACCAGAGTCAAACTGTTCAATTCTCATCAATTCAATTTAAATTTCCATTTCCATTTAAATTGACTCAATACTTCAATTTCCATTGAATTTTATTCAATCTCAATTCAAGTTGAATTAATCTTAATTCCTTTCCAAATTTCAAATCAAATTCCATTTAATTTTAAACATATTCACTTTAATTACAATTTCAAATTATTCAAACTAATTTCAAATTGAATTTACTTAAATTTCAAATCATTTCAATTTCTATATGAATTAATGTGACGACCGCCCATGACCCCTGCACCGAATCTAGAGATAAAGCGCTGTAAAGTGTGCCAGGCGACCATGGACGATTGTCAAGGTAAGAATTTAAAACAACAGAATCTATCGTATTACTCACAGCGCATGGACAAAATACAATAGAACATAAGTATAGTGAAGCTTTACAGAACAAAGTGACATCATATAAAACTCCATAATAGTTGAATACAAGCATCCACATAGTCAATACATCAAGCCTCACTACATATCTCTCAGAGAATACAAAACAGCGGAATATCCAGTACATATAAGAAGATAATATGCAACCCTCTAGCTCGTCTTCGATATCAGCATCGTGAGAAGAGAACAGCACCTGTCACCTGCTACCTAGTCTGCCCGTCCCAAAATGGACGAACAGCCCAAGGCAATAAGAATTGAAACATAAAGCCTTGAGTCAGACAACAGTCTTAGTGAGCAGTAAATTAACTAACAACATACCAAAAGATCATAAAGGAAAAGGAATAGGAATACAACCCTCCCACTCCAATCTCATTCTACAGTGATAGCCCCCAGACACACACTAAGTAGAAACAAACATAGCAGAGCATACAATCTAAAGTAAAGCTACTATCACTCGAGTCAAGGGCGATGTTTTCCAAGTACCAAGGCCTAAATCAGATAAGCACCCAGAAAATACCGCTCTTGAGTCCGAATGACGATACAACCAAACATCCATGACTCTGGCTATCACTGTTATCATTGCTTCGATATCACCGTTAATTGAATGACCGGCACATTCTTTCAGCCGTCCGTCAAGGGCTAATGGAAACCCCGGTTCTAGACATAACTCCCGCACGTCGTCGCAGCCCGTGCCTAGGACTATCGAATCTGCCCAGAGTACTCGACCATCAACAGTTAGCCGTTGGGACTATCGAATCTGCCCAAACGTACTCTTGCTTAGAGCATGCTAGAACCTTCAACAACGATGCTATCCAAGCCTCCTAGTCATCCTCCTCGACGACTATTCTCATATCCATTCATTATCTTCAACTCGAATCATATCACCGAGTTATCAACATGCTTGGAATGATCCCGTCTGGATTAGACCAAGTCTTCATCACATGATTGCCTCGCTTCGTTACATCCTCACAAAGCCTCATCTCATCATTACATCATCAAATCTATGCATAAGAGCTTCATCATCCCGCTACATATGCCACGAGCAGCTTTTCCATTTCAAGAGCCTTTCCCTTAGCTTTTGAATCATCTTCGATCTAAATCTAATCATCAATCATCTAGTTCATAACAAGCAATCAAATCAAACATCAATCCAAGCAATTAAGCATTCAAATATGATCTAAGTAGACAATTATAACAATAATGGCATTTTCGTAATTAAAGAGTTGAAAGTCCAATAAGCATGAAAACATGGATTATATCTCTACAAACTTGATGAATGAACTTGCATAGGTTAACATATGATAAAATGGGTGCAACATCATCATGAACAATGGATCTATATGGATCTACACATAGGATGAAGAAAATGCATGGAAATCACTAATTTAACACCAAAACGAGCCAACAATCCGATATACTCCTTTGGATCCGTGTGAGAGATAATCACCACTCACCAAATCACCTAAACAAACCCAAATCAACACACTTCAGATCTGGACAGCAAAGGATCAAGCTTGATCTATCACAAATCCGCTTCAAATGAAGAAATCTCTCTTGAAAAGATGAAGATCTTCAATCTAAGCTCTTGAATCTTCAATCTAGATCTTCGATTTGGATGGATGGAAGCACAAGATTAGAGTGGAGAAAAGAAGTGAAGAAGTGTAGAAGTCGAGCTCTCAAAATGGCAGCACTTCGTCGCTTCAAAAATCCGGATCCCAAAAAGTGAGAACAACCCCTCCTATTTATAGCTGAAATCTGTCCTTAAGTCGAAATCTGGCTATCTCCCTAAGTCGCTTCCGACCTAAGCGACCTAAGCCTCTCCGACCTAAGCCTCTCCGACCTAACAGATGTACGACTTAACTTCTTTGCGACCTAACACTTAGGAAACCCAGCGACCTAACAACCTAACGACCTAACTACCTAAGACTCAGTTGGGTTGCGACCTAACACAAGTCGACCTAAAACAACACGCGACCTAACACTTGAACTATCCTAGCGACCTAACAACTTAGCAACCTACGCGACCTAACACAACATACGACCTAACAGTGTTACGACCTAACACATAGCCTAACTCCTAAGGTCGCCAACTTGTTAACTCCTTAGGTCGCCAACACGGAACCACTAGGTCGCTAACTCAGAACCACTAGGTCGCTAACTCAGAACCACTAGGTCGCTAACTCGGCAACCACTAGGTCGCTAACTCGGAACCACTAGGTCGCTAACTCGGCAACCACTAGGTCGCTAACTCGGCAACTACTAGGTCGCTAACTCGGCAACTACTAGGTCGCTAACTTTCCCAGCCGACCTAACACTTAACAAAACTTAGGTCGCTCACAACATTTTCTTAAGTCGCAGACCTTCTCTAAGTTGCCAACAACCCTTAGGTCGCGTACGACCTAGGACTTAGACAAATCTGCCTAAAAATCTGAAATGACATGAAAGTGCTAAAATTCCAGATTTTGACGAACATGTCGATCCGTAAAAATACGGGTCGTTACATTCTCTCCCCCTTAGAAATTTCGCCCCCGAAATTCCAAGCAATCAAAACTATTCTGTACGCCTACCATCCATAACAATCAACAAACCATGCATCCAATTCTAACTTAGCGTACAGAATTCTAAAACTTAGAACAAGTTACAATATCGCGAGATGAGACGACACCTTAGGGCCATACCTTGAAGAGTTCAGGATGAGCTGCCTTCATCCTCTCTTCCACTTCCCACGTACAGTCGTTATCATCATCACTCCATTGTATCTTGAGCAACTTAACTACCTTCCTCCTAAGCTGTTTCGTGTCGGTTTCAACAACACGAAGCGGCTTACGAGGTCTTCTATCAACTGGATCAACTTCTAAGTCTTCACAGCTATCAGCAGAAACTACGGTATTCGAGTCGTGCACATACTTCCGTAGATATGATACATGAAAAACATTGTGCACACTCGACATCTTCTCTGGTAACTCCAATCTGTAGGCGAGCTTTCCAATTCGCTCGATGATCGGGAATGGTCCAACAAATCTCGGAGTCAATTTTCCTTTCTTCCCGAATCGGATAACATTCTTCAGTGGAGAAATTTTCGCAAAAACCATTTCACCTACGTCGAACTCCAAATCCTTACGACGTTTATCAGCATAACTCTTCTGACGATCTTGGGCTGCCTTCATTCGTTGCCGAATGATCTCTATACAATCTGAAGTTTGACGAATCATCTCTGGCCCAAGCATCAGCTTTTCTCCAGTTTCCAACCAACATGTCGGAGAGTTACACGGTCTTCCATACAACGCTTCATACGGTGCCATACCAATGCTTGACTGGTAACTGTTGTTGTACGCAAACTCCACCAAATGAAGGTGATCTTCCCATGATCCTTCGAAATCCAAAACACAAGCTCTGAGGAGATCTTCCAAAACTCGGTTAACTCTCTCGGTCTGACCATCTGTTTGGGGATGATAAGCTGTACTCAAGCACAACTCGGTTCCCAAGACTTCCTGGAAGCTCTTCCAAAATCCACTAGTGAACAATGGGTCTCGATCGCTCACTATACTCTTCGGAATACCATGGAATCGAACTATCCACTTAACATACAACTCAGCCAACTTTGATGCAGTCCTAGTCGATCGAACAGGAATGAATCGTGCACTCTTAGTCAGACGATCCACAATGACCCAGATCCCTTCATTTCCCGTTCTGGTTCTAGGCAATCCATCGATAAAGTCCATCGACACTTGTTCCCACTTCCATGTAGGAACTTCTAATGGCTGAAGCAATCCACTTGGCTTCTTCTGTTCGGCTTTAACCAACTGACAGTTCATACACTTGGAAATGAAATCTCCAACATCCTTCTTCATGCCTTCCCAGTAGTAGGTTCTCTTCATATCCCGATACATCTTATTTCCACCTGGATGAATTGTCAACCTCGAGTGATGACTTTCCTTCAGAACTTCACTCCTCAACTCATCTATATCGGGAACAACTAGTCGTCCTTGCTTCCGAAGCCAACCCTCTCGATCGACCTCGAATCCTTTATCCTTTTCTGGATCCAATCCAGATTCCAACTCACGGATAATCTTGACAAGCTTATCATCTCGCTTTTGGCTCTCACCAATCCTTTCCACAAGAGTGGGTCTTATTGATAAGTTTGCCAGCATCTCAGGTTCCAATTCGCATCTAGGCCTGAAGTCAAATCCAGCTAAATACTCGAGACTCTTCCATTCAGAAAACATGGCTCCCAATCCTGCATGTCTTCGACTTAACGCATCTGCCACTGCGTTACCTTTTCCCGGAGTATAAGCTATACCAAAATCATATGATGCCAAAAACTCTAGCCAACGTTGCTGCCGAAGATTCAAATCCTTTTGGGAGAAAAGATACTTCAACGACTTGTGATCCGTAAACAACTCGAATCTAACTCCCAACAAATAATGCCTCCACATCTTCAGAGCAAATACAATCGCCGCTAACTCCAAATCATGAGTCGGGTAATTCCTTTCATGCGGCTTTAGTTGTCGACTGGCATACGCAACAACTTTATCTTTCTGCATCAACACTGCTCCAAGTCCAGTACCACATGCGTCGGTGTAAACCACCATCTCATCATTCCCACTTGGAATAGTTAAAACAGGAGCACTCGTCAGTCGCTCTTTCAGGATTCCGAAAGCTTGCTCACACTTAGCATCCCAACTGAACACTTGGTTCTTCTTCGTTAATCCTGTTAACGGTGCAGCTACCTTGGAGAAGTCTTTGATAAACCGTCGATAATATCCTGCTAATCCAAGAAAACTTCTCACATCAGATGCATTCTTAGGTCTAACCCAATCCTGGATTGCTGCCACCTTAGCGGGATCAACCGCTATTCCACTTCCAGAAATCACATGGCCTAAGAACCTCACTTCATTCTTCCAGAAGTGACACTTCGAAAACTTAGCCTTCAGCTGATGTTTCCGTAAGATCTCCAAAACAATACGCAAGTGCGTCTTGTGCTCTTTTTCCGTTCTGGAATAAATCAGAATATCATCCACGAACACAAGTACGAACTTGTTCAACTGATCTCTGAACACTCTATTCATAAGATCCACAAAATATGCTGGCGCGTTAGTCAATCCAAACGGCATTACCAGCCACTCAAAGAAACCGGATGGTGTCCTAAAAGCAGTCTTCGGCACACTATCCTTAGCTACTCTCAACTGGTGAAATCCCGTTGCCAAATCCATCTGAGAAAACACCTTAGCTTCGTGAAGCTGATCAAACAAGTCATCTATTCTCGGCAATGGATACTTGTTCTTCTTAGTCACCTTATTCAGCTCACGATAATCGACGCACAGTCTCAACGACCCATCTGCCTTGGTTGCAAACACAACTGGTGCACCCCACTCGGACACACTACGCCGAATGAATCCTTTCTGCAAAAGATCATCAACTTGCACCCTCAACTCCTGCTGTTCCCTAGGCGCCATCCGCCTAAGAGGCATCACAACAGGTCTGGCTCCTTCAACTAGATCTATACGAAACTCGATCTCTCTATGCGGCGGCAACCCTTTGACTTCGTCAAAGACATCCTCGAATCTATTTGCGATAGGCACTAAAGACAGTCCATCCCGTGGAACAACTAGCGAATACATGAAGCTCATGAAGACGCCTTCCTCATGCTTGCATCGTATCACAATCTTTCGCCCTTCCACATTCTCGACTGTCACCTCCAGCCTCTCACAATCAACCTTAGCCGCATACTTCCTAAGCCAGTCCATACCCAAGATAATTCCAAACCCCGCAAAGTTCAGAACAAAGCAATCACAAACAAAAGAGCAACCATGACTCGATACAACTAGACCACGGCATAACATACACAAGCAAGACGAACCCCCAACTGGATTAGTCACAACCAATGGCCTATCAACAATATCCGGCTTCAAATCTAACCGGCCTACTAGTTCACTACAAACAAACGAATGCGACGCTCCAGTATCAAACAGAACTCTAACTGGAACACCACATAGGAAAAGAGTACCTTGAACAACCACACTCTTTCCCTTCTCTTCAGCAGTAGGAGCTTTCGAAGACGACGGAACAGCTCCTAAAGCATAGGCTTGCACAATCTGCCTGTCCTTCCTTGGTTCTGGACAATTCTTCCTAAAATGCCCCGGCTTGTCACAGTTATGACACTTCATCGGCACCTTAGGATTTTTACAATCCTTCGAGAAATGGCCCTTCTGCTGACAATTGTAGCAAGTTACCTCGCCTTTCGGCTTCTTCTGGCCATCCTTACCCTTCTGCTGCTGCTGCTTCCTCTTCTGGTTTCCACCCTGCTGTGGTTTAGATTCTCCCTTGGTAACAGCAACAACAGGTCCTTCCTTAGGAAACAGACTCTCATGCCTGAGAGCTTTCTCCACAAGCTTCTCAAATGAATCGTCCAAATGATCCACCAACTGTCTCCCAAGATAACTATCCAAACCGGTCACAAACTTCTCATTCTTCTGATAAGCAGACTCAATATATGACCGAGCATACTTGGACAAAGCTTCAAACTCAGAAACATACTCAAGAACAGATCTTCCACCCTGCTTGAGTTCCACAAACCTTTTGAACAGAACAGACTTCTGAGCTGTAGAAATGAACTTAGCTTCAAATCTAGCTTGGAATTGCTCCCAAGTAATCTCTTCCTCCGCAGTATCGATGGTAATAGAGTTCCACCAATCAGAAGCTCTCCCTTGAAGCTGCCTTGATGCCAACTTCCTCTTAGTTGCATCATCAATTCCCAAATCACCAAAGATCCTTCTACAAGCATCTATCCATCTCTGGACCTCAATAGTTGATTCTGTTCCCAAGAAAACCTTCCCTCCAAGGGCAGTATAATCCTTGCACAACTTAGCAAAATCCATTGGTTTCGGAGTTTGGACTTGAACTCCAACATCTACTGCTGCCCCCGGCACTGGTATCCTTCTCATGATCGAAGTCATCATAGCTTCGAACATGGCTGCATAATCAGCAGTCTCTTCAGTAGCACGGCCTTCCCTAGCAGCTGGTCTCCCTCTTCGACTCATTCTCAATATCTATAAAAAGGAATGATTAGAACATCTAGAGAAACAACTGCATAAAAGACTCAAACTCTACCAAGCTACTATATTATATATAGTATTCATCCATCAAAATACAATTACGTCTCTCATACGTAGTTATTTCAGCGAGCGTTGGGTAAAATCGATTAACCAATGCTCTGATACCAAATGTGACGACCGCCCATGACCCCTGCACCGAATCTAGAGATAAAGCGCTGTAAAGTGTGCCAGGCGACCATGGACGATTGTCAAGGTAAGAATTTAAAACAACAGAATCTATCGTATTACTCACAGCGCATGGACAAAATACAATAGAACATAAGTATAGTGAAGCTTTACAGAACAAAGTGACATCATATAAAACTCCATAATAGTTGAATACAAGCATCCACATAGTCAATACATCAAGCCTCACTACATATCTCTCAGAGAATACAAAACAGCGGAATATCCAGTACATATAAGAAGATAATATGCAACCCTCTAGCTCGTCTTCGATATCAGCATCGTGAGAAGAGAACAGCACCTGTCACCTGCTACCTAGTCTGCCCGTCCCAAAATGGACGAACAGCCCAAGGCAATAAGAATTGAAACATAAAGCCTTGAGTCAGACAACAGTCTTAGTGAGCAGTAAATTAACTAACAACATACCAAAAGATCATAAAGGAAAAGGAATAGGAATACAACCCTCCCACTCCAATCTCATTCTACAGTGATAGCCCCCAGACACACACTAAGTAGAAACAAACATAGCAGAGCATACAATCTAAAGTAAAGCTACTATCACTCGAGTCAAGGGCGATGTTTTCCAAGTACCAAGGCCTAAATCAGATAAGCACCCAGAAAATACCGCTCTTGAGTCCGAATGACGATACAACCAAACATCCATGACTCTGGCTATCACTGTTATCATTGCTTCGATATCACCGTTAATTGAATGACCGGCACATTCTTTCAGCCGTCCGTCAAGGGCTAATGGAAACCCCGGTTCTAGACATAACTCCCGCACGTCGTCGCAGCCCGTGCCTAGGACTATCGAATCTGCCCAGAGTACTCGACCATCAACAGTTAGCCGTTGGGACTATCGAATCTGCCCAAACGTACTCTTGCTTAGAGCATGCTAGAACCTTCAACAACGATGCTATCCAAGCCTCCTAGTCATCCTCCTCGACGACTATTCTCATATCCATTCATTATCTTCAACTCGAATCATATCACCGAGTTATCAACATGCTTGGAATGATCCCGTCTGGATTAGACCAAGTCTTCATCACATGATTGCCTCGCTTCGTTACATCCTCACAAAGCCTCATCTCATCATTACATCATCAAATCTATGCATAAGAGCTTCATCATCCCGCTACATATGCCACGAGCAGCTTTTCCATTTCAAGAGCCTTTCCCTTAGCTTTTGAATCATCTTCGATCTAAATCTAATCATCAATCATCTAGTTCATAACAAGCAATCAAATCAAACATCAATCCAAGCAATTAAGCATTCAAATATGATCTAAGTAGACAATTATAACAATAATGGCATTTTCGTAATTAAAGAGTTGAAAGTCCAATAAGCATGAAAACATGGATTATATCTCTACAAACTTGATGAATGAACTTGCATAGGTTAACATATGATAAAATGGGTGCAACATCATCATGAACAATGGATCTATATGGATCTACACATAGGATGAAGAAAATGCATGGAAATCACTAATTTAACACCAAAACGAGCCAACAATCCGATATACTCCTTTGGATCCGTGTGAGAGATAATCACCACTCACCAAATCACCTAAACAAACCCAAATCAACACACTTCAGATCTGGACAGCAAAGGATCAAGCTTGATCTATCACAAATCCGCTTCAAATGAAGAAATCTCTCTTGAAAAGATGAAGATCTTCAATCTAAGCTCTTGAATCTTCAATCTAGATCTTCGATTTGGATGGATGGAAGCACAAGATTAGAGTGGAGAAAAGAAGTGAAGAAGTGTAGAAGTCGAGCTCTCAAAATGGCAGCACTTCGTCGCTTCAAAAATCCGGATCCCAAAAAGTGAGAACAACCCCTCCTATTTATAGCTGAAATCTGTCCTTAAGTCGAAATCTGGCTATCTCCCTAAGTCGCTTCCGACCTAAGCGACCTAAGCCTCTCCGACCTAAGCCTCTCCGACCTAACAGATGTACGACTTAACTTCTTTGCGACCTAACACTTAGGAAACCCAGCGACCTAACAACCTAACGACCTAACTACCTAAGACTCAGTTGGGTTGCGACCTAACACAAGTCGACCTAAAACAACACGCGACCTAACACTTGAACTATCCTAGCGACCTAACAACTTAGCAACCTACGCGACCTAACACAACATACGACCTAACAGTGTTACGACCTAACACATAGCCTAACTCCTAAGGTCGCCAACTTGTTAACTCCTTAGGTCGCCAACACGGAACCACTAGGTCGCTAACTCAGAACCACTAGGTCGCTAACTCAGAACCACTAGGTCGCTAACTCGGCAACCACTAGGTCGCTAACTCGGAACCACTAGGTCGCTAACTCGGCAACCACTAGGTCGCTAACTCGGCAACTACTAGGTCGCTAACTCGGCAACTACTAGGTCGCTAACTTTCCCAGCCGACCTAACACTTAACAAAACTTAGGTCGCTCACAACATTTTCTTAAGTCGCAGACCTTCTCTAAGTTGCCAACAACCCTTAGGTCGCGTACGACCTAGGACTTAGACAAATCTGCCTAAAAATCTGAAATGACATGAAAGTGCTAAAATTCCAGATTTTGACGAACATGTCGATCCGTAAAAATACGGGTCGTTACAATTAATCCCAATTCCCATTTGAATTTTTAAACTTATACATCTTCAATTTCACTTTAAATTAATTCAATTCAAATTTTCCATTTGAATTTTAAACTTATTCATCTTAAATCACAATTCCCATTTATTCAAATCTAATTCAGTTTGAACTAATTCAATTTAAATCTCAATTTTAAACTATCTCGAATTATATAAATTCGAGTTAAAATTTTTAAATATTGATTTAATTCCTTAAATCACAATTCCTTTACTTTTAAATTAATTCAACCTTTATTTTTAATTTTAACAAATTAAATCTTTAAACCTTTTAATTCTGAATTCAAATTTCAAAATTCCATTTTAAAATTATCTTTACTTAACTTATTACAAAGTTCAAATAAGAATTCAAAAACAATTTAATCTTCAGATTCTAATTTATTATCCATTTTCAATTTCCAGATCTCAAACCCATTTTGAGATCACTCATAACTCCCATTTAAATTAACCATTTAACTATCCAAGTTAAATTTAAATTTCATCTTGAAATTTCCAATTCAAGTTATTTATTCAAGCTTATTTAACTTCCTTCAAGTTAAATTTACTTAATCCGATCAACTTTTCACAATTTGAATTCCTATTCAAATTTTAAACTTCAGATTAACTTTCCCCTTTTAAGTTTAAAAACTTACTTTACTTTGGGTTTTACATCACATTCCAATTTAAAACTCAATACTAAGTGTTTATTTCAAATCATCATTGGTATTATGTATATCCCTCATATATACAATTTCTTTACACACCAAGTTATACTTTAAATTTTTAAACCACCTTTGGTTTTAATTCAAAACAACTTCTTTAAAACAATTTCAAGTTTTCTGGATTTAGATTTAAAATTTCACGATTTTAAATTATCTTCAATTCCAATTTATAAGTTATACTCACTTAAATGTTTACTTCCCTAAACATTTCATTATCAACCATTTATGATAATAACCAAGATTATCATATCTGGAAACCAATTCATTATTATCTTTATTCTGATAACACTTCTACAAATTCAAGATTTTAATTTCAGTTTGAATTCATTTCAAACTTAACTTCATCAAATTTTAATTTGGTTGTATTACCACTTAATTCTTATTATTTTATTTAATCTAATTAATATAACAACCAATTACCTTAATATATTCAATAATTAGAAAATTTATTTCTTTATATATCAAAAGATAAACTTATATTAAAATCATTCAATTTTAAAATTATTTTAAAATCTTTATATAAGAAAATAACAAGTACGCTCTTATATATATATACACTCAACTCGTTCTAGGGTACCATTGACCCTATCCTTAACGAGTACACCCACCAGAGCCAAGGTTCTCACTTAACCTTCAGCTCTGATACCAAATGTAACGACCCGGAATTTTCGACTCCGAAAAATCCCGAATTGTTAAGATAGTTAGAGAAAAGAAGAAAGAGATAGAAGAAGAAGAAGAACAAACAGAAACACCAAACAGATTCTCACATTCGCAGCGAATAAAATATAATATCAAATAATAATATTTATACAAAGAAAAGCTGTAATTGTTACCTTACATTTAATACATCAGAGTTACAATCATTTATACATGAACTGGACAGTTATACAACTTGTTCCAGACTACAATCTATACAGACTACACAGTCTCATATATATAGCGGAATACTCCATACGTTCCTGCCATCCAACTCGCCACTTGAGCTCCAGAACGTCCTAACCTGAAATCTGTAATACTCGGTCTGACCCGAGCATTACATCAAAGTAACACCCAGGTCAGGCTGGAAACCAGCGTGAGAAAACCCATATAATTTAAAATTCTAAGGTTGTAAAACTTCTTTGAAAACCCGGGTAACTCATGCTTCACTACGAGTTCATTACTTGTTATGCTCAATACTTACTTCACATATCGATTTAAAAAGAATCGAAGTGGTTTCGGGTATTAACTAATACCCGACTCCTGCCTCTTCGAATCCGATGTCATCTTAATCCAAATTATTCAAATGAAAAACAATTCAAACTTTAAATACAGGGTGACACTATTTTAACCCAACATATTATATCACATAGCATTCCATATCACATACCAGAGATATCAACTAATCTAAGGCATACAATATTATTCAAAGATTAACCAACCATACCATCTCTAATTAATTTAATTAACCACAATTGGATTAAATTAATTACTTCAATTACTTTCAAATCCTGCATACTTAACATTAATTAATTACAATCCAATTAATTTATCATCCCTTAATTATCCATCTTAATTAATCATTCCTGATTAATTATTCTTTAATTACATTAAGTAATTAACCCTTTATTACTTCATAGATTAATTAGCCTTAACTATTGCTATTAACTTTTAATTAATTTCCTTAGTTAATTAATCACATTAATTAATGATTCTCTAATTTCTTAATTAAAATAATTACTTAAGAAATTAATTACTTAACCGTGCTTAATCATTAATTAACTACAAACCATTAAATTAATTAATCATTCCTTAATTACCTTACAAATCAATTAATTAATCTTTAATTACAAATTTAATTACCTTTAACAAATCATTTTCCTTTGTTAATTACTAAATCACATTATTAACTTAACCTTTAATTAACATTTAATTATATTTATAAAATGATTAAGTTTTAAAACATTAAATTTAAGTTAAACTAGGATATAAATCAAATTTGATTTCCAGATTAAAACCTAGATTTAAAATTTTGCTTAAAACTTTGCCTTCAAATTTTAAAAATCCCTTTTTAAAATTTGAACAAACAGTTTTAAAAGAAACCTGTAACCAAACTTTTCACCCGAGCTACGCCTTAATTGCTTCGAGTAAAACACTACCTTGCTTCGAGCCAAAACTCGAATTACTCGAGATAAACTCGAGTATACTATTTCCTAACAAACATCTTCAGGCACAAAACAATGCACACCGTACATATGCACCGAAGCTCCGATCAACTTCAGCCAACCTCGCCGATCGTTCCCCATCAGCAAACAGCTACACGTCTCCCCACGATCATCAGATCGTCATACAGAGGCTCGAAATCAAATCGAGACTTCAAACTCGAACCTGGAAACAACAACAGGCATCACCATCAAAGCCTATCAACGCCTCCTTCTCGAAGCTCCGACCGCCGTTACTTCTGAAACTCTGGCCACGTTCTCGTCAACCCACCATCTACCATCACCAGAAACTTCATTGCACTCGATCCACTGAGTAAGTCGAACCAATCCAAAATATTCCTCCCAGACAAACTAGGGCTACAGAACAAAAACTTCCATCGCCATCTCCACAGTGATCTACCAACACTTCTACCATTTTTCTCCAAATCTCTGACCACTCATCTTCCTCCAGAAAGATACACGAACTTCCAGACCAACGAGCTTCTCAGAAATCACCAATTTCCATTTCCTGGTCAAACCCGAACTACTCATACATCCCACCATTAAAATTTATGATTTCAGTTTTAAAAATCATGTTTTAGGATGAGAATTCAGTTTACATTCCTGAATTTAAAATTTAAGATGTTTGAATTTTTTTGACTTATATTAAATTTGCTCAGTTTTTCTTGATTCCAGAGATATTACCTATTTATTTTAACTTAAATAATTTTTAAACTTTAATCTATGATAAAGCAAACAAATTTTGTTTAAATATTAAATCCTAATAATGACTAGATCCAGAGACAAAACATTTTAGATTAAATCCTAAATTTTGAAACTGGGAACAGAAGTGTTCAGGCATACATTCATTACTCATCTAAATATTCACTACTATATACACACAAACATTTGGCTTCAGATAAAATCATGCAACCTTATTTCATATACTTAAAAATTTTAAAGGTGATGTTACTCACTGTTATTTATAAACTTTCAAATATTTAAAAACAACAGAGCATATATACAGGCATTCAATACTAACACATACACATGCATCCTTTTCAATCCAGATTTTCAGACAAGCAACATGATTTTCATTCATATATCAAAATGAAATCCAGATTTTTAAGCTGTTTTTAAAAATATAGTTTACTCACAGAATATTGATAAAATTTTGATTTAAAGATGAGATTTACTCACATCTGTATGAACAGAGAAGCTTTTTGAACTGAAAGCTGCTCCTGCACTTGAAACTGGAAGAATTTAAATCAGGTTGAATCCTTGAAGCTGCAGATCCGATCCTTGTTTGGTTTGAGAATTTGTTGAGCTTCTATGTTTTTGTTTCAGATTTGAACTTGTGAAGAGATACCCTTTGATTTGATTTTGTTTACTGGATTTTTGTTACAGATTTCCTTCTCAGGTTTGAATTTTGTTTTCAGTTCTCTTTTTTTTTTTTAATCTTCAGGTTAGAAATGTATCCAAGAAAATTGAAGAGCAAAAGTATAGATGTGTATATAAATTTAAATTTCCTTTAATTGATAATTTTAAAATAATGACACTTGTATTACATGTAGAAATTTAGTACACACTTGTTTAATGCATGGCATAAATCCTTTACACTTGTTAATCTCATGAGAATTTGTTAAATTGTATATATTTAACTTACATTTGTAATTTCCATGTATTAATATATTTTAATATATATTTATCATACTCTCAATTTGTTCTTATTTTTAAATATGTATCCACACTTTTACAAATTTACAAATATCCTACCACCCATGGCATATATATACATATATATATATTTACACACTTATATATTTGTATAAGTATACAATTAAAATTTTCAACATTATAAATTTTGCATATATCTTTATATATATAGATATATTACTCATTTATCCAAAGATTTATTTGTTTAACATACAAATCGGTGTTTTTATAAATTTATTCCTGTTAATTTACCAATTAACAGATGTCCAAAAATCCGGGTTATCACACTTTATATTCGGTGGTGGCGAGGCAGTGCACGCGTGCGTGCACTGCAGCCACCCAGAATTGACAGTTTTGAATTGATTTAGTCGATTTGATAAATTGTTTATTTATCTCTGTTGATGATTTAAATCTGCTGATCTTTGTTTAACACTATTAAGTGTTATATCGACCGTCATCCGATTTCTTTGTTTAAAGAGTCGGATAGACGGGAATTATTGTAACTGTCGTCTATTCGATATTGATTATTATTGCTCCTGTGCATTAATAACTGAGTTTGAATTAGACTGACCCGGGTATTATTTTCTTTTGAATTTAATACTCGGGTCAGACCGAGTATTTACAGGTTGTAGATTTTTAGCTTTGGGTTGCTGCTAGAGCTATGAAGACTTTTATATTATTTGAAGTGGTCTTCGTCTTGTTGCAGTAGTCAGTGTGTCTGTTTTAAGATGATAATGTATTTATGTATATTAGTCGATAATGTACTTGTATATATAACTTCTTGAGTCGACAATTGTAGTTGTATCATTTGTATTGTGTCAAATGTATTGTAACTGATATCAGTTATTATATATATGAGACTTTTCGTTTCATCTGTATTCCGCATTTATGTTTTCTGTGTTATTTTTATATCTATTGTCCTAAACTATTATAGCCACTGTGTAGTAGCTTTGAGTTTGTATCGGTATGTCGGGTTTCCTCTAAAAATGAAATGCAATGTTTTATTATCTGACATATCGGTGCTCGCACAAAGCAATTACATAGATGGTCGCTCCTCAACAGCCTTATTCTCCGTGCTAGTTGACAACACTACACCGTAGTGTTCTTGGCTAGCGTGGGTATAGAGGTGGGACGTCATAGCTTGGTATCAGAGCCTGGGGTTTAGGACAATTATAAAACATAACTTAGATGGAGCATGTGTTACAACTATTTGTCGATGTTTATCTCTCATCTTTACATATGATTATTTTTTACTGTTAGGTATGAATTCCTAACGCTTATTCTTGTGTTTTCGACTTTGAATTGATTTAGCCGGTGTTGATTTTGTTTTAATTTGGCAAATTAAAGCCATTTTGACTTTTGGACTTTGTTCCACTTTTGTTCTATGCTATGAGTGTCATTGTGTACCTGTTACACTGTGATGAAAAAATAGCTGGACCAGTTGCAAATTGAGTAATTTTGATTTCTCATTCACATCTAGTTTGAATCTCAGCGATTTTGAACTTGATATTTTGTGTTTTCCTCATCTTGAATTCCATTCGACTTCGGTCACTTTGTTTTTGAGAAATTGCTAATTTCTTGATTTTTAAGACTCTGATTTTGTTTAACGTTGGTTTCTTTGATAATGATGATTGAATCATTTTGTACTCGACTGCGGCTATTAATTGTTGACTTCGACATTGACTTGATTCTTACTTTTGTTGAAGTCATTTATGCATTTCTGCTCGTTTTGCTTTGTTTTTCTAGTTGATAATCGATTCTTCTTTTCTAATTAGTTGTTATCACCTTTGTCGATTTTGATAACTTCTATTTTTGGAATTTTTGGGTATTCCTACTTTGATGAATTTGGAATCGAATTCTTTGGATTTTATTCACGTCTTCGAATGTGAAATTTTAGTGACCTGACTTGGTTTCCTAATTTAATCGATTCTTGATCATTTCCCCGATTTGTTGCTATCATTTATTAGCAACTTTGATGACATTTTCTTCGGGATTTTTGTGAACATACTTTCTGATGGATTCAGTATCGATTTCTTTGGATTCCATTCACATCTTTGTATGTGAATTCTTGTGATTGATTGTTTCTACAATCATTTTTGTGATTTGTCACTTTAAAAATATAAATGTTTTCTATACTAGTAGTAAATATTAAAATCCTTTTTTCCAAACGATTTCAAAACTATTTTACTACAAAGCTCTTTTTCTTAAACCGTTTTCCAATCTATTAGTATATACAAGCCTTTATTTCACTCGTATGAGAAATTGAATTAAACGGCCTAGTAAAACAAGTGGTATGAAACGCTTGCGTTTACTTCGTCGGTTAACTCCTGGACTTGTTCGATTGAACCTTTTGTGACAATTTTCTAGTGTAGATTTACAGTTTGTTAGTAAATATTTAAGTTAAGCAAGTGGTTATGGGACATGAAGCTAAACTTTTATATTTACTAGCTTAGTGTAATTGACACTTCTCGTTGATCATGACGATCATTTTATGATTTAGACTAGCAATTGTGCGATGTCTCTTTGTTTGCAAGGTTAGACTAGACCGTAGTGGTGTGATTCCGACTCACACATATCTCTTTGTTCGCAAGGTTAGTCTAGACCGCAGTAGTGTGATTCCGACACACACATATCTTTTTGTTTGCAAGGTTAGACTAGACACCACTTGTGTGATTCCATTCACACATACCTTTTTGCTTTTTGGTTAGTCTAGACCTTAAATTTGTGTGATTCCACTCACACATATCTTTTTGTTTGCAAGGTTAGACTAGACACCACTTGTGTGATTCCATTCACACATACCTTTTTGCTTTTTGGTTAGTCTAGACCTTAAATTTGTGTGATTCCACTCACACATATCTTTTTGTTTGCAAGGTTAGACTAGACACCACTTGTGTGATTCCATTCACACATACCTTTTTGCTTTTTGGTTAGTCTGGACCTTAACTTGTGTGATTCCACTCACACATATCTTTTTGTTTGCGAGGTTAGACTAGACACCACTTGTGTGATTCCATTCACACATACCTTTTTTGCTTTTTGGTTAGTCTAGACCTTAATTTGTGTGATTCCACTCACACATATCTTTTTCTCTACGAGGTTAGCCTAGACCTCAATCTGTGTGATTCCGACTCACACATGTGGGATAGCGACCCACGGTCTTCGGACCATTCCTGTGTGAAAATTTAATGGATGGCTTCCATGAGATAGCGTCTCGTCTTGTGATACCGGTGTTTTGGAGTTTTCATGCTCCCATTTTGTGATAGGCCTTCCCCTTTTCCTTTTTATGATTTAGACTAGCAAATGTGCGATGTCTCTTTCTCTGCGAGGTTAGCCTAGACCTCAATCTGTGTGATTCCGACTCACACGTGTGGGATAGCGACCCACGGTCTTCGGACCATTCCTGTTTGAAACTTTAATGGTTAGCCACCATGAGATAGCGTCTCGTCTTGTGATACCGGTGTTTTGGAGTTTCCATACTCCCATTTTGTGATAGGCCTCCCCCCCTTCTGGTATTTTCTGGATTTCTTGTGATGATTTCTGGAATTTTGTGCTTCACCAATTTTCGTGATTTCTATTGATATGTTTATCAATTTTTGTGCATTGGTGAATTCATGTGTTATTGACTTGTTATGAATACAAGTTTAGGGTATGATATCCCATTCTATCTTTGAGAAGATTCTTGTGACATTTTTTTTATGAATGAAAATTCATTGGTATTATACTTTGATGCCAGTTATTTTGATGAAATTTTGACGTGTTAACTTCAGTAACCATCAATTTTAAAATGGATTTACAAGCGGTTCTCCCGCAATGCTGAATTTGTTATCCGTTTTACTGTACTTTGAGAAGTGCAATTTCCTTATCTAAGTTGCTACTGATATTGCTAATTTAATCACGTGTTTTCAAAATTCTTTATTTTTAAAAAGTTGTTTCAAAAATATAAATTAAAATTGTTTTCAAAATTTTTACAGTTTACATTTTTAGAAGAACGAGGAAGCGATTTAAACGTTTCAGAAAAATCGAGGACTATGACCCCTTTCTTTTACTGATTCGCTTAATTCCGGACTTGTCCGTTTGAGAATGTGAAATGTTATTTTTAAAACACACAATTCTGCACTTTCAAGGAAACGATAAAGAGATTTAAACGATTTAGCAAAAGTAAGGAGTATGGAACCATACTTTTACTACTTCGGTTAATTCCGGACTCGTTAATTGAATATTTACGACTTTTGATTATCGTTTTTGATAATCAGATATTTGTGAAATTTGATTACATTTGTGATAATTAAATATTTTCCGATTTAATTATCGTTTGAGATAATTAAATATTTTTCGATTTGATTAATCGAATATTTATGATTTATGATTATCGTTTTTGATAATAAGATATTTGTGAGATTTGATTATCATTTGTGATAATTAAATATTTGTGTTCCTGATTATCGTTTGAGATAATTAGATATTTGATTTGTTTTCTGATTATCGTTTGAGATAATTAGATATTTGATTTGTTTTCTGATTATCGTTTGAGATAATTAGACATTTGATTTGTGATTTCTGATTATCGTTTTTGATAATCAGATATTTGTGAAATTTGATTATCGTTTGAGATAATTAAATATTTTTCGATTTGACTAATCGAATGTTTGTGTTTCTGATTATCGTTTTTGATAATCAAATATTTGTGAAATTCGATTATCGTTTTTGATGATTGAATATTTGCGATTTTGAGGTTCGAGCTTCGTCTTTTTCTCTGGCAATTCAGGTGAGTAATTTGATTTACTCACATTCAATTCGTCCAGTACGTGAATCCTGCTCTGTTTTTCCTTTTCTATTAAATGCTGGAACTCGATTGATTCTTGCTTTTGATAGTCATCTGATTTTGATTCCTTGACCCCCACGATGTTGATTCTTTTGGTTTGATGCAGTCGAACCTTTTGATTTTATATCTAATACTTCCCTGTTGACCTTTGCTTTGCTTATGCATTCGACATTGTTATGTTCTTATGGTTGTTACCTTTTTCCCAATTATCCCTTAGGATTGCGAGGACGCAATTTCTTTAAGGAGGGAAGTCTGTAACAACCCGACATTTCGTACCCATTTAATTATCGCCTCTTGACAATCTAATCTAGTTGCTAATAGCTATCGGCATTTTGATCGAATTGAAATTCTCTTCTTATCCGGTTTGAATTCTTTTCAAATTGGATTGAGATTCAATTATAAAATTGAATTTAAAAAGGTTGTGGGCTTTACAAATCATCTTGATCCATTCTTTCTTGGTGCGGTATTCATCAAAGACAACCCAAATCCCCCTTCCTCCATTCGTTAACCCGTTTCTTTATCTATCTCTGGAGATTAGAAATGGCGACGATTTCCTCTTGCAATCTGAATTAGGGCTTTCGATTTCTTTTGTGCTTGCTGTCTGGAGCCTTGTGCTTCTCGATAGCCTTGAGATACTATCGTCTTGCTTGTTCGTGGAGGCTTACCAAATTTTAGGGTCTTTCTGATTTGGGGCTTCGTTCCCTTAGTGCTCGGCTTCTTCTATATTCGGCGACAAGGTGAGTGACCCTCACATCTAATTCAGTACTATGTTTCGTGTTTGATTTTGCTAAGACTGCTGCTTGATTTTGTTTCGTTTGAATTTACTATCATCGGTTGATTCTCTTATGCTTTGTGATTTTGTTCTTGTTGTCTTCGGCACTGAGTTGACTGTGAAGATGATTCTTTTCGACTTCAACCACTTGGACTCTAATTTGAACTGTTTTTGAATTTCCTTTTATTTCTGGAGTGAAGTCTCGATATTACTTTGGTCATTGTAGCTTTGGTATAGTCTGCACTATTTATCCCCAATCTCTTGTATTCGTGATGCTGTGCATATGTGCTTTTGTAACCTCGTGTACGATATCACCTCTGTTGTCTGCACCTTTTTAAGTTTACATCTGTTGGGTTCACTTCCAATCTGTCTCAGGGCTGGAGTGCATAATTGCATATTGATGTTGCTCCATTTATGTTGTACCTGTTATGTGTTGTATTGTTGCCTTGGTCAACATTGTAGTTTCACTGCAACTATATGTGTATGCTTGCCTTTGAATTTTGCTTAGGGTTCTGTAGCTTGTATACTCCATTAGTTGTACCACCGCCATTTTGCACTGTTAGGCTTATATTGCCTTTGTTTGTGCTCGAGTCTGATACATTGCATTGATGCACTGTACTCATTTGCATTTGGTCACTGTAATTCACTGGTGACATCATTCTCATTTGAAGTTGTTGTTGAAGTTGGGTTGACCATGTTCTGCCCTTATTCATTGGATTGCATTGTTTCCTCATGTCACTGTTTACATGTGCACTGGTTCATGTATAGGTGTAGTCTTTTGGTAGGGATGCTGTCATGTGTACATTCCGTATAGTTGTGTCTTTGTATCGAGTGCATTTGTTAATTAAATCTGGCTATTGGTTCAGGGTCGAATCATTAAACTAGTTTGCATACCTATATGTTGCCACTCTGTTGTGTTGAGTCTGGTCTTTGTTTCTTATTCATTTGATGGAAATTGGTCCAGATTTGTGTTCCTGTGTACATGTTCACATGGGTTTGCTTTGTGTTGCATTGCATACTGTCACTGCCCATTTATGTTGATATTCTTTGTAAGTCTGGTCTTGTTGTTTCTTGATGATACTGTCCACTGTTTCATTGTAGTGTACCCTGTCATGTTGCACTTGTAGTATCACTTTGACCAGCCTGTTTGTTTATCACATTTGCTTCATTACTGAGCCCGTTTCACTTACTTCACCATTACTTGGTGTTGTCTGCATTTCACTTGACCATTTGTTGACACTGTAGTTTCTTCACTTGGTTCCTACTTATATACCACTACATGTTGTTTATGTTACTCGACTTATGTGCATGTGTCTTTGAACCTATGCGTTTGTGGCTGCACTTCATTTATCAGTGCAGCACTCGCCTCTCTTGTTATTGCTCTTTACTAATCTGTCATGATCTTGTTTGTTGGTTCTGTATTTTTTGCCTTCCATATTGTCTTGAGTTCGAGACTTCTTCATTTGCACATCTGTGTTGCCATATTGATCACTCGTTCATTTGTACATGTTTATTCTCGAGTTGTCCATCTCAGTTGAACTGCACTTGGTTCTGCTTCATGATGTACTCGAATTCGTCTCTATTGCTGTATATGCTTGAACTGTTGATGACTTTTCTGCAGTTTAGTTGCAGCCTGCCTTTGTCCTTACATCTGTTTTCCACTGCAGTTTCATTGTGGTGGTGACTTTATATTCGGTGGTGGCGAGGCAGTGCACGCGTGCGTGCACTGCAGCCACCCAGAATTGACAGTTTTAAATTGATTTAGTCGATTTGATAAATTGTTTATTTATCTCTGTTGATGATTTAAATCTGCTTATCTTTGTTTAACACTATTAAGTGTTATATCGACCGTCATCCGATTTCTTTGTTTAAAGAGTCGGATAGACGGGAATTATTGTGACTGTCGTCTATTCGATATTGATTATTATTGCTCCTGTGCATTAATAACTGAGTTTGAATTAGACTGACCCGGGTATTATTTTCTTTTGAATTTAATACTCGGGTCAGACCGAGTATTTACAGGTTGTAGATTTTTAGCTTTGGGTTGCTGCTAGAGCTATGAAGACTTTTTATATTATTTGAAGTGGTCTTCGTCTTGTTGCAGTAGTCAATGTGTCTGTTTTAAGATGATAATGTATTCATGTATATTAGTCGATAATGTACTTGTATATATAACTTCTTGAGTCGACAATTGTAGTTGTATCATTTGTATTGTGTCAAATGTATTGTAACTGATATCAGTTATTATATATATGAGACTTTTCGTTCCATCTGTATTCCGCATTTATGTTTTCTGTGTTATTTTCATATCTATTGTCCTAAACTATTATATCCACTGTGTAGTAGATTTGAGTTTGTATCGGTATGTCGGGTTTCCTCTAAAAATGAAATGCAATGTTTTATTATCTGACATATCGGTGCTCGCACAAAGCAATTACATAGATGGTCGCTCCTCAACAGCCTTATTCTCCGTGCTAGTTGACAACACTACACCGTAGTGTTCTTGGCTAGCGTGGGTATAGAGGTGGGGCGTCACACCTTTGGATTGTCGACGATTTTAAAATCCAAAAATAACCCTAAATCTAACAGTCTTGGAATTCATCCAAACCTATTTCGTAATGTTCGGAATTCCAATACGATCTCAACGGAACAAACCGCGCGTAAATCCGAGCATGTATGTAAAAGTTATGATAATTAGAAGATTGAAATCATAAAAATAAAAAAAATAAAAAAAATAAAAGAAAACATACTCGTAATTCTCTGGCCACGTCACCATCGTATCTCACGCGAAACCCTACTACACTTGCTCAAACACGAGATCAGACGCCGCCCCTACCATCATCATTCATCGTCGCCTGACACGATCACGACCACCCCTTAGCCTCGCCGCGACCTCGCTTGAACCCCCTCCAACGTCGGCGACTTCCCTTACCTCGCCGATCGACATGAAAACCCCCAACCGCAATTTGAAGTTTAAACCCTAATCCAATTAATCATGCACATCTGGCCATTGATGCGACAAACAACCTACACCGATGCACTCCCCTCGACCATCTCTACGCATCCATACCCACAAATCGACGATTCGATGACGTTGACCAAAACCCAATGAACGGCTGAGAATTGTCCCTCAAATTCTGGACACACAAAGACCCAAATCGAAAAATGAACTGCAGATCTAGCTTGCGCTCATCGAGAGCTTTGAATCGGTATATAATATGATATTGTTTCGAGAAGTTTGATTTTGAAATTGATTTGGAAATTGAATTTTGGGTTTGTAATCTGAATTGGTTTCTGCCATTGAGAAGAGAGAAGCAGACAGATGGAATTGTACGTACTGGGATAAGAAATAAAAAGGCTGTTAGGGTTAGAACAAAACTATTCATATGAACAAAGCCCGAAAAGAAAATGAACACGTATCGAATTGGTACGAACGACAATAGCGACCCTAAAAGCCCGTTTCGTTTCCGAAACGAAAATGGGTCATCCAATATATCGAAATAAATGTTTTTGATATTTTTAAACTCATTTGAACAGGTTTCAAGTCCTAGTTCCATCGTATGAAGAAGTTAGCTTTTAAAATCAGCTTATTTCAATTGAATTCAATTAAATTGATTTTTGCGTGTTTCGAGTCCGTACGATCGAACGACAGGTCCGATCGCTATGAAACTCGAAACCTTACAAAAGTTCACTGTTACGGATCCGATGAAACTGGTTTCGTCGAAATCCAAGACAGTGGCCAAAATGGCTATTTTCACGTTAAATAAATAAATTATTATTAAATTAATTAAATCACCTTTTCAATTCAAATTTAATAACTAACAATTTTTATCATTTTTAATTACACAGAAATTAAATAATATTTTTAAACAAATTTCCATGTCAAACAAATGTTAAATATTGCACTAATGACGGTGTTCAATTTCAATAGCAATAAATCCAATTGATTATTAATTTAAATTCCAATAAATCCATTTATTTGATTTTTCCATCTTATTATTCAATCCATTATTACTCTATGAATATAATTAACATTGGTTTATCGTTTATTACATAAATATTCTACAGTTGTCATCTTTTAATTTTTATTAACTGCACTAATTTATTACATTAATTGCAATTGATTTCAAATTTAATTCAACGGATTAAATAAATAGGTAACTAATGACAATTGTCACCTTTTACTCAATTGAATAACAACTATAAGTTTATTATCTTCAAACAAATGTCATAACTACTTACACAACACTGATCTTGTCTAATTACAATTAATTCAATATTATTTCACCAATTAATATAACATTTAATTTATTTCTTTATCTCCAATTTATAACCAAAATTTATGTTTACAACCATTTCAATTAATTGGAATTACATTAAAATAGTTATCAATTGCCTTAAATTAACATTACTACATTTCATTATAGTTATTTTCTCATTAATAAATCATAAATTTTAATTTCTTCCAATATTAAATGACTAAATCTTATTAAATTCAATATTTTAATTATCGGAAAAATGCGGGTCGTTACAGAGTATATTCGGATGCCTGTGGATTTAACGGGATCCAACTTGGAAGTTCCCGAGAGCGATGCGTGTTTGGCATGTGCTCTCAAGTTTATTTTATCTAGAGGTATACTTTCATTGTTGGGGGATGCACCCTCCTTGTCGTGTTGGATAAATTCATTCTCCTTGTTTTGATTCAAACCATGAAATTAATCTTTTCTTCTTTGTATTTCGTCAATCCAAGATGATTTATTGCTCATTTGAGCATTGATATCCTTTTTCGAAAAAGACTTAAACGAAAGAGCGAGTGGACATCAAGCTATGTGGGGTTACTCCTATTAGGGTATCTTCATATCTACTCTAGATTGGATTCGGTTGTATGCACGAAGATGTGAAATACTTCGATTCTCGGTAAGGTTAGCGGGGTCCGGCTTGTATATTTCCGAGAGAGTCACAGAGAAAATGACCCTCTCAAGTATATTTCTAGAGGTATACTTTCGGTAAGGGATGCGCACCCCTCCTAGTCATTGTTGAAAATTTTCTCTTTCCTTATTTGGTTCAAATGTATGAATCGTTGTGTTAGTTGCATCGAGAAGTGTTTGGAGCTCTTCATGATGTTTAATTATTCATGTACATTCGTTAAGTTTGGATTTTGACCTTGTCTATGTTCATCTTACTTGGTTGAATTGTTGTTCTGATTTGTTTCCCATTTTTCATCTATGGATGTTGTTCTTGTGAAGTAAAAACCCAGTCTGTGATTAACTGCATGATCTTACAGAATTATTTTATGTTCACCGTATTACTTGAGCTTTCTCATGCTAGTTTTCCAGAATGGTCCAGGTGTTATGTTATTATAATGCTCGAGTCAGACTAAGTAATTTTCCCAGTTGTCATTGATGGGACATGGAGCTCATGGAGTAGAGCTGGATGTTCACATGCGGTAACATTTTTATTTTCCGCTATATTATTTATATATATCAGCAAATGTAAGGTCAAAAATTTATAACTGTCCAGCTGATGGGGTTTGTTTTTAACTCTGATGTACTTTGTATCTTGGAGTAACAGTTTATACCGTCTTTATTATATTATATGTTGTTGTTTCCGCTGTGAAATTCTGTTGCTCCAGTTTGTTCTTTTATTTTACCTTAACAATCCGCCATTCCAGTGATTGATGTTCGGCATTTAAATACCGTGGATATATTTGGTGTCGACTTTAGACGGTCAAAATGCTGGTTGTGACACATTTGTATGTCATTTTGGACGTCTGTACAACTACGTGACTAAAATAATTATGTAATGCACCTATAAATAATTATGCAGACGCACACATCAAATTTTAAGATATAAGGCTAAAATATTGATTTGAGAAATCATTATTAATAAAAATAACTCATATACAACGACCCAAGTAACTATGCGCACATATAAAAAATGTAAAAATGAATTGCATCGTGCATACGCTACCACTATACAATAATGGAAAAAAATTATAAATTAATCTGCATGTGATTAGTAGACGTAAAAGGAATAATGTCAAACACCCAAAAAATCTAAGTTACAAAACATAATACAAAAAAAATTAAAAATCTTAGAAATGTCCAATGATAACATAATTATCTAAATTACCCTTCCAAGCATTTTTTCATATCCCATAATTTCAGTTATTATGGAAACTAGTATTGCTAGTCACCAAGATGAAACTACATTACAAAGATTGATATTATAATATAAAGAGTTGGAAACATTAAAATATGTTAGAAAAAATTAAATGGGAAATAATGACATTAGAACTTCCTAAATCCTGAAATTGGATCCTTTTCCCATTTCTCCTTTACTACTTCCTTGTCTTTGTTAGTATCAAGTAAAGAATAAAAGAATTAGAAAAAACAATTGGTGGATTAAGTGAAACTGGTTGAAAGTTATTCGATATTCAAAATTTATAAAATTCATCATAATCTTATAGGAAAGTCTAGAACAAAAAGTACGTAAGCAATAGACTTGGTGTATATGGGTTTTAAGGAATGTCCATATCTAGCTAAGGTTTAACTTGGCTAGAATATATAATATAATCTGAAATTTATGTATCTATTTAATGGTTTAATTTTTGTTAAGGTCGCATACGTTAAATAAATTTCGTTAGGTACATAAGATATTATTTGAATTTGTTATTTTTTTATAAAACTTTTATTTGTTACGTGAATGTTATTATGTTATTATTCAATTTGAATCTAAAATTTATTAATTTTCGCTGAAGTAAATAATTATTTTGATAAACTTTAGGTTTCTTAGTTATGCGTAACAATTTTTTTTGGATAAATGAATGACACATTTGTAGTTGAAATATTAACATTATTCAAGTTTCTAAAGTTTTAAATCTAAAATCACATAAGTGAAAATATCTATATTGATTTTGAAGTGATTGGACAAGAATTTAAAATATGAAGAACTTAGTTTAGAATAATGAATGAGTAGACCAACAAAACATGCAAAAAATTACAAATATGAATGATGTAAATGAAAATATTATGAGCGAATTAGAAGGAGAAGAGTAAGATATTTTATTTTACAATTATATAGTATGATTTGAGTTTAAAAGTTACTTTGAACACATGTGTACATGTCCCAAAGCATAAAAATAAAATCAAGTAATATTTTCAGTTATATATATATATATATATCATGTAAAAGGTAATTTAAAAAGGAAAAAATTAGCTTTTATATCATTATGGAATCTAGGTCACTGAACCAACTTGAATATATATTTTATCAAGCATTGTTCATTTTTTCCACATACGAAGTTTACGTCCTTTACTTCTTTTATTTTGTTTATTCAAAATACTTTGTAAGAGATAAGTTAAATCAAAATAAATGGAGAAGTAACTCATTTTGACAATTAGTTACCTGATGTGCATGTAAATGTGTATATATTGTTACTTCCATATTTTATCTAATTTATTTAAATAAATGAGCATATAGGGTGTTTAAACATGTTTAAACCAAAATTCAAATTATTTTCAAATCATCATTTATGCATCTTCATGTAGGGGCAAAATGGTCATTTTGTGCATATATTAATTTGAGAATATTTATTTCCACATTTTATTTTTATTTGTAGGAAAATTGGATGGAAATTATAAGAGGCTTCATGGAAAATATGCATGCACAAGAGGATACAAAGGAATGAAGATGGAAATAATTCAAACTCATGCAACATGGAGGACCCCACCAACCCATTTACTAAGATGTACACTTAGGAGCTAATGCACATGCTAATGAAGATTAAAGTTACATGCACATTTAAATGGAGGATTAATACATGCTAATGATAACTTGGTGGCCACACTTCCTCAAGGATAGTTTGGGTAGTTCCCAAAAATATGGATTAGGGATTTAGGCTTGTATAAATACCCCATATGTTCATGTAATTAATCTCTTAGCCCCTTTTGAGCCTCCTCTTTAGTTAGTTTAGTTTGAGGCTCAAAAATAAATTACAAACTCTCTTTTCTTTTTCATGGCTACTTAGGCATTTTTCTTCTTTCATGTAACTTTCTTTTTATGCAATTTTACTTCATGTTCTTTTATTTCATGTTCTTTACTTTATGCAATTTTAATTCATGCAATTAGTGTAGTTTTATATTATGCAAGTAGATTAGCTCTCATTTTATTTTAGTTAGCTCTCTTTTCCTCTTGTTTTTGTCTCATGTTGAATGCTACATTTGTTGAAATGATAACAAATATGAGAGGCTAAACCCCTTTCAATTTTGGGGTAATGCAGCTCTCTTAATCATGTAGATTCAACATTTTGTGCTTAATGGAAATGTTTGATGTGGTTAAACTTTATTGTTTTAGCTTTGAATTTGATAGCCTATGTTGTTGACACCAAATAGGCTATGCTTAAACAAACAAAACCCCAAATTACCTCTTCATCTACATATGATTATGGTAATGAAGTGAATGTTAAAACCAAAATTTGACGGTCTATATTTCTAATCAATGGTTAATAGATCATGCTTAGAATAGATTTTATTTTCAAATTCATTGCAATTTTCATGAGAGTTAAGAAGTAGTTTAATGGATGTGTTATAGTTTGATTGTTTATATTGGACTAATTAGTAGCACAAATATTCCATACTTATGATAAACACATCAATTAAACTCACTAATGACAAAAAAAAAGAGATCATAATTTCATGTTGTGTTGATTTATGTGATCAAGAGAGTGGATTTATCTCTAAATTGCCTTCTACTCTCGTATTTTTATCCATTTTCTTTGCTAGTTTATTTACATTTTTTTAGTTAATCACAACAAATTCTTGGTTTAATTTGATTGAATAGAAACTTTAAAATCTGAACAATTCCCTGCAGATCGACCCATACTTGCCACGTACTGGAATTGCACGTCGTGCGCTTGCGGTTATTATTAATCTAAATTTGGTTGGTTATTTTCTAATCCGATAGGAAATTAGCCATCGAACCGGTTTTTGGTGTCGTTGCCTTGGAATTTGATTTGATTTTAATTTCTATTCTTCGAATTATTTTGTTTGATTTTTGTGTGTTTTCATTTTGTGTTAATTTGCATTTTAAAAAAATTATTGTTGTGTGTGTTGTGTGAATTTTTGTTTCCAATTTGATTTGTTGTAACGACCCGCAAATTTTAGTGGTTTTAAAAGTATATTTAACTGGAAATTTGTGAAATTTTAAACAATAAAATTTGAAATAAAAAAAATTTATTATTTGGAATACGTCTATTTTAATATAGCAACTGGTAAATTTTCATCTGATAATATTGAAGTTTATTTTCCTGTGAAATTTCATTTCAAATCAAACCGGTTAATAACAGTGAATTTAAAAGTTTTCCGAAACCAAAATATGTCAACAGGAGAAAATTTATTCAGATCATTCTAAATCAGACTGCGAAATTCGTTTTCAAAATTTGGACTTCTATTGCTCCGTTTATCTTATTTCTAACAGAATAGCAGCATTTCCGGTACCGCTTATCGACTTTTGATTGGATGATCATACCACCAATATCTGTATACCGTTTTGATCGTCTCGTCGTGCTAATCTCTACGGTATATTTATTTGTGTGTTCTGAGGCCCGGTACGCGATGAAACGATGAAATCGTACATCGTATCAATATCGAAATTGTGACTTTTGGAATTTTTCTTCCTTTTTAAAAATTTGAACCGCTGACCACACCACCAATAAATTGCTTTGAATTATTCACCTGAATCTTAGCATGCGTTGCTATTATTACTTTTGACGTGTCAGAGAGAAATCAAAAGATATACGTTTCTTTATATAAATAAATGTATAACTGTTCATCTCTGCTCCCCTTTTGAATCGAACCCATCCTTCTATCTCAGACTTCAATTTTCGTTTGCCTTCCCTACATCTCCACTCTCCCACTTCGCTCCTCCCATCCCTTCGCCTAACTAGCTACTGCCCACGGCATCCCTCCACCACCTGACCTCGCCTCATTCTCTCTCCCCTCCACCGCCGTTCCAGCCTCACGCAACTCCATCAAACAGCCTCCTCCCTGAAACCGAGAGCAACCCTGCTGTTCACCCACTTCCCTGTTGCCCACCCGCATATCCTATTCCCTGAAACAAGCCTTCTTCTCCACGTTTCTCCTTCCTCTCCTCGCCAACACCACTGCCCACCGCCTAAGCCATCACCAGATCTGCCGAGCTTCCATCGCCTACGGCCATACCTATCTGCCACCTTCCTCGAGTGACAGCCCACGCCCTGGAAATCTCTGCCTCAACAGCCTGGCCTCGGATCCGTTCACCAACTTCATCTCGGCGAGAAGCCTCTGGCCACTATCCCTTCGTGCTCACTTCCTCCTCTTCCTTTTGCCGAGATGCTTCTTCGCTTTTGATTAGGTAATATATATATACCTCTGTTGTTATATATTGGTTTTATAACCATAGCTTATATATCTACATATGGGTTATAGAAGTTGCATATACTTTCATTTTTAAGCTACTGCTTACTCTTGTTCGATTTTTTTTTTATAATTGCATAACTTAAAATAATATCTTTAAATTTGAATATATATATACACTAGTTTACAGTTACTTCACATATATATGTGAGTATTGTTTTAAGTAATACGTATGGTTGCTAATACATAAGGTTATAGCAGATTTTTATTAGAAGAGAATTATTGTTGATTGTTTTACAGTTTACATTTATACAGTAACATGTTAAAATGTATATATTATTAATTTACTTTTTTTTTACCGTAGGTATGTATGTATATGGAATCAAAGCTCTGTTTATTCGATATATCACATCGTTGTCAAAGAAGTATTATCCATTATATTAATAAGTTGTTTATATATATGTTTATACAAATTTGTTTTGATTTGTTTATAGAATAGACAAAATAATATAGTAAGTTGGGATTGGCTTTAAGAAAAATATTGATTATAATGATAACAGTTTATATATATATTCTATTTGCATCAAGCAAAATTTAATTTATTCCCATCGATTCTGTTATCAGCCTTGTTTGTCGAAATCGTGTCTATCGTGCTTTGCTTCGCAATTCGTGCTTGGATTCGTAACCGACTTCATTATCTATCTAGCCTCGAAAGGTGAGCAATCACTCACGGTTAACGTTCTTTTATTTTTTTAAATTTGATTTCATTTGAAATAGCAATTGAAATATGCTGCTGTAGTTATTTAAATTGTTATATATGCTATTATCTGTAAATGTTCACCTGTGACATCTGACACCAGTATCTAGTATTTATATGCCTGTTATTACTATTATCTGTATATGTTCACCTATGACATCTGACACCAGTATCTGTTATTTATATTGATGATATATGCCTGTTGTTATATATATTTTATATTATCTGTTATCACTCTGCAAGTTCCCTGTTAGTATAGAATTCACTATGGGTTGAAATGATACATACCTGAACGGACTTTAGAATAGGAGAAATCGTTATGAGTTGAAATGATAAACCCAAGCGATTTTCATTTGAATTGAAATTGGGATTACGGGTCGAAATGATATCTACCCGTATATATTTAAATTTCGGATTGAAATGATAAATATTCGTATCACTTAACTATATGATAAATATATATACAAACACCGTTGGTCCATATATATATAAATATTTTGAAATTGAATTATATGGTTTTGGAAAGAAATATATGGTTTTAACAAATGTTGATTCTTAAAATTTTATATATAAATGGTAATGATATATATAGATTTAATAATGATATTTAATTTAATTAAGATGGATTTAATACATATAATATGTTAAGTATAAAATTTATATTTCAAAATAGATTTTGGTAAAATTTTGAATAAGTTAAGGTGGGATGATAATTTGAATTTAGTAAAGATAATTTTATTTAATTAAACCGATTTGAAACTTATTGAAATTGAGATTTAAGATATGATTTATAACTTGGGTTTGATTTAAGTAAAAATGAAATTTAAGGCTAGTTAAATGATATTGAATTTATTAAACGAATATTCCCTGATTAAATAAGAATGAAGTTAAATCAAGAGCTATATGAAACTGTTAAATCTATCTTTAAAAATGTTGAATATTAAAGCTTTGAAATATATTGAAAAATAAATGGTATATTTAGAACTGAATTAAATTAATGAATTGGACTTTGAATAAATTTGAATCTGGAATTTGAAGTTGATTTGAATCAATTTGCGAGACTTGAGGAAATTTAAATACTTTACTTTTTAAATCATTTAATATATATATATATATATACTATTTTGGAAAATAGATATATTTGAAATGAAATGATATGTGGGTTTTGAAGTATAAATTTAATTGAAATGACCACGGTGTTATAGTGTATATTTCTACATTATAGATAGTTCCACGGATCCTTAGAGGATGGTTATCCCAAACATCCTTTAAGTTACTTGTATTTCAGTTGATATTTCACTTGAGTTGGATTTATTAGTATAAGAATGTTAATCCTGACTCGAGTGTTTTTTGTTTTGCTTTACGCTCGGGTCAGATCGAGTGATACAGCATTTGAGACTCACCTTTGGAGTTTGGAGCTTCGTTTGGAGATCCAACTATTGATTCAGCTTCCAGCTTTCCAGTTGATTCGTTCACAGAAGTCATCTGTTTGGATTTGAGACTTCACTGTATTTGAGATATTCTGTTGTATTTTATTTCTAACTCTGATGTTTATATAGTAGCTTCATGAACTACTATTTTATCTATTCCGCTACGTATTATTGTATTACTCTTTGTCTGTGATTCTGGAATTGATTTATTTACTGCATATGTTGAGTTTTTGCCAAATTTAAATTAACAATTCGGTATTTTGAATTATTCAAGTCCGACATGTGTGGATTTATTGTCGATTTGAATGGTCCAAAACAGCGGGTCGTTACAGTTGGTATCAGAGCCAGGTTCTAGGCAAAACTTAGCATATATAGTAAATTTATTTACAGAATCACTTTCGTTCGAGTTTAATCTCTTCCTTTTGACTCGATTTCCTTTGAACTTTGGAACGTTCCCTACGGTTCCAAAATTCATTCTTGTCTCTCCCTATTTGTATTCTTTGATTCTGGAGTATCCCATAACTCCACTTCGAATGATCTCTATAAGAATAGGCGATCCCGCAAATCTTTGAATGATTGTAAAGGGGTGGAAATCCTTTACAATTGGCATTGATTCACCAGAGATTTCGATATCTTTGATTTAGATGCCGCTATCTCTTACGATCGAATGTTGATTTTTCTTGGAACTCTGCATCGATCTGTTCTTGAAGTCACGGTTGATCCGGTTAAGGTCGCCCGCGATTTATATAAGTATATTCATCTTCTATAATGGCTTTTTGAGAAAGCGTAGCTTTGTGGACGAGACTTCATCGAGCCTCACACCCCGGAAATGGTCGAAACAGGAAGGATGCGGCAAGGTTCTAGGGAGTAGCGCCCCTTAGTGTATGTCATTCCTTCTGGATAAAGGTGGTATCATGGTATGGAGCCCAGATACTTAACCTCTGTGGTTGCTGCAAATTTATTACTTTGTGGTTTGTTGGAAATCGGGGATCCTCGGGAAGATCGGTGACGATCGGGGGATGGCATACGCGTGTCAGTAGTTACCTATTTTTGCAGAGGTAACCCGGCCTTGTGTTGGTAGAGATCCGGTTAGGTTCTCGGGTCGTCTATTCCAGGGACGTACCCATCGTGGATAGGAAGTTCCTTAGCCTGACCATTTGTTGGAAATCCAAACTCCAATACGTGATTTGTACGGTATTAGTTGTAGAACCTGCCATTTACGTACGGTGGTCACCACTGTTTAGATGGTAGCTATAGTAGGCATACGATACTGGTCGTATGTTGGCTAAGATTAATATTATACTTTCGAAATGTTTTCCACACTATGCACTAATAATAATATCAAAAAGAATTTGATTTTTGCGTAGTAAGCATCTTTGACTATCATAAGAAGAAATCTCCTCCAATTCTGCGTTTGCATTGTGTGTGTGGTGGGAGGTCTTATGGTAGTTTCATTTTCCAAAAGCATTTCGAATTTACTTTGAAAATTATCCCGTTTTTATTTTAAAAATAACTGTTTTACGATCTCACACCAGTCTTGCTATATTACAGCATGATAGGGGATTCTCGCTTCGCAGTTTGGTGGCGAACGGGAGACTCTTACCCCTACATGTCCCTGAGAGGGATGGGTTGGTTAGGCAGAGGCCGTGACAGTCGAGAGGCTGGCCGTAAAAGCAAGTTTGGGGTACCATTGTCAGCCACGGTGGGGCCGGGATGGTTGAAAAGCCTACCGGTTGTGACCGCTTACCTCGGTATGTGACAAAGTGGTATCAGAGCATATGGTTAAGCGACAACCCTGCTCTGTTGGGTGTTACTCATTAGAGATAGAGTCAGTAGTACTCTAGAATGAGTTGAGTGTAATAATAGATATGAGCGCGTATTTGTTAGTGAATATAAAAAAATGTTTTATATTGTGTTTGCTTATCCGTTGAGATGTTTATGAATTTTTGTCGGTATGTGGGACGCCATATTATCGATAGGGATTTCTAAACACTTAAACGAGGCAAGACGACACAGTATTGTTTTAAATAGGGTGAATGAAATAATTTTACCCAAAACTATTTTTGTATAGAAAAGAAATCATTTTCTATGAATTATTATAGTATATGGTTGCATGGATGTTAGAAGTGATAATATTAATCTATTATCATTGAAATTGAATAAGAAACTGAAATCGTAACTCCAAAATTAAGAAATTAATTCACATACGATGAAATTTGAGAATATAAATTATAATTGTGACTTATAATTTAAAACGGAATTCCAGAGAAGTTGTTGGAAATGTTTTGAAATGAATATGAAAATTTTGGAGATTTGGAAAATTTAAATCTTTTTGGTTTGAAAATGATTTTTCAAAGGATTTGATATTGTGGAAAATTGTTTTGGAGGGAATGAAAAGCCCTAAACTCTTTTCGGTCGCTGGAAAATAACTTCGATAATGACTGCAGCATTATTGATGTCCATTTTCGGGTTTCCAAAAGAGGAATTGCTGCCAAATTGTTTTAAATGGAAGTTGTTTGAAAATTTGGGTTTTGTTTTGGAAATTCAAGGGATAATTTGAATTGTGTTCAAAAATGATTTTTGAAATGTTGGTAAACTCTGGAATGCTATATAAAGATATTTATGAAATATTACTAAGTTGATAACTTATACCAATTGAATTTTGGTAGAATAAATTTAACTTAAAAGAATGAACTTAAATCAAAGCAAGTATAAGCGAATCAATTAAATGAAAATGAAATTGAAAGTTGAAATTCATTTCGAATTCGTAAACAAATGAATTGAATTGAATAATTGTAAATGAAAGATGAATTAAAATTCGTATGGAAATTGGAAATCCAGTTTAAAGATAAGTAGAATTAAAATAAATTGAATTGATATCAATTTGAATTAGTAACTGAAACTAATTTAAAATGGTGCAGTTATGAATGAAAGATAATCGATAAAATTCAATATTCGGAAATGAAGATAAATTGAATTCCAATAGAATTGAAAATGTGAATTATAAGTTCAAATGAATGTGAAATGAAAAATTGAACGAAATTGAATATGTAACTTCAATAGTGAATTTAAAGAGGATATAAGAAGTATATATTGAAAAATTGTAATCGAATTTGCAAAATGATTGAATGCTGTAACTAGATATAATGGCTAGTAGGATATACAGGTGTATAAAGGGATTGGAAAATTTATTTCACAGATAATTCGAATTGCTCGAAAAAGGTATGTATTTGAATTATAATATGAGTTTTTGCTGATTTCTTGTCTAGCCGCTTGGTTTTTTCTTTTTCTTTTTGAAATCTGAGAATCCGTAGGGACGTTTTGTAGTCGTACCGTATTAGCCGCGCAAAGGAGACGCTGGCGAAATTTTTCGAAAATTTAGGGCGTTAGAAAATTTTTGAGAAATTTTGAAAGTTTAAAATTTGAATTTAAACTCGAATTTGAATTTTGAAGTAAACAATGTTGTTTGGAACTTATAATTGAAGTTGGAAGCTAGTTGAAATGATAACGAATCTTTAGTAGAAAGATTTGTTTTGAAGAATTGATAAAACTATTGGACTGTGAAAGATAGTAGACGAGTTAAGGACTTTTTTCCCTAACTTGTAATTTCGGGACGAAATTCTTTTAAGGAGGGAAGTCTGTAACGACCCGGAATTTTGACCAAATTAAATTGAGAATATTTAATTAATTTTAAATATTTGAATGATAATTTAATTTGAATCCCCGATATAACTCTGAATTTTGCGATTAAAACTTTAAAATTTAATCTATTGATAGTCGAATAAAAATTTGAATCTTCAATCTTAAGCAGAAGAAAAATATTTCAAAAGCTTTTAAAATTCGTATTGATGATACTGAAGGTAACAGAAGCTTCAAAATCTAATTTCAAAGTGTTTCGTTCAGTTTTGAAATTAAATCGTTTAAATTGAATTTAAAAATAGCCGTCCGAGGCGCAGTCTCGGAATTCGACGAAACCAGTTCCATTGGGTCCGTAATATTGAATTATTGTCGGATTTCAATTTTCGTATTTTTCAGAGTTAATACGTGACCGTACGATAAATAAACGCAGTTAGATTTGATCGAATTCAAATTGAATTTTAAAATTTTAAATTACGTCCACATCAGCTATTCTTTCCCCGTGGAATACGCCTGCAATCACGAGAATAACGTGCAACCCATCACGAAGTCCATACCTCCCTCGGTTTCAAATACTCTCCTCTCGTTCAAACGAAAAGAAAATCAAACGAAAACAAAATAATGGCTGCTCCCTCTCTCTCAAACATTCTCGTTCAAATCGAATTAAAATGGCAGCCACTTCATAATCTTCGTTCGAACGAAATCGAATTTTTTCCTTTTTCCTCAAATCGAAAACGAAACGAAAAAAAATTTCGTTTATTAAAAAAAAAGGGGGGGTGGCCGCGTTCTCTCCCCTCCTCGTTCTCGATGCAATCAAATTAGTGGAGTGAAGGGGTGTGCGACTCCGCCTGTTCGTCGATAACATCGAAGTGGTGGTCGTGATTTCTGGAACGAGGGGAATCGATCGAGGCTTTTGGGGGAAGCGCGCACTCGCGCACGCGAGGGTGGAGCTTGCAGCGAGCTTGGCTGGGAAGCGGCGTGTCAAGGCGCGTGGTGGTGATGTTTGGAAGAGAGGTTAGTCGACGAGGCCAATGTCGCGAAGCTCGCGTTCGACTGGAGGCAACTAGGGCTTCTAATTTGGTGGGAGGCGGGGCGAGCGAATCTGGAAGGAAGACGTCGCGAAGTCGAGGTGGCGATTCATCTGGGTAGCTCGTGATCGATGGCGGAGAGTCGGCGAACGTGGGGTCGAAGTCGAAGGGGGTGGCCGGTCTTCATCGATGAAGTATAATTTCGAATTCAAATTGCAGTGAGGTATCCTCTAGTTTTACAAATTTATGCTGAAGTTTAATAAATCACTGTTAAGTTAAAACATGAATTAAATCATTAGTTCATTAAAATATAAAATGGAAATTTTGTGCAGTAAGGTTTAAAACAAAATTTTATTTCAGTTAAAAGATTATATATATATATATATATGCAGAAAAATATAAGTAAGATTTTGAAAAGTTTTGAATTCATATAAATTATCGTTTTAATATAGGTATATATAGTTCAAGTAAGAAAGAAATAAAAATACTTATTTAAAATCGCTAATTTGAATTATTTTTGATACTAAAGATTTTCAAAAAGGGAATTTGTTTAGGAAATTAAATCACTAGTTTGAAATGAGTTTTATTTAGTTGAATTAAAATGTTAAAATGGTAAATTGAATTGTTCGGATTTATTTCGAATATTAATAAAACCTTATAATGTCTGTTACAAGGTTTAAAATGGAGAAATGGTCAAAATGGAAATGGGATTGCAAATAAAAAGCTAAGGTGAGATTTTTCTCACTCAAAAATGAAAGTGGAATTTTCAGTTATTTATTGATTGACTGATTGCTATGGGATGTGATATTAGATATGATAGGATATATCTATATATATAGCAATATATACATATTGGCATATGTATATATTGGATTGATTGATTTCCCGCCTCGTATAGCGGATGAGACCCTATTGCGCCGTTAGTAAGCGGATTTTTATAAAACCCATATACCGCGATAATTCCGTACTGGAACGGAATTGGTATTGTGCTAACATCTTTGGATGCAGGGAAACAGGTTGGAGGGATCCAACTGGACCCCTCACATTGATTGATTTTATTTATACTGTGATATGAATCTGTGAATGATTATATTGATGTTATTGATCATATCGATGTCTGGAAATTGATTGAAAGCTAAAATTTAGCTGAATGGATGTTTGATATCATTGGATTCCAAAAATAAATGAAATTGAATTTTTGAAATCAAAATAGAAATTTTTAAGTAAATATATTTTTAGAAATTGAATAAATTCGAAGAAAGAAATTTTAAAGTATAAAAGGTTAATTTTTATAATCTTATCGAATTTATTCCAGAATCAAGTGAAAATGTTAAATAAATGGATTTCGTAAAATAGTGATTATAAATTGAAGAATTTAATTTAAGAATTTGGATTTTTAGATAGTTTGAAAGAAACGATTGAAATTTATTTTTCTTTAAAAGGAATTTATTTAGAAAAGAAATAAGTGGGAAGTCCAATTAGAAATTTAATTGCAAATTGAAACGAATTTGGAAAAAAAGATGAAATTTATAAATGTATAAATTGTGAAGTTAAAAAGGATGAAACGTATAGATGTATAAATCGGGAAGTTAAAATGAATGAAATTGTAGAATAGAAGATTTATAAGAAATTAACTTATAGATTGGATTTTTGCCTTCAAATGAAATATTGATCAAATTTGTTAATAAAGGAGATTTACAAATCGAAGTTGTTATAAAGTAGGAATAGAATTTATAAACGTTGTTTTATAAATTCGAAATCAATTGAATTTGATAAATTTAAATATAGAAGGTTATTAAAGTAGATATATTCGCGATTTTGGATAGCGAATTTCTATTGAAATGAAAATGTGTAGAAATGATTGGAATTGGGTTAAATGAAGTATATTCACGATTTTGGACAGTGAATATATTTTTAAGTGAAAAAGGGTATGTTTGGGAAAGCGATGTTATAAATGAAGTTAATTGTTTTAAAAGATGTTTTAAAACGTGTTAAATATCGAAATCATAGATTTCAACTTTTGTTGTTGAAATAGACGTTTTCGAGAAATATAAGGAAATGGTGGACTATAACACTATTGTTATAGTAAATGATTTCCAAAAGGAAATGTTTTAATGTAGTATTGGGATTTATATATCTATCTAAATCCGAATCCCTATACTAGTGATTTTGAGTCGTCGTAACGATGTTTTACGTAACATTCGTTTTGACTCAAATAAATGTTGTTATAGTAAATGATTTCCTTAAAGAATGAAATATATACTTAATTCGATTTAAGTATATCGAATATTTTCCAAGTGTTGAAAATAAATGATTTGTGAAATACTTATTATTAAATAAGTAGGGAAATGCTTTTCCAATATGAGATGAACGTTTTGAGATTTTATCTTTTTAAAGATAAATTGAAATTGAATATTTGAAATCGATTTGAGAATCGTATATCAGTAGATATTTTGAAAATATAAATTCACTATGGAATTTATAAAGAAAAGGGAAACTGTTTAGAAAAATAAATATTGATTTATTTTTGAAGTGTGGAAATTTTATATCTAGTAAAGATATTTTTTGAAGATGAAATAATTTGGAAAATTATTTGGAATCTGATGATGTTGCGCATCTTTATTGATAGTTAAATAACCGACTATCAATAATTACCTTGAGTAGGTATTTGTTGTGAATTGGATGAATTTGAATGCCACACTTATTTTTGAATAATCGCTCACTATTCGGGTTAGCCGGGAAAGGACCATGGGGTCGTATAACCCATTCCGAATATGTGATACGTCGTTATGAATTGCATTCGAAGACCGGTGTTGAAGACCGGATATTTTTGAAAACGGAAGGATTACCGTCGAGTTACTCTACATCGACTGATCTTCGATTTAGAGGTTTTATCACCCTTAGTGACGGGAAGTCTGGACGTGATTAGAAAATTTATCCGGATATGCAAGGGCTTCGTGAGAAGTGCCTTCGGTTCTGTTCGATCCCGGAACAGACTTGTATGGATTGTGTGTCTGACGTTACAATTTGAGATATAAAGCTGATTTCTTTCAAATACATATCTGTTGGTGGCGGAGAATTTATTCTCTTAGCTTAACACCCTTCTCTGAGACGTACGAGCTCAGAGGTTATGTAGTTGAAATTTATCAGCGATATATCCCAAGTTGGTAACGTGGCATACTGAGTGTTGCTGTGAAATGATCAGTGTTTGATCATTTGCGATATGATCATTTGTTTGATCTTATATCTTTGTGGTCATAGGTTGATCATTTTGTTTGACCCGAAGCAGGGCTTTTTGAGAAAGCGTAGCTTTGTGGACGAGACTTCGTCGAGCCTCACACCCCGGAAATGGTCGAAACAGGAAGGATGCGGCAAGGTTCTAGGGAGTAGCGCCCCTTAGTGTATGTCATTCCTTCTGGATAAAGGTGGTATCATGGTATGGAGCCCAGATACTTAACCTCTGTGGTTGCTGCAAATTTATTACTTTGTGGTTTGTTGGAAATCGGGGATCCTTGGGAAGATCGGTGACGATCGGGGGATGGCATACGCGTGTCAGTAGTTACCTATTTTTGCAGAGGTAACCCGGCCTTGTGTTGGCAGAGATCCGGTTAGGTTCTCGGGTCGTCTATTCCAGGGACGTACCCATCGTGGATAGGAAGTTCCTTAGCCTGACCATTTGTTGGAAATCCAAACTCCAATACGTGATTTGTACGGTATTAGTTGTAGAACCTGCCATTTACGTACGGTGGTCACCACTGTTTAGATGGTAGCTATAGTAGGCATACGATACTGGTCGTATGTTGGCTAAGTTTAATATTATTGTGATGCCCCACCTCAATACCCACGCTAGCCAAGGACACTACGATGTAGTGCTGTCAACTAGCACGGAGAATAAGGCTGTTGAGGAGCGACCATCCATGTAATTGATTATCACATGGTGGCTATAAAATAATCTTCGGAAACAAAAATAGAAATAAACATAACACATAGCAGTCACAAACATCCATATCACAAAGGCGGAAGAAGATATGAATATATAACTAACACATGAAAGTGTACATCAGAGTAGTGGTCAAAAAGTTCCACAATAATACAAAAGAATAGCAACACGTGCTATACCAAAAGAATACAACTATGAGTCCATATCTCAAGTGTATACAACAAAAAACTGCTAAACTAAATAGTCAGCCAAAAGTCAGAGTAGCAAATCCCGGAAGGAAGTCAAGCAGAAGCACCTGTAACATCTCGGTCTGACCCGAGTATTATTTAAGAAAATAATAAACGGATCAGTCTAACTATAAATATCAGATGACATGATATATAATAAAAGACATGGCATAAACATAGAATATCCATACTGACATACTACTATAAGTATGAAAATGATGATCAACAGGAGATCAACCGATGAGAAATGATCAATATCACGAGAATCTTCTCAAAGATCCAAAGAGGGCATCATACCCTAAACTTGTACTCATAACAAGTCAATGACATAAAAATCCAGAAATCAAACAAGAAATCCAGAAATCATAAAAAAGAGAAAGAGGCCTATCACATGATGGTCCGAAGACCATGGGGAGCTACCCCATATGTGTGAGTCGGAATCACACTGATTGAGGCCTAGGCTAACCAAAAAGCAAAAAGGTATGTGTGAATGGAATCACACAAGTGGTGTCTAGCCTAACCTCGCAAACAAAAAGATATGTGTGAGTCGGAATCACACTACTGCGGCCTAGACTAACCTTGCGGACAAAGAGATGTGTGTGAGTCGGAATCACACTACTGCGGTCTAGTCTTACCTTGCAAACAAAGAGACATCGCACAATTGCTAGTCTAAATCATAAAATGATCATCATGATCAGCGAGAAGTGTCAATCACACCAAGCTAGTAAATATATGAGTTTAGCTTCATGTCCCATAACCACTTGCTTAACTTAAATATTTACGAACAAGCTGTAAATCTTCACTAGGAAATTGTCACGAAAAGGGTTCAATCGAACAAGTCCAAGAGCTAACCGACGAAGTGAACGCAAGCGTTTCATACCACTCGTTTTACTAAGTCGTTTAAGTCGATTTCTCATTCGAGTGAAGTAAAGGCTTGTATATACTAGTAGATTGAAAATCGGTTTGAGAAAACGAACTTTAGATATTTAAAATAGTGTTGAAATCGCTTTGATGAAAGAGTTTTGATATTTACTATTAGTATTGAAACCTTCATATATCTTTAAAGTGACAAGTCATAAAACGATTGTAGAACAAATCAATTCACGTTCGAAGACGTGAGTAAAGTCCAAAGAAGTCAATCCCAAAACCATCAAAGTAGAAATTCTGATAAATGTTTTTCAGAAGAGATTGCCTACGCAGAGTAATACGGCGGGGTGCGGGGCAGCGCCCCGTCACGGTACGACCTAGTGAAGGCAAGCGGTCCAGCGACCTAAGGAAAAATAGGTCATACGACCTAAGGAATTCGCGAACTAAAAAGACCTAAGTGTAAGGTCGGCGACGACCTACGACTTATAGGGTCCTGCGACCTAAGTGGGATGCGACGTAGTGGGGCATAGGTCGGAGACGACCTACGACTTAAGGTCAAGCGACCTAAGGTAAATGGTCCAACGACCTAACTCGAACGACCTAGAGGGTCGAACGACTTAACTGGAGGATAAGTCGGAGACGACCTACGAGATATTCTGGCCGACCTAACTCGAGCGACTTAAAGACTTAGCAGGGTCGAGCGACGTACGAGCTACGACCTAAGGTGATGAGGGGCGTTAGGTCGGAGACGACCTAACACTTGACTCGCGAACGACTTATGGAAAAGAAGCTTAGGTCGGAGACGACCTACGAGATAAGCCAGTGCGAGCGACCTAAAGTTTTCCTGGGGGATTATAGGTCGGCAACGACCTAAGACTTAAGGGCGAACGACTTTTGCCTGGAGATTATAGGTCGGCAACGACCTAACGTTTTGCCTGGAGATTATAGGTCGGCAACGACCTAACGTTTTGCCTGGAGATTATAGGTCGGCAACGACCTAACGTTTTGCCTGGAGATTATAGGTCGGCAACGACCTAACGTTTTGCCTGGACGACCTAAGGAGTTAACTCGTGGACGACCTAGCGATGGCCAGAAACGACTTAAGGCCAGAAACTCACCAAAACGCCAAAATTTGTAGTTTTTCGCCAATCCAATCCAAACCAAATGCAAACAAACATGCTAAAGTGATGAGGGATCATCCCCAACAGTCCAATGACAATTATAGGCAAGATGTGAGATCAAAAACCTCACCTTTTCACGGAATTTGATGAAGATGGAGATTTGATAGCAAAGCAAGAACACCAACAAGCTTGAATCAATGGTCTTCACGTGAATTTGATGTTGAATCTCGGATTTGCAATAGAATTTGTGTTTGGAGTTTTAATTTCCACTTCCCACCACCATTTTTGACAAAGCTTGAAGTGTTTTGATAGAGTGAGGAAGATGGTTGGGCTGAACTAAAGGGGTGCAGTCCAAACCAAAGTCAAAGGCGGGAAAAAGTGTTGAAAATTTCACTATCTCCAAACATATCGAAGTTTACACTCAAAAAGATCGCAAACGTCATTTTGAACTCAATGGGGGTGGTCTCGAGTCCTAATTTGACCGTATGCAAAAAGTAGCTTTTCGGACTAACATCCGACTAACGATAAAATATTTAAATAAAATATTTAAATATAGAATCAATAGATATGCGGGTTGTTACAATTATACTTTCGAAATGTTTTCCACACTATGCACTAATAATAATATCAAAAAGAATTTGATTTTTGCGTAGTAAGCATCTTTGACTATCATAAGAAGAAATCTCCTCCAATTCTGCGTTTGCATTGTGTGTGTGGTGGGAGGTCTTATGGTAGTTTCATTTTCCAAAAGCATTTCGAATTTACTTTGAAAATTATCCCGTTTTTATTTTAAAAATAACTGTTTTACGATCTCACACCAGTCACCATGACTGACTCGGAGTTTATTGTTTCCCTTCTAAACTCTGGGTGCCCAACAATTTCCACACGGGCAGTCTAGAGTTAGATTATCAGGATATTCTGGATATTCTGGAGCTTTGGAGATAAGCTGGAAGACGAGACGTAGTATTTGTATCTGATAGTATTTATTCCGCTGTGTATTCTGTATGAGGACAAGTTATATAACTGTCCATTGTTGTATATTGACTCTGATGATTGATGTATGTATAAAATGATATAGTTCTTTGTTTTTTTAAAGACTAGTGTTTATTTATTATATATTGTTCCGTTGCGATATGTGAGATTCTGATATTGTTTTCTGTTCTGATGTTGTTCGGTTGTTCTCCTTTTCTCTCCTTCTTCTTCTCTTTTTCTTCTATCTTTTCTTCTTTTTCTTTTTCTAAAACCCTCACTATTGGAGTTTCCGGCACTCGATCTCTCGGCAGTCGATAAAGTGAGTATCGATGTTGAATTTTCGAAAGTCGAAAATTTCGGTATGTGACAGTTAGGATTCTCATTAAGTAGGATCCCTTTTGAATTTGACTTCGACCTTTACCTCGTTCCAAGATTCATTCTAGAATCATCCTTTGAAAATCGGGTTTGTTTGTATTTTAGAAAGTGTTTTATATATCGAAATTATTATTTTGATAAGTATGATTATATTCTATATATAAAATTAAAATGTTTTCGATAAAGATTTTAAAAAAAATGAGAATTTGAGGTTAGGAAGGATTTGCAATTTTGAAAAAAAAAATTAAATAAGAAATTTGATTTATAAAAAAAATGATTTATAACCGAAGGATTTTAAATTTGAAATTCGAGAATTGAACTCCGGTATTTTGAAATTGGTTTTAAGATTTTGAAATATATAATAATAATATGATTTAAAAGTATTTTTCCGAATAAGAAATGTTTCAAATGATTTTAATGGGTTTCGAATGATTTCGAAGACAATTCAAAAGAAGTTTGAGAAAATATGTAACGTCCCAGATTTTCGCGTTCGAAAATCGACATCCATACTTTACATCGTACTCGAATGTCGTAGATTCGAGCGTTCAAATCCGAGTCGCCGGAGCTTATAACAACATTAAGTAAATAACACAGCGGAATAAAAAGATAATACATTGATATACAATATCTGATACAACAGAGTGATACAATGAATATCTATATACATCAGAGATATGATACAACAAATAGCAGCGGAAAAGAAAACGATAACATCAGCAGCGGATAATCTCCATCTTCAAAACACCGATCCAGAAATAGCTCGAACTCCCAATAACGATACACCAAGATAAGCAAGTGCAGTCCGATCCAAAGACTGAACTAGCTCCAGATAACCTACTAATCTGACTATCTGAAAAACCAAACTCTAGACTGCTCGTGTAGAAAAATTTTGAGCATCCAGAGTTTAGGAAAGAAACAATAAACTCCGGATCAGTCATGGGACTGGTGTGAGCAACAAAAACAGTTTATCTTTAAAACAAATAGCAGAGAATTTTAAAGTCAATTCGCAATGCTTTTGGAAAATGAAACTACCATAAGACCTCCCACCACACACACAATGCAAACGCAGAATTGGAGGAGATTTCTTCTTATGATAGTCAAAGATGCTTACTACGCAAAATCAAATCATTTGATATTATTACTAGTGCATAGTGTAGAAAACAATTTCGAAAGTAGAATATAAATCTTAGCCAGCATAGACATTTCGCACTTATGCCTACTATAGCTACCATGTTCAATAGCAGGTTACCACCACATTCCATGGCAGGTAATACAACTAAAACCGTACAGGGCTCGTATTGTTTTGTTTGGATTTCCAACAAATGGTCAGGCTAAGGAACTTCCTATTCCATGAAAGAAACGCCTCTGGCGGGACGTTCCGAGAACCAACTGTTCTCTGCCAAACAAGGCCGGCAACCCCTTTTCCCAAGGGATAAAAGAAACCTCAGATATGCCACCCCCGGTCCTTTGGGACCTTTATCCGAGCTCGGTATCCAACATCACACATCATAAAGAAAGTGTATCCACATGAGTAAGTATCTGGGCTCCATACCATGATACTACCCTTTTCCAGAAGGAATGGTCATACCCTAGGGGAGCTACCCCTGAAAACCTTGCCGCACGATTCCTGTTTCGACCATTACCGGGTTGTGAGGCTCGACGAAGTCTCGTCCACAAAGCTACGCTTTTTCAAAAAGCCACGCTTTGGGTCAACAGATGATCAACCTATGATCACAAAGATAAATGATCAAACAAAAGATCATATCACAAATGATCAAACATTGATCATCACACAGCAACACTCAGCATGCCACATTACCAAATTGGGATATATCGCTGATAAATTTCAACTACATAACCTCTGAGCTCGTACGTCTCAGAGAAGGGTGTTAAGCTAAGAGAATAAATTCTCCGCCACCAACAGAAATGTATTTGAAAGAAATCGGCTTTATATCTCAAAGTGTAATGTCAGACATGTATCCATATAAGTCTGTTCCGGGATCGAACAGAACCGAAGGCACTTCTCACGAAGCCCTTGCAATTCCGGATAACTTTCAATCACGTCCGGACTTCCCGTCACAAAAAGAGTGATATAAATCTCTATACCGGGAGCTACCCAGTGTAGAGACATTCGACAGGTTGTCCTTTCATTTTCGAAAAATATCCGGTCTTCAACACCGATCTTCAAATGCAATCCATATACGACGTATCACTATTCGGAATGGGTTATATGACACAGATGTCTTTTCCCGGCTAACCCGAATAGTGAGCGCAATATTTAAAAACATACGGATATTGGGATTTCAATTAAGTCACAACTTAAACCCAAACTTTCTTTACAAATGGTTTATCAAATTACCATTTTAATCTTTTTAAACAAAAAGATTCAATTCACAAAGTTCACTTAATTTCACAAAGATTCATTCACAGATTTTCCAAATCAATTTCCCTTTCAATTTGATTAATTCGTTAAATCAAAGATTTAACTCCTAGCTTTCAAAACAATTTCGTTTCGAATGGGTTAAACAAAACATCAATTTAAATCTGTTAAAAATAAACAGATTTAATTCATAGCTTTCGAAAAGAATTCATTTATAACTTGGAAAACCATTTTTCAATTAAATCTTGAAATTCCTTTACCTAAATTGGAATTTCATTTCTTATCTAAAAGCTTTTATTCTTTGAAAACAATAGTTTTCATTCTGGAAATCTGATTCATTTATACGAGTTAAGGTTCTTGGGTTAAATCCAAATTCCCAACTTATACTTTCAAAATGGTTTAAATTCATATAAACACATTTTTATCATCTTTACTCCCTAGTTTCCAAATCATAGCTTAATTTCAAACTTGAATCCCAATTTAAATCTAACTATTTAAATTTTCAAAACTCGGTTAAGTTATTTAAAATAACTTTTATCTTTGAAAATCCATTTCAAAAGCTTTTCACTTTAAACCCCAAATTTCTAATTTCAAAATCAATTGAAATTAAAATTTCAATCTCAAAAACATCAAATTTAAATCATCTGTGACTTAACCGATTTCCACGTGAAATCCATATTTGTGTGTGTAAAGATGTAGTCCAGGGGTTTTACACACAATAGTGCAACATCAATCATCATAGATATATCGATAAGCGGTATAATCGATAACGCTTATCTTCATTCACAGATTCATAGATAAAATAAATTTATCAGTCACAAAGATTCACAATTACAATTCGATGTGGGTTTCGGATAACCAATTGGAATCCGACTCCCTGTCGCATCGAAATTCAAATGCCGTTTTACGGGTCAAGGGTTTCGTATTCACATAGTAATATATCACAGAAATAGGAATTTCAGATCACAACATAAATCAGGATGTATCACAAAGCATCATATATCAGGGGTATCAAACAATCAAATCATCCCATAGAATCCAAATATTCATAAGATCAGTTAATTATCTGATTTATTCAAATTTGATTAATTTCATATGAATTTCTAATCCTGGTTAATTAATATTGCAAATCATTTTGATAAACTATTCTTTAATCATTTATTAATTAACCATTAATAATAAATTAATTAACTTTAATTATAATTCATCAACCTTTAATTATTAAAGAATTAACCTTTAATTATTAAATAAATCAATCCAATCATTAATTAATCAAATTAGTTAATTATTCATTTAAATTAACTTAATAATTACAAATCCTTAATCTTCATTATTTAAAGGATAAAACATTCTCTTGTTAATGGTCAAATTCTCATCTACAAATTTAGATTCAAATTAAATACAAATTAACTTAGCAAAATTTAACACTTCAAAATATACTTAGACATTTTTAAAGTTGTTAAACATTATATATATATATATATTTTAAACTTGTTTTATTTAAGACTAGGAGACAAAGTAAATTTGAATCCATCTCTTACATTTTGGTTTTTACTTTGTTTTAAAACTCTGTCTTTAAATTTAAACTTAAGGCCAGACAGTCTTTCAAAAACTGGCAACACCATCATGACCCGAGGCTACCCCTTCTTGCTTCGAGTCGAACAAAGAAAACTTCGGGCCTCTTCTTCAATTACTCGAGAACTCGCGTACCAATTTCCTGCTACTCTCCTAAACTCTCACCAGAAACACATATGCACCGTGCATATGCACGGTGGCTCCGGCCTCCGTTGATCAACAACGTTGATCGCCACACACCAGAGATCGCCTCTGCATCCCTTCCCGATCATCAAACCTCGACCATCACCCAAAAATCTAAATCGAACGCCTACCTCCAAAGCCTGGAACCAACAGAACGTACCAACCCAAAACCTGGAAAACTCATCGTTCTCGACATCAAGATCACCGGAGTACTCGAAAACTCGGCCATGACCTCCTCAACCTCCGAACTACCCTCCCTCAGAGTCTCGCACCACTCGGTCAATCAGAGATGATGAAATCACCTCGTCTCCGACTTCAAACAAAAACGACTGCTAAACCCTAAACAAAATTAAATCTCCAACCTCGACGAATTAAAAAATTACCTTATATTTTTCCTATGTCCTACGATGCTTCAACTATCACCATGTCAAGTTTCAATCTCTGAAAGTTAGCCGATCACCAAAAACTCACGAAAACCCATTTTCAGTTCAACTCCAAACTACTACTTCATTTCTTAACTAAAAATAATAATTCTTGTTTCAAAAATCAAGTTTTATTGTTAGCTTTTAATTCATATACCTGAATTTGTAAATTGACAGGTTCGAATTTTTGACAAAATTTGAGTGGTGCTCAGGTTTTCTTGATTTCCAGAAACAAAATGAAATAGTTTTAACTCAAATTGATTTTTAAACTTTACTATATACCATAACATACAAATCTTGTTTTGATCTCAAGTTAAATCAGTAAGTAGAACAAATATAAAAGATTTTTGAAATAAAGGATCTTGTGTTTAGAAGTTAAAACAGAGAACATATATGAGTATCTTCCTGAACCCAAATTCATTTCCTTGATTCCAGTACTGTTGTTTGCATTTGATGCTTCCAAATGATTTTAAAATTTGAGTCAGGTAAAAACAGTTAAATTTTATTCAAAGATCATTTCTCAAATCTTTTTATATTTTGAGATATGAATTCTTCTTTCTGGAATTTTGCTAACCTATTGTTAACAGAGGTAGATCTGTATTTACACAGACATACATACCAAACCAAAACATATTCATACATATACAAGTATCAGATTTCATTTATCACAACATTATCACAAATATATTCATAAGCATCAAGATAAAAACTGATTTGAGTTTTGAATAGAGATGTTTACTCACCTGTCTAAAATGAAGAACATAGCATATCTTCTTGAAACAGGCTTGTAATTTTAAACTGGAAACCTTTCTTTGTTGTTGAATGATCTTGTTTAAGTTTTGAAATGTTGCTACTTTAGATTTTCTCAGTTTCGAAACGGAACGAAAATGAAATGAAGTGAGAAGAGCTGGTGGAAAGAATTGATGTAAGAAAATGAAGTATGCAGGTGGTATGTTATTATTGTTTGTTTGTACAATACTAGGCATGGCCGAAGACAGTTTGAATAGATGGCATTTAATGCCTTGCCTTGCTTTGTATGTGAATATACTTTACTGTCTTGTTCCCATGCTTAGCCCATACTTATGCTTCATACTTTATTTGTTTATAAGCTTACACACTTATATATTTTTGCTGTCTTGATGCCGTGCATATGTGTTTTGTTTCTTGCTTACATATATACACTTGTTTCTTTTCTTTTCCAGGTTGTAGCTTGTTTAAATATATATTTGCTTTGATTATTTTGTTTACTTACTTACTTATATATATATATATGTTTGTTTCTTGATTTGGCAAATGTACATGGATATTTTTATTTGTTGGTATTTCTTTTGTTTTTGTTACTTTGTTTGTTTGAATCTTAACAAATTTGTTTAAATGACTTTTATTTTTTATGTTTTATACTTTTGTTTCATTTAATTTTGTTTGTTACTTTGTATTTGTTTTGCTTTTTATTATTTTATAATTAAAAATGAATTTCTATCTTACTTTGTTGTTAAGTTTGTAACAATGGTATTTACTTTAAAATGTTGTGTTAGTTATTCGTATTAGTTTATACTTATCTTATCTTTTGTCTTGGCTTTGAAATTAAAGTGAAGTCCTAGTTAAATCAATTTATTTATTTATTTCTATTTATAATTCAATTATTAAATTTACTTTAATATTTATTATCTTATATTTAATTTAAAATTTCAAATTATTATTAACCATAAATTTTAATATCTAATAGTATTATCCATTATTTATTTACATTTTAAACTCAAGTCAAAATATATATCTATATATTTATTATTTTCAAATTCACTCATATTTGACTCGGGGAAACTCGCTACGATTTTCTAATTAAATTAACAAATTCTTATCCAAAAATTTATTTAATACTCAATTTAATTCAAAAATTCAATAAATTATTAATTTAAATAAATTTAAATTTCAGGGTTGTTACAAACTTCCCCCCTTAAAAGAATTTCGTCCTCGAAATTCGCAGGCACGAAAACAGCACAGAGATAGACAGATGCGATCTCCTATAATTCCTCAAACACAAGATACGGTTTCCAAACTCAAGTCGGAATATCTCAGAATACATACCAATTGTCCCTCTTCGGACTTTGGTTTCCAAAAGAAGTTTCAATAGAATTTCAAAATTTCGGTTTCAAACGAAATCGTTTTAATTGATACAATTCAATTTAGCCTTCATATTCTATTAATCAATTTAACTCAATTCAAAATTTCCAATTTCAAATTCATTAAGGTTTAAATCAAAAAGCTGATAAGAAACCGATGAAATACGAAGTAAAATCTTCTACAACGATTCGTAGAGCCACCATCACACCGAAACTTCTTTTTGTAGCTGATACGAAGCAATCAAAAGAATTTGGAAACGAATCAAAGAAAATTGATAGAGAAAGATTGTTTCCACTGTTGCAGGGTATTGACCATTTATAGTCGTATTCCCTGTCCCCTATCTCGTCTTCTTCTAGCACTCATACTTACTATCAGTGGATAGTAAGAGAATTTACTGAGACGTTCAGACGGATATCTGAGAATACACTCATTCTAGAGTTTACTTCACTCTATCTCTAATGAGCTACTTAACGTGTTATACTCCTGAGCTAAAGTTCAACCTTAGCTCTGATACTAAATGTAACGATCCACAGACAGCGGCCACCGGTAGGCTTTGCAACCATCCCAGTCCCACCGTGGCTTACACCGGCACCTCGCATTTACTTTTACGGCCAGCCTCTCGACTGTCACGGCATCTGCCTAACCAACCCATCCCTCTCAGGGACATGTAGGGGTAAGAGTCCCCCGTTCGCCACCAAACTGCGAAGCGTGAACCCCCTATCATGCTGTAATATAGCAAATGCGATCCATATACGACGTATCACTATTCGGAATGGGTTATATGACACAGATGTCTTTTCCCGGCTAACCCGAATAGTGAGCGCAATATTTAAAAACATACGGATATTGGGATTTCAATTAAGTCACAACTTAAACCCAAACTTTCTTTACAAATGGTTTATCAAATTACCATTTTAATCTTTTTAAACAAAAAGATTCAATTCACAAAGTTCACTTAATTTCACAAAGATTCATTCACAGATTTTCCAAATCAATTTCCCTTTCAATTTGATTAATTCGTTAAATCAAAGATTTAACACCTAGCTTTCAAAACAATTTCATTTCGAATGGGTTAAACAAAACATCAATTTAAATCTGTTAAAAATAAATAGATTTAATTCATAGCTTTCGAAAAGAATTCATTTATAACTTGGAAAACCATTTTTCAATTAAATCTTGAAATTCCTTTACCTAAATTGGAATTTCATTTCTTATCTAAAAGCTTTTATTCTTTGAAAACAATAGTTTTCATTCTGGAAATCTGATTCATTTATACGAGTTAAGGTTCTTGGGTTAAATCCAAATTCCCAACTTATACTTTCAAAATGGTTTAAATTCATATAAACACATTTATATCATCTTTACTCCCTAGTTTCCAAATCATAGCTTAATTTCAAACTTGAATCCCAATTTAAATCTAACTATTTAAATTTTCAAAACTCGGTTAAGTTATTTAAAATAACTTTTATCTTTGAAAATCCATTTCAAAAGCTTTTCACTTTAAACCCCAAATTTCTAATTTCAAAATCAATTGAAATTAAAATTTCAATCTCAAAAACATCAAATTTAAATCATCTGTGACTTAACCGATTTCCACGTGAAATCCATATTTGTGTGTGTAAAGATGTAGTCCAGGGGTTTTACACACAATAGTGCAACATCAATCATCATAGATATATCGATAAGCGGTATAATCGATAACGCTTATCTTCATTCACAGATTCATAGATAAAATAAATTTATCAGTCACAAAGATTCACAATTACAATTCGATGTGGGTTTCGGATAACCAATTGGAATCCGACTCCCTGTCGCATCGAAATTCAAATGCCGTTTTACGGGTCAAGGGTTTCGTATTCACATAGTAATATATCACAGAAATAGGAATTTCAGATCACAACATAAATCAGGATGTATCACAAAGCATCATATATCAGGGGTATCAAACAATCAAATCATCCCATAGAATCCAAATATTCATAAGATCAGTTAATTATCTGATTTATTCAAATTTGATTAATTTCATATGAATTTCTAATCCTGGTTAATTAATATTGCAAATCATTTTGATAAACTATTCTTTAATCATTTATTAATTAACCATTAATAATAAATTAATTAACTTTAATTATAATTCATCAACCTTTAATTATTAAAGAATTAACCTTTAATTATTAAATAAATCAATCCAATCATTAATTAATCAAATTAGTTAATTATTCATTTAAATTAACTTAATAATTACAAATCCTTAATCTTCATTATTTAAAGGATAAAACATTCTCTTGTTAATGGTCAAATTCTCATCTACAAATTTAGATTCAAATTAAATACAAATTAACTTAGCAAAATTTAACACTTCAAAATATACTTAGACATTTTTAAAGTTGTTAAACATTATATATATATATATATATTTTAAACTTGTTTTATTTAAGACTAGGAGACAAAGTAAATTTGAATCCATCTCTTACATTTTGGTTTTTACTTTGTTTTAAAACTCTGTCTTTAAATTTAAACTTAAGGCCAGACAGTCTTTCAAAAACTGGCAACACCATCATGACCCGAGGCTACCCCTTCTTACTTCGAGTCGAACAAAGAAAACTTCGGGCCTCTTCTTCAATTACTCGAGAACTCGCGTACCAATTTCCTGCTACTCTCCTAAACTCTCACCAGAAACACATATGCACCGTGCATATGCACGGTGGCTTCGGCCTCCGTTGATCAACAACGTTGATCGCCACACACCAGAGATCGCCTCTGCATCCCTTCCCGATCATCAAACCTCGACCATCACCCAAAAATCTAAATCGAACGCCTACCTCCAAAGCCTGGAACCAACAGAATGTACCAACCCAAAACCTGGAAAACTCATCGTTCTCGACATCAAGATCACCGGAGTACTCGAAAACTCGGCCATGACCTCCTCAACCTCCGAACTACCCTCCCTCAGAGTCTCGCACCACTCGGTCAATCAGAGATGATGAAATCACCTCGTCTCCGACTTCAAACAAAAACGACTGCTAAACCCTAAAAAAAATTAAATCTCCAACCTCGACGAATTAAAAAATTACCTTATATTTTTCCTATGTCCTACGATGCTTCAACTATCACCATGTCAAGTTTCAATCTCTGAAAGTTAGCCGATCACCAGAAACTCACGAAAACCCATTTTCAGTTCAACTCCAAACTGCTACTTCATTTCTTAACTAAAAATAATAATTCTTGTTTCAAAAATCAAGTTTTATTGTTAGCTTTTAATTCATATACCTGAATTTGTAAATTGACAGGTTCGAATTTTTGACAAAATTTGAGTGGTGCTCAGGTTTTCTTGATTTCCAGAAACAAAATGAAATAGTTTTAACTCAAATTGATTTTTAAACTTTACTATATACCATAACATACAAATCTTGTTTTGATCTCAAGTTAAATCAGTAAGTAGAACAAATAGAAAAGATTTTTGAAATAAAGGATCTTGTGTTTAGAAGTTAAAACAGAGAACATATATGAGTATCTTCCTGAACCCAAATTCATTTCCTTGATTCCAGTACTGTTGTTTGCATTTGATGCTTCCAAATGATTTTAAAATTTGATTCAGGTAAAAACAGTTAAATTTTATTCAAAGATCATTTCTCAAATCTTTTTATATTTTGAGATATGAATTCTTCTTTCTGGAATTTTGCTAACCTATTGTTAACAGAGGTAGATCTGTATTTACACAGACATACATACCAAACCAAAACATATTCATACATATACAAGTATCAGATTTCATTTATCACAACATTATCACAAATATATTCATAAGCATCAAGATAAAAACTGATTTGAGTTTTGAATAGAGATGTTTACTCACCTGTCTAAAATGAAGAACATAGCATATCTTCTTGAAACAGGCTTGTAATTTTAAACTGGAAACCTTTCTTTGTTGTTGAATGATCTTGTTTAAGTTTTGAAATGTTGCTACTTTAGATTTTCTCAGTTTCAAAACGGAACGTAAATGAAATGAAGTGAGAAGAGCTGGTGGAAAGAATTGATGTAAGAAAATGAAGTATGCAGGTGGTATGTTATTATTGTTTGTTTGTACAATACTAGGCATGGCCGAAGACAGTTTGAATAGATGGCATTTAATGCCTTGCCTTGCTTTGTATGTGAATATACTTTACTGTCTTGTTCCCATGCTTAGCCCATACTTATGCTTCATACTTTATTTGTTTATAAGCTTACACACTTATATATTTTTGCTGTCTTGATTCCGTGCATATGTGTTTTGTTTCTTGCTTACATATATACACTTGTTTCTTTTCTTTTCCAGGTTGTAGCTTGTTTAAATATATATTTGCTTTGATTATTTTGTTTACTTACTTACTTATATATATATATGTTTGTTTCTTGATTTGGCAAATGTACATGGATATTTTTATTTGTTGGTATTTCTTTTGTTTTTGCTACTTTGTTTGTTTGAATCTTAACAAATTTGTTTAAATGACTTTTATTTTTTATGTTTTATACTTTTGTTTCATTTAATTTTGTTTGTTACTTTGTATTTGTTTTGCTTTTTATTATTTTATAATTAAAAATGAATTTCTATCTTACTTTGTTGTTAAGTTTGTAACAATGGTATTTACTTTAAAATGTTGTTTTAGTTATTCGTATTAGTTTATACTTATCTTATCTTTTGTCTTGGCTTTGAAATTAAAGTGAAGTCCTAGTTAAATCAATTTATTTATTTATTTCTATTTATAATTCAATTATTAAATTTACTTTAATATTTATTATCTTATATTTAATTTAAAATTTCAAATTATTATTAACCATAAATTTTAATATCTAATAGTATTATCCATTATTTATTTACATTTTAAACTCAAGTCAAAATATATATCTATATATTTATTATTTTCAAATTCACTCATATTTGACTCGGGGAAACTCGCTACGATTTTCTAATTAAATTAACAAATTCTTATCCAAAAATTTATTTAATACTCAATTTAATTCAAAAATTCAATAAATTATTAATTTAAATAAATTTAAATTTCAGGGTCGTTACAAAATAGAAGTCCAGAACTCACTTATGTCACTGGAAAATAATTTCGGTGATGAGTGCATGCATCATCGACATTGATTTTCGAGTTTCAGAGTGGGGGATAGGCCACTTTAGTAGCATTGCTACGCGAGTGATTTTGCGAAACCAATTTTGATTTCAAAATTTTGAAGTATGATTTGATATTCGAAAGATATATGTATATGTATTTGAAACGATTTGAAATGAGCTGGTGTTCAGTCCTCGAGTTTCGGATTTGATAACCTATCTATTAAAATTGATTTACTGATTTGTTGCCGATTTCTAACTCTTGAATTTGAAAATGATTTCTTCAACTATTATGAAGGTTCGAGCACTTCCAAATCAAGGTTAACTTTTCAAAGCTAAGAAATTTTGAAAAGTATGAATTATTTGATAAAGTATATAAATTGGTTTCGAATGTTTAAGTATGAAGTAATGTGATTTAAATAAGTTGAAACTGTTTTATTAAGTAAATGAATAAGGCTATTTGAATTTTTCTAAATATGGAATTTAGATTTGAAATGTTTTGAAGAATTCGGGCTTCAATATATTTTGAATAAAATTTAGTTAAATGTTTTAATTTAGTAACATCTTTATGAAACTATATATTTAACAAGTTGGAATAAATATATAAGTGTACGTATGCTGTTTTATTCGCATAATTAATTTGATCCAAGTTTGAGTACACAAGTTCGATGTGGATTACAACATTTCGTGTTAGGATTTTTTCATTCGATTCTTGATGGCGAATATTTGATATGGATTTTGGGCTCGATTCTAGAATTCTCTATCATAGTATATGGCTATGCAAGGAGATTGATGGCTTCTAGTCGAGAAACCATATCAAAGTCTGCATTAGGGAAGTCGAATGGACAATACTAGTTCGAAAGCGAACTTGTGTGATCGAGCGAGCGATCAAAATGTGATTTTGCGAAATGATGACATATGTACATCTTATATTCTAATATCATTGATATATTTTGACGCTGAAATTGAAAGCTGTCGAGTTAGAATATCTTTGCTTACTAAAAGAAAATCTCCAATTTAAATTACAAAGATTTATAACCCATAAAAGTAAAGATATTCAATCTTATATGGCTCTTAATACAGCGAAATTTATTTTTGAAAATTTGATCCTTATATAAGATGGACCTTATGTAAATATAAGATGATTTTGAAAACCATTTGATTTTGGAAATGAATGGGTTGACTTAAATTATTGATTTGGAAATTTGGATTTATTTTCAAAATCTATTATTTTGGAAACTTTGAAGCTAAAGATAATTAATTTGTGAAGAAATAATTTGGTGAAATTGTATATGATTTTGAAATTGAACTGATATTGAAACAAATTTAAATTAAAGAACCTTATGTTACTAAACACTTGATTTGGGAGTTGTCGAACTTATATAAAATTGATTTGTATGAGTATGAAATTGATTCGAAAACTATAGATTTGAAAAGGTACTCAATTTGAAAGTGAAATCTTATATAATTGAAGTCTATATAAGTATGATTTGATATACCATTGATTTTGGAAAGTATTTGATTTGAAAATTAAATCTTATATATAATGGATTTTATATAAGTACGATATTTGAAAGTGATTTGAAAGGGTACTATATGATACATATTTTCGAAGTAAAGATATGGAAAGTGCCTTCTGCTTGATATCCGATTTGTGGCCACATCTTGGATTCATTCTATCGATATTATTCTCTCTGATTTTGATTTTCCGGATATGATACTCGAGTGTCCTTCGAATTCCATGGCGTTACCCATAGTCTTACGAACTCGACTGCATAGCGTAATTCGCAAGGCAATGATTGCTTAAAAGGTACGGATGTTTCCTGGGGGATCCAGGCGTAACCATTGTGTATCTACGATCTATGGTCGTGTTAGTGGCGAAATCCGCAAGGCAGAGATTGCTTAAGGGGTATGGATGTTTCCTGGGGGATCCAGGCGTAACCATTTTTATGTATCCTGCGGTCCACCGTTTTGTTGCATGGCGAAATTCGCAAGGCAGTGAATGCTTAAAAGGTACGGATGTTTCCTGGGGGACCCAGGCGTAACCATTGTGTATCTGCGATCCATGATTTGATTCGTTTTTGTTTGGATTGTACTTTCCATATCTGTTTTAAAGTTTTTCCAGTATTTTCACTGGGTGTTGAAACAAGTCTACTAAGTACTTGGAGAATTCTAGCTTTGCGCCTGATCAACGCACTGCCAGAGTCTACAGGAACAAGGATAAACTTGTTGAAACATCGAGTTATAAAAGTATTTTCGAAATGAAATTTGTTTCGTTATAAAAAAATATATTTCATTATAAAGGTATTTCCAACAAAGAAATTTTGTATTAATAATTCGAAATTGAAATTCTAATGGTTTGAATTTATTATTCATGCCCGATACTATTCTTTTGAATCTACCTTATCTGCTCAACTTTATTTAATCATCTATATTCTGCTTTTCCAAATCCTCCTTCTTCTCCTTGTGGACTATATCCTTTTTAAGTATTGTTTATTTATATACTATATGGTTTAATATATATATATATAAAAGAATAGTGTTATAAATAGAAAATTTTAGTGTTAAATATTTTAGAAGTTATTAATTAAATACAACATATTTAAAGAAATGATTATTGATTTATTAATAATGTTGAAAGGTATCTTGAGATAAATTAATAAATTCATGAATTATGGATATAATAGCTTCTTTGTAAATATAAGTGATAATGTAAATAATTGTTTTCAAATAGTTTTCATATATCTATAAAGTTGTTATTTAAACATATAAATAGTATTTATAAAGGGAAGCAAGAAATTTTACAAATGGATTTTTGCAAGGTTTTAAAGTATTAAAGATAATTGATTTGCCATTTAAGTTTCAAATGAATATTTCAAGTAAAATTTATATATAGTTTCAAATTAATTGTTTAATCTTGACTTTCAATCTATCTTTTCCATTTGGGTGTTTCTATTCTCCTACCTTCTTCCTTTTCGGGGACGAAAAGTTTTGAGTGGGGAAGAGTGTAACGACCCGCAAATTTTAGTGGTTTTAAAAGTATATTTAACTGGAAATTTGTGAAATTTTAAACAATAAAATTTGAAATAAAAAAAGTTTATTATTTGGAATACGTCTATTTTAATATAGCAACTGGTAAATTTTCATCTGATAATATTGAAGTTTATTTTCCTGTGAAATTTCATTTCAAATCAAACCGGTTAATAACAGTGAATTTAAAAGTTTTCCGAAACCAAAATATGTCAACAGGAGAAAATTTATTCAGATCATTCTAAATCAGACTGCGAAATTCGTTTTCAAAATTTGGACTTCTATTGCTCCGTTTATCTTATTTCTGACAGAATAGCAGCATTTCCGGTACCGCTTATCGACTTTTGATTGGATGATCATACCACCAATATCTATATACCGTTTTGATCGTCTCGTCGTGCTGATCTCTACGGTATATTTATTTGTGTGTTCTGAGGCCCGGTACGCGATGAAACGATGAAATCGTACATCGTATCGATATCGAAATTGTGACTTTTGGAATTTTTCTTCCTTTTTAAAAATTTGAACCGCTGACCACACCACCAATAAATTGCTTTGAATTATTCACCTGAATCTTAGCATGCGTTGCTATTATTACTTTTGACGTGTCAGAGAGAAATCAAAAGATATACGTTTCTTTATATAAATAAATGTATAACTGTTCATCTCTGCTCCCCTTTTGAATCGAACCCATCCTTCTATCTCAGACTTCAATTTTCGTTTGCCTTCCCTACATCTCCACTCTCCCACTTTGCTCCTCCCATCCCTTCGCCTAACTAGCTACTGCCCACGGCATCCCTCCACCACCTGACCTCGCCTCATTCTCTCTCCCCTCCACCGCCGTTCCAGCCTCACGCAACTCCATCAAACATCCTCCTCCCTGAAACTGAGAGCAACCCTGCTGTTCACCCACTTCCCTGTTGCCCACCCGCATATCCTATTCCCTGAAACAAGCCTTCTTCTCCACGTTTCTCCTTCCTCTCCTCGCCAACACCACTGCCCACCGCCTAAGCCATCACCAGATCTGCCGAGCTTCCATCGCCTACGGCCATACCTATCTGCCACCTTCCTCGAGTGACAGCCCACGCCCTGGAAATCTCTGCCTCAACAGCCTGGCCTCGGATCCGTTCACCAACTTCATCTCGGCGAGAAGCCTCTGGCCACCATCCCTTCGTGCTCACTTCCTCCTCTTCCTTTTGCCGAGATGCTTCTTCGCTTTTGATTAGGTAATATATATATATACCTCTGTTGTTATATATTGGTTTTATAACCATAGCTTATATATCTACATATGGGTTATAGAAGTTGCATATACTTTCATTTTTAAGCTACTGCTTACTCTTGTTCGATTTTTTTTTTATAATTGCATAACTTAAAATAATATCTTTAAATTTGAATATATATATACACTAGTTTACAGTTACTTCACATATATATGTGAGTATTGTTTTAAGTAATACGTATGGTTGCTAATACATAAGGTTATAGCAGATTTTTATTAGAAGAGAATTATTGTTGATTTTTTTACAGTTTACATTTATACAGTAACATGTTAAAATGTATATATTATTAATTTACTTTTTTTACCGTAGGTATGTATGTATATGGAATCAAAGCTCTGTTTATTCGATATATCACATCGTTGTCAAAGAAGTATTATCCATTATATTAATAAGTTGTTTATATATATGTTTATACAAATTTGTTTTGATTTGTTTACAGAATAGAAAAAATAATATAGTAAGTTGGGATTGGCTTTAAGAAAAATATTGATTATAATGATAACAGTTTATATATATATATTCTATTTGCATCAAGCAAAATTTAATTTATTCCCATCGATTCTGTTATCAGCCTTGTTCGTCGAAATCGTGTCTATCGTGCTTTGCTTCGCAATTCGTGCTTGGATTCGTAACCGACTTCATTATCTATCTGGCCTCGAAAGGTGAGCAATCACTCACGATTAACGTTCTTTTATTTTTTTAAATTTGATTTCATTTGAAATAGCAATTAAAATATGCTGCTGTAGTTATTTAAATTGTTATATATGCTATTATCTGTATATGTTCAGCTGTGACATCTGACACCAGTATCTAGTATTTATATGCCTGTTATTACTATTATCTGTATATGTTCACCTATGACATCTGACACCAGTATCTGTTATTTATATTGATGATATATGCCTGTTGTTATATATATTTTATATTATCTGTTATCACTCTGCAAGTTCCCTGTTAGTATAGAATTCACTATGGGTTGAAATGATACATACCCGAACGGACTTTAGAATAGGAGAAATCGTTATGAGTTGAAATGATAAACCCAAGCGATTTTCATTTGAATTGAAATTGGGATTACGGGTCGAAATGATATCTACCCGTATATATTTAAATTTCGGATTGAAATGATAAATATCCGTATCACTTAACCATATGATAAATATATATACAAACACCATTGGTCCATATATATATAAATATTTTGAAATTGAATTATATGGTTTTGGAAAGAAATATATGGTTTTAACAAATGTTGATTCTTAAAATTTTATATATAAATGGTAATGATATATATAGATTTAATAATGATATTTAATTTAATTAAGATGGATTTAATACATATAATATGTTAAGTATAAAATTTATATTTCAAAATAGATTTTGGTAAAATTTTGAATAAGTTAAGGTGGGATGATAATTTGAATTTAGTAAAGATAATTTTATTTAATTAAACCGATTTGAAACTTATTGAAATTGAGATTTAAGATATGATTTATAACTTGGGTTTGATTTAAGTAAAAATGAAATTTAAGGCTAGTTAAATGATATTGAATTTATTAAACGAATATTCCCTGATTAAATAAGAATGAAGTTAAATCAAGAGCTATATGAAACTGTTAAATCTATCTTTGAAAATGTTGAATATTAAAGCTTTGAAATATATTGAAAAATAAATGGTATATTTAGAACTGAATTAAATTGATGAATTGGACTTTGAATAAATTTGAATCTGGATTTGAAGTTGATTTGAATCAATTTGCGAGACTTGAGGAAATTTAAATACTTTACTTTTTAAATCATTTAATATATATATATATATATATACTATTTTGGAAAAAGATATATTTGAAATGAAATGATATGTGGGTTTTGAAGTATAAATTTAATTGAAATGACCACGGTGTTATAGTGTATATTTCTACATTATAGATAGTTCCACGGATCCTTAGAGGATGGTTATCCCAAACATCCTTTAAGTTACTTGTATTTCAGTTGATATTTCACTTGAGTTGGATTTATTAGTATAAGAATGTTAATCCTGACTCGAGTGTTTTGTGTTTTGCTTTACGCTCGGGTCAGACCGAGTGATACAGCATTTGAGACTCACCTTTGGAGTTTGGAGCTTCGTTTGGAGATCCAACTATTGATTCAGCTTCCAGCTTTCCAGTTGATTCGTTCACAGAAGTCATCTGTTTGGATTTGAGACTTCACTGTATTTGAGATATTCTGTTGTATTTTATTTCTAACTCTGATGTTTATATAGTAGCTTCATGAACTACTATTTTATCTATTCCGCTGCATATTATTGTATTACTCTGTGTCTGTGATTCTGGGATTGATTTATTTACTGCATATGCTGAGTTTTTGCCAAATTTAAATTAACAATTCGGTATTTTGAATTATTCAAGTCCGACATGTGTGGATTTATGGTCGATTTGAATGGTCCAAAACAGCGGGTCGTTACATTTGTGGTGCTTGTTGTTTTTCTATTTGCATTTGCATTTCATATTTTAAAAAAAGATACTCAACTTCATTTGCAAAAGAAAGTATTTTTATTCCATTTGATTTTCTATTACATTTTCTATTTTCAATTGCATTTGACATACTTCATAAACATCTTGCATCTCTGTTTTACATTTCAATACTGACATCTTGCATCTTTGAACTACTACTGTTGTTACACTTCTTCCATATTGCCCCAAAACAAACTGCCTTCCAATACAAACCATCCTCCTTCACCTTCCCTCTTCTTCCTACTGTACAACCTACACCAACACGGCCTTGCCTCTGCTCCAGTTACTGCCCTCTGCACTTCATTTCAATCACATTCTCCCAATCCCTCCTACAGCCACTGCACGCATACATCGCTGCCATCTTCCTGATCCACACCACTGACCAGCCATCACATTGCCTACGAACATCCACTGTTGCACATCACATCAACATACCCGAAACATTCATCATTTCATCCTCTAACATTCATTACTTCAAACAGTGCACAACAATTGCTAATCACATCAGTACACTTCAAACTTCACTGCAATCTCTCCATTGACCACCATCTCTACTTCACATTGTCGTGCACCACTGTCATTACTTGCCTCAACTCACCAAACAACTCCATCACCACCCTATACAAACTTCCTTACCATTGTTCACTGACCATTAACTCCACTATCCCTATTTCTGCACATCATTGTTCATATCCATTGTCATATACACCATCTCAACCTTGTTCATATCCACTGATCCCCCACTTTCTCATATACTACTTCACCTACTTACTCATATCAACCTTGTTCATAAACATCATCACCATATCACACTCCATCCTCTCCGTGTATAAGACTGTGTACAAGAATGTGCAAAAAACTGAGCATCTTCACTGCCTTGCCACCATACCACACAACTACTACTTTTACCGCTGCCACCCATAACCACACTACCATCACCACTGACATCAGACAACCCACCTTCATACATACAACACATCACATACTTATATACAAACCACCTTCAATTGTTCAAACCAAACCAGAACTCCACATCATACATCCTAACTGCTTCAACGCTTTCAAATTCCACACTTCATCAACCAGCAGTGCTGCCCCTTCATTATTCCACCATCTTACACACTTACACACTCCACCACTTACCACCATCACAACCTCCCACATCTGCCCCTTCATTACCATCAATGCACCAGTCTGCACACATACAACACACAACATCATAACAACCTCTTCCACTTCAAAGAACAACACATCACCTTTACTCCATCATTCCACTGTCTTGCCATCTGCACATCTGCTACACTTCAATTTCCATATCAGACATACCATAACAGTGCACTTCATTACAACATCACCAATCATTGCTACAACAACACATTTCACTACTGCTGCATATCTCTCTGCTTCTCCCTCACCATTAACATTGCTGCAGTAACTCTGCATACATACATAACCACAAACGTCTTACCACCAACCTCAAACCTCTATGCATAAACTATGCACAAATATCTCTGTACACATATACAACTACCATCCCAAAAACTCACTACAACCCCACTGTCAAACATACCAATCTCTGCTCCTTAATACATAAGCCATCACCACTAACTTCAACTCCACCTGCCTTCAACAAATCGCCCACAATCCTCCTTACATAACTCTCTTGGCCACTACTGTAATATTACACATCCACCCTGCCACTCTCCACCTTGCCACACTTCATAACACACCTCTGCATTCTTTTCACTGCAACCATCACCTCCTATTACCTCTTCAGTTTCACCACTCCTCACTGCATACTGACCATCATCCTACAATACAACCTGCCATCAGTTCATCTCTTCCTCACTACTACAAACATCAATCAGAAAACCACCCTCCTACTACACCATCCCAAACACTCTGACACCATCCCACATTGCAACTTTAATCCCCCATTTCTTGCAACTCAATCCGAGGCACCCGCTCCAACAATCTGCTCCTCCACCAAGCACAATTCCGTAACCTACCATATAACATCATTAATACACTGTTATACCACAACAAACCCAATCGCGACGTCCACTAACCCGCAGCCTCCCTCAATATCACCAGAAACCGCACCCCAGCCACAAGCTTCCATACTGCCCAAGCCACAATCTCCTAAACCATTGCTGCAGTCACCTAGAGCAATCCATTCCACCAGTCAACAACGCCCCAAAACAATCACCAATCCATCACCAATTCTGCAAGCTTCGGTTCGAGGTTTTCATTTCGTGAATTTGATTTGGTTGGTCGTGAGAAAGAGGCAATCTTTAATTTCATTTCGAAGTGGATTTTTTTTGGGTCGTGAAATGTTATTTTCTCTGATGTTTTGTTAAGGGACGCGGTTTTTAATCAGGCCGGGTATTAGATTGTTTGGATCGTTTTAGTTTATTTTTCTTTTTAGTTTTCTTTGTTAAGTTTAATTGGGCCGGGAATTATTTTTGGTTTAGTTTAATCCAATAGGGATTAGTATAAATTTGTTTTTCTTTTTTTAGTTTTCTTTGTTAAGTTTTCATTCTTTTGTTTAGATTGTTTTAGTGTTTTTTTTAAGTTTTCTATATTAAGCTTTACAAAAAAAGGAGGTTGTTTTTTCAATTGTTTTAGTTTAATTTGTTTTGTTTTCACTTGTTTTGTTTTAGTTTTTCTTTGATATAAAAAAAACTTGTATATATCTTATTTTTAATTTCAGGTTGCCAAAGCAGAAAATCAAAAAAGAGGAACTGCTTGCTAAATAAATTGATTGCTTGCTTATATATATAAAAAAATTCTACTTTTAAAAATAAATTGCTAATAATTCTGGACGCTCTGGTATCGTGCTTTCATCTCTAGTTTTATTTTAATTGCATTGTTGGTTGCTTACATTGTTTAAAAAAAATTCAAAAAAAAACAATTTTTTTATTGTAGTTGCATTGTTAATACACGTTTAATTTCAGTTTTGCATTTCATCCTAGAATTTGCTAATAATAAGGGTTAGAAATCTTAAGGGTGTCATAAGCTCACCTAGGGCTTAATTGTATATTGACAAGTTATAATCTTTCAAAAATCTAATTTCTTGGTGTTTAGGCTACGGTAGAGCAATAATCAGTTATAAATATTACAGTGATTCGTAAATATTATATTGATTGTTTTTCTAAAGGTATTTAAATCTTCGACTGCATTGCTACGGTGATTCGTGGTGCACCGATAAATCCTATCCGTTATCTGCTTGAGAACTATCTTGTTGGATTAAAATAAAGTGTGATTATACAATTTTGGGTTAGTAGCTACTTAGAATAGATAATTTGTAATTAAGCCCTTGCATTCATTTAGTTACATTAGTTCATGCATATTTTAAAAAAAATTCAAAATCCAAAACTAAAAAAATTGTAAATATTCCTCAACTTAGTTTTTAAGTCCTTTTCCATTGAAAATTTTCAAAATCATAAATCCAAAAAAAAAATTAAAAAATATATAAAACCTTTTCAAAAACAAAAAAAATTGAAATCCAAAAAAAAACAAAAAAAAATTTCTTTTAAAAATAAAAATAAATTCCCTTTGGTAAATATTTTTTCTTACCTTTATAAAGAAAAAAAAACAGTTTTTGAAAAGGGGCATTTCACCAGAAGGACAAACTTTGCAGTTCAATTAGTTTCTAGGACACACATTCAAAGCAATTACTTTCAAGGCCAAAGTCAGCAGAATAATTAATTTCAAGGACAAAGTCATCGGTCCAATTACTTTCAAGGACATAATTTCATAGGTTTTAAGGCCATAGAAACTAATTATTTTACGTTTTGTCCTTGAAAGTAATTATTTCAGTTGTGTGTCCTAGAAACTAATTCCACTTGCTAAAGAAGCCCTTGTGGCTAATTTCCACTTTTGAAAATGTCCGAGTTTCCCTACTTACAAGAATTTTACAATAGTTGTGAAAATCAATATAATCTATATAATTTCACACCAAATTCTTATGGATATTTTAATGACAACTATTGCACAAACAATTCAAATTTTGAACCACAAAATTTTCAAAATGATGACCAACCCTCAACTCTTGAAAATAACATTGAAATGATTTCGTCTTTACTTGAACTCTCTACACAACAAAACCAAAGGATAAATGATTTATGTAATTCATATTTGTGCAATAACTCAAGTCAAAGTTTTCAAGATAATCAAAATTTGAATTCACTTCAAAATTCAAATGATTTCGAGTATAATCCATGCCAATTCAATTTCAAACTCCAAAATGAAATTCAAAATCAAAATGGAAACAAGTGTTTAAATGACTTTGGCAATGGGAATAATCTCGACTACGATACGATTGATAATTTTCATTCTCAACAAGTTTAAATTGAAATTTTTTGAATTAATAATTATAAATTGGATTTTGTTGAGCAAATGGAAAAAATTGACAATGATCACACAGATTTGTTGTTTAAAACATATATGAAACAACCTGAGAAACAAAATCAAATCTCAACGTGTGACGAGTCAAATAATAATCCACCTTTTACTAAAATTAACGATTTTCAAATAACAACTTTTGAAATTGAAAATGACAATCTCACTGAAGTTGTTAAAAATGCGGTAATTAAGTTGGATTTCAATTCTTTTGAGAGGGTGGAACCAAATTTAAATTTCGATCTTCCTTTTTCCGATTTTGAAAAATTGATTACAACAACTTTGGATTTTGAACATGATATATGCAATGAAGTTGTGAATAATTCAAAAAAGGAAGACGAATTTTGTGAACATAAATTTTTTGGACTTTTCGAAGATGAGTTGTTGAATTCCGAAGGGGAAAATTTAAATCACCATTTTGATTTTGAAATCTATAATTCAGAAGAAGTTTTCAATGATAAGTTTGAATTTCAATTTGGTGAAAGTAAACTTGAACTCCAACCAATTGTTTTATCAACCCCGAAAATCATCGAAAATAAAACAACTCAACCAATTTTAAAAAAAACAACATTCGTTTTTCAAAATCTACATTCAACTTTGAAATCTTTTATGGTTTGGTTTTCTGAGCTTAAGCTATATCTCTCGTATTTGACGAGACAAATGAATTGGTCTTTGGAAGACCGTTTCATTTACTCTTTGACGATATACTTTTTGATGTTGTGTAAATAATAACCATTTCGTTTTCATGTAAATATAGGTCATATTTTTATTTTTCTCCTTCCACTTTGCTTGACTGTGGGGACACAGTCAAAATCAAGTGTGGGGGGAGTCCCGTCTTCCTTTTGATTTTTCATGCTTTATTTTTGCATTTTCTTTCCAAAACAAAAAAAATTCAAATATATATGTGTGTGTGTGTGTGTGTAAAAAATCAAAAAGTCAAAAAAAAATTTCATTCTAGCATTTTGATTTACTTTTAAACAAACACTATAGGATAAGTATAAGATTTTGGTTATTAAATTGAAATTTTTGAAAATTTATTTGTCTCAACAAAAATAAAAATAAAGTTTGATTACAAGCAACTATGGTTTAACTAGTATATAGGAAGGTTCATGGGTGATAATTATGAAGTATATCCTAATTGAAAATCTTTGTTTAAAAAGTGGTGGATTTAAAGTAAAGGATATAACATGTTTTATCTTCTAAGTTAAATGGTGCTAAGATGATTTTGCAAAACTCTCTCTTTAAAAGAAAAACCAAAAAAATAAACATATAACAAAGTAAAAAACAACAAACAAAAGAATTTTTTGTATATATGTATATATTTTAATAAACACCTAGAGTCGTGTTCACACGCAAGTGTGTACACTTGCCATGCTATGTACCCTTCTCACGTAAGCCTGGAAGGTAGTGCACGATCGGTATATCTGGCCTCAGTTTATCTGAGTTAGGTGTATGGATATTGTGATAACCCGGATTTTTAGACATTCGTTAATTGGATAATTAATTTGTTTATTCATTTGAACAGATAAAAATTTCGATAATTAAAGGATATATGGTTATGTCTGTAAATTTGAAAAGAATATATTTTTAATATCTGGATATATATTTGATAATCTCCTAATATAATTACTTAAAATTTGACAAATTATTCTTTTAAAACAATTTAATTTGGTGTTGTTTACAATATATATATAGATATATATGTATATATGAGTTGATTTTAAATTAGATTTTAATTGAAATGAATGTGAACTATAATTCAAAGGACAAGTATCTTAAATATATTATATATGATCTTATTTAGAATATAATTGGTTTTATATTATTTTCTTTAAAGGATTGTATTTATATAAATTAAGTAATGTATTTATTAAATAGTAAATTTAATAAAAGCTTTATAAAAACATTAAATTTATAAATAAAACATGCATAAGTACACATGTAAGTTAAATAAATAGAATTTAACAAATGTAAGTTGATTAATAATGACAAATGTTAGGAAATTGTACAAGTGTCCCTTATTTTATTTTATTTTCTTTAAATTTTTAATATACCACAATTTAGTCTATATAAACATCTATCTTTAGTCTTTCTTTTTTTTTCCTATCTTCATTATCAAAAGCAAAGAGAAAATAACCAGGCTTCTTAATCTCTTTCATTCGTTCTCAGTTATAACTTTTCAAACCTGAAACTTAATCTAAACAAATCAAACAACCTCTGTTCAATCTCAAACCTGAAACAAATTAAAGCAAGCTAGAGATCTGATTCAAGCTCAAGTGAATCCAAATAAAGCTACAAAATTTAACAACTTCAAATTCAACCTAAGCAAGCAAAATAAGATTCAAATCAAAGATCAATATCAAGTAGCAGATCAGATCAATATCAAGTGGCAGTTCCTGATCAATTCAAGGCAGATCAAAATTAAGAGCATTTTCAGATTTGCTCTGTTCAAACCAAATACTGTGAGTAAACAAGTTTTTAAAACTGTTTTAGGCCTTGTTGCATGCAGTAATCTTAAAGTAAATTAGTGAAAAGTGATTGCATGATTGTTTGATATGATTATATGTGTATATATAAGAATATATTGGTGTGCATGTCTGTTATTGCTCTGTTCTTATGCTTCAGGTTATAAAACTTTGGAAAAAAATGCATATCTTTTCCCTCAAATTCTTTAGGACTTAAGTATATAAACAAATCTTGTTTGAAACAACAAGATATCTGATTTAAAAATATTTATAGGAAAGAATTGAAGCTAGTTTTTACAATAAGAAGAAGAACAGTAGAATTCTAATACATGTCAAAGTCTCGATCATAATAATTGTTTGTTTCAGGTATAAAATCAATTTCGTTTTCGAAAACTATGATTTTTAAAAGAAAGATCATGAAATTTAAGTTTGTAAATTGAGTGGTTTCGCGAGTTGAACGTGGGTTGTGTTCTGGGCATTTTCTGGTGATCAAAGAAGTCTGGGTGGTTGGAATCGCTACTGGAGGTAACGAGGGAGTATGCGAGTTGGGGAAAAATGCTCGTTGAATTTTTAAATCACCGTGGCGATGGCGAATTGTTGGAATAGGGTTTTAGGAGCGGTTTTGGTCGTTGAGTTTGCGAAGCATTTTCGTTGTCAATGATGGATCGAGGACGATCAGACCTGGGGAAAATGATGCGTTGGTCGGAAACGAAGGTTCTGGTGGATCGGCGTGGTTTCTGGTGAACTAAATCGACGGTGCATAGCGTTTTGAGGTGATCAGTTTTGGTTCCAGGGGTTGCTCATGTGCTCGATTTTGAATGGCGACGAAAGCGTCGAACCTAGATGGTCGGGAAGTTCGGGAGGATAGTCGGCGATGTGTTGGCGGTGTCGTAGTTGGTCAGAACATCGGCGAACTCGTGTACACGTGCACGAGACTTGTTTGTGTCTGGTGTTGTCAGTGGTTTGGGATGAGAGTGTGGACTCGTGGAATGACTCGAGGAAATGGCAGGGTGACTCGAGATCATCTTCGGGTTAGCATGAGTGTTTTGCATGTAGCAGGTTTAAGTTAAAATTAAATCCAAGTTTAAAGAAGTAAAAGAAGAAAGGCAATGGTCTCGGGTAGGGGATCGGGTGTTATTCGGGTTTGACCCGAAGTAAAAGTTGTACAGTTTTTAAGTTTAATATAAAGAAGTTTTTTAAATTTAAAATGAATCTAGTTTTGAACCATTTCTTAAAATTTATTTCTTTATATAATAAATGTCTTAAATAATTGTTTTAAGGAAATTATATAATTTGTTTAACTTAAATTTGTTAAGTTAAATGCTTAAGCTATTTTAAATTTAAATTAAATGATTTAATTAAGTAAGTTAATTATAAAGATAAATGTTTTAAATATGATTAGGCTAATTAAGAAATTAAATAAAGATAAATGGTTTATCTTAAGGTTAATTAAGATCTTGGATGATTAAGGATTAATTAAATTAATAAAGTAATTTAAGAGTAATTAATTAATTTAATTAATTAATGATTAAAAGGTAGTTAATTAATTTAATTAATTATGAGTTAATTAATTAGAGATTAATTCACAATTAAGGATAAATTAATTAAGTAATTAGAGATTAATTACTTAAATAATAGTTACTTAATGAAAGTAATTAAAGCATAAATTTGTTAAAGATTAATAAATTTAATTAGTAATTAAATGTTAAGATTAATTAATTAAGGATAATTAACCAATGGTATAATTACTTAATGAAAGTAATTATGGATAAATAATAGATAATTAAAGGAGGATTAATCAATGGTTGTAATTAATTAAGGTTAAGTGAGCAGGATTAAGGTAATCCAAGTGATTAAAGTTGGTAATTAATTTAATTGGAGATTAATTAAATTAATTAAGAATTATATCTAATAAATTTTGTTTATGTGTGATTGAATGATGTTGAATGCCTTGGATTATGTGATATGTACTGCTTTGTGATATGAGATGAATGATTGTATATATTATATTTAAACCTTTGGTTAATGAATAATATTGGAAATGTAACGACCCGGAAATTTCGATCCCGAAAATTCCGGATAGTTAAGGAAAAGAAGAAAAGATAGAAGAAGAATAGAAAGAAGAAAGAAAACACAACATCTCACATTCGCAGCGGATTAAATATAATAACAAATAATAGCATTTACACAAAGAAAAGCTGTAATTGTTACTTTACATTCAATACATCAGAATTACAACATATACACAAATAGACTAGACAGTTATCAACCTGTTCTAGACTACTATCAATAAGCTCTCAAATACACAGCGGTAAACTCCATACGTTCCTGTCATCCAACTCGCCTCCTGAGCTCCAGAACGTCCTTACCTGGAAATCTGTAATACTCGGTCTGACCCGAGCATTACCACAAAGTAACACCCGGGTCAGGCTGCAAACCAGCGTGAGTAAACTCATCTAACATGAAATTTCAATTCATAGAACTTATTTAAACCCGGGGTAACTCGTACTTTACCATAAGTAAACAACTTATATAGTCAACACTTATTTTCACAAAACAATATCTAAGTATCCAACTTAGTTTAATGGTACATATTATCCAACCCGGCCTATTGATTTCACATATCAAACTATAACGAATTATAGAAGATTTCAAATCGAAGTGGTTTCGGATATTAACTAATACCCGACTCCTGTCTCTTCGAATCCAATGTCATCTTAACCCAAGTTATTCAAATGAAATACAATTCAAACTTAAAATACAGGGTGTCACCTTTACACAGTAATTCATGATAGATACCCACATTGTCACAGTTTAAACCAAACATCACAGATTAACATACTATAAATATTAATCAATCCAAACATTCCATTCAATTAATCATCCATAAGCAAGATTAATTAGTACATTTATAATTAATTTAATTAACCACCAATGAATTTAAATTAATTACTTTAATTATTCTTGAATCCTACTTTCTTAGCTTTTAATTAATTTCAAACCAATTAATCAATTTCTAATCATCCATCCTAATTTATCATCTTAATTAATCACATTAATAAATTAATTATTAATCACTTACCTTTAATTAATTAAACCCTAAATTAATTAATTAATTAATTAATTAATTAATCTTACTAAGTAATTCCTCCTTAATTACTTTTATTAATTAATCTCAAATCATTTCCATTAAGTAATTATCCACAAATTACTTTCATTAATTAATCACTAATTACTCCCACTTAAGTAATTATCTCTTAAATGAATCACCTTTATTAATTACCCATTAATTAATCACATTCATTTATTAATTAACCTCCAATTAATTATTTAAGTAATTAATCCTTAATTACTTACCATTTAATTATCTCAAATTAATTAATTATTCCTTAATCACTAGTTAATGATCTCAGCATTAATTATCCGTTTATTTCTTATACTAAGTAATTATCCTTTAATTAATCATTAATTAATTACACCAATTAATATTATCAAGTGATTAATCTTTTAATTATTTTAATTAATTACCCTAAATTAATCACAACTTTAATTAATTTTAAAAGATAAATTCTTTACCTTTCTTAAATTCTTAAACTTTTAAAAGTTGTTTGCAAACATTTTACTAGCTTAGATTCAAAATTCACTTCACATTTAAAGACTTGAATATGTTTTATTTTAAATTTTTAAACCTGATTCTTACGAATATAAACAAACTCGAGTCAGAAACACAAATACCCGAGCAAACCCTCAAACACCCCGCGTCTTCCCCGAGTTTCTCTCGAACACTCAACTGCTTCGTGTCGCCTACTCACTCACACGAGAACAACTCCGAGTCTACTCTCTCTTCTCCAAAACTCAAACTGCAACCAAACCCAGACTATACCAAATGTGCACGTGCACGTGCACATTCACTCTGGCCACCGTCGATCACTGCCGCTAGCCTTCCCAAGTCGACGACCATCCTCTCCGATGACCAGACCACCCAGTTCGTCGATATATCCAACAGAACAAAATCGAGCCTTCTCCTCAAAACTGGAACAAACACAGACGACCAGATTCCTTTGTCGTCGATGAACTCCTCCACCAGAACTCAAACTCCTCTGACCAAAGCATCGTCACAGATCCACACTACAATCTCACCCCTCGCGAACCACTCCGACCTTCCCACGGTGCTGAAACCACCTCGAACGAAATCTCGATCAAAACTGCCTCCAAAACCCTACTCCATCCAAATTCCAACGCCACGACGCTCGATCACCACCTGCGCCATTTTTCCTGACCTTCCCAGTCGACAACTAAGCTCCGAAAAAAAATCCCAACGTCCAAGTGTTCGTCGATTGCCAGTAACAACCCAAAAGTCAAAATCTGATCATCTACGAACTGCACCATTGATACTCCACTAAAATTCGAGATTTCTGTTTTAAAAATCCTAATTTGTTTAGGGGATTCAGATTATATACTTGAATTTACAAATCATTGGGTTTGAATTCAATCCATTTCTAAGTTTTCATTGTTATTATCCATTTTCCAGAAAGATTCCTAACTTAATTGATATAATTAAAATTTTAAAAACTTAATTATATTTAAACAAACAACTTTTGTATGAATCCTCAATCTAATGGAGATTTCACAAAGAGAAATTAAATTTATTATTTTTGTTCAATACTGGCCTGTTAGAAAATAAACAGAGCAGATTTCCCACATGCATTCCAATATACATTTATATAGACATGATTTCAGTTTTTCTTTTTATCAGACATGCATACATAAATTAAAACATGCATCACAAGATTTATATTAAACACTTCACATACATCAATTTAAACCTGATTTATGGTTTGAGTTTACTCACCTTCCTGGAAGGATCAGAGAAGTCTGGGTCTTCTCTGTACTTGAATTTGCTTCTTGATCTAGATTTTAAACTGCTGCTTTTAATTTAAAAACTGAATTGATCTTTGTTTTGCTTCAATTTGCCCCGTTCTTGCTTGATTAAATCTAGTTGAAAAATTGTTGCTTGATATTGATCTTGATACTTTGATTTCTGAGTTGAAATCTGGAGCTTTATTATTGATGAAGTTGAATTTTTTTGAAATAGTTTGCCTTGCTTTGATATTGAGATGGTCTATATCTTTCAGGTTTTAAATGAATCCATGTTTATTTCTTTCTGGTTTTTACTTAACTTGCTGGTTCAAAGAAAAAAAAATGAGAAAGGTAGGAGATGTAGTGTTTATGTAGTCTTGAATTTATTTTTTTATTAATTATCTCAAAAGTAAAAATAAAAGTGACACTTGTTAAATTCCATACTAGAATTATTACACTTGTATTTTAAAAGACTAATAAGCTAACACTTGTAATTATACATGAATATATAAATTTTTAAATGGTTATAAAGCTATTTATATTCATTATTTAATAAATATTATTTCTTAGTATATATATATAAATTCTTTAAAAGAAAATTATAAAATAACTATATTCAAAATAAAATCATATATAATATATTTTAAATCCAAATTAAAAGATATATATACCCTTTTTTAATTCCAATTCAAATCCAAGAATTTAAATTCAAATTTTAATTTAAAATCTATTTATATCTATATATAAACAGCATATTATTATCATTTTTTTTTCCAATTTAAATAATTATACTAGAAAAATTATCAACCCAATACTTATTCAAATATATACTTCCATTACCAGAATTATTTATTTAACTTATAAATCAGTATTTCTACAAATCAAATTCAGTTAATTTTTCCATTACAGATATTCTAAAATCCGGGTTATCACATTCCTCCCCCCTTTAAAACTTTTCGTCCTCGAAAAGAAACGAAGCTGGAATTTATTTAAAATTCTTAATATTAGTTAAATTTTCTCTTTGAACCATTTTTAAAACACTTTAAAAAATCTTTATAATATTACTAAATTAGTTTTTATAAAAATACTTTTAAAGTTGATGTCTTAACAAGTCCATCCTTGTTCTCACAGAAATTCGGTCATACGTTGATCAGACGTAGGACTGAAAATCTATAAGGACTTAGCAAACCCGTTTTCAACACCCAGTGAAAATACTTGGAAAATAATTTATTGAAAATATAGAAAACATTTTTGAAAATAGAGGAAACATTTTTGGTGAGAATGCTCTGGAATCATCACCCCCATCCATGGTCACAGTTACATCACGGGTTACGTTGCCATCGCAGCAAAAGTCCATGTAACTAATAACAGCATGGAACCCACAACAGATCGCAGTTACATTCCAGGGTTACGTTGCCATCACAGCAAATGTCCATGTAACTGTTGGCTCTCAGCGGCACACACGATTTCGCTGTCAAAATGAAACTTCTCCCACATAGGTCGCAGTCTACCGATATAAAATCAAACGCAGACTGTTGGCTCTCAGCGGCACAAACGACTTTCGCTATGTTACCATAGTGTCACAGTCTACTCCGGGTTGTTACAGTTGGTATCAGAGCTGAAGGTTAAGCGAGAACCTTGGTTCTGTTGGGATTACTCGTTAAGGATAGGGTCAATGGTACCCTAGAACGAGTTGAGTGTATATATATATATGAGAGCGTAATTGTTATTTTCTTATATAAGGATTTTAAATGATTTTATATAAGAATATATTTTGATATATAAAATGATATTTCTTTCTATTAAATATTAAGGTAATCGGTTGTTAAAATATTGGAATTAAATTAAGTGGTAATAGAAATAAAGCTAAATTAAAATTGAATGAAGATAAGTTTGAAATGAATTCAAACTAAAATTAAAATCTTGAATTTGTAGAAATGTTATCAAGAATAAAGGTAATAATGAATTGGTTTCTAAATATGATAATCTTGGTTATTATCATAAATGGTAATTGTGTTTAATAATGAATGTTGTTAATGATTTAGCAAAATGAGATGTTTAGGGAAATAAACATTTAAGTGAGTATAACTTATAAATTGGAATTGAAGAGAATTTAAAATTGTGAAATTTTAAATCTAAATCCAGAAAACTTGAAATTGTTTTAAAAAAGTTGTTTTGAATTAAAACCAAAGGTGGTTTAAAAATTTAAAGTATAACTTGGTGGGTAAAGAAAATGTATATATGAGGAATATATATAATACCAATGATGATTTGAAATAAACACTTAGTGTTGAGTTTTTAATTGGAATGTGATGTAAAACCCAAAGTAAAGTAAGTTTTTAAACTTAAAAGGGGAAAGACTATTAATCTGAAATTTAAAATTTGAATGGGAATTCAAATTGTGAAAAGTTGACCGGATTAAGTAAATTTAACTTGGAGGAAGTTAAATAAGTTTGAATAAATAACTTGAATTGGAAATTTCAAGATGAAATTTAAATTTAACTTGGGTAGTTAAATGGTTAATTTAAATGGAAGTTATGAGTGATCTCAAAATGGGTTTGAGATCTGAAAATTGAAAATGGATAATAAATTAGAATCTGAAGATTAAATTGTTTTTGAATTCTTATTTGAACTTTGTAATAAGTTAAGTAAAGATAATTTTAAAATGGAATTTTGAAATTTGAATTCAGAATTAAAAGGTTTAAATATTTAATTTATTAAAAAAAAAATAAAGGTTGAATTAATTTAAAAGTGAAGGAATTGTGATTTAAGGAATTAAATTAATATTTAAAAATTTTAACTCGAATTTATATAATTCGAGATAGTTTAAAATTGAGATTTAAATTGAATTAGTTCAAACTGAATTTGATTTGAATAAATGGAAATTGTGATTTAAGATGAATAAGTTTAAAATTCAAATGGAAAATTTGAATTGAATTAATTTAAAATAAAAATTGAAGATTGAATGAGTTCAAAAATTCAAATGGGAATTGGGATTAATTCATATAGAAATTGAAATGATTTGAAATTTAAGTCGATTCAATTTGAAATTAGTTTGAATAATTTGAAATTGTAATTAAAATGAATATGTTTAAAATCAAATGGAATTTGATTTGAAATTTGGAAAGGAATTAAGGTTAATTCAACTTGAATTGGGATTAAATCAATTTCAATAGAAATTGAAGTATTGAGTCAATTTAAATGAAATTGGAATTTAAATTGAATTGATGGGAAATTAATTGGAAATGGAAATTGAGAAATTAAACAGTTTGGCTCTGGATTATTTTCAACATAAATTGTTTTAATACAAATATATTTTTTCAAACTATTTACTATACAATCTTTCTTCTTAAACCCCAAACTATCTTATACTTATTTTACAATTATTTTGGAACTATTTAAATATTTTGAAACTGTCTTATAAACTAATTACTATTTTTCAGTTACTTATATCTAATCACTATTTTAAAAACTATTTTGAAATTATCTAACTATTTTATACCAATTATTTTACAGCTATTTTACAAACTAATAACTATTTTTCAACTACTTATCTATTTTAAACTTTTCCAAGCTATTTTTAAATTTAAATAGGTCAGAGTTCAAATTGTTTATAATTGAAGTATTAACTCAATTGTAAATGGAAGCAATTGAGAATAAGAGAATAGAATTAAAGGAAATGTGAATAGAAAAGAGAATTGATTTGGCTAATAACCAATAAAGATAAATACGTAGGATATATGTATATTATTCTATTCGCATAGTGATTTGATCCAGATTCGAACACAGAATTTCGAGATAGTATTATCGATCCGAGTTAGGATTTTTCGCTCGATTTTCGACGGCGAACCTGGATATGGATTGTTGATTGGTTATGGATATTCTCTATCATAGTTGTGACTATGCAAGGAGAATGACGGTTTCTGATCAGGAAACCAGATCTGAGTCCGCACTAGGAAGCCGGGTGGACAATACTAGTTCGGAAGTGAAATTGTGTGATCGATTGAGCGATCAGATTGATATTGCGTACGGATGATATGTGTACATCGTACGAGTTTGAATGAAATTGATATTGAAGTTGTGGATAAGGATTGTAAAATGATCTTTGAAATGAAAAGTATATTTGTGAAATATAATGGAATTGGATATTTCTTTGGTTGAAATTTACTTTATGGAGATAAGTAAATGGTAAATAACTTTATAAAGAAATCAAACTTGAATATTTGATTTGGCAATAAATAAAGTTGTATTTTGTAATATGATAAACTTCCCTTATTGAATCTAGCCAGAATAAAAAGGGTTTGAAATAATTGAAGTATAAAAGAGGTTTTATACAAGTTTGAAATGATCCAAAGATTTTCAAAGTTATATATATCTATATCTATATATATATAAAGAATTTTATGAGAATGATTTTGGAAAAGGTTTTGGGAACCTATGAATTTGGAAAAGGCTTTTGATTTTTAGGAAAATCAATTTTGGATTTTGGAAAGCCTAGTTTGAGAATTATCGATTTTGGTAATCGATTTTGTGTAAAGGAGATTTTGATAAATCATAAAGGGTATGATTTGAAGATACTATAAGTATATAGTATAAAGTGTTTTGAGAATAGCTCTGGGAAAAAAGGCGCTTCCTTGAAATGAACTTCTCAGGAGTACCACTGGGTGGTACTGCCTTGAGCCCCAAGGGGGGTTTCTAAAGTTGATCCTGTGAGGAGTCCGGACAAAACTAGTTCCTGAGGATTATTTGTGTAGCGAAAGTCGAGGGGCTGGTGCCCACAGAGGCATTTGAGTTATGCTGTGACAACAATTTAACTCAATGTCACTGCGATCTACTGCAGACCATAGCGAAAGTCATGTGTGCCGCTGAGAGCCAACTGTCTACGTTTGATTTTATATCGGTAGACTGTGACACTATGGTAACATAGCGAAAGTCGTTTGTGCCGCTGAGAGCCAACAGTCTGCGTTTGATTTTATATCGGTAGACTGCGACCTATGTGGGAGAAGTTTCATTTTGACAGCGAAATCGTGTGTGCCGCTGAGAGCCAACAGTTACATGGACTTTTGCTGCGACGGCAACGTAACCCTGGGATGTAACTGCGATCTGTTGTGGGTTCCATGCTGTTATCAATTACATGGACTTTTGCTGCGATGGCAACGTAACCCGTGATGTAATTGTGACCATGGATGGGGGTGATGATTTCCAGAGCATTCTCACCAAAGATATTTCCTCTATTTTTAAAAATGTTTTCTATATTTTCAATAAAATTATTTTCCAAAATATTTTCACTGGGTGTTGAAAACGGGTCTGCTAAGTACTTATAGATTTTCAGTCTTACGCCTGATCAACGTATGACCGAATTTCTGTGAGAACGAAGATGGACTTGTGAAGACATCGAGTTATAAAAAGTATTTTTAAAACTATTTTGATTATGTAGATTTTTAAAGTGTTTTAAAAATTTAAATAAAGGAGTTAAGAGTTAAAAATGTTTAAGAATAATTTTACTAATAATAAGCATTATAATTAAAATTCTTTCTTTGTTCCTTTTCGGGGACGAAAAGATTCAAAGGGGGAAGGAATGTGATAACCCGGATTTTTAGACATTCGTTAATTGGATAATTAATTTGTTTATTCATTTGAACAGATAAAAATTTCGATAATTAAAGGATATATGGTTATGTCTGTAAATTTGAAAAGAATATATTTTTAATATCTGGATATATATTTGATAATCTCCTAATATAATTACTTAAAATTTGACAAATTATTCTTTTAAAACAATTTAATTTGGTGTTGTTTACAATATATATATAGATATATATGTATATATGAGTTGATTTTAAATTAGATTTTAATTGAAATGAATGTGAACTATAATTCAAAGGACAAGTATCTTAAATATATTATATATGATCTTATTTAGAATATAATTGGTTTTATATTATTTTCTTTAAAGGATTGTATTTATATAAATTAAGTAATGTATTTATTAAATAGTAAATTTAATAAAAGCTTTATAAAAACATTAAATTTATAAATAAAACATGCATAAGTACACATGTAAGTTAAATAAATAGAATTTAACAAATGTAAGTTGATTAATAATGACAAATGTTAGGAAATTGTACAAGTGTCCCTTATTTTATTTTATTTTCTTTAAATTTTTAATATACCACAATTTAGTCTATATAAACATCTATCTTTAGTCTTTTTTTTTTCCTATCTTCATTATCAAAAGCAAAGAGAAAATAACTAGGCTTCTTAATCTCTTTCATTCGTTCTCAGTTATAACTTTTCAAACCTGAAACTTAATCTAAACAAATCAAACAACCTCTGTTCAATCTCAAACCTGAAACAAATTAAAGCAAGCTAGAGATCTGATTCAAGCTCAAGTGAATCCAAATAAAGCTACAAAATTTAACAACTTCAAATTCAACCTAAGCAAGCAAAATAAGATTCAAATCAAAGATCAATATCAAGTAGCAGATCAGATCAATATCAAGTGGCAGTTCCTGATCAATTCAAGGCAGATCAAAATTAAGAGCATTTTCAGATTTGCTCTGTTCAAACCAAATACTGTGAGTAAACAAGTTTTTAAAACTGTTTTAGGCCTTGTTGCATGCAGTAATCTTAAAGTAAATTAGTGAAAAGTGATTGCATGATTGTTTGATATGATTATATGTGTATATATAAGAATATATTGGTGTGCATGTCTGTTATTGCTCTGTTCTTATGCTTCAGGTTATAAAACTTTGGAAAAAAATGCATATCTTTTCCCTCAAATTCTTTAGGACTTAAGTATATAAACAAATCTTGTTTGAAACAACAAGATATCTGATTTAAAAATATTTATAGGAAAGAATTGAAGCTAGTTTTTACAATAAGAAGAAGAACAGTAGAATTCTAATACATGTCAAAGTCTCGATCATAATAATTGTTTGTTTCAGGTATAAAATCAATTTCGTTTTCGAAAACTATGATTTTTAAAAGAAAGATCATGAAATTTAAGTTTGTAAATTGAGTGGTTTCGCGAGTTGAACGTGGGTTGTGTTCTGGGCATTTTCTGGTGATCAAAGAAGTCTGGGTGGTTGGAATCGCTACTGGAGGTAACGAGGGAGTATGCGAGTTGGGGAAAAATGCTCGTTGAATTTTTAAATCACCGTGGCGATGGCGAATTGTTGGAATAGGGTTTTAGGAGCGGTTTTGGTCGTTGAGTTTGCGAAGCATTTTCGTTGTCAATGATGGATCGAGGACGATCAGACCTGGGGAAAATGATGCGTTGGTCGGAAACGAAGGTTCTGGTGGATCGGCGTGGTTTCTGGTGAACTAAATCGACGGTGCATAGCGTTTTGAGGTGATCAGTTTTGGTTCCAGGGGTTGCTCATGTGCTCGATTTTGAATGGCGACGAAAGCGTCGAACCTAGATGGTCGGGAAGTTCGGGAGGATAGTCGGCGATGTGTTGGCGGTGTCGTAGTTGGTCAGAACATCGGCGAACTCGTGTACACGTGCACGAGACTTGTTTGTGTCTGGTGTTGTCAGTGGTTTGGGATGAGAGTGTGGACTCGTGGAATGACTCGAGGAAATGGCAGGGTGACTCGAGATCATCTTCGGGTTAGCATGAGTGTTTTGCATGTAGCAGGTTTAAGTTAAAATTAAATCCAAGTTTAAAGAAGTAAAAGAAGAAAGGCAATGGTCTCGGGTAGGGGATCGGGTGTTATTCGGGTTTGACCCGAAGTAAAAGTTGTACAGTTTTTAAGTTTAATATAAAGAAGTTTTTTAAATTTAAAATGAATCTAGTTTTGAACCATTTCTTAAAATTTATTTCTTTATATAATAAATGTCTTAAATAATTGTTTTAAGGAAATTATATAATTTGTTTAACTTAAATTTGTTAAGTTAAATGCTTAAGCTATTTTAAATTTAAATTAAATGATTTAATTAAGTAAGTTAATTATAAAGATAAATGTTTTAAATATGATTAGGCTAATTAAGAAATTAAATAAAGATAAATGGTTTATCTTAAGGTTAATTAAGATCTTGGATGATTAAGGATTAATTAAATTAATAAAGTAATTTAAGAGTAATTAATTAATTTAATTAATTAATGATTAAAATGTAGTTAATTAATTTAATTAATTATGAGTTAATTAATTAGAGATTAATTCACAATTAAGGATAAATTAATTAAGTAATTAGAGATTAATTACTTAAATAATAGTTACTTAATGAAAGTAATTAAAGCATAAATTTGTTAAAGATTAATAAATTTAATTAGTAATTAAATGTTAAGATTAATTAATTAAGGATAATTAACCAATGGTATAATTACTTAATGAAAGTAATTATGGATAAATAATAGATAATTAAAGGAGGATTAATCAATGGTTGTAATTAATTAAGGTTAAGTGAGCAGGATTAAGGTAATCCAAGTGATTAAAGTTGGTAATTAATTTAATTGGAGATTAATTAAATTAATTAAGAATTATATCTAATAAATTTTGTTTATGTGTGATTGAATGATGTTGAATGCCTTGGATTATGTGATATGTACTGCTTTGTGATATGAGATGAATGATTGTATATATTATATTTAAACCTTTGGTTAATGAATAATATTGGATTCGAAGAGACAGGGGTCGGGTATCAGTAAATACCCGAAACCACTTCGATTTGAAACCTTCTATAATTCTTTATAGGTTGATATGTGAAATCAAATAGGCCGGTTTGGGATAATATGGACCATTTAAACTAAGTTGAATACTTAGATATTATTTTGTGAAAATAAGTGTTGACTATATAAGTTGTTTACTTATAGTAAAGTACGAGTTACCCGGGTTTAAATAAGTTCTATGAATTGAAATTTCATGTTAAATGAGTTTACTCACGCTGGTTTCCAGCCTGACCCGGGTGTTACTTTGATGTAATGCTCGGGTCAGACCGAGTATTACAGATTTCAGGTTAGGACGTTTTGGAGCTCAGGTGGCGAGCTGGATGGCAGGAACGTATGGAGTATTCCGCTGTATATATGAGACTGTGTAGTCTGTATAGATTGTAGTCTGGAACAAGTTGTATACTGTCCAGTTCATGTAAATGGTTGTAACTCTGATGTATTAAATGTAATTGACTGATACAGCTTTCTTTGTATAAAGAATATTATTTGATATTATATTTTATCCGCTGCGAATGTGAGATGTCGTGTTTCTGTTCTTCTTTCTTCTTTCTGTTCTTTCTTCTATCTCTTTTCTTTTTTCTCCTAACTATCAGGAAATTTCGGGATCGAAATTTCCGGGTTGTTACAGATATTAAAATTCTTTTATTAATAATGCCTATAGTCAATAGGTGTACACACTTGTGTGTTCACTTGCCATGCTCTGTATTCCCCTCACGTAAGCCTGAAAGGCAGTGCATGGGTAATAGATCTGGCCTTAGTTTTCTAAGTTATGCATGTGTAAATATTGTTAATATCAATAAAATTTTCAAATAAGAGAGAGTAAGCAATTGAAATCCAAGCACTATTTTACTTATTTTGTTTGACTTGTTATCCAAAAGAAATAGAAATACCACTTTGCAAACTTTGATAATCAACTAAGGATCCATTCATAGTTGCACTATATTATCAACCAAAACAACTAGCCAAATTAGAGTCTATTTGTTATGATAACTTAATTTTTGTTGGAAATTTAGACAAGCAAAGAGACTTAAATTTCTTGATAATGACCCAAATTTATATTTAACTTATTTGTGTCAATTTAAAAGTAAATTTTTTATTTGGAAATAATTTCAAAAACTTGCATTCATATTTTTGTAAATAAATCTTGCATTTTGTAAATATTTTCATGTTGCATTTGGATTTTGTGGGTAGTATCCGCTGAAAACCCTCATGAGACAACACTCGTCCTACTAGGGATACCTAGAGGTTTAATGGCTTGTTGCATACGCTCAATGCAATCGTGCTTTCTATGAAAACAGATTTATCTTAGTTTTAGTTTATTTGAGGACGAATAAAAATATAAGTGTGGGGGTATTTGATGTGCATGTAAATGTACATATTTTTACTTCCATATTTTATCTAATTTAATTAAATAAATGAGCATATAGGGTATTTAAACATGTTTAAACCAAAATTCAAATTATTTTCAAATCATCATTATTCATCTTTATATAGGGGCAAAATGGTCATTTTTGTGCATATATTAATTTGAGAATACTTATTTCCACATTTTATTTTTATTTGTAGGAAAATTGGATGGAAATTATAAGAGGCTTCATGGAAAATATGCATGCATAAGAGGATACAAAGGAATGAAGATAAAAATAATTCAAACTCATGCAACATGGAGGACCCCACCTACCCACTTACCATGATGTACACTTAGGAGCTAATGCACATGCTAGTAACAAAGATTAAAGTTACATGCACATTTAAGTGGAGGATTAACACATGCTAATGATAACTTGGTGGCCACAATTCCTCAAGGGTAGTTTGGGTAGTTCCCAAAAATATGGATTAGGGTTTTAGGCTTGTATAAATACCCCATATGTTCGTGTAATTAATCTCTTAGCCTCCTTTGAGCCTCCTCTTTAGATAATTTAGTTTGAGGCTCAAAAATAAATTACAAACTCTCTTTTCTTTTTCATGGCTACTTAGGCATTTTTCTTCTTTCATGTAACTTTCTTTTTATGCAATTTTACTACATGTTCTTTTATTTCATGTTCTTTACTTTATGCAATTTTAATTCATGCAATAAGTGTAGTTTTATATTATGCAAGTAGATTAGCTCTCATTTTATTTTAGTTAGCTCTCTTTTCCTCTTGTTTTTATCTCATGTTGAATGCTACATTTGTTGAAATGATAACAAATATGGGAGGCAAAACCCCTTTCAATTTAGGGGTAATGAAGCTCTCTTAATCATGTAGATTCAACATTTTGTTAATTTTTGATCTCCTTTTGTGCTTAATGAAAATGTTTGATGTGGTTAAACTTTGTTGTTTTAGCTTTGAATTTGATAGCCTATGTTGTTGACACCAAATAAGCTATGCTTAAACAAACAAAAACACAAATTACCTCTTCATCTACATATGATTATAATAATGAAGTGAATGTTAAAATCAAAATTTGATGGTCTATATTTCTAATCAATAGTTAATAGATCATGCTTAGAATAGATTTTATTTTCAATTTCATTGCAATTTTCATGAGAGTTAAGAAGTGGTTTAATGGGTGTGTTATAGTTTGATGGTTTATATTGGGCTAATTAATAGCACAAATATTCCATACTTATGATGTAACGACCCAGAATTTTTGATAATTAAAATTCGAATATTTAATTGATTTTAAATATTAATAAATGAATTTAAGAAGTCGAATAATTTATTATTCGAATATTGGATTTAATTTGATAATTTAATCGATAAATTAAATAGTGACATTCCAGAGATAATTGTAAATCGAGTTTAAAATGATTGAAAATGATTTGTAAAGTTATATTAAATCATACTGGAGTTATAGAAATATTTTAGAACTTTTAAAATTGAAGTTGGAATTAATCTGTGAAAATTGAATATTTTAATATTTAATTATCGACTGTAAAAATAGCCAATTTTCGGACAGTCTCAGAATTGAATGAGACCAGTTCCATTGGATCCGTAATAGTTAGTTATTATCGGATTTCAATTTTCGTATCCATCGGAGTTATCGTTTGACCGTGGCAACTCGAAACGCATCGATATCATTTTAATTTTTAATCGTCGAGTTAAATAGTCATTTTTCAAAAGGTCTCGGATTTCGACGAAACCAGTTTCATCGGATCCGTAATGTGATATTATTGTAAGATTTCAAATTTCGTAATTTTTGGATGTACCATTTGTCCGGTACAAAGTAAAACGCATCGAAATCGATTTAAATCGGTTTAATTTAAATTGATCGTTTATCGTCATATCTCACACAGACGATCGAATTAGCTTCCGAAACCTGTTCCATTGCGTTCGGAACGCGGGGTAAACCTTACGAACGTCAGCCGGCACGCTCGAATCGGAGTTCGGAAAATTTCGGTGAATAGTAAGTTGGGCAGTTTTCTATAAAAGCCCTTTCTCCTTTCATTTTGCAAAAGAGAAACCGAGCCTAGGGTTTCATTTCAGCCTGGCCGCCATTTTCAAAATCAAAGGCCAGGAACTCGAGATCTTCTTCCTCTATTTTCTTTTAATCCATCAACTATTACCAGAAATGCTTAACTACAAGTTTGTAGATCTCGTCGAGACCTTGAAGATCAACGGTGGTGATTTAATTCGGAGCAACGAGGTGGAAGTTATGGGGGCCGAAGTGATGGTCGTTCGTGCTCGTCTAGGGGGAGCTGGGGTTGACCGAGCTCGCCTATACTCACGGCGAAGGTAGGCGTGGTGATGGGCTACTCGATGATGGTCCCTGATCTTTGCCTCGACGCTCGTGGTGATGGCGGCAAGTAGGGTTTGATGGCGGCTGATGGGTTCTCGGTCGAACGAAGACCTGGGAGAAGACGAGTGCGTGCAACGGCCTGGATGCAAGGGTTTTGAAATGCACGGCCAGATTTGTTTTAGGTTTAAAAATAATAAGAAATTTGTTAATTTATTTTATTTAAATCGTGTAAACTTCAAAATGCAATAACTTGGTCATACGTTATCAGATTACGACGAGATTTTTTGCGATGGGATCGTATTGACGAATACTACGCGTTGGAACTGATTTGGAAGCGATTGGAGTCAGTGAAAATTTTGGATAAAATTAAACGGCTGTTTAATTTATTCGAAATAAAAAGCTGGAACGGAATTAAAATCAAGGTGAGATCTTCTCACTCAAATTTGAATGTGGAATCTTTTACAGTTATTGATTTGACTGATATGATTTACTGTTTGGATTGTTGATATTAGATATGATAGGATATATCTATATATAGCAATATATACATATTGGCATATGTATATATTGGATTGATGATTTCCCGCCTCGTATAGCGGATGAGACCCTATTGCGCCGTTAGTAAGCGGATTTATAAAAACCTATATACCGCGATAATTCCGTACTGGAGCGGAATTGGTATTGTGCTGACGTCTTTGGATGCAGGGAAACAGGTTGGAGGGATCCAACTGGATTCCTCAACTGTATTTATTTATTTACAGATATTTTGATATATTCTGTTATCATATGATGATATATGATATTGACTGTTGTGATGGACTGATTGGTGCTGTTGCATCATCGGATTCAGTTTTGAAATGTAAAAATAACGACTTTTACTTTAAAAAGGGTTTTTAAAGTGATCTTTGAAATTATACGTTTTATCAAATTTCTGAAGTGATATATTTTAAATAAATAAACGTTCAAATTTTAAAGTTACAAAAATTTATAGATTGGTGAAATATAACCGAAAAGTGATTTTTGGAATAAATGGTTGATTGATTTATAAAATGGTTTAAATTGAGATTTTTTAAAATATTATAAACGGTTTACTTAAAAGGTTTATAAAGTGGACATTTATAAGTTAAAATGTTGGTGTTATAAAACGAGTTTTTATAAGCGTTAGAATGAATTTTTGAGAATTTATAAATAAATGAAATTTATAAATTGGGAACTTATAAATGGAAAATGATTTTTTGTGGAATAAATGAAATTATAAGTATTTGACTTATAATATGGATTGTGGTAGGAAAAATTTAATTGTGAATTGAATAGGTCATTAAAGAAGATTTATAGATCGAATTTGTAATAAAGGAGATTTATCAAATCGAAGTTGTTAGAAGAATAGAATTGAAATTTATAAAAGTTGTTTATAAATCCGGAATCACTTATTTTGATGAGTTGAATATAGAAGTTAATAAAAGAAGATTTATAAGTCGAAGTTGTTAATAAAATGGAAATAGAATTTATAACCGTGTTTATAAATTCGGAATCGATTAAATTTGATAAGTGAATTATAGAAGGTTTTTAAAGAAGATATATTCACGATTTTGGACAGTGAATATATTGTTAATTAAAATGGATAGTTTTGGAAAAGTGATATTAAAGATGAAGTTAAACATTTTAAGGATGTTTTAAAATGTATTATAAATCGAAAGCAGAGATTTCCGCAGTTCTTGTGGAAATAGACGTTTTCGAGAAATTTAAGGAAATGGTGGACTATAACACTGTTGTTATAGTAAATGGTTTCCGAAAGGAAATGTTTTGATGTAGTATTGGGATTCACATATCTATCTAAATTCCGAATCCCTATACTAGTGATTTTGAGTCGTCGTAACGATGATTTACGCAACATTCGTTTTGACTCAAATAGATGTAAAATTTATGATTTCCTTAAAGAATGAATATATACTTAATATTGATTTAGGTATATCGAATATTTTCCAAGTGTTGAAAATAAATGATTGTGAAATACTTATTATTTAATAAGTATGGGAATGCTTTTCCAATATGAAATGAACTGTTTTGAGATTTTATCTTTTAAAGATAAAATGAAATGTGGAAATTGATTTGAAATTGTTTTCAAATGATTAAGTGTGGAAATTTTATATCTAGTAAAAGATATTTTTGGAAGATAAAATAATTTGGAAAATTATTTGGAATCTGATGATGTCGCGCATCTTTATTGATAGTTAAATAACCGACTATCAATATTTACCTTTAGATAGGTATTTGTTGTGAATTGGATGAATTTGAATGCCACACTTATTTTTAAATAAACGCTCACTATTCGGGTTAGCCGGGAAAGGACCATGGGGTCGTATAACCCATTCCGAATATGTGATACGTCGTTATGAATCGCTTTTGAAGACCGGTGTTGAAGACCGGATATTTTTGAAAACGGAAGGATTACCGTCGAGTTACTCTACATCGACTGATCTTCGATTTAGAGGTTTTATCACCCTTAGTGACGGGAAGTCCTGACGTGATTGAAAATTTTCCGGAAGTGCAAGGGCTTCGTGAGAAGTGCCTTCGGTTCTGTTCGATCCCGGAACAGACTTATATGGATTGTGTGTCTGACGTTACAATTTGAGATATAAAGCTGATTTCTTTCAAATACATTTCTGTTGGTGGCGGAGAATTTATTCTCTTAGCTTAACACCCTTCTCTGAGACGTACGAGCTCAGAGGTTATGTAGTTGAAATTTATCAGCGATATATCCCAATTTGGTAACGTGGCATACTGAGTGTTGCTGTGAAATGATCAGTGTTTGATCATTTGTGATATGATCATTTGTTTGATCTTATATCTTTGTGATCATAGGTTGATCATTTTGTTTGACCCGAAGCAGGGCTTTTTATAGAAAGCGTAGCTTTGTGGACGAGACTTCGTCGAGCCTCACACCCCGGAAATGGTCGAAACAGGACGAATGCAGCAAGGTTCTAGGGAGTAGCGCCCCTTAGTGTATGTCATTCCTTCTGGATAAAGGTGGTATCATGGTATGGAGCCCAGATACTTAACCTCTGTGGTTACTGCATTATTTTTTTCTATGTGGTTTGTTGGAAATCGGGGATCCTCGGGAAGATCGGTGACGATCGGGGGATGGCATACGCGTGTCAGTAGTTACCTATTTTTGCAGAGGTAACCCGGCCTTGTGTTGGCAGAGATCTAACCGTAACGTTAGATTCTCGGGTCGTCTATTCCAGGGACGTACCCATCGTGGATAGGAAGTTCCTTAGCCTGACCATTTGTTGGAAATCCAAAGAAACAATACGTGACTTGTACGGTTTTAGTTGTAGAACCTGCCATCTAATATGGCAGCTATAGCAGGCATAATATAATGGTACCTATGCTGGCTAAGATTTATACTCTACTTTCGAAATGTTTTCTACACTATGCACTAATAATAATATCAAAAAGAATTTGATTTTCGCGTAGTAAGCATCTTTGACTATCATAAGAAGAAATCTCCTCCAAGTCTGCGTTTGCATTGTGTGTGTGGCGGGAGGTCTTATGGTAGTTTCATTTTCCAAAAGCATTTCGAATTGACTTTAAAAAAATTATTTTTGTTGTTATAAAGAATAACTGTTTTACGATCTCACACCAGTCACCATGACTGACTCGGAGTTTATTGTTTCCTTTCTAAACTCTGGGTGCCCACCAATTTCCACACGGGCAGTCTAGAGTTAGGTTATCAGGATATTCTGGATATTCTGGAGCTTTGGAAGCAAGCTGGATGACGAGACGTAGTATTTGTATTTGATAGTATTTATTCCGCTGTGTATTCTGTATGAGGACAAGTTATATAACTGTCCATTGTTGTATATTGACTCTGATGACTGATGTATGTATAAACTGATAAATTTTTTTTTTTTTTGTTTTAAAGATTATTCATTTATCTATTATATATTGTTCCGCTGCGATATGTGAGATTCTGATATTGTCTCTGTTCTGTTTCTGCTCTTGTTCTGTTGCTGTTCTTCTTTCTTTTTTTCTTCTATCTTCTTCTCCTACCTCTTTCTTCTTTCTTAAAACCATAACTTTTCGGGTTTCCGGCATTCGATGGCTCAGCAGTCGATAAAGTGAGTATCGATGTTGAATTTTCGAAAGTCGAAAATTTTCGGGACGTTACAAGTGGTATCAGAGCATATGGTTAAGCGACAACCCTGCTCTGTTGGGTGTTACTCATTAGAGATAGAGTCAGTAGTACTCTAGAATGAGTTGAGTGTAATAATATATACGAGCGCGTATTTGTTAGTGAATATAAAAATTGTTTTATATTGTGATGATTGGTTTGTTGAGTGGTATATGGATTCTGGTCGGTATTGTCCGTACAACTCTATCGATAGGGATCTCTAAACACTTATATAGAACAATTCGGCACAGTATTGATTTTAAATAGGGTAAATGAGATAATTTTGCCCAAAACTATTTTTGTATATAAAAGAAATGATTTTCTATAAATTATCATAGTATATGGATGCATGGTTGTTAGGAAAATAATAATAGTGAATTATTATCATTGAAATTGAATAAGAAATTGAAATCGTAACTCCAAAGTTAAGAAATTAATTCATATACAAATGAAATCTGAGAATGTAAATTATAAATGTGATTTGTAATTTAAAACGGAATTCCAGAGAAGTTTTTGGAAATGTTTGAAAAGAATTTGAAAATTTTGGAGATTTGGAAAGTTTAATTCCTTTTTGATTTGAAAATGGATTTCAAAGGATTTTGAAAAATGTTTTGAAGGAATGAAAAGCTCTAAACTCTTTTCGGTCGCTGGAAAATAACTTCGATGATGACCGCGGCATCGTTGGTGTTCATTTTCGGGTTTCCAAAAGAGGAATTGCTGCCAAATTGTTTTAAATGGAAGTTGTTTGGAAAATTTGGGTTTTTGTTTTGGAAATTCAAATGGAATTTGAATTGTTTTCAAAATGGCTTTGAAATGTTGGTAAGACTCTGGAATACCATATTTATGAAATATTATTAAGTTGATAACTTATACAAATTGAATGTTGATAGAATAAATTTTAACTTAAAGGATGAAGTTAAGTTAAAATAAATACAAGTGAATCAATTAAATGAAAGTAAGATTAAATGTTGAAATTCATTTCGAATTCGTAAGCAAATGAATTGAATTGAATAATAAGATGAATTAAAATTCATATGCTATTGGAAATCCAGTTTAATATGAGTGATTATAAACCAAAATGGCAAATTGAAAATAAATTTTGGGAATGAACGAAAGAATAAAACTGGAATTGAAACTGAATGTTGAAAACGAATGTGAAATTGAATGAATATGAAACTGCAATAGCGAACTTAAAGAATGTATAAGCAGTTATATCGAAAATTTTGTAATTGAATGTACAAAATGATTTGGATATGTAACTAGATATTATGGCTAGTAGGATATACAGGTGTTATGAATTGGGATTTTAAATTTGAAGATATAATTTGAATTGCTCGAAAAAGGTATGTATTTAAATTCCAATATGAGATTTGATGATTTCTTGTCTAGCCGCTTGGCTTTTCTTTTTCTTTTTGACATCTGAGAGTCCGGAGGGACGTTTTGTAGTCGTGCCGTATTAACCGCGCAAAGGAGACGCTGGCGAAATTTTTTTTGAAAATTTAGGGCGTTAGAAATTTTTGAGAAATTTTGAAAGTTTAAAATTTGAATTTAAACTCGAATTTGAATTTTGAAGTTAAACAATGTTGTTTGAAGATTATGAAAATGTTAGAAAGCTAGTTGAATGATAACGAATCTTTATTAGAAAGATTTGTTTTGAAAATTTGATAAAACTATTTGAAGTTGAGAAAATAGTAGACGAGTTAAGGACCTTTCTTCCTGACTTGTAATTTCGAGGACGAAATTCTTTTAAGGGGGGAAGTTTGTAACGACCCAGAATTTTTGATAATTAAAATTCGAATATTTAATTGATTTTAAATATTAATAAATGAATTTAAGAAGTCGAATAATTTATTATTCGAATATTGGATTTAATTTGATAATTTAATCGATAAATTAAATAGTGACATTCCAGAGATAATTGTAAATCGAGTTTAAAATGATTGAAAATGATTTGTAAAGTTATATTAAATCATACTGGAGTTATAGAAATATTTTAGAACTTTTAAAATTGAAGTTGGAATTAATCTGTGAAAATTGAATATTTTAATATTTAATTATCGACTGTAAAAATAGCCAATTTTCGGACAGTCTCAGAATTGAATGAGACCAGTTCCATTGGATCCGTAATAGTTAGTTATTATCGGATTTCAATTTTCGTATCCATCGGAGTTATCGTTTGACCGTGGCAACTCGAAACGCATCGATATCATTTTAATTTTTAATCGTCGAGTTAAATAGTCATTTTTCAAAAGGTCTCGGATTTCGACGAAACCAGTTTCATCGGATCCGTAATGTGATATTATTGTAAGATTTCAAATTTCGTAATTTTTGGATGTACCATTTGTCCGGTACAAAGTAAAACGCATCGAAATCGATTTAAATCGGTTTAATTTAAATTGATCGTTTATCGTCATATCTCACACAGACGATCGAATTAGCTTCCGAAACCTGTTCCATTGCGTTCGGAACGCGGGGTAAACCTTACGAACGTCAGCCGGCACGCTCGAATCGGAGTTCGGAAAATTTCGGTGAATAGTAAGTTGGGCAGTTTTCTATAAAAGCCCTTTCTCCTTTCATTTTGCAAAAGAGAAACCGAGCCTAGGGTTTCATTTCAGCCTGGCCGCCATTTTCAAAATCAAAGGCCAGGAACTCGAGATCTTCTTCCTCTATTTTCTTTTAATCCATCAACTATTACCAGAAATGCTTAACTACAAGTTTGTAGATCTCGTCGAGACCTTGAAGATCAACGGTGGTGATTTAATTCGGAGCAACGAGGTGGAAGTTATGGGGGCCGAAGTGATGGTCGTTCGTGCTCGTCTAGGGGGAGCTGGGGTTGACCGAGCTCGCCTATACTCACGGCGAAGGTAGGCGTGGTGATGGGCTACTCGATGATGGTCCCTGATCTTTGCCTCGACGCTCGTGGTGATGGCGGCAAGTAGGGTTTGATGGCGGCTGATGGGTTCTCGGTCGAACGAAGACCTGGGAGAAGACGAGTGCGTGCAACGGCCTGGATGCAAGGGTTTTGAAATGCACGGCCAGATTTGTTTTAGGTTTAAAAATAATAAGAAATTTGTTAATTTATTTTATTTAAATCGTGTAAACTTCAAAATGCAATAACTTGGTCATACGTTATCAGATTACGACGAGATTTTTTGCGATGGGATCGTATTGACGAATACTACGCGTTGGAACTGATTTGGAAGCGATTGGAGTCAGTGAAAATTTTGGATAAAATTAAACGGCTGTTTAATTTATTCGAAATAAAAAGCTGGAACGGAATTAAAATCAAGGTGAGATCTTCTCACTCAAATTTGAATGTGGAATCTTTTACAGTTATTGATTTGACTGATATGATTTACTGTTTGGATTGTTGATATTAGATATGATAGGATATATCTATATATAGCAATATATACATATTGGCATATGTATATATTGGATTGATGATTTCCCGCCTCGTATAGCGGATGAGACCCTATTGCGCCGTTAGTAAGCGGATTTATAAAAACCTATATACCGCGATAATTCCGTACTGGAGCGGAATTGGTATTGTGCTGACGTCTTTGGATGCAGGGAAACAGGTTGGAGGGATCCAACTGGATTCCTCAACTGTATTTATTTATTTACAGATATTTTGATATATTCTGTTATCATATGATGATATATGATATTGACTGTTGTGATGGACTGATTGGTGCTGTTGCATCATCGGATTCAGTTTTGAAATGTAAAAATAACGACTTTTACTTTAAAAAGGGTTTTTAAAGTGATCTTTGAAATTATACGTTTTATCAAATTTCTGAAGTGATATATTTTAAATAAATAAACGTTCAAATTTTAAAGTTACAAAAATTTATAGATTGGTGAAATATAACCGAAAAGTGATTTTTGGAATAAATGGTTGATTGATTTATAAAATGGTTTAAATTGAGATTTTTTAAAATATTATAAACGGTTTACTTAAAAGGTTTATAAAGTGGACATTTATAAGTTAAAATGTTGGTGTTATAAAACGAGTTTTTATAAGCGTTAGAATGAATTTTTGAGAATTTATAAATAAATGAAATTTATAAATTGGGAACTTATAAATGGAAAATGATTTTTTGTGGAATAAATGAAATTATAAGTATTTGACTTATAATATGGATTGTGGTAGGAAAAATTTAATTGTGAATTGAATAGGTCATTAAAGAAGATTTATAGATCGAATTTGTAATAAAGGAGATTTATCAAATCGAAGTTGTTAGAAGAATAGAATTGAAATTTATAAAAGTTGTTTATAAATCCGGAATCACTTATTTTGATGAGTTGAATATAGAAGTTAATAAAAGAAGATTTATAAGTCGAAGTTGTTAATAAAATGGAAATAGAATTTATAACCGTGTTTATAAATTCGGAATCGATTAAATTTGATAAGTGAATTATAGAAGGTTTTTAAAGAAGATATATTCACGATTTTGGACAGTGAATATATTGTTAATTAAAATGGATAGTTTTGGAAAAGTGATATTAAAGATGAAGTTAAACATTTTAAGGATGTTTTAAAATGTATTATAAATCGAAAGCAGAGATTTCCGCAGTTCTTGTGGAAATAGACGTTTTCGAGAAATTTAAGGAAATGGTGGACTATAACACTGTTGTTATAGTAAATGGTTTCCGAAAGGAAATGTTTTGATGTAGTATTGGGATTCACATATCTATCTAAATTCCGAATCCCTATACTAGTGATTTTGAGTCGTCGTAACGATGATTTACGCAACATTCGTTTTGACTCAAATAGATGTAAAATTTATGATTTCCTTAAAGAATGAATATATACTTAATATTGATTTAGGTATATCGAATATTTTCCAAGTGTTGAAAATAAATGATTGTGAAATACTTATTATTTAATAAGTATGGGAATGCTTTTCCAATATGAAATGAACTGTTTTGAGATTTTATCTTTTAAAGATAAAATGAAATGTGGAAATTGATTTGAAATTGTTTTCAAATGATTAAGTGTGGAAATTTTATATCTAGTAAAAGATATTTTTGGAAGATAAAATAATTTGGAAAATTATTTGGAATCTGATGATGTCGCGCATCTTTATTGATAGTTAAATAACCGACTATCAATATTTACCTTTAGATAGGTATTTGTTGTGAATTGGATGAATTTGAATGCCACACTTATTTTTAAATAAACGCTCACTATTCGGGTTAGCCGGGAAAGGACCATGGGGTCGTATAACCCATTCCGAATATGTGATACGTCGTTATGAATCGCTTTTGAAGACCGGTGTTGAAGACCGGATATTTTTGAAAACGGAAGGATTACCGTCGAGTTACTCTACATCGACTGATCTTCGATTTAGAGGTTTTATCACCCTTAGTGACGGGAAGTCCTGACGTGATTGAAAATTTTCCGGAAGTGCAAGGGCTTCGTGAGAAGTGCCTTCGGTTCTGTTCGATCCCGGAACAGACTTATATGGATTGTGTGTCTGACGTTACAATTTGAGATATAAAGCTGATTTCTTTCAAATACATTTCTGTTGGTGGCGGAGAATTTATTCTCTTAGCTTAACACCCTTCTCTGAGACGTACGAGCTCAGAGGTTATGTAGTTGAAATTTATCAGCGATATATCCCAATTTGGTAACGTGGCATACTGAGTGTTGCTGTGAAATGATCAGTGTTTGATCATTTGTGATATGATCATTTGTTTGATCTTATATCTTTGTGATCATAGGTTGATCATTTTGTTTGACCCGAAGCAGGGCTTTTTATAGAAAGCGTAGCTTTGTGGACGAGACTTCGTCGAGCCTCACACCCCGGAAATGGTCGAAACAGGACGAATGCAGCAAGGTTCTAGGGAGTAGCGCCCCTTAGTGTATGTCATTCCTTCTGGATAAAGGTGGTATCATGGTATGGAGCCCAGATACTTAACCTCTGTGGTTACTGCATTATTTTTTTCTATGTGGTTTGTTGGAAATCGGGGATCCTCGGGAAGATCGGTGACGATCGGGGGATGGCATACGCGTGTCAGTAGTTACCTATTTTTGCAGAGGTAACCCGGCCTTGTGTTGGCAGAGATCTAACCGTAACGTTAGATTCTCGGGTCGTCTATTCCAGGGACGTACCCATCGTGGATAGGAAGTTCCTTAGCCTGACCATTTGTTGGAAATCCAAAGAAACAATACGTGACTTGTACGGTTTTAGTTGTAGAACCTGCCATCTAATATGGCAGCTATAGCAGGCATAATATAATGGTACCTATGCTGGCTAAGATTTATACTCTACTTTCGAAATGTTTTCTACACTATGCACTAATAATAATATCAAAAAGAATTTGATTTTCGCGTAGTAAGCATCTTTGACTATCATAAGAAGAAATCTCCTCCAAGTCTGCGTTTGCATTGTGTGTGTGGCGGGAGGTCTTATGGTAGTTTCATTTTCCAAAAGCATTTCGAATTGACTTTAAAAAAATTATTTTTGTTGTTATAAAGAATAACTGTTTTACGATCTCACACCAGTCACCATGACTGACTCGGAGTTTATTGTTTCCTTTCTAAACTCTGGGTGCCCACCAATTTCCACACGGGCAGTCTAGAGTTAGGTTATCAGGATATTCTGGATATTCTGGAGCTTTGGAAGCAAGCTGGATGACGAGACGTAGTATTTGTATTTGATAGTATTTATTCCGCTGTGTATTCTGTATGAGGACAAGTTATATAACTGTCCATTGTTGTATATTGACTCTGATGACTGATGTATGTATAAACTGATAAATTTTTTTTTTTTTTTGTTTTAAAGATTATTCATTTATCTATTATATATTGTTCCGCTGCGATATGTGAGATTCTGATATTGTCTCTGTTCTGTTTCTGCTCTTGTTCTGTTGCTGTTCTTCTTTCTTTTTTTCTTCTATCTTCTTCTCCTACCTCTTTCTTCTTTCTTAAAACCATAACTTTTCGGGTTTCCGGCATTCGATGGCTCAGCAGTCGATAAAGTGAGTATCGATGTTGAATTTTCGAAAGTCGAAAATTTTCGGGACGTTACATATGATAAACACACCAATTAAACTCACTAATGACAAAAAAGAGATCACAATTTCATGCTGTGTTGATTTATGTGATCAAGATAGTGAATTTATCTCTAAATTGCCTTCTACTCTCATATTTTTATCCATTTTCTTTGCTAGTTTATTTACATTTTTTTAGTTAACCACAACTTCAAATTCTTGGTTTAATTTGATTGGATAAAAAATTTAAAATCTAAACAATTTACTACGGATCGACCCGTACTCGCCACGTACTAGAATTATGCGCCGTGCGCTTGCGGTTATTTTTAATTTAAATCTGATCGGCTATTTTCTAATCCGATTAGAAATTTGTTGTCGTACATTTCCTTATTAGTTACCATATTAATTGCATTTATTAATGAATTTCAATTGTATTTATGCCCTAAATTTAGTTTGATTGAATTTAAATTAGTGATAACTCACACTAAATCAATTTTAGCTCAAATATTAAATATTATGCTTAATTTTCTCAAATAATAATTGTATTTTTATTAGATAGTTCTTATATAATCATCTTCTAAGATATTAATATTATCAAAAAAGAATATAAATAAAATATATGTAACGACCCGATATTTTCAACCATTCGCATCCATTATAAGTGTATAGGTAGACACTCATGCCGGAGTTGAATTGCTCAAAATACCGCGTTGTAATTAAAATTTGGCAAAACTCAGTATATACAGTAAATAAAATAATTACAGATCACAGACACAGAGTAATATAACAATAATGCAGCGGAAACAAAAGGATAGTAGTTCATGAAGCTACTATATGTATATAACAGAGTTAAACAAGATACAACAGAGGTCTCGAATACAATAGATGTCTCAATACAATAATCAAATACCAGATCTGAATACATCACTGGAATCAACGGAATAACTGAAAGCAGGATCGATAGATAGCTGGATCTCCAAGCGAAGCTCCAACTCCAAAGGTGAGTCCCAAATGCTGTATCACTCAGTCTGACCCGAGCATAAAGCAAAACACAGAACACTCGAGTCAGGATTAACATTCTTATATTAATAAATCCAACTCAAGTGAAATATCAACTGAAATACAAGTAACTTAAAGGATGTTTGGGATAACCATCCCCTAAGGATCCGTTAAACTATTTACTATGTAGTAATATTCGCTATTATAATAGTGTCTAAATAAGTAAAGTATAATCATATCGGAAAATAGCGTTAAGGGGATGGAGAACCTTAACGCGGTCGGATCTTAAAATCATAATCGTAGTAAAGCTCGGTATGGTAGGTGACACGGCACAACTAGGCAATGCCAGGGTAGATATACCAATTACGCACACGGACTGATGGATACGCATAGCAGCCACTACCGTTCCACCTCGAACAACATTCCCAATCGGAGGATGGCCATCTAGTCAAATCACAAGTAAGAGTATAATATCGAAGAAATGCGTCCGAGAAGAGGTGCTACCTCACTGGTCCGAGATCGCTCCTGTTTTAGCCACCTTATTGCCAACTCACGGGAGTTGGGTCCACGTAACATACCTTAAGGACGTCGCCACCATCCTACTTCATTCTGGAATCTCCACCGCGTACACGGTTGTCAAAGTGGTTTTCGGTATCGACAGAGAGTATGTCCATATCCGATCCCGGTCTCTTTGCCAACCAATCGTTATTATAACACCGTGGTCGTTTCAAAATAGTTTATACTTTAAACCAAAATCATTATCATTTCCAACCCAATTTAATACGATATCATTTCACTTCAAATATCCATTTTCAAAATCATATTACTTTCCAAAGTTATAATGCTTTCGAAATCATAGTCTGGAAATCACAGTATTTTGGCAATCATAACACTTTCCTTTTAAACAGTTTAGATATTAAAATTTCGTTATAAAATAAATTAGTTTTCCTCAATTTTCACAAAATCGATTCAAATTAACTCAAATTCCAAAAATTTAGTTTAATCAAATCTCAAATCATTCGTTTCAACTCGATTTAACTTCTAAATAAACCATTTCAAATTATCAATTTCAAATACGTATCTAAACCTTAAAATAAGCCATTTCAATTTGAATATATTTCAAAGCTTTTAAATATTCATCACTTCAAAACTAAATTTGATAAATTTATATACATATCAAAATTCACTTTACAATTATTTAGTTTTGAAATATTAACTTAATCATTTCCATAACATCTAAATACAATTTCAATTTACAATTTAAATAAACAAAAATCTCATTTAAATATTTATACGTTTGAAATATCCAGTTAAGTCACCCTTTCAAATTTCAAGTTGTAAATCATTTCTTTAAATTTCAAATTCAATACATTTCAAATCAAACTTATTTAAGTAATAATTCTTAAATAACTATAATTTCAATCAATTTCAAATCATTATAAATTCTATATTTGAAAATATAGATATTAAATAAATACTTAAACATATTATTTATCAACTTTATTAAATCAACTTTAATAAATCTTTAAAATCAATATTTATCAAAACCATATATTTCTTTTCAAAACCAAAGAAATCATTTTCAAAACATTTATATATAGACCAACGGTGCCTGTATATAATTTTCTATCCTATGGTCAAGTGATACGGATATTTATCATTTCAATCCGCAATTTAAAACATATTCGGGTATATATCTTTTCAACCCGAAATCCCAAATTCAATTCAATTGAAAATCGCTTGGGTTTATCATTTCAACCCATAACGATTTTCTCCTATTCTACAAGATCGTTCGGGTATGTATCATTTCAACCCATAGTGATTCTATACTAAAAGGGAACTTGCAGAGTGATAACAGATATGATAATAAAATAACACAGTAACAGGCATATATCATAAGTATAAATAACATATAATGGTGTCGGAGGTCATAGGTGAACATATACAGGTAATGACATATATAACAATGTAAATAACTAACATCAGCATATTTCAATTGATATTTCAATTGAAATCAAATTTAATAAATATAAGAACATTAATCGTGAGTGATTGCTCACCTTTCGAGGCTGGAGAGATTTGTCACTAGAATGGATTACGAATCCAAGCACGAATTTCAAAGCAAAAGCGGGATTGGCACGATTTCGACGAACAAAGCTGATGTATAGAAATTGATGAAAACGAATCAGAACTATCTTGATAAATTGGAACAAAATATACATTATAAATTTTCCTCTAAACCAAATTTTTAAAACACATTTAAAATAAGATATATATATATAAAATTTCAGATCAAAAATGCAGACCATTCAAGTACATGCAAACCACGATTTATATATATTCGTGCAAACAAAATTTTATATTTAAGCAACTACACAACAACATATGTATACCGTATATATAAAATTACCATATATATCCTTCCTATACCGAACATATTATATATATATATCAAAATTTTAGTATACTTATGTAAGTTAACAATATATATAAAGTTCTGGGAATATTATTTGTTAACAAATTTTCCAATGTTATATACATATTCAAAATCCAACAGCATATATATATATTTTTAGAACACTGTATATATATTGTTATCAAACTATTTCAAACATATATTACAGGATATTTTTTTCTGTAAATAAAAGTTTTATAACAGATGCAGACACTCAAGTATGTCATATAAATGTAAATCACCATACTTAAACATATAAATATATAGACCACAATCGAACTATAAATACAAGTTAAGTTTATAAATACTGTCATCAATATATAACCTATACGTGGATGTGACATATATTTACAAATTGCTTAAAAAGAACTAATACATGATTGACTAGCAACATACTATACATACACCCATTATATACCTGCATACCATTTTTATATAACATAAATATAAAATCAACTGATTAAAAACTAGTACACTTCTTTAAATATCCTTAATATGAACATATAGGCAGACTGTCCTATGATATACTTCCTATGATGTACGGCAATTGCAACTGTGCAAATGAACTGATACTCATATTTGCTTACTTTATTACATAATGTATATCAGATTATGATTGATTGAAACCGAGTTGTGGTTTATGTACTTAAAACTTAATACTATATATGCAGATCTTCCAGATTTGCCATATATAAATACAAACACAAAATGTATGCAGACAGGCAATATAGACTTATAAGCAACCTCTCATATAAAACCTTTATACTGTAATGAAAAATAAAAATACATATAAGTTATAAATAAACATGTGTTCTAATATATAACTCATATATAGTTTCATATAACAGATCTTATATAAGTTATATGTATATACAGGCCATAAAGAAAACTATAAACAAACCTCATAACTCATATATACTAATATATATAACATGCTTTGGTGATGTTGTTATTATATATATATTTAAAACCATACAAACCGAGAATATAAAACAAACGCTTTCAAACCATATAAAAGCATCGGAAAAGAAACAAGAACACTCTCTATATAGACAAGAACAACTGCATATATAAATAGATGTATTGCCTAATCTATATACTATATGTATTCATACTTACAGCATCAAAATTTGCATGCTTGCAACCAGTTATCAACTCACGTTTTAATCAAAAGGAGAGGAAGAAGCTTAGAGTTGCGGCTGCTGTTGAGGAAGATGGGCTAATGGGTCAGTGGTGAGTGGAAGGCCGAAGTGGAGGGGACGTGGTCGAGGTCAGGTGGTGGATCTTGGGTTGATGGAAGTCATGTGTGGCTGCTGGAATGATTGATGGGCTCGGCTGCGAAGGTTCTGGTAGCATGGGAAAGAAGGCATGGGGTGAAAGTGGTGGTGGTTCTCGGTTGGAGGAGTGGGAGGCGTGGCGGTCGTGGGTTGTGAGGCACGAAGTAGGGGGTGGCCGGAAAGGTGAAAGTGGCGAGACGAGCTGGGGTTCGGTGGTGGTGTCCGGGCAGGGGTAGATCTGGTGGTGGCAGGCGTACGCGTGGTGGCGAGGTCAGGGTTTCGGTGATGGTCTAGGCTCGAGTAGAGGGACGAGGCGGGTGACTGACTTCGGTTGGGAAAACATGGGGTCGTGGGGTTTCCTGCAAGGAAGAGGAAGCATCTGGAAGGGTTGAGGAAAAAAATATATATAAAGGAACGAGGCAGAGAAGATTGCAAATGAGAGAGGGGTACAGGAAGAGTCACGAGATGGAGAAAAATATGAGAGTAAAAGGAGGGTGAATCGGTCTAAACTGAAATGGTGGAATTTGAAATAGCAATGGTCTAAAGCTTTGATTCCGGAGAAAATTTATTAAAGCAATTGATATTTGGTTTGGGTAGCACGTTTTATTTTTTTGAAACCGAAGGAACGTTAAAAGTCATAGCTAATGGTACCGCTACAGCGAACCATTTTATTATTTCCGTCGCGTACCGGACCTCAAAATATAGAAATAAATATACCGCAGAGATCAGCACGACGAGATGATCAAAACGGTACACAGATATCAGTGATACGGTCATCCGATCAAAAGTCGATAACCGGTACCAGAAATGCCGCTATTTTAACAGAAATAAGATAAACGGAGCAACAGAAGTCCAAATTTGATGAAACGAAAGATGACGTCTCACTCAGAAGATGATTTACAAATTTTCCATGTAAAAATATTTAGGTTTGAAAAACATTTTATTATCATCTATTTTTAACTGATTAAATTGAAGTAAATTTACGCGCGAAATAAATTTTCATATTTCCGGATGAAAATTTACCAGTTGCTATGTTTAATTAGACGCATTCCAAATATCAAATTTATATTTCAAAATTTTATCGTTTAAAATTTCACAAAATTTAACTAATTACGTTATTTAACAGTTAAAATTTACGGGCCGTTACACTCTCCCCCACTCAAAACTTTTCGTCCTCGAAAAGGAAGGAGGTAGGGGAATAGAAACAACCAGAACGCAAACAGCTTTGAAACAAAATAAACAACAAAATTTTAAAACTATACAAGATTCAAATTAAACTAATTAATATCCAACCTTTTGGTTAAATCCCTTAGAGTTCACCTAAATTATATCAAATCTAATTATTCCTAAATTTATTATCTTATTATCTAGTCATCCTCAATTAACAATTTCTAAGTCATCAAATTTGTATAATCATTTATTATACTCATGTTTTATTCGAAAAATTGAATTCTTTTATTCCAAATTATTATTAAGTTTATTTCACTTAATATATATCTTATTACATATATTTAAACTATATAAATTAATTTAAACCATATATTTCAGTTTAAATCAATTTATATTCAATAATTGATTTTTTCTTTTTTCAAGGTATTTCCATACTTTAAACAAGTTTCAATTTATTAGTTCCTTCAAACAATTTATTTGTCTCATTTATTATTCAATTAACTTATTAATTTATTTATTTCGATTAATATTTATAACTAAAATTTAAGTGTATAACCTTTATTATATCCACTCAAATTCTATTTATAAAAGTCATTTTATATTGTATACTATCCAATTACATTTTTAACTTCTGAAATTTTTTTTTTTTTTTTAAGGTAAGTTATGCTAAGATGTAGTTGAGTATTATACAAATAAGATTTTACAAATTCAGTTATTCCCAGTTAACTATTTATCCAAGAATTTGACTTTAGTTTATAATTGAAATCATTTTTAATCAAAAATTTAAGAATTTAAATCTCCGATTTACTTCAAACAATTTAGAGATATATATAATATTTTTATATCAAATCAAATTAAATTTTTAAAATAAGATACCTATATATATATAAATCAAATTATATTGAAGAAATTCAAATCGAATATGTTTTTTTTTTCAAAACAAAACCGTAGCAAAGCTACGGTATGGTTTCTCCTCTTCGAAACTCGAAAATGAATGTCGATGATGCGGCCGTCATCACCGAAATTATTTTCCAGCGACAACGAGAAGAGCACTGATTTAAACATTTAAATTCTTTGAAAACCATTTATTCGAAAATACTTTAAATAATATACATTTTAAGACTTTAAATCAAAGTTTGAAATCACCAGAAATTTAATTCTTAAATTCTCAATTTAAATCCATTTCAATTCCAAATAAATTTATAAACAATAGTTATTTTGCCATAGTCAATGACTTACAAACAATGAAATGATAATCAAATATTATCATTTTCAACAACCAAATTATTTAACTTTTAATTCCAGAAAATTTTTCTTATATATTTAATATAATCATACAAATTTATTTCATCTATCAAATTTGAAAATTTATATTGTGTCAGTTTGCTCTGTTCAAGTGTTTTGGAAATTCTATCGATAGCGTTGATCAGACGAATCGATCGAAAATCCAAATCAACATCAACAACTCAAACAACACACTATAAACATCAACAATTTTATATTAATTTCAAATACACTCCCTCACACGATGATTCCAGAATTGGATTCCAACACAAGGATAGAGATCCAAATATAGAAGGGCTCTTATCAAAGAGAATTCTAATCTAAAATAGATTGGCTCGAAACGAAGGTTAGATGATTGCATTTCAAACAGGAAGATGGATAAAGTTGTATAAATCGCGGGCAACCTTAACCGGGTCAACCGTGACTTCATAGATAAGATCGATATAGAATTCTGAAGCAAATCGACATTCGATTATCGGAGGTAGAATTCGGGTATAGCCTAAGATAGCAGCATCGTAAACCGAGGATACAGAAATCTCCGGTGAATCAATACCGATTGTAAAGGAGTTTCACCCCAGTACAAATTATTTGAAGATTGGCGAGACCGCCGATCTATTACAGATATCATTCAAAATGGAGTTATGGGGTGCTCCAAAATTAAGTAAACACGAATAGGAGAGACAAGAATGGACTTTGGAACCGAAATGAACGTCCAAAAATTCAAAGGAACCGAGTCAAAGAAGAAGGAATTCAAGCTCGAACGAAAGTGATTCTGTAATTGAATTTACTCAATATGCTGAGTTTTGCCTAAAACCAGATCTCTGATACCACATGTAACGACCCGATATTTTCAACCATTCGCATCCATTATAAGTGTATAGGTAGACACTCATGCCGGAGTTGAATTGCTCAAAATACCGCGTTGTAATTAAAATTTGGCAAAACTCAGTATATACAGTAAATAAAATAATTACAGATCACAGACACAGAGTAATATAACAATAATGCAGCGGAAACAAAAGGATAGTAGTTCATGAAGCTACTATATGTATATAACAGAGTTAAACAAGATACAACAGAGGTCTCGAATACAATAGATGTCTCAATACAATAATCAAATACCAGATCTGAATACATCACTGGAATCAACGGAATAACTGAAAGCAGGATCGATAGATAGCTGGATCTCCAAGCGAAGCTCCAACTCCAAAGGTGAGTCCCAAATGCTGTATCACTCAGTCTGACCCGAGCATAAAGCAAAACACAGAACACTCGAGTCAGGATTAACATTCTTATATTAATAAATCCAACTCAAGTGAAATATCAACTGAAATACAAGTAACTTAAAGGATGTTTGGGATAACCATCCCCTAAGGATCCGTTAAACTATTTACTATGTAGTAATATTCGCTATTATAATAGTGTCTAAATAAGTAAAGTATAATCATATCGGAAAATAGCGTTAAGGGGATGGAGAACCTTAACGCGGTCGGATCTTAAAATCATAATCGTAGTAAAGCTCGGTATGGTAGGTGACACGGCACAACTAGGCAATGCCAGGGTAGATATACCAATTACGCACACGGACTGATGGATACGCATAGCAGCCACTACCGTTCCACCTCGAACAACATTCCCAATCGGAGGATGGCCATCTAGTCAAATCACAAGTAAGAGTATAATATCGAAGAAATGCGTCCGAGAAGAGGTGCTACCTCACTGGTCCGAGATCGCTCCTGTTTTAGCCACCTTATTGCCAACTCACGGGAGTTGGGTCCACGTAACATACCTTAAGGACGTCGCCACCATCCTACTTCATTCTGGAATCTCCACCGCGTACACGGTTGTCAAAGTGGTTTTCGGTATCGACAGAGAGTATGTCCATATCCGATCCCGGTCTCTTTGCCAACCAATCGTTATTATAACACCGTGGTCGTTTCAAAATAGTTTATACTTTAAACCAAAATCATTATCATTTCCAACCCAATTTAATACGATATCATTTCACTTCAAATATCCATTTTCAAAATCATATTACTTTCCAAAGTTATAATGCTTTCGAAATCATAGTCTGGAAATCACAGTATTTTGGCAATCATAACACTTTCCTTTTAAACAGTTTAGATATTAAAATTTCGTTATAAAATAAATTAGTTTTCCTCAATTTTCACAAAATCGATTCAAATTAACTCAAATTCCAAAAATTTAGTTTAATCAAATCTCAAATCATTCGTTTCAACTCGATTTAACTTCTAAATAAACCATTTCAAATTATCAATTTCAAATACGTATCTAAACCATAAAATAAGCCATTTCAATTTGAATATATTTCAAAGCTTTTAAATATTCATCACTTCAAAACTAAATTTGATAAATTTATATACATATCAAAATTCACTTTACAATTATTTAGTTTTGAAATATTAACTTAATCATTTCCATAACATCTAAATACAATTTCAATTTACAATTTAAATAAACAAAAATCTCATTTAAATATTTATACGTTTGAAATATCCAGTTAAGTCACCCTTTCAAATTTCAAGTTGTAAATCATTTCTTTAAATTTCAAATTCAATACATTTCAAATCAAACTTATTTAAGTAATAATTCTTAAATAACTATAATTTCAATCAATTTCAAATCATTATAAATTCTATATTTGAAAATATAGATATTAAATAAATACTTAAACATATTATTTATCAACTTTATTAAATCAACTTTAATAAATCTTTAAAATCAATATTTATCAAAACCATATATTTCTTTTCAAAACCAAAGAAATCATTTTCAAAACATTTATATATATACCAACGGTGCCTGTATATAATTTTCTATCCTATGGTCAAGTGATACGGATATTTATCATTTCAATCCGCAATTTAAAACATATTCGGGTATATATCTTTTCAACCCGAAATCCCAAATTCAATTCAATTGAAAATCGCTTGGGTTTATCATTTCAACCCATAACGATTTTCTCCTATTCTACAAGATCGTTCGGGTATGTATCATTTCAACCCATAGTGATTCTATACTAAAAGGGAACTTGCAGAGTGATAACAGATATGATAATAAAATAACACAGTAACAGGCATATATCATAAGTATAAATAACATATAATGGTGTCGGAGGTCATAGGTGAACATATACAGGTAATGACATATATAACAATGTAAATAACTAACATCAGCATATTTCAATTGATATTTCAATTGAAATCAAATTTAATAAATATAAGAACATTAATCGTGAGTGATTGCTCACCTTTCGAGGCTGGAGAGATTTGTCACTAGAATGGATTACGAATCCAAGCACGAATTTCAAAGCAAAAGCGGGATTGGCACGATTTCGACGAACAAAGCTGATGTATAGAAATTGATGAAAACGAATCAGAACTATCTTGATAAATTGGAACAAAATATACATTATAAATTTTCCTCTAAACCAAATTTTTAAAACACATTTAAAATAAGATATATATATATAAAATTTCAGATCAAAAATGCAGACCATTCAAGTACATGCAAACCACGATTTATATATATTCGTGCAAACAAAATTTTATATTTAAGCAACTACACAACAACATATGTATACCGTATATATAAAATTACCATATATATCCTTCCTATACCGAACATATTATATATATATATCAAAATTTTAGTATACTTATGTAAGTTAACAATATATATAAAGTTCTGGGAATATTATTTGTTAACAAATTTTCCAATGTTATATACATATTCAAAATCCAACAGCATATATATATATTTTTAGAACACTGTATATATATTGTTATCAAACTATTTCAAACATATATTACAGGATATTTTTTTCTGTAAATAAAAGTTTTATAACAGATGCAGCCACTCAAGTATGTCATATAAATGTAAATCACCATACTTAAACATATAAATATATAGACCACAATCGAACTATAAATACAAGTTAAGTTTATAAATACTGTCATCAATATATAACCTATACGTGGATGTGACATATATTTACAAATTGCTTAAAAAGAACTAATACATGATTGACTAGCAACATACTATACATACACCCATTATATACCTGCATACCATTTTTATATAACATAAATATAAAATCAACTGATTAAAAACTAGTACACTTCTTTAAATATCCTTAATATGAACATATAGGCAGACTGTCCTATGATATACTTCCTATGATGTACGGCAATTGCAACTGTGCAAATGAACTGATACTCATATTTGCTTACTTTATTACATAATGTATATCAGATTATGATTGATTGAAACCGAGTTGTGGTTTATGTACTTAAAACTTAATACTATATATGCAGATCTTCCAGATTTGCCATATATAAATACAAACACAAAATGTATGCAGACAGGCAATATAGACTTATAAGCAACCTCTCATATAAAACCTTTATACTGTAATGAAAAATAAAAATACATATAAGTTATAAATAAACATGTGTTCTAATATATAACTCATATATAGTTTCATATAACAGATCTTATATAAGTTATATGTATATACAGGCCATAAAGAAAACTATAAACAAACCTCATAACTCATATATACTAATATATATAACATGCTTTGGTGATGTTGTTATTATATATATATTTAAAACCATACAAACCGAGAATATAAAACAAACGCTTTCAAACCATATAAAAGCATCGGAAAAGAAACAAGAACACTCTCTGTATAGACAAGAACAACTGCATATATAAATAGATGTATTGCCTAATCTATATACTATATGTATTCATACTTACAGCATCAAAATTTGCATGCTTGCAACCAGTTATCAACTCACGTTTTAATCAAAAGGAGAGGAAGAAGCTTGGAGTTGCGGCTGCTGTTGAGGAAGATGGGCTAATGGGTCAGTGGTGAGTGGAAGGCCGAAGTGGAGGGGACGTGGTCGAGGTCAGGTGGTGGATCTTGGGTTGATGGAAGTCATGTTTGGCTGCTGGAATGATTGATGGGCTCGGCTGCGAAGGTTCTGGTAGCATGGGAAAGAAGGCATGGGGTGAAAGTGGTGGTGGTTCTCGGTTGGAGGAGTGGGAGGCGTGGCGGTCGTGGGTTGTGAGGCACGAAGTAGGGGGAGGCCGGAAAGGTGAAAGTGGCGAGACGAGCTGGGGTTCGGTGGTGGTGTCCGGGCAGGGGTAGATCTGGTGGTGGCAGGCGTAGGCGTGGTGGCGTGGTCTGGGTTTCGGTGATGGTCTAGGCTCGAGTAGAGGGACGAGGCGGGTGACTGACTTCGGTTGGGAAAACATGGGGTCGTGGGGTTTCCTGCAAGGAAGAGGAAGCATCTGGAAGGGTTGAGGAAAAAAAAAATATAAAGGAACGAGGCAGAGAAGATTGCAAATGAGAGAGGGGTACAGGAAGAGTCACGAGATGGAGAAAAATATGAGAGTAAAAGGAGGGTGAATCGGTCTAAACTGAAATGGTGGAATTTGAAATAGCAATGGTCTAAAGCTTTGATTCCGGAGAAAATTTATTAAAGCAATTGATATTTGGTTTGGGTAGCACGTTTTATTTTTTTGAAACCGAAGGAACGTTAAAAGTCATAGCTAATGGTACCGCTACAGCGAACCGTTTTATTATTTCCGTCGCGTACCGGACCTCAAAATATAGAAATAAATATACCGCAGAGATCAGCACGACGAGATGATCAAAACAGTACACAGATATCAGTGATACGGTCATCCGATCAAAAGTCGATAACCGGTACCAGAAATGCCGCTATTTTAACAGAAATAAGATAAACGGAGCAACAGAAGTCCAAATTTGACGAAACGAAAGATGACGTCTCACTCAGAAGATGATTTACAAATTTTCCATGTAAAAATATTTAGGTTTGAAAAACATTTTATTATCATCTATTTTTAACTGATTAAATTGAAGTAAATTTACGCGCGAAATAAATTTTCATATTTCCGGATGAAAATTTACCAGTTGCTATGTTTAATTAGACGCATTCCAAATATCAAATTTATATTTCAAAATTTTATCGTTTAAAATTTCACAAAATTTAACTAATTACGTTATTTAACAGTTAAAATTTACGGGCCGTTACAATATAAATCTTTTCCTTTTTTCGTAGAAAAGATAGGTACCTATTATTTTGATTTATCTACTGAATTCATCGATTACTAATTCAATTTCTTTTGACATATTATCCTAAAAAATTAAAAAATGATATAAAGTAGGAATTGTCAAATGGAGAATCTTTAAACCTATAGTCTTTTTTAAACTCTTTATATCAATAATACTGCTCTACCATTTCAAAATCTCGGACCTTAATTTAATATGAAACATACATTAATTGGATATGCAACCAAAATGAAAGATACTAAATTCCTTCAAAAAACCATAGTTAGAATCTTGAATAGAAGGAAAGAAATTAATACCCATGTTATCTGTTCCATGTTAGATTGTGATGAAGATAGAGAAAATTAAGATCAAGATTGAGATAAGTTTTTCTCCATAGTCATAATTAAATATTTAAGTTTTAGGATTTGAAGATGAAAAGACAATTTTTATGGTGCAATAATGTCCATGAATTGGAAACTTAGAAGAAAGAGAAAGGTAGATTATATAAATGACAGTCTAGTAATTATAATAAGATTTTATAAGAGAAGAATGTGTTTTTGATTCCCTTGCAATAAAACCTTTTTAGTTTAAAAGTTGACCCTTTCCATTCCCTTAGTCAAAATGATCCACCATTTAACAATTCATTATAAATAATTTTTTCTCCTTCACCAATGTAAGTAATTGTTACTTTTATTAATCTTATTTTGTAAAATTACAATTCACCCAGCTTATTGTAAAAAAAGGGGATATAAATCCATATCTACTACTAATAATGCATGCAATCTTCTACCTTTAGTGCAACATTCAACGACTATGGATAATTTTGGAATCCAATGCCCTACAAGATAGAGAGAAAGAAGAAAAGGTTTTTGAATAACAATTAAAATGATTAGTATAATTAGAATAAGCCATTTCAACCACTAAACCATGCTCATAAGCTTTGTACTCCTTGTGCAACACTAAAACACCATGAATAATCCTGACATTAAATACCTGAAAGAAAGAGAAAACATTGAGCCATCATAGGCAACTAATATATAATTATGATAAAAAGTTTAGAATCAAATAATATAAGGTTCAAACTTATGAAACATAATAGTATATTTTTATTATAATGTAGAAACATAATCATGAGTAATAATCTTGTAATATTAGTAGGATCAATAAAGAAATTATTAAGGTGTCTAAATAGATGTTAAGAAATCAACAAACCAAGTTATGATGACCCACATTTCGGAAGGTTTAAGTTTACAATAAACCACACATGTCCAACTCAAAAGAATCCGAACACAGATAATCAATGGGGTTTTCTTAAGAAAAAATAAGAAAAGAAGAAAACAACGTAGAAACTCGTAGTGGAATGAAAAAAATATAATAATCAAATAAACAGTTCATGAAGCTGTTTATACTATACATTTGATTAAAGTTTTACAACATCTATCAGAGTTATATATACAACAAAACAATAGAATAATGCAACATAACAAACAATGCGGTGGAATAATACTAGTAACGATAATATACTAATCTTCGTCTTCATCCTCCAGAATAATAATCTTCAACGCAATGAAATACTCAGGGCTGACCCGAGCATAAAGTAAAACAATACAATCGAGTCAGAACTAAATTATTCTCATGTGAGTCAAATCAATATCACATATAACAGGAGTGTAATAGCGTCTAGAGATGTTTATGGGGTTTTACATCTCCTATCCAGTGTACAACGTGCGTGCAATAACTTAAGAGATGTTACGGGATTTTTCATCTCTTAAGAATCTGTTAAAATATCTATATATAGTATAATACACTATATATGTAATTTCTAATCAATAAAATAAATATTTTTCCTAGCGTTAAGGCTTTACATTGATCCCCTTAATGCGTTTTTAAGCATTGGCGTACAGTTTGCATATAACACCCCAATAAAACGTTGGGGGATAGGGATGCACCGTGATACAACAACACTAAACCAAACTCGTAGTGGTCTCGTATAAGGATAAAAGTATGAAAAGGCACGCAAGGAAATGCCTAAGGTAGTATGTTACTAGTTCGAGTCGCTAGGCTGGTGGTAACGCATCGCCGCAACAACCGCCCACCGCGTCCACCCATCCCATATCGAATCAAAGGGAGGTTATCCCAAATCAAGGTGCACCAATCAAAACCAACAACAAAGGTAATAGTATGTACCAAGTCCACAAGAAAAATTGAACGGGTGTCCGCTAGGAGCTAGCCCACTTGGCCGGGTTCAAGCCGTCCTGTTTTAGTCATTTCAAATTAACACAAGTGTCGGTGGTATCCATCATCGTTCTCTTTCTTCAAATCCAGTAATGTACGCCAAATCCAACCACTTCATTCTGGAGTCTCCTCCACGTACACAGTTGTTAAAGTGGTTCCAATATTGACAAAAAGTATGCCAATAATCGGCCCTGGTCTCTTTAACAACCAAACGTCATTTTACACACCGGTTGGTTCTTTTACATTTCAAAACGATTCATACTTGATATCAAAATATCATATTCACTTCGAAATTAATTTCATTTCAAAATCATTTTATTCACTTCGAAATCAATTTCATTTCAAAATCCTTTCATTCACATTTCAAAATCCTTTCATTCAGGTCGAAATCAATTTCATTTCAAAATCCTTTCATTCACTTCGAAATCAATTTCATTTCAAAAACATTTCATTCACTTCGTAATCAATTTCGTTTCAAAATCATTTCATTCACTTAGAAATCAATTTCATTGCAAAATCATTTCATTCACATCGAAATCAATTTCATTTCAAAATCATTTTGAATTTTGACTTAGGTTATAACTTCATTTTAACCACATTCCTATTTAAATCAATGATTTAAATATAAATAGTTCCAAACTTGAACAGTTTGAATAGTTAAAATAGTTTGAATTGTTAAAATAGTTTGAATAGTTAAAATAGTTTAGATATTAAAATAGGCTATATATTAAATGATTTGAAAATTTAAATAATTTGAAATTTTAAAAAGATGAATTTTAGAACAGTTTGTAGTAAAATAGTTTATAGTGAAAATAGTTTCAAATTTAAAACTGTTTCTTTCCATTTCCCGTAAATCTGGACTCAGGTCCCAATTTCAATCAAACTGATTAAATTTCGGTTTCAATTCGAATTAACTTCAAATTCGATTCAACGATTCGATTCAGTGGCTTAAGTTTCAATTCAATTCTCTTTTTAAACCATTTCAATTTATCGATTTAAGTCAGTTAAATCAAATTAAACTTCAATCTTCAAATTAAGGTTCAAAATTTTAAAATAATTCAATTCCAAGCCCAAACTTGAAATATCATTTTACATAGATAAATTCGAAGTTCAAGTAAAATCTAAAACTTTTAAAACAATTCAGTTTCCATAATTCAAGTCATATGTCGATTATAACTTCACATTTCAAATTTATTTCTTTAAACAATATCTTTTAACCAATTTCGATTTCAACACTTCAAAGCTCGAATTAGCAATAATTCAATTCATATAAATTTGATTCCTTTATTTCTTTAAAACAATATCATTTAAATAATTTCAAAACCAAGAATTTTAAAACCATTTAATTTAACCAATCTGGTATCCATATATAATTTTCTATCCTATGGCCAAGTGATCAGTTATTTCAACTTTTAATTACAGGGATGGATATATATATATATATATATATATATCATATCAATCCAAATCAAAGTGTAATAGGTATATATCATTTCAACCTATTTCATAATTTATTCAAAATAATTCAAATAACTATTTACATTCCGTAAAATAATTTACAGGGTGATAATAGGATATATATATAAATAAATAAACATCCAATAGTCGTCCATCATAATCAACATCCAAACAGTCAATATATCACAACAGTTAACCAGTTATCAATATTAGGTGTCTTACTAGCAATTCAATTTTAATTTAACTGTCAATTATAACTTTAATAGTTTAATTCCTATGTTACAATTAAATGTCAGTTCATTTACCAAATACCAATCAATAAAATATAATCACTTCATGATTTCTATTTAACTAACAGAAGAATAATTTAGTATTTCGTGTGGGTTTAATCACTCACCTTTATTTGAAACTAAATTTTTTTCCAAACTCAAATAAATTCCAATCCAACTCCATGTCGTAGACGACTTCGATACAAATCCAACGCAACTTGTTTCGCTCGAACCTGACCTCGTACGAGAAGGTTACGATAAATTAACATTTGATATAATTAAAATTTAATAAACGTAATTAATTTAAAATTAAAACAAAACCTTCTTTCTTCCTCTCATGCAACTCCAGTCTGCACGCGTGAAATATATATATATATTCCATTATCGATCAACGATTCGCCAGCCATCCACGCAGGCCGACCAGCCTACACCACCGCGCCGCTCTAGCCTACTCACCATTGCGCCCACCTACGTGTGCGTACGTGCACAAAAACCCAAAACCCCCACGACGAACGCAGCCCCCTCTCGGCCACCACGCGATGAATTTTGACGATCGAACTATTGATCTTGCAGAGCTCGTCGAGCTCTCCATCTTCCTAGTTGAAGTCGAAGCCTAAATGCACATGTAGAGAGAGAAATCGAGGGAAAAAGATGGGCAATTTTCGGTCATTAAAAATTTAAAAGGAGCGGCTGAAGAACTAGGGTTTTAGAATGGCAAAGATAAGGTTTTTAAGTCCCCATATAGAAAATTTCGCGGCACTATTCATCCATGAAAATTTCGAACTCCAAACCAAGCGTGCCGTTTGGCGTTCTATATGTTATACCCCTATTCCGAAAACAATGGAACATTTATCAGGAGCCAATTCCATCATATTCAGAAGATAGCTATTCAAAATCGAATTATATTAATTAAAGTTCTGAAATAAATTCTACGCATTTCAAGCTCCACAACCGAACGATAAGTCCGATCGCTACGAAACGTGAAATCCTATAATAATTAATTATTACGGATCCGTGAAATTGGTTTCGTCGAAATCCAAGACAGTGCTTAAAAAGACTATTTTTATACATTAATTAAAACAAGCTGTTTTCCAAAATAAATTTATTCACTTTAAATTCAATTTTAAAAGTTAACAATCTTCATTCTTGTTTAAATAAAATTTAAATAGGCTTTCGAAATCATTTTCATTCTTATTAAATTCAGGATTCAATTATTAAATTAAATTTAAATATTAAATATAACAATTAAATTGTCAAATAAATCACTATATTTGAAATATAAGTTATTTAACTTATAAAATTTTCTTTTCAAATAATAAAACAACCACTTCCATTTTACAAAAATTCGACATCTTTGCAATTATTGTATACAGCAAAAATTATTCATTTCTTACCAAATAAATGTTTTCTTATTTCTGAAATACTTATCGAAAATACAATTTCATATAAATTAACTTATGCTTTTACTTTAATAAACATTCATTCGATTCTTTATTTACCTAACATTGATCATTTCAATTTCTATTATCAATTGCTTACAATTCAATATCATTTAATTTACTTTCTAATATAAGTTATCATCTTTTATCTTATTGAATTTTGTTATTTAAATTTTTTATCTAAGTTCAAAAATTACATTAATTTCATTAAATTTTTATTTCTAACCATTTTTGTTCAATAATTATATTAAATTTATTAATTTAAAATAGTTAAAAATACGGATCGTTACAATCTCCCCCACTCAAAACTTTTCGTCCTCGAAAAGGAATTACGTAAGAAATCTAACATTTGATATATTTACTTAAAATAATCAACATACAAAGCATAAAATTTATTTTTCAAAACCTTTACCGCGCTTCCGCTACGCCACTCTGATATCGGCTTATTTGTAAAACAAGTTATAAAATTTTAAAGTCTCAAAAATTTTCTAACACTCGAACTTACGGAAAATTTCAGCAGCGTCTCCTTTGCGCGGCTCAATCGGAAAAATTTACAACACATATATATAATACAAATATACATCTCATCTCAATGATAAGGCATCCCGTAGGGAAAAACATAAAAGTACAGTATGCAATCTAAGATATGTACCTTATTATTCTAATATGAGCGAGTTCGCTCATATTAAGCGAGCAAAAACAAGTCGAATGGCATATACATCCAAACGGCTTCACATGTACCTATCTCAACTCAAATTTGAAATATTAGTTCCTTATAAAAGGATACAGAAAGCATGCATGAGTTTAATAAAACTATATAACATGAATTCTTAATCCAAACCATAAGCGTAAACACTAATATACAACATAACAATCGTATGTAACCAAAACAGTTATAACAATGATTTGCAACAAAAGAAACCGTTCAATAATTAATATTCATCTAATTAATCCAAACTATATCAATTTTCATTATCCAATGTCAACAGTTAACTTATACACTTCATTTCTTATTAACATCCATTCTTTATTAACATCCAATTGCTTTGCTTCGAATTTATTTACATCTATTTCATTTACATTCAATTTATTCAATTTCAATTATTTCACTTTATGTTTATCACATTTCATATCAAATCATTCATGGACCATTTTATAAAATCATTTTATTAAATCATTTCATTTCAATAAGTGAAAATTATTAGTTTACAGAGAACGTAAGAACTAAACACCGGGTTTCTTTCCAAATCATTTTGAAATAATATATATACTCATATATTTTATATATATTAAATCATATTTAGAAATTTTAAATCAAAATCTGTGTATCGAACCAAATGCATAGCAAAGATACTAAATGGCCTCCTCCACTTTGAGACTAGAAAATGAATGTCGAGGATGCGGCCGTCATCACCGAAATAATTTTCCAACAACATAAGAGAGGAGTACATGACTTACTTCCTTTATAAAATCCCTTTGAAACAACTCCCATTTGTAAATATTTTTAGATAATACTAATATAATTTTCAAAATCTTAGAAAACAATTCCAAAAGCACCAGGATTTAAGTTATCAAATTCTCAGTTTAAATTCATTCTTTTACTTAAACTAAAGTTAGATTTTTATTTCATAACTCACTACTTAAGCTTCTAAACATCCATAAAATTAAATTTGTTAAGTTAATATTTTCAAACTTGGTTTTATAACCTATTCACTTCATATTCAATTTATTTTATAAATCCATTCATTTCATAATTTAAACTTAAAGTTTAAATTATTTCTTACCACTTCTACTTAAGTGAATAAACATTCCTTGATTCAAGTTCAAATTAATATAATACTCTCATATCCAAAAGAGTATATACCAATTCAGATTTCGTTTTACTTACCCAAATTATTAAACAAACTTCCAAACCTATTTATTCACTACTTTAATAGTTCAAAATTAATATAATTTACGAACTACCAAAACATTGTTAGTCCTTAAGATGATGGTTTTGATGGAAACAACCTTAGAATAAGATTATAAAATATAAATACTAACATTATAGTTTAGATATATATGTATATGCAGGATTTAACCATGCATGTATCAAGAATGAAGACTGTACAGTATAGAGATACAAGACTGATGAATTTAAAGATCAAAGATATCAAGATTGAAGACTTATGAGTATCAAGAAATCAAGTTATCAAGAGTTCAAGATTTTAATAATACAAGATAAGTATTGAGTCTAGAATTATGTTAAAACTTCATAATAGCACTGAAATCTTCACTCCATATTTTATTTGGGATGGAACCCATTTCTACGTTTTTAGTGGATTACAAACCCACGACAAGTAGCTTACAAACCTACGACAAGTGGCTTACAAACCCACGAACATCCTAGTTTTGTACAAGTTCTCGAGTCCTGATGTGATGAGATATTCTGCAGGAAGAAGCTTGCAAAACTACTTCAAAATGATTTTCAAAACTGCTTTTCAAAATGTTTTAGCCTTAAAAATTATCTTTTCAAATGATTTTCGAAATGATGTTTTAGCCTTAAAATATTCTTTGATTTTGTTTTTAAATAAACTCTTGTTTTAAACTTCATTTGTTTTAAACTATCTTTTAATTATAATATATTTATACTTAGATTTAAATATAAAATTATAGTAAAATTATATATATATATTATTCTCTATATTTACTTATGTATTTTAACTATAGTTAAGTATATTTATAAAGTTTAAAATAGTTTTAATATAAGATAGAAGTAATTTTCAAAGAAAAACAAATCACCAAAATTTCCTTGGGGATGTCAACATACCCAAGATACCCATGTCGACATAGTGGCAGTTGGTTTCAAAAATTTGAATTTCAAAAGAAGTGTCTATTCGCCATAACCTTTCACAAATAGACATGGATGTTGTTCTTCTATAAATAGGGGATGTTTTCAACGAATTTTTAAACAATATTTTTCTGGTTTTCACTCCTCTTCTTCTTCCACATTTCTTTATATATTCTTACCATTACTCTGCCGAAATCACCATTGAATTTAACTAGATCATTTCTGGTTTGATTCCCTATCACTATCTCAACAAGATCCCAGTGCTATTCAGAGTTATAGGCTTCTTTGTAATCAATCAAGTGAGAAAAGGTGTGATTGTAGCCTTGGAAATCAATCAAGTGAGAAAAGGTGTGATTGTAGCCTAGGAAATCAATTGGGTGAACTTGTTGCCCGGGAAATCAAGTATCTCTACCCAAAGGATTGTGAATCTGGAGTGGTGTACCTCGTGGCCTTAAAATTGAGGGTTGTAATTATAAAGATTGTTTTTGAAAGGAAATCCGTACTTATGTGTGGGACTAGATGTAGGGTAACTCCGAACCGGTATAAAATCCGGTGTGTTCTTTCCTTTACTGCTTTTACTTTATATTTGCATCTGTGTTTGAATCTGTGATCATATCTGTGTCTGAATATTGCATACATTTGTGTTCAAATTAATATAAACTCAAAAAGAATTAGTAATTCCTTAAAACACTATTCACCCCCCTCTAGTGTTTATACTAGCCTTAAGATCTGTAATCCGCATTTCTCACATTTGGTATCGGAGCAAGGTTTTCAAAGTTTCATAATCTGATTTTTGAAAAGTTTTCAAAATGGCTACCAACACTGGTACTGTTACTAACACTAGTTCTATTACTACTGGTACTAGTTCATTTGTAGAAGGTCAGTCCACTGCCAGACCACCACTTTTTAATGGCAGTAACTATGCATACTGGGCATGTAGGATGTAACAACCCGTAAATTTAACCGGTTTTTAATAACGTCATTAATTGAAATTTTGTGAAACTTTAAACAAAAAAAATTTGAGATATAAATTTGATATTTGGAATGCGTCTAGTTAAACATAGCAACTGGTAAATTTTCGTCCGAAAATATGGAAGTTTATTTCGTACGTAAATTTATTTTAATTTGAATCAGTTAGTAATTGATGAAAATAAAACGTTTTTGAAACCTAAATATTTTTATATAGAAAAATTCTAAACCATCTTCTGAGCAAGACGTCATTTTTCATTTTTCCAAATTCGTACTTCTTTAGCTCCGTCGATCTTAATTTTCTGCGTTTTTGCTGCATTTTCCGCTAGTAGAAAATTTGAATTTTTATAATTCAATCGAATCACTAACATCTGTATAACGTTTTGATCGTCTCATCATGCTGATCTCAACAGTGTATTCATATCAATATTTATGTGTCTGTTGCACGTCGGAGATAACGGTGATTATTGAGTATCTATATGTGATATTGTGTATTATCTATCTGTGTATATGGATCAGCTAACCACAAGAACTGCTATTCATAAACAAAAGAATTGCATCTAAATCCAACAGAATGTATTTAGTGGCACTACATTTCAAGCAACAAATTAAAGTCGGATGTGCAAAAGTATCCTACAAATTTAATTAACATGGACGCATGCAACTTGGAGCTACAGGCATGCGTGGCTATATTTTCAATGCAATTAGCTTACTTGAACAAATCTTAGGGAAAAGCACAAAGAACTATGTATATTCTATATCCACTTAACATCCCTTCATTAGTCTGTGCATTATGCATTTTTTTAGAACTGTAACAGTTCCACCTTTTCAAAAACTGTTGTTTGGCCATTCATTCAAAGTCAAGCATTTGTATTTTTGCTTGGTGCCTATTCAATTTCTTTGCTCTGTTGCTTATCTGTTGAAGGCCGATGGCTATTCTTCCTCTGGATCATCTCTTATTCGGCCATGGCTATAAAAAAAAGGAAAGAAAAAATTAGAAAATAATTCGCGTGATAATTTCTGGCTTCAGCAAGCGTGCGTTCTCTTCCCTCTCTCCTCCGAATGCGTGCCTCCCTCCACCGCTTCCATCCAAGCTCACAACACCCTGACCGCATCGACTAACCACCTCAAACGAAGCTACCACCACATCACTTCCTTGTCTCTCAGTAGATCCGACCTCACCCTCGCGCGACACCGCCTAGCCACCAACATCTCCGACCCAGGCTGCCACAGCCGAAAGCAGCCGCAAGCCTCATTAGCACCATGCCTCCCGTTCCACGGTGTAACAACCCTAGATTTTTCATATAATTTAAATTTTGATTTTTTATTTATTTTGAAAATATTTTAAGCTTGTTTCATTTCAAACATTTCATTTTTAAATATAAATGTTGATTACTATGTGAGTTATAGTTTCAAACTGATATAAATTGAATATTTTACTGAAAGGTGAAATTCTGGTCAAACTGTTCAATCTTTGACTTTTAAACTTCAAATTTAAATTATATAAAATCTTAAATTTTATCTTTTATTATGAAAATAGATGTAATAACTTGAACACTGCTTTTTGTTTCGTTGAAAACGGAGTTAAACTGTAAAAGTTATGTATATTTCAATATTGAGTGCAATTTGTTTTATTCTGCAATTTTGTTATTTTAAATTTGTATAAATTATATTTTATTTGTCATATTTTATTTTAATATGTGTTAATATGTTATTTTATGTATATTTTTATCTTTTAATAATTTTAAAGTGATAATATAATTTGTCCAAAGTTTACTTGAATTTATTTCAATTTATAATGCCTAATTTCCATTTTTCTGCTATTTTCTTCATTAAAATTATATTTAATTAAAATTTATTTATTTATTTTGTGAATTCATTTTTATTTTGTGTTCTTATCTTTATTTATAAATACTTTTCAAGTACAAATTTTTTTTCCAAAGTTCATTGCATTTATTTTCAAATTTTCTAGACTAGTTTGCAATTTTGTGCTATTTTCTTATTTTAACCTTATATAATTAATAAATATTTATATATATTTTATATTTTGTTATATTTTCGAATTTGTGACTGAATGTATTATTATTTTCAGTAATATAAACTTATATAAAGAAATTAAAAGAAATTTGAAAGGTTATGACTTTTGATTTGCCTAAGGCCTTTTATCTTCCAACCTTTCACATTTGTAACTTATCTTTTCATCAATTAGCCTTTACTATCCACATCTTTTAGCTGCATACTCTATTTTCTATTCACGTACATTCATTTTCATTTCTGAAACAAAAGAATTTCGGCCATGGCTATTGAGGAAAGTTTGGGTAATGATTTTCAACTTTTTCTTATTCTTTTTCTACTTGTTTACATTGATTTTTGCACTTGCTCTCTTCTTCTAGGCTTGGCTCCTCCTCCTCCAGCTCTGACCCGACCTCCACCACCTGACTTTCCGACCAGCAACCTCCCTAGACCACCCTCATCCCCAGGCCGAGCACCCCTATGGCTTGCATCTCCACAAAAATCCAAGAATCCATCACCTACATGCAAATCTAGACCTAGTTTGTTCACCATCACCTTCTACCACCTCTAACCGCCACTTCCTCCACCACCACCACCACCTCTGACCTGAACTCCACCCCCTGCCACATCACCCACCACCACCTGCACCTCTGGTTAGGCCCACATAACCCATGGCCGAACCTAGTTGTAGCCTAGAAATTTGATGCAGCAGCGGAATGACAAAATGATGATTCTGTGAAAGTAGCAATCGATAGAATGGAAAATACTTAATGGCCCAAATTCGTTGATCCGAAGATACCGAATTCTAGCTATCTTCGTCACGTTGATCGCGCACGATACCATGAAAGAAGATCTGCAATTCTTCAAACGTTGATCAAGCGCACTTGATACCGTGAATTGGCTTCTACGATCGTTGATCCGAGCGCACTCGAATGCTGAAAGAGGAGATAGGAGAATACACTCAACTACCAATTTAATGAAAGCACAAAGCTAACAAACAAAAGTTTTTATTCAAAATCAACTTACTATTACAAGTGATATCCCCCGCCTATTTATAGGCTTACAATTTTCACAACAGAAATCTGTACAACACATAGGTCGGCGACGACCTAAAACCTTGCGACCTAAAAGCAGACGCGACCTAAAAGCAGACGCGACCTAAAACAGACGCGACCTAAAACAAACGCGACCTAAAAAGGAAAACACAAGTACAATGCAACATATACAAATTACAACACATAAGCGACTCAAGAAATTACCCAACGACCTAACATTGAACGACTTAACAACAGTGAGCGACTTAAAAGCACGCGGCAGCAGCGACCTAAGAATATGGCTTCAGATATCTTCATGCGACCTAAGATAGGTCGTTCGTGACCTAAAGAAAATGGCATAGGACAATCTGCTTCAGCGACCTTAAAATGAGTGAGTTGAGCGACCTAATAGTTGAGCGACCTAAGTTAGATCGTACGCGACCTAAGGAAAGAATGCGGCATACTGAATGAGTTAGGTCGTTAGGTCGCTCGCGACTTATCATAGGTCGTTAGCTTGTTTTGAGCGACCTAAGTAACCCAAGTGATACGAGATTAGCTTTAGCCCGCTAGGTCGTTCCAACGACTTATCCCCTTTCTTTAACTCCTTAGGTCGTTCCAACGACTTATCCCACCACTTTAGCATGTTAGGTCGTTCGCGACCTAAGAGTTCATCAAACTGGCCTGCATCATCCTCCCCTGGTTGGGAAAAATTCGTCCTCGAATTTGCGCTTTGCTCTTCCACAACAGGTTCGTCTCCACAATAAGGAATAAGATGTTTAACATTAAACACATCAGAAGTGTACACATCCTCCGGCAGCTTCAATCTATAAGCGTTTTCATTGATCCGTTTCACAATCTTTACCGGACCAATTTTTCGAGCTTTAAGTTTGTTGTATGCTCCCACTGGAAAACGTTCCTTTGTTAGTACAGCATATACTAAATCACCCTCATTAAATTCAACGCTTCTTTGTTTCAAATCCGCATATCGTTTATACTTTTCATTTGCTTTCTCCAATCGTTCCTGAACGATTTTATGACATTCTGCCAATCCATCAACAAAATCAACAGCCCATTTAACTGTCCCTTTTGGTTGTGGTATTATCGTCAAATCCAACGGTCCCTTTGGTAAACTTGAATACATTATCTGAAATGGACTGAAACCCGTACTGCGGTTTACAACATGATTATGAGAAAATTCCGCTTGACATAACTTCATATCCCAACTCTTCAGATTATCCTTCACCAGGCACCGTAATAAATTTCCCAAAGATCTATTAACAACTTCAGTCTGACCATCGGACTGCGAATGGTAAGCACTACTGAAATTTAGCTTTGTTCCCACCATCTTCCACAAACTCAGCCAAAAATGACTTAGAAATCTAGTATCCCGATCAGAAACAATGGATTCTGGTAAACCATGTAAGCGATATACTTCTTTAAAGAATAACTCGGCAACACGGACGGTTCAAGCTGTCTTCTTACAAGCGATGAAATGTGCCATCTTTGAAAACCTGTCCACTACAACATATATCGAATCATTTCCCCTCTGAGTTCTCGGTAATCCCAAAACAAAATCCACACTGATATCAACCCATGGTCTAATCGGCACGGGTAATGGCATATACAATCCCGCATTCGTCGCTGTTCCCTTGGAAACTTGGCAAATATGACATCTTTCCACAAACTTTCCAACTTCCCGCTTCATCGAAGGCCAATAATAAGATTGAGAAATCAATCGTAAAGTACAATATCTGCCCACATGTCCTTCCTCATGCAACTCCTTTACAATCTTCATACGTAAGCTGCACTCCGGTATACATAATCGATTTCCCTTAAAAAGAAAACCATCCACCATTACAAACTCATCCGTGTTTCCCTCCTTGACTTCATCTACATACTTCGCAAAGTAAGGATCATCAACAAATAGTTCTGGTAATACATCAAACCCCGTCACTTCAACCTTCATTGTAGTCAGCAAATGATTCCATCGACTCAATGCATCTGCCACTTTATTCGTGATTCCCGATTTATGCTTCACCACAAATGTAAATTGTTGTAAGTATGTAATCCACGAAGCATGTCTTGCCGCAATCTTGTCCTGTCCCTGCATATGCTTCAACGCCTCATGATCAGTATATAAAACAAATTCTTTATGAAACAAATAATGTCTCCAGTGTTTCACGGCTTGCACGATAGCATAAAATTCCACATCATATGTATTATATCTCATCTTTGCTCCCGATAGCTTTTCACTGAAATATGCAATAGGACGACCTTTCTGACTCAACACCCCTCCAATTCCAACCTTCGATGCATCAGTATGTAATTCAAACAACAACTGAAAATCCGGCAACACTAGAATCTGTGCTGTCGTCAAAAGTTCCTTGATTCTCTCAAAGGCAAATCCTGCTTCCTCCGACCATGAAAATTGCTTCCCTTTCATACAATCAGTAACTAGTGCCATCACGCTACTGAAGTGTGGAATAAACCTTCGATAGAATGATGCCAAACCATGAAAGCTTCTAACTTCTGTAATCGTCTTGGGTTGCGGCCAATTTATGATTGCTTCAACTTTATTCTGATCCACCTGTATACCTCCTCCCGATATAACATACCCCAAAAATAAAACACTATGCGTCATGAACACGCATTTCTTCGTTGCAGCATAAAATTGTTCCTGTCGCAATATCATCAACACTTCCCTCAGATGTTGCAAGTGTTCTTCTGAGCTTCTACTATATATCAATATATCATCAAAATACACCACCACGAACTTCCCAATGAATGGTCTAAAGATTTGATTCATCACCCGCATAAATGTACTTGGTGCATTCGAAAGACCAAACGTCATGACCAGCCATTCATATAATCCTTCTCTCATCTTGAACGTTGTCTTCCACTCATCCCCTGGTCTTATACAAATTGAAGATAACCACTTTTCAAATCAATCTTCGAAAAGATAGTAGCTCCGCTCAACTGATCCAACAAATCATCAAGTCTCGGCATTGGAAATCTGTATCTCACAGTAATCTTATTCAGTGCTCGACTATCAGTGCACATCCTCCACGTTCCATCCTTCTTTGGCACTAACAATGCTGGCACAGCACATGGACTTAAACTTTCCTGCACACGCCCCTGTTCAAGCAATTCTTCCACTTGCCTTCTCAACTCCTCATGTTCTTTTGGACTCATTCTGTAGTGTGGTCTATGAGGTAACACAGTTCCTGGAACAAGATCAATTTGATGTTGAATGTCTCTCAGCGGCGGTAACTCCGTTGGTAGCTCCTCAGGAAATACATCGTCAAATTCTCCCAGTACTGGCTTTACTTCTTCAGGGATCTCAACCACTTCATGACTCTCACGTCCAATCAACAAGAATACTTCAGGCTCCTCTTCTACCTCCTTCACAAACTCCTTCAAAGATAGCAAAGTTTTAAGCTCTTCAATCTCCTCCAACTTGCTTTCTTCTTGTTGTCGCTTCTTAGGAATTAAAGTGATTTTTGTACCTTCAAACATGAAACTATAACTGTTAGTACGACCATCATGTTGCACAGCCCTATCGTACTGCCATGGTCTCCCCAGCAACAGATGACATACGTCCATGTCCACAACATCACACCAAATTTCATCATTGTATTTCTTCCCAATTGAAAATTTAACACAAGCTCTTCGTCCAACTTTCACCTCCCCACCTTTCCTCAACCAAGCTAACTTGTACGGTTTCGGATGCTTCTCTGTCTTCAATGATAACTTCTTCACATATTCTGTAGAGATAATATTGTCGCAACTTCCTGCATCAATAACGAACTTGCAAACCCTTCCCAAGATAGTGCATGTTGACTGAAAGATGTTACTTCTCAACCAGCTAGTTTCCTCCTCCTGTTTTGGTGTTAAACACGACCTCTTCATCATCAATGAATACCCTTCATCTCCCGACACATTTTCTTCCTCCTCATCATGTAGTGAATTAGAACATTCAGCCTCTGCATCCTCATCTTCTACTTCAGCAATCATAGTTCTCTTCTTCGGTTTTGGACATTCGCTGCTCTTGTGACCCACTTCTTGACAATTATAGCATTTGAAATTGGTGTTGACTTTTGGTTTAGCCACTTCATGAACAACCGGCTTACTAGATGCTTTAGGAATATTCAAACTACTACCCGCTCCTTTGTTCTGCCCTGTAAAACTTGGAAACACACCTCCCCCACGTCTTCCTTGTTTCTCCCAAGCCAATGCCTTTTGATGTGCTTCTGCCATAGATCTAGGGTCGAACATGTTCACCATATCCTGGATCTGTGTTCTAAGTCCACCCACAAATCTAGCGGTCAATTATTCTTCTGTTTCCATAATGTCATTTCGAGCAATCAACTGGTAGAACTCATCTGCATAATCAGTAACTGCTTTCGTCCCTTGCCTCAGGTTTTGTAATCTCTGATACATTAATGATTGGTAATTGTAGGGTAAGAAAGTAGCCTTCATCAATTTCTTCATCTTCTCCCAAGATTCAATCTTTGACTTCCCCATTCTCTCCCGTGTCAATTTAGTTTGTTGCCACCATGCCATAGCTCTCCCTTTCAAACGAGTAGCAACTAACTTCACCCTACAATGCTCGGGAACTTCTTTGAAGTCAAAAATCTCTTCAACATTAGACAACCAATCAAGGAATTCTTCAGTTTGCATACTACCCTTGAATTTTGGCATTTCAGTTTTCATCCTCGATTCCCACTTGTGATCATACTCCGACTGATTCCTTCCTTGTCCTCGTCCTCGTCCATGAACACTACCACCATCAAACTCCTCCTCGAAATCTGATGTATATCGATGTCGATTCTGACCACCAACATCTCTACTACCATCGTGTCTTCCACCAACATCCCTCCTATCTACATTCCTCCGTTCACGATCATTCACATTCCTGTCACGTCTTCGATCATCATCATTCCTATAACAATCTCGACTCACACTTTTATGAACATTATCAACACTTCTCTCTCGGTTGGAGTGTGGTGAAACTCTACTTCCCCCATGGTTAGATTCAGGTGAAACCCTTCTCCAATTTTGATTCATCTCCAACATCATCTTCTCTAGTCGACCAATCCCTTCGTTAAGCTTCTCACTAAAGTTTTCGTTTATTCTTTGCTCCATCTCATCAGCTTCTTCTCTTCTATACAATGCTTCTACATTTTGATGGCGATTAGCTCTCCTCGGCGGCATTGTCAAATGAAACAAACTTCAACTCTCGGCTTGTACAAATCAAAATGATACCAAATAGGGTACGGCCTTTAACTTCCAATTCTTTGGCGCGCAAATCTTCCACGGCCAAACTCAAACACCTTTCAATCTTTGATCCGAAATGGAATGGATCGAATTCTTCAAACTTGTTGCGACTTATGATGAACACGACTTGAACTTCTTCGAATAATAATTGGCTCCAAGACTCGGCTTAGCTATGATTGGCTAAGTCTAGCTCTGATACCAAATGATGCAGCAGCGGAATGAAAAAATGATGATTCTGTGAAAGTAGCAATCGATGGAATGGAAAATACTGAATGGCCCAAATTCGTTGATCCAAAGATACCGAATTCTAGCTATCTTCGTCACGTTGATCGCGCACGATACCGTGAAAGAAGATCTGCAATTCTTCAGACGTTGATCAAGCGCACTTGATACCGTGAATTGGCTTCTACGATCGTTGATCCGAGCGCACTCGAATGCTGAAAGAGCATATAGGAGATTACACTCAACTACCAATTTAATGAAAGCACAAAGCTAAGAAACAAAAGTTTTTATTCAAAATCAACTTACTATTACAAGTGATATCCCCCGCCTATTTATAGGCTTACAATTCTCACAACAGAAATCTGTACAACACATAGGTCGGCGACGGCCTAAAACCTTGCGACCTAAAAACAGACGCGACCTAAAATCAGACACGACCTAAAACAGACGCGACCTAAAAAGGAAAACGCACAAGTACAATGCAACATATACAAATTACAACACATAAGCGACTCAAGAAATTACCCAACGACCTAACATTGAACGACTTAACAACAGTGAGCGACTTAAAAGCAGGCGGCAGCAGCGACCTAAGAATATGGCTTCGGATATCTTCATGCGACCTAAGATAGGTCGTTCGCGACCTAAAGAAAACGGCATAGGATAATCTGCTTCAGCGACCTTAAAATGAGTGAGTTGAGCAACCTAATAGTTGAGCGACCTAAGTTAGGTCGTACGCGACCTAAGGAAAGAATGCGGCATACTGAATGAGTTAGGTCGTTAGGTTGCTCGTGACTTATCATAGGTCGTTAGCTTGTTTTGAGCGACCTAAGTAACCCGAGTGATACGAGATTAGCTTTAGCCCGCTAGGTCGTTCCAACGACTTATCCCCTTGCTTTAACTCCTTAGGTCGTTCCAACGACTTATCCCACCACTTTAGCATGGTAGGTTTTTCACGACCTAAGAGTTTATCAAACTGGCCTGCATCAAAATTGATGAACTTTGCTTTGTAGTGGTAGATTGATGCACCTATACCTCTTCACCATTTAACACCATGTACGCCAACATCTTGCACACCCAAACCAGACCCAATGCTTTTGTTAGCTGAGCCTAATCACTGCCTAACTGAAGTACATGAGGTTGAGAACAAGTGCAATTCATTCGATGTTGTTTTGGCCTTTGAATTCTAATGTTATTTGATGTTTAAATCGTGTTGAAACTTACATATATTTGTATTGTTTTGTGTAAATGTTTGAACAAGTCAAATTGCTTTGGCTCTTCACTTTCAAGTCATATCCATGTCATCGTGCCTTCATTATGTTTGTGTTGTGTGCTTTGGTGGATATCTCCAGCTCTGAACAGGTGAGTAACTCTCACCAGACAATGTGTACTTATATAACTAGTAAACTGACACCATTTGAATCTGTAAAATTATATCATCCTGTTATAACTGTTATATTATGATCATATGATGCTCACCCCTGTTATTACTCATGTTATATCATCATTTACTGTTATATAATGCTATTCTGTTATTTATATCAGTTTATCACACTGTAAGTTCCCTGTAGATTAGAAATCACTATGGGTTGAAATGATACATACTCGAATGGACTTTAGAATAGAGAAAGATCGTTATGGGCTGAAATGATAAGCCTGAGCGACTTTTTATTTATTTTATTTAACTTGGGATTGCGGGTTTGAAATGATAGAACCCGGTTTTTCTTTGTAAACTGCGGATTGAAATGATACATATCCGTATCACTTGACCTAGGCTAGAAAATTATATACAGACCCGTGGTTTATATATTTTTCTGAAAATTTTAAAATATTTTAAGGATGTAAATATTATGATATTTTGATTTAAATTTTATTAAAAAGATTTCTATAAAATATTTGTGATTTTCTACAAATTAAATAAGTGAATTAAGTAAATGGTGAAGTAGAATTTGAAATATAAGTTAATTTTGGAATTTATGATTTTGTTTATAAATGGAATTTATGTAAGGTAAGGAAATATGACAAATTTGATTTAAAGATGAATTTAATGATTTTTATTAAGTAATAATAATGTTTTAAAGGTGTTAATGATGTTGTATAAATTAAAATATGGAATAAATGAATGTTTAAGTTGAATTTTTTGAAATATAACTTAAATTGGGAAATTGTGAATTTTGTTAAAAGCGAAATTTTAATTAAGTAAAATAAATGGAAATAAGTTATATTTTGGAAATTTAAACTTAGTTGTCAAGTTAAGAATTTAATTAAAGAAATGAAAATTTAATTGTTATTTAAATTTGATTTTTTGTATGGAAATTTGACTTTATAAAATCATAGAAATAAAGGTATTTAAATGATTGTTTTAAAATGTGAAAATATATGATTTTATAAGTTAAAAGGATTTATATTAAAAGCTAATTGTTTGTGAAATCGTAATTAACTTTGAATTTGATTTGACAGCATTTTTGAAATATAATGTAAAGATATTACAGCATTGGTAAATGCTGTAGTTGTTTTAAATGAACCATATAGCAAATTTGAACTAAAGGTTATTATAACACTTTGTTAGTGCTATAGTTGTTAAATTTAACTAAAATTTTAATTGAAACTAAATTAAGATATTACAGCATTTTAAATACCGTCTTTTGTTAATGAACTGTTTTTAAACATAACATTACATAGCATTTCCTAAGTGCTGCGAAAGTTGAATTTTCATTGTTTTAATAAACTTAAATGAATAAATGACCTTTGAAAAAGATTAAATTTTGGAAATTAAATATTTAATTATTAAATATAATGAATTGACTTTAAATGATTTAAATGGAATAGTTGATTTGGGAAATACAACTATTTTGAAATGTGATTAAATGGTATTTAAATTTAAATTAAATAAATGATATTAAATCTTGGAATAAATAATTGAAGTTTATATTAGTATGAAAAATATTTGGTTTACTTGTAATTTGAATCTATTTAAAAGATATTAGACTTATGAAATATAGGATAATAAAGCTTTGGAATTTATTTTATAATTTGAATAGTTATTTTGTGGATTAAATCTATATTTGAAATTTATAAGATTTGAAATGGTCTATGGAAATTTATTTGAAATAAATGATTGAATTGAATTGAAACTTTGGAAATTGAATAATTGATTTGAAATATGATACTTACACTTTTAATGAATTTAAATGAATTAATTTGTTGGAATATAAATTATTTAAAGGTGACTTGAAATGATAATAAATGAAGGATATCTGTGAATTTAAAAAGGTATTTAAAGTTGAATATTTAGATTTGAACTCAAATGATATTTTGGTATATATAAATGATTTGAAATGAAGTTTTGGAAAGATATGATATTTTGATATATTGAAATGATTTGAAATGAAGTTTTGAAATGATATGATAATTTAAATATATTGAAATGGTTTGGAATTGATTTAATCTTTATTTTGATAAAGATTTGGATTTGAAATGATATTCTATTTTAAAGTATAAACTGTTTTTAAATTATAACCACGGGTTATAATAACGATTGGTTGTTAAAGAGACCGGGATCGGATATGGACATACTCTTTGTCGATACCGAAAACCACTTTGACAACTGTGTACGCGGTGGAGTTTCCAGAATGAAGTAGGATGGTGGCGATGATCCTAAGGTATATACATGGACCTAACTCCCGTGAGTTGGCATAAGGTGGCTAAAACAGGAGCGATTTACGGACCAAGGAGGTAGCACCTCTGATCGGACACACTTCTTTGATACCATTCTATTACTTGTGATTTGATTTGGTGCGCACCCTTGATTTGGGAGTGTTGTTCGAGGTGGGCGGTAGTGGCTGCTATGCGTCACCACCAGTCCGGATGCGTAATTGGTATATCTACCCGGGCATTGCCTTATGTGCCGTGTCACCTACCATATCGAGCTTTACTACGAGTTTCTATTTGTGTCGTACCTATGGAGTATCTTCTCATAGCCTTGCAAGGTATGCAGGTACTGTGTAGACTATTGGCATATTACGTGTTAAGGTGGAAAATGTAAAGCCTTAACGCTATTTTAAAAGTATGTTTATTTTATGATTAAACATTATTATAATAGCGAATATTACTACATAGTAGATAGTTTAACGGATCCTTAAGGAATGGGCAATCCCAAGCATTCTTTAAGTTACTTTGTAACGACCCAGAGATTTCGAACCCGAAAATTCCAGATAGTTAGGAAAGAAGAAAGAGATAGAAGAAGAAGAAACAGAAACATAAAAACAGATTCTCACATTCGCAGCGGATAAAATATAATATCAAATAGAAACAGTTTACAAAAGAATACCATATCAGTCAATTTTCATTTTAATACATCAGAGTTATACATATACACAATCACTGGATATATACAACTCAACATATCCCAGATAAATAAAATATATCACAGCGGAAACGCTCCATACGTTCCTGCCATCCAGCTCGTCTCCTGAGCTCCAGAACGTCCTTACCTGAAAATCTGTAATACTCGGTCTGACCCGAGCATTACATCAAAGTAACACCCGGGTCAGGCTGGAAACCAGCGTGAGTAAACCCATCTAACATGGAATACAACAACAAAGAATTACATAAAACCCGGGGTAACTCGCATCAATTTACAAATTCACAATTTGTTATAGACATCACTTATTTTCCATATCAATTTCTAAGTACCAAAGCTTAGATTAAATGGTCCAATTCACTTAAATCATTCCATACCAGCCTATTGATTCCACTTATCAATTTACAAGGATCGAAGTGGTTTCGGGTATTACTGATACCCGACCACGGTCTCTTCGAGTCCCATGTCATCTTAACCCAAGTTATTCAAAAGGAATTCAATTCAAAACTTTAAATACAGGATGCCAACTTTTACACAGCAATTTATCATTGATAGATAACCACATTTTTACTGTTCCACCTAAACACATCATATCACACAACATTTCATATCAGAGATATCAACTAATTCAAGGCATTTAACATCATTCAATCCCTCATAAGAGAAACTGATCACTCCCAAATTAATTTAATTTATCTCTGATTTAAATTGATTACTAATCTTAAATCACTTAGATTTCCTTTACTAAATGTTAATTAATTATAACCAATTAATTAATCATCTTTTGATTATTCATCTTAATTAATCACTCTTGATTTATTTACCCTCCATTTAGAAATTTCCCTTCAGTTTACTACTTTCATTAAGTAATTATCTTATTGGTTATTTATTCTCAATTAATTAACCTTTAATTATTAATTAATTATCTTTTAATAATTAACTAAATTTATTTAAACCTGAACAAGTTAGTCCTTTAATTACTTACATTAAGTGATTATCATTTAAGCAATTAATCTCTAATTACTTATTTTAATAAATCCCGAATTTCTAATTAATTAAATTTATAATCCTCAGTTATAAATAAATTTATCCAAAAATCATTAATTAATGGATTTCCCTTCAATTTCTCCATAAATTTAATTTATCAGAAATTATCCAAGTCCTTAATTATTTTTAAGATAAACCATTTATCTTACTAATTACTTAATTTATTTACCCATAAATTTAGACACTTTATTTTTTTCCTTATTTACTTAACTTATATTAAAATTAAGTTAAGAATAATTTAAGAAATTAACTTGATACGTTTTAAGTTAAACAAATCTTACCATTTCTTAAATCAAGATAGAACATTTATTTATAAAGGATGGGACTTAAGAAAACTTAAACCTGATTCATTTAAATTCTAAATCAGCCTTATTAAAATTTAAAACTGTTATATAAAATACCCGAGTTCACTCCATGCCACACAACAAAATTCACGAGTAACTTCCCGTGCACTTTGCAACTCATTCTGCTCCGAGTCCAACACACAAAAATCTCGAGATCAACCCGATACACCCTCTTCTTCCCCACAACAACCATCAACCCAGATATACCATATACACGCGTGCACGGGTACCACTCCACGGTGATGCTCCGACCACCGAGGCTATCTCCGATAGGTCGACGATGAACTATACCCTCAATTCCGACCATCCAAGCATCCACCACAACCCTGAATCAAAATCGACATAGTCGATCAACTGGCCCAGAAAACCCACCACAAAAACCTCCCTCGTCCAGGCACCTCTGACCTCCGGCCATCGCGCGACTCTGACCAAAGTTACATCATCGACTTCCCCATCGTTTCCCCTACTCGCGATCCATTCCCATACTCCAACGACCTCGCGATTTCCTCAAAACGCTGACGACCAAATCTGGTTGTGAAACCCTACTTCGACGTTCCCCGGCCGCTCCGACCATCTAAAAAATCCCCCTCTAATTTTCCATCGATCTTCGACACACCAGCTACCTTCCACCTTGATCACGACGAATATAAACTAGCCGATCGTCTGAATTTGACGAAAACCCAAAACTGATCAACTTAAGATATTTCCTTAAATACAAACTTAAAAATCTTGATATGATTATCAAAAATCATGATTTTTTCGATACGAATCTGATTGTAGCATCAAACAGGAAATTTTGATTATTGATTTCTTTGACTTATATATGGGTTTCACTGTAATTTATCTTTTCCACGATATTTACTAAATATCTTTACCTGGAACTATTTTTAGAAATGATATTACCTTGTCTTAAGCGATTTCTTTTCAATGATCAAAGCCAGAAAGAGATTAGAAAAGGCGAGATTGATTTTTGATCTTGATTAGTCTGTTAATAACAAACAGAGCATGCATATATGTATTCCCAGACATGTACAGGGATATACACATAGTACTTTACTATATTCAACAAATTATATTCATGCAAATCATATTTACCACATCACTTCACAAATTTAGCTCATGCAACAACATATAAACAGATTAACCCTTTTAAAACAGAAATTTACTCACCTGAAAATAATTTGAACAGAGGACACTTCCTGTCTTTTATTTGTTGAAACTGTCAGCCTAAATCCCCTTGATTCTCCTACTTGCTCTAGTTGAGTTGCTTATTTAAGTTTGTGAGATAGTAGCATCTACTTAGTTCTCTGGTATGTTAAGTTTTGTGAACGAATTGGAATATGAAAAATATACCTATATAGAGAAACGAGTTTACAGGAAATAGCTGTTTACTAGTACAAGATTTTATTTTGCCTGGTCAGAGATTTTTGTTAGAATGGTGGCTGCATTTATTAACCTTGTACAAATGTGTTTATATTTTTCCTTTCTTTACTTCGGCTGCAAGGATTTGTTGTGGCTTGCATTGATGAGGCTTGTACCTGAAACTAGTATCTCTTCTTTTGATTGTATGTAGATATATATATCTTCTTCTTCTTTTTTTATATCAATTTGTATACCCACTACTCCATATGACCATAATTTATTTTAGATATTATTTTAATTTAAACTTAACTACCAAATTCTCATGTTCATATCATAATACATGTATTCATATTAAATTTTGAGAATTATTCTAAGTGTTCTTTTTATATTTACATAGCTATAAAGTTGTTTAAAACATTTATTTTACTTCTTTTTAAAGTTTAACCATCCAACACTTAATTTCCTATTTATTAAATTGATTTATACTTATGTTCATATCCTATTTTCTAGTGCTGATATATATATTAATACATTTTCATAACCATATTTTGTTTTTATACTTCAAGTTTAAATTAATAAGGTTCATTTTATTCCAACCATATAATTGTTTAAATATTGGTAAGACTATATTTTATCTCTCAAAACATTATTGTTAATAAGTTAGATTTTTATTTTATATCGCAAATTGTAGTTATTTTACCAAACATCCTCATATATATATATATATTTAACATAATAAATTATATTTATATTTAATTCAATTAAATATTTATTAAAATAATATTGCCAAAAACCCGGGATGTCACATCCCTTCCCCCTTTAAAACTTTTCGTCCTCGAAAAGGAATGAAGCCAGTTTTAGTAAAATGCTTGAAATCAGGTAAATTTCTTTGATCATTTTTAAACTACTTTAAAATCTATATAATATTATTCGAAAATAGTTTTATAAAAATACATTTATAACTCGATGTTTTGACAAGTCCATCCTTGTTCTTACAGAAATTCGGTCATACGTTGATCAGGCGTACGACTGAAAATCTATAAGTGCTTGGCAGACCCATTTCCAACATCCAGTGAAAATATTTGGGAAAATAATTTTATTGAAAATATAGAAAATAGTTTCGAAAATAGAGGAAATAGCTTTGGTGAGAATGCTCTGGAAATCATCACACCCATCCATGGTCACAGTTACATCCTGGGTTACGTTGCCGTCGCAGCAAAAGTCCATGTAACTGACTACACCATAGAACCCACGACAGATCGCAGTTACATCCAGGGTTACGTTGCCGTCGCAGCAAAAGTCCATGTAACTGTTGGCTCTCAGCGGCACAAACGATTTTCGCTGTCAAAATGAAACTTCTCCACTCCACCATAGGTCTCAGTCTACCGATATAAAATCAAACGCAGACTGTTGGCTCTCAGCGGCACACACGACTTTCGCTATGTTACCATAGTGTCGCAGTCTACCGATGTAAAATCAAACATAGACTGTTGGCTCTCAGCGGCACACACGACTTTCGCTATGGTCTGCAGTAGATCGCAGTGACATCGAGTTACACTGTCGTCACAGCATAACCCAAATGCCTCTATGGGCACCAGCCCCTCGACTTTCGCTACACAAATAATCCTCAGGAACTAGTTTTGTCCGGACTCCTCACAGGATCAACTTTAGAAACCCCCCTTGGGGCTCAAGGTAGTACCACCCAGTGGCACTCCTGAGAAGTTCATTTTAAGGGAGCGCCTTTTTCCCCAGAGCAAATCTCAAAACACTTTATACTATACACATATAGTATTTTCCAAATCATACACCTAGTATGAATCTCATATAAATGCTTTTACACAAAATCGATTCTCAAAATCGATAATTCACAAATCAGGCTTTCCCAAATCCCAATATTGATTTTACCCAAAAATCAAAAGCCTTTTCCAAATCCAAAGGTTCCCAAAACCTTTTTCTCAAAACCATTTCCATAAAATCTTTTATATATATATTCATATATAAAATTTTCTTGAGAAATCTTTAAATCACTTTATACTTGTATAAGTTTCCTTTGTATACTTCAAAACTTTCAAAAACCTTTTTCTTCTAGAAATAAATTCAATAAGGGGAGTTTTATCATATATAACAAAGATACGTAACTTTGTTTATTCCCAATCAAATATTCAAATTTGATTACTTTATAAAGTCGCTTGCCAAATTTCTTACTTTTATTATAAAGTAAACTTTAACTCAGAAAAATATTCAATTTCCACTTTATTTCCATAAAGTTAATTTCTACCATAGAAATATAAATTTTAAATTTATTTTATTTTATTTCCTTATATATACACAAATATATTTCCCATTTCAAAAATCATCTTATAACCTTTTATCTACAACTTCAAAATCAATTTCCACCTTTATTCATTGTCAATTTCTTAAAATATACCTTCAATTTCAAAAATCTTTTCAGTTTTTATCCACAAATTTTCAATGCCAATTTCACTCAAACTCGTACGATGTCCCCATATCATTCGTACGCAATACCAATCTGATCGCTCACTCGATCACACAATTTCACTTCCGAACTAGTATCGTCCACCCGACTTTCTAGTGCGGACTCAGATCTGGTTTCTTGATCAAAAACCGTCATTCTCCTTGCATAGTCACAACTATGATAGAGAATACCCATAATCAATCAAAAATCCATATCCAGGTTCGCCGTCGAAAATCGAGCGAAAAATCCCAACTCGGATCGATAATACTATCTCGAAATTCTGTGCTCGAATCTGGATCAAATCACTATGCGAATAGAATAATATACGTACATCCTACGTATTTATCTTCATTGATTATCTGTTAAATCAATTTCCTTTCTATTCACCCCCACTTGATTTTATTCACTTATTCACATTTGGCTAAATCCCCCACTTGGATTATCACTTCAATTCTTATCTCAGTTGGGTATTTACTCAATAACAGTTTGAACTCTGACCAGTTTATATTTACAAAATAGCTTGAAATTTTTTTTAAAAATAGTTAAATAGTTGAAAGATAATTATTAATTTGTAAAACTGTAAAATAGTTAAGTAACTGTAAAATAATTGAAAAATAGTAATTACTTATAAAATAGTTGAAAAACAGTAATCAGTTTATAAAGTAGTAGAAAAATAGTAATTAGTTTATAAAACAGTTGTAAAATAGTTAAATAGTTCCAAAGTAATTGTAAAACAGGTTTAAGATAGTTTTAGGCTTAAAAAGAAAAGTTGTGTAGTAAATAGTTTGGAAAAATAGGTTTATATTGAACAATTTATTTTGAAAATAGTCCAGAGTCAAACTGTTTAATACTCCATCTCCATTTCCATAAATTCAATTTAAATTTCCACTTACATTTAAATTGAATCAATCCCAATTTGAATATCTTTAATTTTATTTCAAATTAATCCAATTCAAATTTCTCATTTGAATTTTGTACTTGTCCATCATAAATCACAATTCCCATTAGTTCAAATCAAATTCAGTTTGAACTAATTCAATTTAAACCTCAATTTCAAACCATCTCGAATTATATAAATTCGAGTTAAATTTTCAAATGTTGATTTATTCCCTTAATCCAATTAACATTTATCTTCAAATCAATACCTTTAAACAATTTAATTTCTGAGTTCAATTCTCAAAATTCCATTTTAAATTATCTTCACTTAACTTATTTCAAAGTTCAAATAATAATTCAAACCCCCTTTAAACAATTAAATCTTTGAATTTCAATTTATTACCCAAATTCAATCTTGGAACCAATCCTTAATCATTTCAGTTTACATGTTCATTTTAAACATTCAAATTTTAATGTTCAAAGTGATCCCATTTTCTCAAGTTTAATTTTTATCTTTAAAAATCAAAATTACCTAAGTAATTTCAAATTAAAGTTTAATTCTACTTAATTCCAATATTGGGATAGATATTACCCCAATCTATCATCCAATTTATTTAAAACATTCATTATCCACTACCCATTCCAGATCTCAATCCTATCTGAGACCACATATAGTTCCCTACCAAATCAACCCATTTAACTTTCCTAAGTTAAACCTCAATTTCATCTTGAAATTTCCAATTCAGGTTGTTTATTCCAAACTTATTTAACTTCCCTTAAGTTAAATTCAATTTAATCTCGCCAATCTTACTCAAATTTGAATTCCCACTTCAAATTTTAAACTCCACATTAATAAATCTTATAAGTTCAAAAACTTATCACCTTGGGTTTCCCCATTACATTCCAAATTTAAAACTCAACATTTAGAGTTTATTTCAACCCATCTTTGATATTATGTATATCCTCATTCATACATATTTATTTCCTTTACACATCAAGATATACCTTAAATTTTTAAACCACCTTTGGTTTTTATTCAAAACAAATTTCCTTAAAACAATTTCAAGTTTTCTGGATTTGGATTTAAAATTTCACAATTTTAAATTATCTTCGATTCCCATTATAAGTCATACTTCCCTAAATGTTTTATTTCCCTAAAACATTTCATCATTTTAGGATAATAACCAAGGTTATTATAGCTGGAGATCAATTCACTATTATCTTATTTTGAAGATTCTACTACAAATTCAAAATTTTAATTCCAGTTTGAATCCAACTAAAACTTAATTTTACTTTCATTTTAGTTATATTTCTATTACCACTTAATTTAATTCCAATAATTTTACAACAAATTTCCTTAACATTTATTGGTAAGAAATATTGCTTTATATATATCAAAATATATACTTATAAAGTCATTTAAAATCTTTATATAAGAAAATAACAAGTACGCTCTCATATATACACTCAACTCATCCTAGGGTACTATTGACCCTATCTTTAGATGAGTAGACCCACCAGAGCCAAGGTTTTCGCTTAACCTGGCTCTGATACCAACTGTAACGACCCGGAGATTTCGAACCCGAAAATTCCAGATAGTTAGGAAAGAAGAAAGAGATAGAAGAAGAAGAAACAGAAACATAAAAACAGATTCTCACATTCGCAGCGGATAAAATATAATATCAAATAGAAACAGTTTACAAAAGAATACCATATCAGTCAATTTTCATTTTAATACATCAGAGTTATACATATACACAATCACTGGATATATACAACTCAACATATCCCAGATAAACAAAATATATCACAGCGGAAACGCTCCATACGTTCCTGCCATCCAGCTCGTCTCCTGAGCTCCAGAACGTCCTTACCTGAAAATCTGTAATACTCGGTCTGACCCGAGCATTACATCAAAGTAACACCCGGGTCAGGCTGGAAACCAGCGTGAGTAAACCCATCTAACATGGAATACAACAACAAAGAATTACATAAAACCCGGGGTAACTCGCATCAATTTACAAATTCACAATTTGTTATAGACATCACTTATTTTCCATATCAATTTCTAAGTACCAAAGCTTAGATTAAATGGTCCAATTCACTTAAATCATTCCATACCAGCCTATTGATTCCACTTATCAATTTACAAGAATCGAAGTGGTTTCGGGTATTACTGATACCCGACCACGGTCTCTTCGAGTCCCATGTCATCTTAACCCAAGTTATTCAAAAGGAATTCAATTCAAAACTTTAAATACAGGATGCCAACTTTTACACAGCAATTTATCATTGATAGATAACCACATTTTTACTGTTCCACCTAAACACATCATATCACACAACATTTCATATCAGAGATATCAACTAATTCAAGGCATTTAACATCATTCAATCCCTCATAAGAGAAACTGATCACTCCCAAATTAATTTAATTTATCTCTGATTTAAATTGATTACTAATCTTAAATCACTTAGATTTCCTTTACTAAATGTTAATTAATTATAACCAATTAATTAATCATCTTTTGATTATTCATCTTAATTAATCACTCTTGATTTATTTACCCTCCATTTAGAAATTTCCCTTCAGTTTACTACTTTCATTAAGTAATTATCTTATTGGTTATTTATTCTCAATTAATTAACCTTTAATTATTAATTAATTATCTTTTAATAATTAACTAAATTTATTTAAACCTGAACAAGTTAGTCCTTTAATTACTTACATTAAGTGATTATCATTTAAGCAATTAATCTCTAATTACTTATTTTAATAAATCCCGAATTTCTAATTAATTAAATTTATAATCCTCAGTTATAAATAAATTTATCCAAAAATCATTAATTAATGGATTTCCCTTCAATTTCTCCATAAATTTAATTTATCAGAAATTATCCAAGTCCTTAATTATTTTAAGATAAACCATTTATCTTACTAATTACTTAATTTATTTACCCATAAATTTAGACACTTTATTTTTTTCCTTATTTACTTAACTTATATTAAAATTAAGTTAAGAATAATTTAAGAAATTAACTTGATACGTTTTAAGTTAAACAAATCTTACCATTTCTTAAATCAAGATAGAACATTTATTTATAAAGGATGGGACTTAAGAAAACTTAAACCTGATTCATTTAAATTCTAAATCAGCCTTATTAAAATTTAAAACTGTTATATAAAATACCCGAGTTCACTCCATGCCACACAACAAAATTCACGAGTAACTTCCCGTGCACTTTGCAACTCATTCTGCTCCGAGTCCAACACACAAAAATCTCGAGATCAACCCGATACACCCTCTTCTTCCCCACAACAACCATCAACCCAGATATACCATATACACGCGTGCACGGGTACCACTCCACGGTGATGCTCCGACCACCGAGGCTATCTCCGATAGGTCGACGATGAACTATACCCTCAATTCCGACCATCCAAGCATCCACCACAACCCTGAATCAAAATCGACATAGTCGATCAACTGGCCCAGAAAACCCACCACAAAAACCTCCCTCGTCCAGGCACCTCTGACCTCCGGCCATCGCGCGACTCTGACCAAAGTTACATCATCGACTTCCCCATCGTTTCCCCTACTCGCGATCCATTCCCATACTCCAACGACCTCGCGATTTCCTCAAAACGCTGACGACCAAATCTGGTTGTGAAACCCTACTTCGACGTTCCCCGGCCGCTCCGACCATCTAAAAAATCCCCCTCTAATTTTCCATCGATCTTCGACACACCAGCTACCTTCCACCTTGATCACGACGAATATAAACTAGCCGATCGTCTGAATTTGACGAAAACCCAAAACTGATCAACTTAAGATATTTCCTTAAATACAAACTTAAAAATCTTGATATGATTATCAAAAATCATGATTTTTTCGATACGAATCTGATTGTAGCATCAAACAGGAAATTTTGATTATTGATTTCTTTGACTTATATATGGGTTTCACTGTAATTTATCTTTTCCACGATATTTACTAAATATCTTTACCTGGAACTATTTTTAGAAATGATATTACCTTGTCTTAAGCGATTTCTTTTCAATGATCAAAGCCAGAAAGAGATTAGAAAAGGCGAGATTGATTTTTGATCTTGATTAGTCTGTTAATAACAAACAGAGCATGCATATATGTATTCCCAGACATGTACAGGGATATACACATAGTACTTTACTATATTCAACAAATTATATTCATGCAAATCATATTTACCACATCACTTCACAAATTTAGCTCATGCAACAACATATAAACAGATTAACCCTTTTAAAACAGAAATTTACTCACCTGAAAATAATTTGAACAGAGGACACTTCCTGTCTTTTATTTGTTGAAACTGTCAGCCTAAATCCCCTTGATTCTCCTACTTGCTCTAGTTGAGTTGCTTATTTAAGTTTGTGAGATAGTAGCATCTACTTAGTTCTCTGGTATGTTAAGTTTTGTGAACGAATTGGAATATGAAAAATATACCTATATAGAGAAACGAGTTTACAGGAAATAGCTGTTTACTAGTACAAGATTTTATTTTGCCTGGTCAGAGATTTTTGTTAGAATGGTGGCTGCATTTATTAACCTTGTACAAATGTGTTTATATTTTTCCTTTCTTTACTTCGGCTGCAAGGATTTGTTGTGGCTTGCATTGATGAGGCTTGTACCTGAAACTAGTATCTCTTCTTTTGATTGTATGTAGATATATATATATCTTCTTCTTCTTTTTTTATATCAATTTGTATACCCACTACTCCATATGACCATAATTTATTTTAGATATTATTTTAATTTAAACTTAACTACCAAATTCTCATGTTCATATCATAATACATGTATTCATATTAAATTTTGAGAATTATTCTAAGTGTTCTTTTTATATTTACATAGCTATAAAGTTGTTTAAAACATTTATTTTACTTCTTTTTAAAGTTTAACCATCCAACACTTAATTTCCTATTTATTAAATTGATTTATACTTATGTTCATATCCTATTTTCTAGTGCTGATATATATATTAATACATTTTCATAACCATATTTTGTTTTTATACTTCAAGTTTAAATTAATAAGGTTCATTTTATTCCAACCATATAATTGTTTAAATATTGGTAAGACTATATTTTATCTCTCAAAACATTATTGTTAATAAGTTAGATTTTTATTTTATATCGCAAATTGTAGTTATTTTACCAAACATCCTCATATATATATATATATTTAACATAATAAATTATATTTATATTTAATTCAATTAAATATTTATTAAAATAATATTGCCAAAAACCCGGGATGTCACATACTTGTACCTTTATTACAATTCACTTGAGTTGGTTTACATTGTATAAGTATGTATGTCCTGACTCGAGTGTTTGTATTTTTATTTACGCTCGGGACAGCCTGAGTTATTCACAGATTTGGATTTCCGCTCTCTTGGATATTTGAATCGCTGGAGATTATCTGCTTGTCTTGTCCTATCTATTTCAGTTTCGTTGTTCTACTCAGCTTGTACTTGGTTATTTTATTGAGACTTCTGTTGTACTCTATTTCTTCTGCTATATCTTATGTAACTCTGATATATTTATGTAGTAGCTTCATGAACTACTATTTCTTTTACTTCCGCTTCATTATTTTACTCTGTGTCTGTGATCTGTGATTATATTTATTTACTGTATATTCTGAGATTTGCCAAATTTTATTTACAACGCGGTATTTTGAGCATTTCGTCCGACATGTGCGGATGCGAATGGTTGAAAATATCGGGTCGTTACAGTTGGTATCAGAGCTTTGGCTTTGAGGCAAAACTTAGAATGTATGGTAAATTTAGTTACAGAATCACTTTCATTCGAGCTTGAATCTCTTCATTTTTATTTGATTTCCCTTGAATTTTGGGACGTTCCCTACGGTTCCAAAATCCATTCTTGTCCCTCACTATTCATCTTTTTGTGATTCTGGAGTATCCCATAACTCCACTTCGAATGAGCTTTATAGTGAATTGGCGGTCTCTCCAATACTCTAATGACTTGTAATAGGGGGAAAACTCCTTTACAATCAGCATCGATTCACCAGAGATTTATATTTATCCTTGGTTTAGATGCTAATATCTTTTGTTATTCCAAACTCTAACTCTTGAGATCGAATGTAGATTTACCCCAGAAAAATCCACATCGATCTTATTCTTTAAGTCACGGTTGACCCGGTTAAGGTTGCCTGCGATTAATTTAAGCTTATCAATCTCCCTACTCAGTTATAATCATCTTGTCTTTTGTGTCCAACCTATCTTCATAACATTTTTGAGTTGTACTTGTAAATCTATGTTTTGTTTTATATATTGTGTTGTTTGAGTTGTTGATGTTGATTTGGGTTTCCGATCGATTCGTCCGATCAACGCTATCGATATGATTTCTAAAACACTTTGACAGAACAAACTGACACAATATTATTTTAATATTTGGTTAATGAAATAAATTTTGATATAAGTAAATATTATGGAACTTAATAAATTGATTAATTGAAATGATAATACTTGATTTATCATCTATAAATGAATTTATAAATAGTTGTTTATAAATTTGATTTGGGAACTAAAATGAATTTAAATCAAGAATTTGAGAAATTAATTTCCGATGGTTTCAAACCTTGTGTTTAAAGTTTTAAAAGGATATATTATTTAAAGTATTTGTGAATAGAAATTTGTTTCCAAAGAATTTTAAAGTTTTAAAATTTTAGTGCTCTTCTCTTTGTCGCTGGAAAATAACTTCGGTGATGACCGCGACATCATCGACGTTCATTTTCGAGTTTCGAAGTGAAGAAACCATTCTGTAGTCTTGCTACAGCTTTGTTTTGGGAAATTTAATTGATTTGAATTTCTAAAAAATGATTTGATTTATAATATATATAGATATATGATTTAAATTTGATTTGACAAATTAGGTACATACACTTATTTCTAAATTTTTTGAAAGGAATCGGAAATTTTATTCTTAAAATTTTATCTTAAAAATAATTTCAGTTATAAAAAGAAAATCAAATTTTGAATAGATGATTCAAACTTGAAATGACTGAATTGGAAAGTTTTATTTGTATAATACTCAATTGCATTCAAATATAACTTACCTTAATTTTTAGAAGTTAACAATGTAATTAGATAATATACAATGTAAAAACTTTTATAAATAAAATTTGAGTGGTTATAATAAATGTTATACACTTAAATTTTAGTTATAAAAAGATTAACAGAGGTAAATAGAATAAAAGGTAATTGAATAATTTACAATATAAATGATGTGAAAGGAATTAAGGATAAATTAAAGCAGTTATAATAAGTGTAAGTATATTTAACATAGGTGATAAAATAGATTGAGAGGGATAAATTTAATTTTAATTAGGAATAAAGAGGAATTAAATTTATTAAGTACATTATGAGTATAATAAATGATTTTGCAAATCCATGATTTTTGAAATTGTTAGTTTAACAAAATTTGATGATAAGATAATGAAATTAGAGATAGTAAGATTTATTTAACTTGTGTAAAATTAATTATCAATTTAAGCTGAAACCATGGAAATTTCAAACATATTATCTTATTTTGTTTTTCAAACTTATTATCTTATTTTGTTTTCAAACTGTCTGTTAGTTGTCCTTATTTTTCCTTATCGTGCTACAGACTGGTATAGGTATCTTTCTATAATCTTTCTGTTTAGAAATCTTTCTATAATCTTTAATAATCTTTGGTACTTATTTTAATCTGAGCATTGCTTGCCATCCACCTTGTTAAACTTACCTATAACAATAGTTGTCAGGTATAATCTCAATCTCCTTGTCATCCTGTCTTAATCTTATTTCACTCTATTTTTTCTGTGCTTTCCCGTACCTCATTCCTTTTCGGGGACGAAAAGATTTGAGTGGGGGAGAGTATAACAACCCTAGATTTTTCATATAATTTAAATTTTGATTTTTTATTTATTTTGAAATTATTTTAAGCTTTTTTCATTTCAAACATTTCATTTTTAAATATAAATGTTGATTATTATGTGAGTTATAGTTTCAAACTGATATAAATTGAATATTTTACTGAAAGGTGAAATTCTAGTCAAACTGTTCAATCTTTGACTTTTAAACTTCAAATTTAAATTATATAAAATCTTAAATTTTATCTTTTATTATGAAAATAGATGTAATAACTTGAACACTGCTTTTTGTTTCGTTGAAAACGGAGTTAAACTGTAAAAGTTATGTATATTTCAATATTGAGTGCAATTTGTTTTATTCTGCAATTTTGTTATTTTAAATTTGTATAAATTATATTTTCTTTGTCATATTTTATTTTAATATGTGTTAATATGTTATTTTATGTATATTTTTATCTTTTAATAATTTTAAAGTGATAATATAATTTGTCCAAAGTTTACTTGAATTTATTTCAATTTATAATGCCTAGTTTCCATTTTTCTGCTATTTTCTTCATTAAAATTATATTTAATTAAAATTTATTTATTTATTTTGTGAATTCATTTTTATTTTGTGTTCTTATCTTTATTTATAAATACTTTTCAAGTACATTTTTTTTTCCAAAGTTCATTGCATTTATTTTCAAATTTTCTAGACTAGTTTGCAATTTTGTGCTATTTTCTTATTTTAACCTTATATAATTAATAAATATTTATATATATTTTATATTTTGTTATATTTTCGAATTTGTGAATGAATGTATTATTATTTTCAGTAATATAAACTTATATAAAGAAATTAAAAGAAATTTGAAAGGTTATGACTTTTGATTTGCCTATGGCCTTTTATCTTCCAACCTTTCACATTTGTAACTTATCTTTTCATCAATTAGCCTTTACTATCCACATCTTTCAGCTGCATACTCTATTTTCTATTCACGTACATTCATTTTTATTTCTGAAACAAAAGAATTTCGGTCATGGCTATTGAGGAAAGTTTGGGTAATGATTTTCAACTTTTTCTTATTCTTTTTCTACTTGTTTACATTGATTTTTGCACTTGCTCTCTTCTTCTAGGCTTGGCTCCTCCTCCTCCAGCTCTGACCCGACCTCCACCACCTGAGTTTCCGACCAGCAACCTCCCTAGACCACCCTCATCCCCAGGCCGAGCACCCCTATGGCTTGCATCTCCACAAAAATCCAAGAATCCATCACCTACATGCAAATCTAGACCTAGTTTGTTCACCATCACCTTCTACCACCTCTAGCCACCACTTCCTCCACCACCACCACCTCTGACCTGACCTCCAACCCCTGCCACATCACCCACCACTACCTGCACCTCTGGTTAGGCCCACATAACCCATGGCCGAACCTAGTTGTAGCCTAGAAATTGATAAACTTTGCTTTGTAGTGGTAGATTGATGCACCTATACCTCTTCACCATTTAACACCATGTACGCCGACCTCTTGCACACCCAAACCAGACCCAATGCTTGTGTTAGCTAAGCCTAATCACTGCCTAACTGAAGTACATGAGGTTGAGAACAAGTGCAATTCATTTGATGTTGTTTTGGGCTTTGAATTCTAATGTTATTTGATGTTTAAATCGTGTTGAAACTTACATATATTTGTATTGTTTTGTGTAAATGTTTGAACAAGTCAAATTGCTTTGGCTCTTCACTTTCAAGTCATATCCATGTCATCGTGCCTTCATTATGTTTGTGTTGTGTGCTTTGGTGGATATCTCCAGCTCTGAACAGGTGAGTAACTCTCACCAGACAATGTGTACTTATATAACTAGTAAACTGACACCATTTGAATCTGTAAAATTATATCATCCTGTTATAACTGTTATATTATGATCATATGATGCTCACCCCTGTTATTACTCATGTTATATCATCATTTACTGTTATATAATGCTATTCTGTTATTTATATCAGTTTATCATACTGCAAGTTCCCTGTAGATTAGAAATCACTATGGGTTGAAATGATACATACTCGAACGGACTTTAGAATAGAGAAAGATCGTTATGGGCTGAAATGATAAGCCTGAGCGACTTTTTATTTATTTTATTTAACTTGGGATTGTGGGATTGAAATGATAGAACCCGGTTTTTCTTTGTAAACTGTGGATTGAAATGATACATATCCGTATCACTTGACCTAGGCTAGAAAATTATATACAGACCCGTGGTTTATATATTTTTCTGAAAATTTTAAAATATTTTAAGGATGTAAATATTATGATATTTTGATTTAAATTTTATTAAAATGATTTCGATAAAATATTTGTGATTTTCTACAAATTAAATAAGTGAATTAAGTAAATGGTGAAGTAGAATTTGAAATATAAGTTAATTTTGGAATTTATGATTTTGTTTATAAATGGAATTTATGTAAGGTAAGGAAATATGACAAATTTGATTTAAAGATGAATTTAATGATTTTTATTAAGTAATAATAATGTTTTAAAGGTGTTAATGATGTTGTATAAATTAAAATATGGAATAAATGAATGTTTAAGTTGAATTTTTTGAAATATAACTTAAATTGGGAAATTGTGAATTTTGTTAAAAGCGAAATTTTAATTAAGTAAAATAATTGGAAATAAGTTATATTTTGGAAATTTAAACTTAGTTGTCAAGTTAAGAATTTAATTAATGAAATGAAAATTTAATTGTTATTTAAATTTGATTTTTTGTATGGAAATTTGACTTTATAAAATCATAGAAATAAAGGTATTTAAATGATTGTTTTAAAATGTGAAAATATATGATTTTATAAGTTAAAAGGATTTATATTAAAAGCTAATTGTTTGTGAAATCGTAATTAAACTCAGAATTTGATTTGACAACATTTTTGAAATGTAATGTAAAGATATTACAGCATTGGTAAATGCTGTAGTTGTTTTAAATGAACCATATAGCAAATTTGAACTAAAGGTTATTATAACACTTTGTTAGTGCTATAGTTGTTAAATTTAACTAAAATTTTAATTGAAACTAAATTAAGATATTACAGCATTTTAAATACCGTCTTTTGTTAATGAACTGTTTTTAAACATAACATTACGTAGCATTTCCTAAGTTCTGCGAAAGTTGAATTTTCATTGTTTTAATAAACTTAAATGAATAAATGACCTTTGAAAAAGATTAAATTTTGGAAATTAAATATTTAATTATTAAATATAATGAATTGACTTTAAATGATTTAAATGGAATAGTTGATTTGGGAAATACAACTATTTTGAAATGTGATTAAATGGTATTTAAATTTAAATTAAATAAATGATATTAAATCTTGGAATAAATAATTGAAGTTTATATTAGTATGAAAAATATTTGGTTTACTTGTAATTTGAATCTATTTAAAAGATATTAGACTTATGAAATATAGGATAATAAAGCTTTGGAATTTATTTTATAATTTGAATAGTTATTTTGTGGATTAAATCTATATTTGAAATTTATAAGATTTGAAATGGTCTATGGAAATTTATTTGAAATAAATGATTGAATTGAATTGAAACTTTGGAAATTGAATAATTGATTTGAAATATGATACTTACACTTTTAATGAATTTAAATGAATTAATTTGTTGGAATATAAATTATTTAAAGGTGACTTGAAATGATAATAAATGAAGGATATCTGTGAATTTAAAAAGGTATTTAAAGTTGAATATTTAGATTTGAACTCAAATGATATTTTGGTATATATAAATGATTTGAAATGAAGTTTTTGGAAAGATATGATATTTTGATATATTGAAATGATTTGAAATGAAGTTTTGAAATGATATGATATTTTAAATATATTGAAATGGTTTGGAATTGATTTAATGTAACGACCCGTTATTTTCAACCATTCGCATCCATTATAAGTGTATAGGTAGACACTCATGCCGGAGTTGAATTGCTCAAAATACCGCGTTGTAAATAAAATTTGGCAAATCTCAGAATATACAGTAAATAAATATAATCACAGATCACAGACACAGAGTAAAATAATGCAGCGGAAGTAAAAGAAATAGTAGTTCATGAAGCTACTATGAAAATATATCAGAGTTAAATAAGATACAATAGAAGAAACAAAGTACAGCAGAAGTCTCAATACAATAACCAAGTACAAGCTGAGTAGAACAACGGAACAAAAAATAGATAGGACCAGACAAGCAGACAATCTCCAGCGATTCAAATCTCCGAGAGAGTGGAAATCCAAATCTGTGAATAACTCAGGCTGACCCGAGCGTAAAGCAAAACACAAAACACTCGAGTCAGGACAATATATACTTATATAATGTAAACCAACTCAAGTGAACTGTAATAAGGTACAAGTAACTTAAAGAATGCTTGGGATCGCCCATTCTTTAAGGATCCGTTAAAATATCTACTATGTAGTAATATTCGCTATTATAATAGTGTCTACATAAGTAAAGTATAATCATATCGGAAAATAGCGTTAAGGGGATGGAGAACCTTAACGCGGTCGGATCTTAAAATCATAATCGTAGTAAAGCTCGATATGGTAGGTGACACGGCACAACTAGGCAATGCCAGGGTAGATATACCAATTACGCATCCGGACTAGTGGTGACGCATAGCAGCCACTACCGCCCACCTCGAACAACACTCCCAAATCAAGGGTGGCCACCAAATCAATCACAAGTAATAGAATGGTATCGAAGAAGTGTGTCCGATAAGAGGTGCTACCTCCTTGGTCCGTCAATCGCTCCTGTTTTAGCCACCTTATGCCAACTCACGGGAGTTGGGTCCACGTATATACCTTAGGATCGTCGCCACCATCCTACTTCATTCTGGAAACTCCACCGCGTACATAGTTGTCAAAGTGGTTTTCGATATCGACAGAGAGTATGTCCATATCCGATCCCGGTCTCTTTGCCAACCAATCGTTATTATAACCCGTGGTTATAACCTTTTAAAACAACACTTTACTTCAAAATAAGATATCATTTCAAAATCATGTCTTTATCAAAATAAAGATTTATCATTTCCAAATCATTTTTAATATATCAAAATATCATATCCTTCCAAAACTTCATTTTCAAATCACTTTGATATCAAAATATCATATCTTTGATAGTTATACTTCGAAACAAAAATCATTTTTATTTCAAAACTATATGCATTTCAAAACAATATCATTTCCATTTCAAACATATATTCACCTTTCAAAATAGTTTATACTTTTAAAGTTATAACTCTTTTGAAACAAAACATTTGAAATCATTATACTTTGAAAACCACAGCATTTCGAAATCATATATTTAAAATCATCTTTTTAGTTCTATACATTTACAAACTTATTAAATTCAAACCATCAAATTTCAATTCAATTACAGTTTACCAACAAACCGTTTCAAATCTTATCAATTTCCAATATAGATTTAATCCACAAAATACAATATTCAATCTTTAGTATATTTCAAAACTTTAAATCTCCCACATTTCATAAATCCAATATCATTTAAATAAACTCAATTAATATATACTTCAAATATTCATTTATCAAATAAATTAAATAAGTCAGAAATCAAGTATCATTTCAAACTCATTTCACAATATCAAAATATTATTCAAAACACCATTCATTTTTATTCATTTAAATACCATTTAAATCCATTCATTTTATTAAATTTAAATACCATTTTAAACTCACATTAGAAATCAAATTCTTCCACTTAAATGTCTCTTCATTATCTTTAGAAATTTAACATTTAATTTCCCACAATTATATCATTTTCCAGAGATTATTTTTCATTAAAATTAATTACAACAACAAAATATAGTTTCCGTAGCACTTATAAAATGCTACGTAAAGTTATAGTTTAAAACAGTTAATTAACAAAAGACAGCGTTAAATGCTGTAATAGATTTCTTTTAAGTTTCAATTAACTTACATGTTAAGTTTAACCACTATAGCACTTACAAAGTGCTATAATAGCCTTTATTTCAAATTAACCCTTTAGTTCATTTAAAACACTACAACATTTACAAAATGCTGTAATATCCTTTACATTACATTTCAAAATGCTGTTAAATCATATTCAGAGTTTTATTTTACAATTCCACAAATAATTAACTTTTAATATAAATCATTTTAACTTATAAAATCATATATTTCACATTTAACACAATCATTTAAATACCTTTATTTCTATGATTTTATAAAGTCAAATTTCCACACAAAAATCAAATTTAATAACAATTAAATTTTCATTTCTTTAATTAAATTATTAACTTAACAACTAAGTTTAAATTTCCAAAAATATAGCTTATTTCCATTTATTTTACTTAATTAAAATTTCACTTTTAAACAAATTTCACAAAATTCAATTTAAGTTATATTTCCAAATTCAGCTTAAATGTTCATTTATTCCATATTTTAATTTATACAAAATCATTAACACCTTTAAAACATTATTATTACTTAATAAAAATCATTAAATTCATCTTTAAATCAAAATTTTCATATTTTCTTACTTTACAAAAATTCCATTTATAAACAAAATCATAAATTCCAAAATTAACTTATATTTCAAATTCTACTTCACCATTTACTTAATTCACTTATTTAATTTGTAGAAAATCACAAATACTTTATAGAAATCATTTTAATGAAATTTAAATCAAAATACCATAATATTTACATTAAAAAAAAGTATTTTAAAAATTTCAGAAAAATATATAAACCACGGGTCTGTATATAATTTTCTAGCCTAGGTCAAGTGATACAGATATGTATCATTTCAATCCGCAGTTTACAAAGAAAAACCGGGTTTTATCATTTCAAACCCGCAATCCCAAGTAATATAAATAAATAAATAAAAACCGTTCAGGCCTATCATTTCAGCCCATAACGATTTTTCCTTATTCTAAAGTCCGTTCGGGTGTGTATCATTTCAACCCATAGTGATTCTAATCTACAGGGAACTTGCAGTGTGATAAACTGATATAAATAAACAGAATAGCATGAGATAACAGTAATAGATGATATAACATATGTAATAACAGGGGTAAACATTATATGATCATAATATAACAGTTACAACAGGATGATATAATTTAACAGATTCAAATGGTGTCAGTTTACTAGTTATATAAGTACACATTGTCTGGTGAGAATTACTCACTTGTTAAAAGCTGGAGATAGCCACCAAAGCACACAATACAAAGACTACGAAGGCACGACAACTCGAATATGATTTGAGTGAGAGAGCCAAAGATGAATCTCCTTGGATACATTTGAACAAACAATAAAACAATATATAAGTTTCAACACAAGATACCATTAACAATGCTAGAATTGGATGCATAAAACAAAGCCAAAGTGTTTGCACTTGCTTTCTACCATCTATGCTTCAGTTATGATCTGAAATGGCATGGCTACATCATGGTTTTATATCAGGTTTGTGTTCCTAAAGGTCGGTCATAGCATGGGAAAATGATGGAGCAAAGGTTTGTGAGCACGAAACAACAACTACAAGGCAACACGCACTGTTTTCAAGGAACTAAAGGTCACAGCCAAGGCACTCCAAGTCATGGACAGTCTTCAGGTGGTCAACTACAGGTGTGGCAGAGGTGTATGGGTCAGGAAAAGGCTGGTGGTGGTGGTGTATGGGTCGGCCTAACCTAGAGAAAGTGGTGCAATATTTGGTGATGTAGAAACTACCAATACAAGGCAAAAGCATGAGTTCAAGGCCACTACAAGGCTCGGGCAAGGCATGGAGGGGCATGGCCATGGCTCAGGGGGTCAGGTGGTGATGTGGCATGATGTGTCAGGTCTGGAACAGGAGGTGGTGGTGATATATGGTCAGCCATGTGGTGGAGAGAGGTGTGGAAGGTGGATGGCTCGGCTTGTATGCATATAGGTGATGTTTGTGCAACTTTGGTGGAGTTTCATCACATAGGGGCTTGGCTATGGCATGGGAAGGTGCTGGAGGTGCTGTTGTTCAGAGGGGGTGGTGGTGGAGGTGGCCAAGGTGGAGGAGGAAGGAGGCCGATCCAATAGAGATGAAGAAGGCAAGTGCAAATCACAAAAGAAAACAAAGAAAACATGAAAAGAAAAGATGTTTTTTACCAAATTTTTGAATAACAAGGAGATGGCCGTATTTTTTTTGTTGAGGAATGTTTGAGGAAGTGTAATTCACGTGAAAATGAAGATGAGGCTGAAGAGAATTGAAGTATACGGCCAAAATCAATAAAGAGAGGAGTTGGGAAAATGAAAGGTCGGAAGAGGAAAAGACTTTGGAAATCTAAGAGTTTCAAGTCTTTTCAAATTTCCACAAATTCATTTTAATTTTATAAATACATAACAAGGCTGATAATAAAGATAAATAAACTCAGAAAATAAAATAAATAAGAAAAGAAAATAAATAAATTTAAATAAAAATCAAATAAATAAAGAAAATGGCAATATATACATAACTAGGCTTTATAAATTTGAAACAAATTCAAATGAACTTTATACAATCTTTATGTACTTGAAAAATATTTATAAATAAAGATAAGAAAACACAATAAAAATTAATTCACAAAAATAAATAAATAAAATTTAATTAAATATAATTTAATGAAGAAAATAGCAAAAAAATGGAAACTAGGCTTTATAAATTGAAATAAATTCAAGTATACTTTAGAGAAATTATATTATCATTTTAAAAATATTAAAAGACATTAAATAACCTATTAACACATATTAAAACAAAATATGACAATAAAAATATAATTTATATGATTTAAAATAAATAATATTGCAAAATAAACAGTTTATACACAAAATTGAAAATTACATAACTTCTACAATTTAACTCCGTTTCCAACGAAACGAAAAGCTGTATTCAAGTTATTCAATCTATTTTCATAATAAAAGATAAAATTTAAGAATTTTAATATTTAAATTTAAAATTTAAAAGTCAAAGTTTGACCAGTTTGACTAGAAATCCATTTTTCAGTAAAATATCCAAATTACACCATTTTGAAATTATAATTCACCTAATAATTAAGTTTTATTTTAAAAATGAAATGTTTGAAATAGAACAAGTTTAAATAATTTAAAATTAAAATAAAGTCAAAATTAAAATATATGCAAAATCTAGGGTTGTTACACTCTCCCCCACTCAAAACTTTTCGTCCCCGAAAAGGAATGAAGTACGGGAAAGCACAGAAAAAATAGAGTGAAATAAGATTAAGACAAGATGACAAGGAGATTGAGATTATACCTGACAACTATTGTTATAGGTAAGTTTAACAAGGTGGATGGCAAGCAAAGCTCAGATTAAAATAAGTACCAAAGATTATTAAAGATTATAGAAAGATTTCTTAACAGAACGATTATAAAAAGATGCCTATACCAGTCTGTAGCAAGATGAGGAAAATAAGAATAACCAAAAGACAGTTTGAAAACAAAATAAGATAATAGGTTTGAAATTTCCATGGTTTCAGCTTAAACTGATAATTAATTTTACACAAGTTAAATAAATCTTAACTACCTCTAATTACATTATCTTATCATCCAATTTTCTTAAACTAACAATTTCAGAAATCATGGATTGGAAAAATCATTATTATACTCATAATGTACTTAATAAATTTAATTCTTCTCTATTCCTAATTATAATTAAATTTATCACTTTCAATATTTTATCACCTATGTTAAATATACTTACACTTATTATAACCATTTTAATTTATTCCTAATTCCCTTAACATCATTTATATTGTAAATTATTCAATTAACCTTTTAGTCTATTTACCTCTGTTATTCTTTTTATAACTAAAATTTAAGTGTATAATATTTATTATAACCACTCAAATTTTATTTATAAAAATCTTTTTATATTGTATATTATCCAATTACATTGTTAACTTCTAAAAATTAAGCTAAGTTATATTGGAATGCAATTGAGAATTATACAAATAAAACTTTCTAAAATTAATATACACTATAAACATCCTAATTCAATCATTTCAAGCTTGAATCATCTATTCAAAAATTTTGATTTTCTTTTTATACTTGAAGTTATTATTTAAGATATAATTTAAGAATAAAATCTCCGATTCCTTTCAAACCATTTAGAGATAGATAAATGTATGTACATAATTTGTCAAATCAAATTTAAATCATATATATATATATTTTATAAATCAATCATATTTTAGAAATTTATATCAATCAAGTTTCCCAAAACAAAGCTGTAGCAAAACTACAGAATGGTTTCTTCACTTTGAAACTCGAAAATGAAAGTCGATGATGCTGCAGTCATCACCGAAATTATTTTCCAGCGACAAAGAGAAGAGCACTGATTTTTTTTAAACTTTAAAATTCTTTGGAAACAAATTCTATTCAAAAATACTTTAAATAATATATCCTTTTAAATCTTTAAACACAAAGTTTGAAACCATCGGAAATTAAATTCTCAAATTCTTGATTTAAATTCATTTCAGTTCCCAAATCAACTTTATAAACAGCTATTTATAAATTCATTTATAGAATGATAAATCAAGTATTATAATTTTAAATAATCAATTTAAATTAATTTATTAAGTTCCATAATATTTAATTATATCAAAATTTATTTCATTAACCAAAATTTTAAAATAATATTGTGTCAGTTTGTTCTGTCAAAGTGTTTTAGAAATCCTATCGATAGCGTTGATCAGACGAATCGATCGGAAGCCCAAATCAACATCAACAACTCAAACAACATAATATATAAAACAAAACATAGATTTACTAGTACAATTAAAAATGTTTGGAGATATTTTGGAAACAAAGACAAGATGATTTAATAACAAAATAGGAAGATGGATAAGCTTAGATAAATCACGGGCAACCTTAACCGGGTCAACCGTGACTTAATGAATAAGATCAAAATGTGGATTTTTCTGGGGTAAATCTACATCCGATCTCAAGAGATAGAGTTTGGAATAACAAAAGATATTAGCATCTAAACCAAGGATAAATATAAATCTCTGGTGAATCGATGCTAATTGTAAAGGAGTTTCACCCTTTTACAAGAAAATTAGAATATTGGCGAGACCGCCAATTCACTATAATGATCATTGGAAGTGGAGTCATGGGATACTCCAGAATCAAAAGATGATGAATAGTGAGGGACCCAAATGAATTTCGGAACCGCAGGGAACGTTCCAAAATTCAAAGGAAAACGAATCAAAAGGAAGAGATTCAAACTCGAACGAAAGCGAGCCTGTAAATAAATTTACCATACATTCTAAGTTTTGCCTCAAAGCCAAAGCTCTGATACCAACTGTAACGACCCGTTATTTTCAACCATTCGCATCCATTATAAGTGTATAGGTAGACACTCATGCCGGAGTTGAATTGCTCAAAATACCGCGTTGTAAATAAAATTTGGCAAATCTCAGAATATACAGTAAATAAATATAATCACAGATCACAGACACAGAGTAAAATAATGCAGCGGAAGTAAAAGAAATAGTAGTTCATGAAGCTACTATGAAAATATATCAGAGTTAAATAAGATACAATAGAAGAAACAAAGTACAGCAGAAGTCTCAATACAATAACCAAGTACAAGCTGAGTAGAACAACGGAACAAAAAATAGATAGGACCAGACAAGCAGACAATCTCCAGCGATTCAAATCTCCGAGAGAGTGGAAATCCAAATCTGTGAATAACTCAGGCTGACCCGAGCGTAAAGCAAAACACAAAACACTCGAGTCAGGACAATATATACTTATATAATGTAAACCAACTCAAGTGAACTGTAATAAGGTACAAGTAACTTAAAGAATGCTTGGGATCGCCCATTCTTTAAGGATCCGTTAAAATATCTACTATGTAGTAATATTCGCTATTATAATAGTGTCTACATAAGTAAAGTATAATCATATCGGAAAATAGCGTTAAGGGGATGGAGAACCTTAACGCGGTCGGATCTTAAAATCATAATCGTAGTAAAGCTCGATATGGTAGGTGACACGGCACAACTAGGCAATGCCAGGGTAGATATACCAATTACGCATCCGGACTAGTGGTGACGCATAGCAGCCACTACCGCCCACCTCGAACAACACTCCCAAATCAAGGGTGGCCACCAAATCAATCACAAGTAATAGAATGGTATCGAAGAAGTGTGTCCGATAAGAGGTGCTACCTCCTTGGTCCGTCAATCGCTCCTGTTTTAGCCACCTTATGCCAACTCACGGGAGTTGGGTCCACGTATATACCTTAGGATCGTCGCCACCATCCTACTTCATTCTGGAAACTCCACCGCGTACATAGTTGTCAAAGTGGTTTTCGGTATCGACAGAGAGTATGTCCATATCCGATCCCGGTCTCTTTGCCAACCAATCGTTATTATAACCCGTGGTTATAACCTTTTAAAACAACACTTTACTTCAAAATAAGATATCATTTCAAAATCATGTCTTTATCAAAATAAAGATTTATCATTTCCAAATCATTTTTAATATATCAAAATATCATATCCTTCCAAAACTTCATTTTCAAATCACTTTGATATCAAAATATCATATCTTTGATAGTTATACTTCGAAACAAAAATCATTTTTATTTCAAAACTATATGCATTTCAAAACAATATCATTTCCATTTCAAACATATATTCACCTTTCAAAATAGTTTATACTTTTAAAGTTATAACTCTTTTGAAACAAAACATTTGAAATCATTATACTTTGAAAACCACAGCATTTCGAAATCATATATTTAAAATCATCTTTTTAGTTCTATACATTTACAAACTTATTAAATTCAAACCATCAAATTTCAATTCAATTACAGTTTACCAACAAACCGTTTCAAATCTTATCAATTTCCAATATAGATTTAATCCACAAAATACAATATTCAATCTTTAGTATATTTCAAAACTTTAAATCTCCCACATTTCATAAATCCAATATCATTTAAATAAACTCAATTAATATATACTTCAAATATTCATTTATCAAATAAATTAAATAAGTCAGAAATCAAGTATCATTTCAAACTCATTTCACAATATCAAAATATTATTCAAAACACCATTCATTTTTATTCATTTAAATACCATTTAAATCCATTCATTTTATTAAATTTAAATACCATTTTAAACTCACATTAGAAATCAAATTCTTCCACTTAAATGTCTCTTCATTATCTTTAGAAATTTAACATTTAATTTCCCACAATTATATCATTTTCCAGAGATTATTTTTCATTAAAATTAATTACAACAACAAAATATAGTTTCCGTAGCACTTATAAAATGCTACGTAAAGTTATAGTTTAAAACAGTTAATTAACAAAAGACAGCGTTAAATGCTGTAATAGATTTCTTTTAAGTTTCAATTAACTTACATGTTAAGTTTAACCACTATAGCACTTACAAAGTGCTATAATAGCCTTTATTTCAAATTAACCCTTTAGTTCATTTAAAACACTACAACATTTACAAAATGCTGTAATATCCTTTACATTACATTTCAAAATGCTGTTAAATCATATTCAGAGTTTTATTTTACAATTCCACAAATAATTAACTTTTAATATAAATCATTTTAACTTATAAAATCATATATTTCACATTTAACACAATCATTTAAATACCTTTATTTCTATGATTTTATAAAGTCAAATTTCCACACAAAAATCAAATTTAATAACAATTAAATTTTCATTTCTTTAATTAAATTATTAACTTAACAACTAAGTTTAAATTTCCAAAAATATAGCTTATTTCCATTTATTTTACTTAATTAAAATTTCACTTTTAAACAAATTTCACAAAATTCAATTTAAGTTATATTTCCAAATTCAGCTTAAATGTTCATTTATTCCATATTTTAATTTATACAAAATCATTAACACCTTTAAAACATTATTATTACTTAATAAAAATCATTAAATTCATCTTTAAATCAAAATTTTCATATTTTCTTACTTTACAAAAATTCCATTTATAAACAAAATCATAAATTCCAAAATTAACTTATATTTCAAATTCTACTTCACCATTTACTTAATTCACTTATTTAATTTGTAGAAAATCACAAATACTTTATAGAAATCATTTTAATGAAATTTAAATCAAAATACCATAATATTTACATTAAAAAAAAGTATTTTAAAAATTTCAGAAAAATATATAAACCACGGGTCTGTATATAATTTTCTAGCCTAGGTCAAGTGATACAGATATGTATCATTTCAATCCGCAGTTTACAAAGAAAAACCGGGTTTTATCATTTCAAACCCGCAATCCCAAGTAATATAAATAAATAAATAAAAACCGTTCAGGCCTATCATTTCAGCCCATAACGATTTTTCCTTATTCTAAAGTCCGTTCGGGTGTGTATCATTTCAACCCATAGTGATTCTAATCTACAGGGAACTTGCAGTGTGATAAACTGATATAAATAAACAGAATAGCATGAGATAACAGTAATAGATGATATAACATATGTAATAACAGGGGTAAACATTATATGATCATAATATAACAGTTACAACAGGATGATATAATTTAACAGATTCAAATGGTGTCAGTTTACTAGTTATATAAGTACACATTGTCTGGTGAGAATTACTCACTTGTTAAAAGCTGGAGATAGCCACCAAAGCACACAATACAAAGACTACGAAGGCACGACAACTCGAATATGATTTGAGTGAGAGAGCCAAAGATGAATCTCCTTGGATACATTTGAACAAACAATAAAACAATATATAAGTTTCAACACAAGATACCATTAACAATGCTAGAATTGGATGCATAAAACAAAGCCAAAGTGTTTGCACTTGCTTTCTACCATCTATGCTTCAGTTATGATCTGAAATGGCATGGCTACATCATGGTTTTATATCAGGTTTGTGTTCCTAAAGGTCGGTCATAGCATGGGAAAATGATGGAGCAAAGGTTTGTGAGCACGAAACAACAACTACAAGGCAACACGCACTGTTTTCAAGGAACTAAAGGTCACAGCCAAGGCACTCCAAGTCATGGACAGTCTTCAGGTGGTCAACTACAGGTGTGGCAGAGGTGTATGGGTCAGGAAAAGGCTGGTGGTGGTGGTGTATGGGTCGGCCTAACCTAGAGAAAGTGGTGCAATATTTGGTGATGTAGAAACTACCAATACAAGGCAAAAGCATGAGTTCAAGGCCACTACAAGGCTCGGGCAAGGCATGGAGGGGCATGGCCATGGCTCAGGGGGTCAGGTGGTGATGTGGCATGATGTGTCAGGTCTGGAACAGGAGGTGGTGGTGATATATGGTCAGCCATGTGGTGGAGAGAGGTGTGGAAGGTGGATGGCTCGGCTTGTATGCATATAGGTGATGTTTGTGCAACTTTGGTGGAGTTTCATCACATAGGGGCTTGGCTATGGCATGGGAAGGTGCTGGAGGTGCTGTTGTTCAGAGGGGGTGGTGGTGGAGGTGGCCAAGGTGGAGGAGGAAGGAGGCCGATCCAATAGAGATGAAGAAGGCAAGTGCAAATCACAAAAGAAAACAAAGAAAACATGAAAAGAAAAGATGTTTTTTACCAAATTTTTGAATAACAAGGAGATGGCCGTATTTTTTTTGTTGAGGAATGTTTGAGGAAGTGTAATTCACGTGAAAATGAAGATGAGGCTGAAGAGAATTGAAGTATACGGCCAAAATCAATAAAGAGAGGAGTTGGGAAAATGAAAGGTCGGAAGAGGAAAAGACTTTGGAAATCTAAGAGTTTCAAGTCTTTTCAAATTTCCACAAATTCATTTTAATTTTATAAATACATAACAAGGCTGATAATAAAGATAAATAAACTCAGAAAATAAAATAAATAAGAAAAGAAAATAAATAAATTTAAATAAAAATCAAATAAATAAAGAAAATGGCAATATATACATAACTAGGCTTTATAAATTTGAAACAAATTCAAATGAACTTTATACAATCTTTATGTACTTGAAAAATATTTATAAATAAAGATAAGAACACACAATAAAAATTAATTCACAAAAATAAATAAATAAAATTTAATTAAATATAATTTAATGAAGAAAATAGCAAAAAAATGGAAACTAGGCTTTATAAATTGAAATAAATTCAAGTATACTTTAGAGAAATTATATTATCATTTTAAAAATATTAAAAGACATTAAATAACCTATTAACACATATTAAAACAAAATATGACAATAAAAATATAATTTATATGATTTAAAATAAATAATATTGCAAAATAAACAGTTTATACACAAAATTGAAAATTACATAACTTCTACAATTTAACTCCGTTTCCAACGAAACGAAAAGCTGTATTCAAGTTATTCAATCTATTTTCATAATAAAAGATAAAATTTAAGAATTTTAATATTTAAATTTAAAATTTAAAAGTCAAAGTTTGACCAGTTTGACTAGAAATCCATTTTTCAGTAAAATATCCAAATTACACCATTTTGAAATTATAATTCACCTAATAATTAAGTTTTATTTTAAAAATGAAATGTTTGAAATAGAACAAGTTTAAATAATTTAAAATTAAGATAAAGTCAAAATTAAAATATATGCAAAATCTAGGGTTGTTACATTTAATCTTTATTTTGATAAAGATTTGGATTTGAAATGATATTCTATTTTAAAGTATAAACTGTTTTTAAATTATAACCACGGGTTATAATAACAATTGGTTGTTAAAGAGACCGGGATCGGATATGGACATACTCTTTGTCGATACTGAAAACCACTTTGACAACTGTGTACGTGGTGGAGTTTCCAGAATGAAGTAGGATGCTGGCGATGATCCTAAGGTATATACATGGACCTAACTCCCATGAGTTGGCATAAGGTGGCTAAAACAGGAGCGATTGACGGACCAAGGAGGTAGCACCTCTGATCGGACACACTTCTTCGATACCATTCTATTACTTGTGATTTGATTTGGTGCGCATCCTTGATTTGGGAGTGTTGTTCGAGGTGGGCGGTAGTGGCTGCTATGCGTCACCACCAGTCCGGATGCGTAATTGGTATATCTACCCGGGCATTGCCTTGTGTGCCGTGTCACCTACCATATCGAGCTTTACTATGAGTTTCTATTTGTGTCGTACCTATGGAGTATCTTCTCATAGCCTTGCGAGGTATGCAGGTACTGTGTAGACTATTGGCATATTACGTGTTAAGGTGGAAAATGTAAAGCCTTAACGCTATTTAAAAGTATGTTTATTTTATGATTAAACATTATTATAATAGCGAATATTACTACATAGTAGATAGTTTAACGGATCCTTAAGGAATGGGCGATCCCAAGCATTCTTTAAGTTACTTGTACCTTTATTACAGTTCACTTGAGTTGGTTTACATTGTATAAGTATGTATGTCCTGACTCGAGTGTTTGTATTTTTATTTACGCTCGGGACAGCCTGAGTTATTCACAGATTTGGATTTCCGCTCTCTTGGAGATTTGAATCGCTGGAGATTATCTGCTTGTCTTGTCCTATCTATATCAGTTCCATTGTTCTACTCAGCTTGTACTTGGTTATTTTATTGAGACTTCTGTTGTACTCTATTTCTTCTGCTATATCTTAAGTAACTCTGATATATTTATGTAGTAGCTTCATGATCTACTATTTCTTTTACTTCCGCTGCATTATTTTACTCTGTGTCTGTGATCTGTGATTATATTTATTTACTGTATATTCTGAGATTTGCCAAATTATATTTTCAACGCGGTATTTTGAGCAATTCGTCCGACATGTGCGGATGCGAATGGTTGAAAGTATCGGGTCGTTACACACGGCTAGCCACTCCGACCAAAACAGCCTCCACCTGCTCCTTCGCACTCCTTCCCTAGCCCTTTGCAGCCTTTTCATTGCTTGAAGACGTAAGTGTGTATATATTACATTACTGTTTCAGTTATACATATTATGTAAGTAGCATATAGAAATTGGTTTTGTTTTGTTTTACAAAATCTGTTAGCTTGTTTATACTAAATATACATATATTTGATTTCTGTGTATACAATATAAAAGTTTGTAGAAGGAAAAAAAATTATAATAAGCTGCAAGTTGTAGAAAGTTAAGCATTTTAACATACATCTAGGTGTTTGATTTTAATAAAGTGATGTGTAAAGTGCTTTATGCAAGTTATTATAATTTTATAATGTGGTTCGACATATAAATAGGTAGTCGCATATTTATATACTAGTAGATGTAAGGCCAGGTCTGCACAAAATTGTATTAGTTATTGTGGTATTAGTTATATATAATATGTTGAGCTACTTTTATATGTATGTGAATTTTATGGTTTTGAACCGAATTGATTTTATAAGTATGTGTTTTATTTAAATATATATAGATATATATATATATATATTATTTTAATTTTGTCTTGGATTTAGGTATTGATTTTAATAAAATAACAAATATTTATGTAAATACATCAAACTGATTCTGATGCGTTTTATCGACTCGTCTTATCAGCTTCGTTCAATCAAATTCGTGCCAATATCGTCTTGCTTTGAAATCATCATTTGGATTGGTCTATCGCGCAATTCAAATCGTAGCCTATTGTGTTGTCTATCTTCTTGTGTTCTCTGGCTCGAAAGGTGAGCAATCACTCACGATTAATGTTCTTTTATTTATTAAATTTGATTTCAATTGAAACGACAATTGAAATATGTTGTTGTTAGTTATTTACATGGTTATTACCTGTATCAGTTCACCTGTGACATCTGACACCACTATCTGTTATTTATACAATGATAATTCAGTTTGGTTGATAATGATTGATTGTTTGATGTTGACATTGGACGTTAAACTGTTAATGTGTAAGTGATAAATAATTTGAAATTGAAATTGACGTAGGATAGTTAGATTTGATATATGCTAAATTTGATTAGATGACATTTGCATAATAGGACCTTATTTAAATGTTAGATTAATTGACACGTAGAAATTTGATTATGTACACCTTGAACCATTGAATGTATGTTGTAAAATTGATGTAGTATGAAATTGGATATAGATATCAATTGAAGAACCGTATAAATATTAGTGTAATAATCTCTAATCTACATGAAATGATAGTGTAGATTCTAGAAAAAATTATATTAATTTGCACAAACAACAATGTGAATTAATACGTTTATTTCGGGATTATTTGAATGTACTATTGGATTGTTGTTGATGTTTGCTATTGCTTGTTTATTTACTTTGACACCATCCCAGTTATCACACTGCAAGTTCCCTTTGCTATGTTTTGATTTTGAATTGAAATGGAATCGGGTTGAAATGATAAATACCCAAATTTAACTTTGACTTAGGGTAGAGAATTAAATAAAACCTGATTGGTCAATGATTTGATTTAAAATAAAATAAAGATTTTATTTGAATAAATGATAAGTTTCTGAAATAAAGTTGGAATTTGGAATTTTAATAAGGAAAATGTTAATATGTAATAATCTGAATCAAAATATTAACATAGTAGTTGATGAAAGAACGTTGTTTTAAAATTAATTATTTAATAATTAAATTTGGAATTATTAATAATTAAGTTTTGAAATTAGTTAATAATTAAGTTTTGAAATTATTTAATAATTAAATAAGATTGAATTATTTAATAATTAAATTAAATTGAATTCTTTATTAAGTGAAATTGAACTTCTTGAATAAGTGAAACTAAGTTTCATTATTAACTGAGTTTTGAAATTTGTAATTAAGTAAATAAATAAATGAAATTGAATTTCTTTAACAAGAAATAAAAATGTGATTTATTGAAATTAATGTAAGACTTGTAATTTAAAGAATTGATTTGACGAATCTAATATAATTCAATTTGATGTTTTGGTATAGTGAAGTTGAACTTAAGTAATTGATTTAATGAATTGGAAATTTAATAGAAATTGTTTTAAATGACAAATTTACTTAACGAATATTGAATGAAATCGATAAATGAATTTAAATTGATTTGAATGTTAAATTAAATTAATTTAAATGATTTTGGAATGAAACTTATATACGAATTTAAATGAATATTGGAATGGTTTTAAATAAAAATTGGAATTGTATTATAAGATTTTGAATGGTAATTTGGAAGTTTTGAAACGTAAATTATGGAAATTGATTTAGAAACAGAAATGAAATGTTGGTTTACAATTTCTATTTGAAATTGAATTTGATTTGGTTTTGAAATATATTAAACGACCAATCGGTGTAATAATTACGAAAGTTATTAAAGAGACCGGAATCGGTTAGGGACATACTCACTGTCTAAACCGAAAACCACTTTAATAACTATACGCGGAGTGTGATCCAGAATGAAGTGGTTGGAATGATGTACGTGATGACTGAAGAAAGAGAACGATAATGGATAGCCTTGACACTTGTGTCAAATTGGAAATGACTAAAACAGGAGCCGTGCCGGGCGAAATGGGGTCAGCTACCTCGAGCGAACACACTTCTTCGAAAACTACTCATTACTTGTTATCGATTGGTGCACCCTTGATTTGGGAGTGTTGTTTCGCGGTGTTGCGATCGCTGCGGCGATGCGTTCTCACCAGTCCAGATCAGGCAAACGGTAGTTTCACAACCTTGGGTATTGCCTCATGTGCCTTGTCATACATGTATCCCTATATACGCGACCACTATGATTTGTTTTGTGGTATACCTATGGAGTACTCTCTGATATCCCACTAGTTTACGGTGGAGTTTACAGTGCTGTATAAACTATAACACTTATATAAAATGTGTTAAGGGGGATAATGGTAACGCCTTAACACTATTTTGATACTTTATATTACTAATAGGCATTATCTATTTACCGTACACTACTACATAGTAGATAGTTTAACGGATCCTTAAAGGATGGTTATCCCAAACATCCTTTGAGTTACTTGTATTTCGGTTGTTATTTCACTTGAGTTGGATTTATTGATATAAGAATGTTAATCCTGACTCGAGTGTTTTGTGTTTTGCTTTACGCTCGGGTCAGACTGAGTATACCAGTATTCAAAACTCACCTTTGGAGTTGGAGCTTCGCTGGGAGATCCAGCTATCTATCCAGCTTTCAGATATCCAGTTGATTCTAGTGATGCATTCTGATACTGTATTTGATTATTGTATTCGAGACATCTGTTTTACCTTATTTTACTCTGATATGTACATAGTAGCTTCATGAACTACTATCTTTTGTTTCCGCTGCATTTATTACTCTGTGTATGTGATCTGTGATTATTTTATTTACTGTATATGCTCAGTTTTGCCAAATTTAAATTAACAATTCGGTATTTTGAATTATTCAAGTCCGACATGTGTGGATGCGAATAGTCCAAAATTTCGGGTCGTTACATAGGATGAAAATATATTTATAATCTATAAGTCTAGACACTTGGAATATCACACAGAATGAATATTCTGAACCCAAAACTAATTTTTCATAGTGGACCACTGAGCAAAAGACCGTTGCACAGAATAATCCTAAAGCAATGAATATTCTATTTTGTTCACTTGATAGGAATGAATTTAATAGAGTGTCAGTTTGCAAGTCTGCATATGAAATCTGGAAAACTTTGCAAGTTACTCACGAAAGAACAAGCAAAGTTAAACAGACCAAAATTTCCATGCTCACAAATCAGTTTCAATTATTTAAAATGAATTCTTATGAGTCTATTTCAGATATGTATAGTAGATTTCAGGATATTGTGCATTCTCTAATATCCTTGGGAAAGGAATTTTCTGAAGAAGATCAAGTCAAAAAAATCTTAAATTCTCTTACTCCAGAATGGGATCAAAAGACAATTGCAATCGAAGAGGCAAATGACATCAGTACCTTAAAGATAGAAGAATTAATTGGAAATCTAATGTCGTTTGAAGTCCAAATGATCGAGAGAAGAGAAAGCAAAGCATCTGAAAAGAAATCAATGGCATTCAATGCATTAACCGATGGATTGGACTCAAACAGCGATAATGATGAAGAGATAACCTTTATGACCAATAATTTTTGGAAATTTCTAAAATACAGAAAGATGAATAATCTCAAGAGAAACAACTATAAGAATGCAGGAAATCAGAATGTAGTGCCAAACAATATCAAATGCTTAAACTGTGACGAATCAGGCCATATCAAAAGAGACTGTCCGTATCCAGATAATCAAAACCTTCCTATAAACAATGATTCCGTAAAGAAATGAAAACGTGCTTTTACTGCTACTCTAGATGACTCAGACTCGTCTTCAAGCGATGATGATCAAAAGATAGATAATTCAAATATGTGTTTCACGGCAGTTCACGACTCCAACGAATTCAGAGAAACGGACTCAGAAAAAGGTACACATTTACAATACAATTGGTTGAAATTGCATGTTTAGAATTGATTGCTTGATTGATTGATTTTGAATTGGTGTGTTATTTGAAATTTAAAATTTTTATTTTTATTATTATCTTATTTTTTTATTATTTTTATTTTTTATTAGTATCATAATATCTTATGGAATATACTAATAATATTCCAGATATATATAGACATTAAAAATAATAAGAATATATATATATATATATATATTAGAATTTTTATGAAAAATAAATTATAGAAATTCAAAAACACATGTCGACATGGTCCCTACCATGATGTTGACATGGGTACAGAATTTGAAATTCAAATGGTTGAATTTCCCTCCACATTTTCACTTCATTCAATTCTCTGAAAAGGCATCTTTTGACTAGAGAATATTTCCTTTGAGAATCTATTTATTCACTATCTTTTATCACATCTTTTCACTTTCATTTTCAAATTCAAACTCTCTCTTCAAAACTTCAAGCTCTCTACTCTCTACTCTAATGGCTTCTTCAAGCAATCCTTCCACCATGAGAATTTCCAGAAAGATAAAAGAGAAACTCTTCGATGATCCAGAGGCCATAAAGGCATACATCAATTATGCTAACTATGGAAAAGTCCATCCCGGAAAGTTTGCTTTATTTCAAGATTTTTCTACTTATGAAATTGATTCTCTTTTTGCAAATAATCATGTTCTCAGTCTTATTGATGCTTCTCAAAATGATTTTGTTTACTATCCAAATCTTGTTAAAAAAATTTATGCAAATCTTAATCGAGGATTTTATAATGGAAACGATGATGAAATTTGGAGTAGTGTTAAAGGCACTAGAATCGTTTTAAATTGTGATCTTTTGGGTACCATTCTTAATTGCAAGAATACGGGAATGGATCTTTCTAGTTTTAATATTGATGAAAATGATCGTGAGACGTTTCATCATATTTTTGAAGGAAATGATAATTTTGAATTCAAAAATCGAAACTTTCGACCAAAAGCTAGAATTGTCAATCTTCTTTTACAACATACTTTGACCCCAAGATCGGGGAATTTTAACAATCCTACTTCAAAAGTTTGCAAAGCACTTTTTGCTATTTTTGGAAATTATGATGTTAATTGGGCGCAAGTTATTTTGGATGAACTTCGTCCCAAAAATCTTAAAATGGGTGAGAATACTTTGTATCATGGAATCTATCTCACTCGGATTTTTAACTATTTTGGAGTAGATTTCAAAGGAGAAGAATTTGTTTCAAGAAAGGTTTTCAATCACTCAAATATTTCTCTTATGAAAATTCCATTTGTTTTTCAACCATATGAGGCTCTTGCCGAAAAGGAAGAGCGTTTGGATCATGAAGAGATGAAAGAGGAGGAAGAGGAAGAAGAAGAAGAAGAAAGGGATGAAATGGAAATAGAAGAAGAAGAAGGTGAAACATCCTTGGAAAGTATTGACTATCCTCCTAATCCAACCAACAAAACGCTTCTCAATAACCAAAAGACCATTGTTAAGAATCAACAGATTCTTAAACTATCCGTTAGTAAGAAGTTGAATAAAATTTCATCCAAGATGAACAAGTTTATTTCCAAAGTAAGCAAGAAGCTTGGATTATCTTCATCTTCATCATCCTCTAACTAGTTCTATCTTTTCATTTCATATTGTATTAGTTTAGTTTGTTTGAATGTTCATGTAGTTCTTTATAATTAATCATTGTATCACTCTATTAAGCAATGAAATTGAATTCCTTTTTCTGTTATCTAGCTTATCTTATCTCCATAATAAATGTTAGTATATTATATAAATATATATATATATATATACACACAATTATTCACAAAATCAAAATAAGCCATCAAAATTCACTGCACCATGTCGACATCCCCCCTATGACCATGTCGACATGTACTAGTCAGATATGACATTTCATTTTAAATTTGAAATTTGAATAACTACCTTATGTCTATTCATTTCAAACGAATTTCTACACCTATAAATACCTATTCCTTCCAGAATTCATCACTCAATATTATTTCTTATCTACTTTGTCTATCATTCTTCTCTCAAACTAAAAAAATGTCCAATCCAATTCATAATTTAACCGAAAATCTTGAAGAAACTCTTAATTCTTTCAAGAATATTCTTTCGTTCATTCTTCGTAACTAGCGACACTTAGAGTTGAGTCAAATGCAGATGATCAAGGAGCAAGAAAGGCATTTCGATGCAATACGATGGATGATTTCCTCCCTGCACAAGGATGATAACGAAGCACATCCTCCAGTCTCTCTCACAATGACAATGAAAATTAGGATGCCATTAAAGCAGACCCTATTTTTGGAGAAGAAGGATGGGTGGAAGTTCCTCGTAATGTTTGATTTGATTGCTTTGTTTGATTTGAATTGTTTGCTTTGATTGATTTGATTTCATTTGTTTTGATTTGATTTGATATGGATTGATATTTTGTGTGGATTGATATTTGTTGTACAAAACATGTATACATATGCATTGATATCTATATGATCTTTGACTAATTATCATGTTTATCAATATAATTATCTCTTAATCTATATATTATATACTCCATTGTATAGATTATTAATGCAAGTACTTTAGTACAAGAATGAGGGGGAGTTATATAGTTTGGAGTTAGTTTTTGTTGATGACAAAGGGGGAGAAGTATAAAATATAGGATAGTTAGGCATAGATTAAAGGTGAGTTATTAGTTTAGATATATATGTATAAACAAAGGTTGTCATCATCAAAAAGGGGGAGATTGTTAGTCCTTGAGATGATGGTTTTGATGACAACAACTTTAGAATAAGATTATAAAATATAAATACTAACATTATAGTTTAGATATATATGTATATGCAGGATTTAACCATGCAGGTATCAAGAATGAAGACTGTACAGTATAGAGATACAAGACTGATGAATTTAAAGATCAAAGATATCAAGATTGAAGACTCATGAGTATCAAGAAATCAAGTTATCAAGAGTTCAAGATTTTAATAATACAAGATAAGTATTGAGTCTAGAATTATGTTAAAACTTCATAATAGCACTGAAATCTTCACTCCATATTTTATTTGGGATGGAACCCATTTCTACCTTTTTAGTGGCTTACAAACCCACGACAAGTAGCTTACAAACCTACGACAAGTGGCTTACAAACCCACGAACATCTTGGTTTTGTACAAGTTCTCGAGTCCTGATGTGATGAGATATTCTACAGGAAGAAGCTTGCAAAACTACTTCAAAATGATTTTCAAAACTGCTTTTCAAAATGTTTTAGCCTTAAAAATTATCTTTTCAAATGATTTTCAAAAGGATGTTTTAGCCTTAAAATATTCTTTGATTTTGTTTTTAAATAAACTCTTGTTTTAAACTTCGTTTGTTTTAAACTATCTTTTAATTATAATATATTTATACTTAGATTTAAATATAAAATTATAGTAAAATTATATATATATTATTCTCTATATTTACTTATGTATTTTAACTATAGTTAAGTATATTTATAAAGTTTAAAATAGTTTTAATATAAGATAGAAGTAATTTTCAAAGAAAAACAAATCACCAAAATTTCCTTTAGGATGTCAACATACCCAAGATACCCATGTCGACATAGTGGCAGTTGGTTTCAAAATTTTGAATTTCAAAGGAAGTGTCTATTCGCCATAACCTTTCACGAATAGAAATGGCTGTTATTCTTCTATAAATAGGGGATGTTTTCAACGAATTTTTAAACAATATTTTTCTGGTTTTCACTCCTCTTCTTCTTCTTCCACATTTCTTTATATATTCTTACCATTACTCTGCCAAAATCACCATTGAATTTAACTAGATCATTTCTGGTTTGATTCCCTATTGCTATCTCAACAAGATCCTAGTGCTATTCAGAGTTATAGGCTTCTTTGTAATCAATCAAGTGAGAAAAGGTGTGATTGTAGCCTTGGAAATCAATCAAGTGAGAAAAGGTGTGATTGTAGCCTTGGAAATCAATCAAGTGAGAAAAGGTGTGATTGTAGCCTAGGAAATCAATTGGGTGAACTTGTTGCCCGGGAAATCAAGTATCTCTACCCAGAAGATTGTGAATCTTGAGTGGTGTACCTCGTGGCCTTGAAATCGAGGGTTGTAATTATAAAGATTGTTTTTGAAAGGAAATCCGTACTTGTGTGCGGGACTAGATGTAGGGTAACTCCGAACTAGTATAAAATCCGGTGTGTTCTTTCCTTTACTGTAACGACCCAGAATTTTGACCAAATTAAATTGGAAATATTTAATTGATTTTAAATATTTGAACGATAATTTAATTTGAATCCTCGATATAAATTTGAATTTGACGATTTAATTATAAAATTTAATCTATTTAATGCTGAATAAAAATTTTGAATCTGCAGTTTAAAGCTAGAGAAAAATATTTGGAAAGCTTATAAAACTCGTGTTGATAATTCTGAAGATAACAGAAGCTTCAGAATCGAATTTAGGAGTAAAGTGTTCAGTTTGAAATTAGATCGTTCGAACCGATATTTATAAAATAGTCATTTTTCAAACAGTCTCGGAATTCGACGAAACCAGTTCCATTGGGTCCGTAATATTGAATTATTGTCGGACTTCCAATTTCGTATTTTTTGGAGTTAATCTGTGAGCACACGACGTGTAAACGCATCGAAATTTATTCGAATTCGAATTTAAATTTAAAATTTAAATATGTCACTCATCACCACGTTTTCATCCCGTAAAGCACGCCCCAGTGTCTACGCCGAGAATCACGAAAATAAATCGTGCGACCCATCCCTTACGTTTTTAAAATAACCATCTCCCTCATTCCTCAGTTCAAACGTGTAACGACCCGCCATTTTTGGACCATTCGCATCCATTATAAGTGTATAGGTAGACACTCATGCCGGAATTGAATTGCTCAAAATACCGCGTTGTTAATTTAAATTTGGCAAAACTGAACATATAAAGTAAATAAATAATCACAGAACACAGACACAGAGTAATAATTGCAGCGGAAATAAAAGAGATAGTAGTTCATGAAGCTACTATATGAATATATAAAATACATCAGAGTTTACAACAGAAGAGTAATACGATACATCAGAGTTAAACCAGATACAACGGAAGAGTAACATGATACATCAGATACAAATCAGAATACATCACTGGAATCATCGAATACTGAAAGCTGGATAGATAGCTGGATCTCCAAGCGAAGCTCCAACTCCAAAGGTGAGTCTCGAAAGCTGAACCACTCAGTCTGACCCGAGCGTAAAGCAAAAACACAAGACACTCGAGTCAGGATTAACATTCTTATATTAATAAATCCAACTCAAGTGAAATAGCAATTGAAATACAAGTAACTCAAAGGATGTTTGGAATAACCATCCTTTAAGGATCCGTCAAACTATCTACTAGGTAGTAATGTACGATAATTAGATAATGTCTATCAGTAATATAAAGATATCAAAATAGCGTTAAGTCATGGCCCATTCCACCCTTAACACATTTTTATTCCCACAAGCATATACAAGACCGTAGTTTCCCCAAAACCGGAAGTCACCAGAGGGCAATCCATATACTCAAGGTACAAAACAAATTCGTAGTGGTCGCGCATAAATGGAATACAAGTATGACAAGGCACATGAGGCTATACCCAAGGTAGTGATACTACCGTTCGCCTGATCCGGACTGGTGAGAACGCAACGCCGCAGCGCCCGCAACACCGTGAAACACACTCCCAAAATCAAGGGTGCACCAATCGACAACAAGTATAAGTAGTTCGAAGAAGTGTGTCCACTTGAGGTATCAATCCTCCATTGGCCCGGCACAGCTCCTGTTTTAGTCATTTCCAATTTGACACAAGTGTCAAGGCTATCCATCATCGTTCTCTTTCTTCAGTCATCACGTACATCATTCCAACCACTTCATTCTGGATCATCACTCCGCGTATAGTTATTAAAGTGGTTTTCGGTTTAGATAGAGAGTATACCCATAACCGAATTCCGGTCTCTTTAATAACTTTCGTAATTATTACACCGATTGGTCGTTTATATATTTCAAAAACCAAATCAATTTCCAATTTCAATTTCAATTCGTAAATCAACATTTCATTTGTCTATCAAAACAGTTTCCATACTTTACGTTTCAAAACTTCCAATTTACCATTTCAAAATCTTATAAATCAAATTCAAATTTATTTTAAACCATTCAAATATTGATTCAAGTTTATATATACGTTTCATTCCGAAATCATTTAAATTAATTTGATTTAACATTTAAATCAATTTAAAATTCATTTATCGATTTCATTCAATATTCGTTAAATTACTTTATCATTCAAAACGATTTCTATTAAATTTCCAAATCATTAAATCAATTTCTTAAGTTCAACTTCATTAAATCAAAACTTACAGTTTGAATTAAATTCAATTCGTCAAATCAATTCTTTACATTTCAAGTCTTACATTAATTCCCAAAATATCACATTTTCGTTTCTTGTTAAAGAAATTCAATTTCACTTATTTACTTACTTAAATAATTTTCCAAAACTTAATTAATAAAGAAACTCAATTTCAATTATTTCAAAGTAAAATTCACTTATTCAAAAATTCAATTTAATTTAATCATTAAATAATTCAATCTTATTTAATTATTAAATAATTCAAAACTTAATTATTAAATAATTTCAAAGTTTAATAATTTCAAACTTAATTATAATTTCAAACTTCATTTCAAAACCATATTCTTTATTCAAATAAAATCTTCGTTTATTTTTGAATCAAATTATTGACCAATCGGGTTTTTATTTAATTCTCTATATCTAAGGTCAAAGTTTAATTTGGGTATTTATCATTTCAACCCGATTCCAATTCAATTCAAAAATCAAAGCATAACAAAGGGAACTTGCAGTGTGATAACTGGGATGGTGTCAAAGTAAATAAACAAGCAACAACAACAATTAATAACAATCCAATAATCAATTCAAATAATCCCGAAATAACCGTATTAACTCGCATTGTTATTTGTACGAATTAATATAATTATTTCTAGAATCTACACTATCATTTCATGCAGATTAAAGATTATTACATTACAGTTTTCACTTGTCATCTATTACAATTTCAACCATCATCAATTTAACAACATACATTCAGTGGTTCAAAGTATAATTAAACAAATCCTACGTGTCAATAAATTCAACAGTTAAAGGGGTCGTATTATACAAATGTCAGTTAATCAAATTTAACATTTAATTATCCTATATCAAGTTCAATTTCATACTATTTATCATTTTAACATTAACAATTTAACGTCCAATACAAACATCAACAATCAATCAATTATCATCCAAACTGTATTATCATCGCATAAATAATTAACAGATAATGGTGTCAGATGTCACAGGTGAACTGATACAGGTAATAGCATATATAACAGTGTAATTAACTAACAGCAGCATATTTCAATTGTCGTTTCAATTGAAATCAAATTTAATAAATAAAAGAACGTTAATCGTGAGTGAGTGCTCACCTTCCGAGGCTAGAGAATATAGACAACATAACAGGCTACGGTTTGAATTGCGAGATTGACTAATCCAAATGGCGATTTTCAAAGCAAGACGAGATTGGCACGAATCTGATGAACAAAGTTGATAAGATGAGTTGATAAAATGAATCAGAATCAGTTTGATATATGAAATAAAAAAAATTATTTTAAAAATCAATACTTTAATCTAAGAAAAAAAAATTAAAATAAAATATATCTATATATATTTAAAATAAAACACATACTTATAATAATAAAATCAATTCGGTTCAAAACCATTAAATTCACGTACATATAAAAGCAATAGATCTCAGATAGCTTACAAGACATCTATATATGTAAATCAACATATTGTATATAACTAATACCATTATAGATAATACAATTTGTGCAGACTATGAATAAATATACAAGCCAAACTCATACCCAATGTATGCAGACTATTATATATATAATCATAGTTAAATGCCGATGCAAATCTACACTAGCGTAATTCAAATCTCATATATAGCCTATAATAACATGAATATATTTCCTAAACCACATATATGCAGATAAATGCAAGTATGCGTATCAATATATGTACATACTACTTTATACTTCAATAACATTTTTACATTATATAACAGGCATGCCAATGACGTACTGTACATATTATAAAGTATCAGTTTATAAACGTAGATATACTAATATATCATACAACTGCAACACTAAAAAAAACTATATATATATAAACTCGACAAGTCATACATATGTAAACTTATAGACATCAATTTACAAACCCTGTATGTAGATTTCATTTATAAACAGTATATATAGATTAGACTAATAACCAAGGATGTGCAAAGCAAATATATATACTGTAAATAAAATAGGAACAATTACAACTTATAAATACTAAAATATTCATACTGAAACTCTAAAACTCATATAACTTCAGTATATAAACAACGATTTGTTATGCAAACAAGATTTTCTGTAGACTCATTTGATGAAATTCTATATATATATATGAACAACTTAAATCTATATATACATCAAACTAAATATACTTATACCTCAAAATCCCAACAGAAACATACGTATATTCAAATTAACGTATACATAACAAATACAAATATATGTGTAGGTTTTGAACAATTTTGCAACCCATATCTACATGCAGGCTTAAAACCGAGAAAAGAGAATATGTAGGCAACTAATATATATGTGCATATACATTCAATAGGACACGTGTACTAGATACATATGTACCACTTACATGCCTATATTTTAAAAACAATTACATCATATAAACTTTACACTGTAAAATGTATGGTACTACCTTTATTCTCTACTAACAGATCAACTGACGTTATAGTTTATGATACTGCCTTTATTTTCTCATTTATATAAACAACATTGACATAGATGCCATAAAATAGAAATATAATATAACTAGCAATACGTACAAACTCTTTAAAACCAACATTTAATAACATAAGTTAACAAAACAAAGAAAACCGCATGCTCCTACTAGTTTACATTCAGGCAATTATATATTTGTGAGCGAAGGCAATTTTCATATCTAATCAAATACTAAAACGTTAAGTTTAAACTAGTGTACTATATGTATAAGAACATAATAATAGGCTAACTTATAACATACTTCACTGTAATATAAATTAACGTAACTTTATACATAAACTATAGAAAATGTAAATATATATATATATATTTTAATATGCTCACCCCTCTCAACATACAAAGATTTGGAAACTCACGGCAAGGAAAGTGGGCCAATGGTTTGGCTGTTGATCTCGTAAGTGGGGTCGAGCTGCTCCTCACGAGGCCGGGTGGTCGGTAGAGACGTGCCAGAAAGGAAGGAGCGACGGCAGCGAATTCAGCTGGGAAGATGTGGAATGGCTTCGGCCATTGGGTCTCGGTAGAGGGTGGCCATTGGAGGAGATGGAACAGTGTCGAAGTTGATGGGAGAGGGGAAGTTGAAGGTGTAAGTGAAGAAAGTGGTGGCTGCCTCGAGTTTGCGTAGGGAGAGGATGGTTGGCTTTGCCGTGCTCGGTAGCATGACCAGTGGGTGGTGTTGAAAGGAAAGAGGAAAATGTTTCACAGGCAAAGAAGGAAAATGTTTCACATGCAAAAAGTAGAAAGTGGGCATGCTAAAATGTCGTGCAGACCGGAAGAGAAATATGAACGAACCCGAAGTAGTGAACAGTTGAGAATCTTGAAAGTCAGATAATAAATGGTCACGAAAATAGATGTTCACTATAAATTCTCTGGGAATATGAAATGAAAAAGGCTAATGTCTATTGGTCTTGAACGGCGGAAAATGAATGGTCACAAGGAAACAAAAAGGCGGACCGTTGCGGTTAACGGTTTTACGGTTTCAACGCGTACCGGATTTCCGAAATACACCAATGAATACACTGTTGAGATCAGCACCACGAGACGATCACAACGGTATACAGATATCAGTGGTATGATTGAATTATAAAAATTCGAATTTTCTAATAGCGGAAAATGCAAGAAAAACGTTGAAAAATAAGATCGACGGAGCCAAAGATGTCCGAATTTGGAAAAACGACAAACTGACATCTTGCTCAGAAGATGGTTTAGAATTTTTCTATGTAAAAATATTTTGGTTTTGAAAACGTTTTATTTTCATCGCTTTTTACTGGTTAAATTGAAGTGAATTTACGCGCGAAATAAACTTTCATATTTTCGGACGAAAATTTACCAGTTGCTATGTTTAACTGGACGCATTCCAAATATCAAATTTATATTTCAAAATTTTATTGTTTGAAAATTTCTCAAAATTTCAACTAATTACGTTATTAAAACAGTTGAAATTTACGGGTCGTTACACTCTCCCCCACTCAAAACTTTTCGTCCTCGAAAAGGAACGAGGTAGGAGAATAGAAACAACCAGAAAGAAAAACGATTTGAAATACAAAATAACAATTAATTTAAACCATATAAATTTATTTTAATTAATTGATATTCAATAATTGATTTAATCCATTTGATTTCACTAAAATCAATCTCAACTATTTCTAAATTCATTATCTTATTATCTAATTATCTTAAATTTACAATTTCTAAAACCATAAATTTGAATAGTCTTTTATTGTACTCATTTTTATTCAATAAATTTAATTCTTTTATTCCAAATTATTATTAAGTTTATTCTACTTAATATATCTTATCACATAAGTTTAGCCCGTATAAATTAATTTAAAACGTAAAAGTTCGATTTAAATTAATTTACATCTATTAATTTCTTTTAAATTCAAGGTATTTTCATATGTTGATCAAATTTCAATTTATTAATTCTTTCAGAACAAAATTTATCATATTCCTCTCATTCAATTAACTTATTATTCTATCAACTTATTAGCATCTTTAAAATCATAATTTTAGTGTATAACAATCAAATTTTATTTATAAATTCAATCTATCTTATATATTATCCAATTACATATTCAACTTCTGAATGATTTAGGTAAGTTGTATTAGAATGCAGTTGAACAATATACAAATAAAATTTTTCCCAATTCAATTATTCAAGTTTAAATATTTATTCCAAATTTTGGTTTTATTTATAATTAAAATCCTCTTTTAACAAGATTTAAGAATTAGATTTCCGATTAACTTTAAATAATTTAGAGTTATATATCCTATATTTATATCAATCAAATTAAATTTTAAAATAAGATACTTATATATATATATATATAAATCAAATTATACTGAAGAAATTTAAATCAAAATATTTTCAAAACAAAACCGTAGCAAAGCTACAGAATGGTTTCTCCACTTCAAAACTCGAAAATGAATGTCGATGATGCGGCCGCCATCACCGAAATTATTTTCCAGCGACAAAGAGAAGAGCACTGATTTCAACATTTTAAAAATTCTTTGAAAATGATTTCTATTCGAAAATACTTTCAATACTATATACTTTAAAATTTTAAAAACCAAAGTTCGAAATCACCGAAAACTAAATTCTCAAATTTCTGAATTAAATTCATTTCAAATTCCAAATCAATTTATAAACCGTATTTATAAATTTATTTAGAACAATAAATGATAATAAAATATTTTCATTTCAAACAAACAATTTAATTAACCTATTAAATTCCAGAAAAATTTACTTATATTTTCACAATATAATCAAACAAATTTATTTCATTTTCCAAATTTGAAAATAATATTGTGTCAGTTTGCTCTGTTCAAGTGTTTTGGAAATCCTATCGATAGCGTTGATCAGACGAATCGATCGGAAACCCAAACAAACATTAACAACTCAAACAACACAGCATATATTAAAACATTTATATATTAGTTTACAAATACACTTCTTTGCTCGACGATACAAGAATGAATTTCAAATAAGGATAGGGTTTCAAATTTGACGGACTCAAATCAAAGAGAAAATTTGATTCGAAGATAAGTTCGAAACAAGATATGATGATAAATAGCAAAGTAGGAAGATTGATAAGTTTATATAAATCGCGGTCAACCTTAACCGGGTCGACCGTGACTTCAAGAATGAGATCGGTGTAGAATTTCGAGGTAAATCGACATTCAATCTTAAGAAATAGAATTCAGGTATAGGAGGAGATAGATAGCACCGTAAACCGAGGATACAGAAATCTCCGGTAAATCTATGCCAATTGTAAAGGAGTTTCACCACTTTACAAATCATTCGAAGTTTGGCGGGACCGCCAAGTTATTATAGAGATCATTCAAAGTGGAGTTATTGGATACTCCAGAATTCAGACGAATATGAATAGTGAGGGACAAGAATGAATTTCGGAACCGAGGAAACGTTCCAAAAATTCAAGGAATCAAATCAAAAGGAAGAGATTGAAACTCGAATGAGAGTGATTCTGTAAATACATTTACCCTATATGTTAAGTTTTGCCTAGAGCTACCAAAGCTCTGATACCAACTGTAACGGACCGCGTCAGTGGGGTAACGCCCACCGTAGCATACAGCAGTACCTGTGTTCTGCCTTTACGGCCAGCCTCTCGACTGCACCAACCCCGTAGGGACATGTAGGAGTAAGAGTCATCCGCTCGCTACCAAACCAAATGCGAGAACCCCCTATCATGCTGCACCCTCCAAGTGCATAGGCAGACACACATGCCGGAATTGAATTGCTCAAAATACCGCGTTGTTAATTTAAATTTGGCAAAACTGAACATATAAAGTAAATAAATAATCACAGAACACAGACACAGAGTAATAATTGCAGCGGAAATAAAAGAGATAGTAGTTCATGAAGCTACTATATGAATATATAAAATACATCAGAGTTTACAACAGAAGAGTAATACGATACATCAGAGTTAAACCAGATACAACGGAAGAGTAACATGATACATCAGATACAAATCAGAATACATCACTGGAATCATCGAATACTGAAAGCTGGATAGATAGCTGGATCTCCAAGCGAAGCTCCAACTCCAAAGGTGAGTCTCGAAAGCTGAACCACTCAGTCTGACCCGAGCGTAAAGCAAAAACACAAGACACTCGAGTCAGGATTAACATTCTTATATTAATAAATCCAACTCAAGTGAAATAGCAATTGAAATACAAGTAACTCAAAGGATGTTTGGAATAACCATCCTTTAAGGATCCGTCAAACTATCTACTAGGTAGTAATGTACGATAATTAGATAATGTCTATCAGTAATATAAAGATATCAAAATAGCGTTAAGTCATGGCCCATTCCACCCTTAACACATTTTTATTCCCACAAGCATATACAAGACCGTAGTTTCCCCAAAACCGGAAGTCACCAGAGGGCAATCCATATACTCAAGGTACAAAACAAATTCGTAGTGGTCGCGCATAAATGGAATACAAGTATGACAAGGCACATGAGGCTATACCCAAGGTAGTGATACTACCGTTCGCCTGATCCGGACTGGTGAGAACGCAACGCCGCAGCGCCCGCAACACCGTGAAACACACTCCCAAAATCAAGGGTGCACCAATCGACAACAAGTATAAGTAGTTCGAAGAAGTGTGTCCACTTGAGGTATCAATCCTCCATTGGCCCGGCACAGCTCCTGTTTTAGTCATTTCCAATTTGACACAAGTGTCAAGGCTATCCATCATCGTTCTCTTTCTTCAGTCATCACGTACATCATTCCAACCACTTCATTCTGGATCATCACTCCGCGTATAGTTATTAAAGTGGTTTTCGGTTTAGATAGAGAGTATACCCATAACCGAATTCCGGTCTCTTTAATAACTTTCGTAATTATTACACCGATTGGTCGTTTATATATTTCAAAAACCAAATCAATTTCCAATTTCAATTTCAATTCGTAAATCAACATTTCATTTGTCTATCAAAACAGTTTCCATACTTTACGTTTCAAAACTTCCAATTTACCATTTCAAAATCTTATAAATCAAATTCAAATTTATTTTAAACCATTCAAATATTGATTCAAGTTTATATATACGTTTCATTCCGAAATCATTTAAATTAATTTGATTTAACATTTAAATCAATTTAAAATTCATTTATCGATTTCATTCAATATTCGTTAAATTACTTTATCATTCAAAACGATTTCTATTAAATTTCCAAATCATTAAATCAATTTCTTAAGTTCAACTTCATTAAATCAAAACTTACAGTTTGAATTAAATTCAATTCGTCAAATCAATTCTTTACATTTCAAGTCTTACATTAATTCCCAAAATATCACATTTTCGTTTCTTGTTAAAGAAATTCAATTTCACTTATTTACTTACTTAAATAATTTTCCAAAACTTAATTAATAAAGAAACTCAATTTCAATTATTTCAAAGTAAAATTCACTTATTCAAAAATTCAATTTAATTTAATCATTAAATAATTCAATCTTATTTAATTATTAAATAATTCAAAACTTAATTATTAAATAATTTCAAAGTTTAATAATTTCAAACTTAATTATAATTTCAAACTTCATTTCAAAACCATATTCTTTATTCAAATAAAATCTTCGTTTATTTTTGAATCAAATTATTGACCAATCGGGTTTTTATTTAATTCTCTATATCTAAGGTCAAAGTTTAATTTGGGTATTTATCATTTCAACCCGATTCCAATTCAATTCAAAAATCAAAGCATAACAAAGGGAACTTGCAGTGTGATAACTGGGATGGTGTCAAAGTAAATAAACAAGCAACAACAACAATTAATAACAATCCAATAATCAATTCAAATAATCCCGAAATAACCGTATTAACTCGCATTGTTATTTGTACGAATTAATATAATTATTTCTAGAATCTACACTATCATTTCATGCAGATTAAAGATTATTACATTACAGTTTTCACTTGTCATCTATTACAATTTCAACCATCATCAATTTAACAACATACATTCAGTGGTTCAAAGTATAATTAAACAAATCCTACGTGTCAATAAATTCAACAGTTAAAGGGGTCGTATTATACAAATGTCAGTTAATCAAATTTAACATTTAATTATCCTATATCAAGTTCAATTTCATACTATTTATCATTTTAACATTAACAATTTAACGTCCAATACAAACATCAACAATCAATCAATTATCATCCAAACTGTATTATCATCGCATAAATAATTAACAGATAATGGTGTCAGATGTCACAGGTGAACTGATACAGGTAATAGCATATATAACAGTGTAATTAACTAACAGCAGCATATTTCAATTGTCGTTTCAATTGAAATCAAATTTAATAAATAAAAGAACGTTAATCGTGAGTGAGTGCTCACCTTCCGAGGCTAGAGAATATAGACAACATAACAGGCTACGGTTTGAATTGCGAGATTGACTAATCCAAATGGCGATTTTCAAAGCAAGACGAGATTGGCACGAATCTGATGAACAAAGTTGATAAGATGAGTTGATAAAATGAATCAGAATCAGTTTGATATATGAAATAAAAAAAATTATTTTAAAAATCAATACTTTAATCTAAGAAAAAAAAATTAAAATAAAATATATCTATATATATTTAAAATAAAACACATACTTATAATAATAAAATCAATTCGGTTCAAAACCATTAAATTCACGTACATATAAAAGCAATAGATCTCAGATAGCTTACAAGACATCTATATATGTAAATCAACATATTGTATATAACTAATACCATTATAGATAATACAATTTGTGCAGACTATGAATAAATATACAAGCCAAACTCATACCCAATGTATGCAGACTATTATATATATAATCATAGTTAAATGCCGATGCAAATCTACACTAGCGTAATTCAAATCTCATATATAGCCTATAATAACATGAATATATTTCCTAAACCACATATATGCAGATAAATGCAAGTATGCGTATCAATATATGTACATACTACTTTATACTTCAATAACATTTTTACATTATATAACAGGCATGCCAATGACGTACTGTACATATTATAAAGTATCAGTTTATAAACGTAGATATACTAATATATCATACAACTGCAACACTAAAAAAAACTATATATATATAAACTCGACAAGTCATACATATGTAAACTTATAGACATCAATTTACAAACCCTGTATGTAGATTTCATTTATAAACAGTATATATAGATTAGACTAATAACCAAGGATGTGCAAAGCAAATATATATACTGTAAATAAAATAGGAACAATTACAACTTATAAATACTAAAATATTCATACTGAAACTCTAAAACTCATATAACTTCAATATATAAACAACGATTTGTTATGCAAACAAGATTTTCTGTAGACTCATTTGATGAAATTCTATATATATATATGAACAACTTAAATCTATATATACATCAAACTAAATATACTTATACCTCAAAATCCCAACAGAAACATACGTATATTCAAATTAACGTATACATAACAAATACAAATATATGTGTAGGTTTTGAACAATTTTGCAACCCATATCTACATGCAGGCTTAAAACCGAGAAAAGAGAATATGTAGGCAACTAATATATATGTGCATATACATTCAATAGGACACGTGTACTAGATACATATGTACCACTTACATGCCTATATTTTAAAAACAATTACATCATATAAACTTTACACTGTAAAATGTATGGTACTACCTTTATTCTCTACTAACAGATCAACTGACGTTATAGTTTATGATACTGCCTTTATTTTCTCATTTATATAAACAACATTGACATAGATGCCATAAAATAGAAATATAATATAACTAGCAATACGTACAAACTCTTTAAAACCAACATTTAATAACATAAGTTAACAAAACAAAGAAAACCGCATGCTCCTACTAGTTTACATTCAGGCAATTATATATTTGTGAGCGAAGGCAATTTTCATATCTAATCAAATACTAAAACGTTAAGTTTAAACTAGTGTACTATATGTATAAGAACATAATAATAGGCTAACTTATAACATACTTCACTGTAATATAAATTAACGTAACTTTATACATAAACTATAGAAAATGTAAATATATATATATATATTTTAATATGCTCACCCCTCTCAACATACAAAGATTTGGAAACTCACGGCAAGGAAAGTGGGCCAATGGTTTGGCTGTTGATCTCGTAAGTGGGGTCGAGCTGCTCCTCACGAGGCCGGGTGGTCGGTAGAGACGTGCCAGAAAGGAAGGAGCGACGGCAGCGAATTCAGCTGGGAAGATGTGGAATGGCTTCGGCCATTGGGTCTCGGTAGAGGGTGGCCATTGGAGGAGATGGAACAGTGTCGAAGTTGATGGGAGAGGGGAGGTTGAAGGTGTAAGTGAAGAAAGTGGTGGCTGCCTCGAGTTTGCGTAGGGAGAGGATGGTTGGCTTTGCCGTGCTCGGTAGCATGACCAGTGGGTGGTGTTGAAAGGAAAGAGGAAAATGTTTCACAGGCAAAGAAGGAAAATGTTTCACATGCAAAATGTAGAAAGTGGGCATGCTAAAATGTCGTGCAGACCGGAAGAGAAATATGAACGAACCCGAAGTAGTGAACAGTTGAGAATCTTGAAAGTCAGATAATAAATGGTCACGAAAATAGATGTTCACTATAAATTCTCTGGGAATATGAAATGAAAAAGGCTAATGTCTATTGGTCTTGAACGGCGGAAAATGAATGGTCACAAGGAAACAAAAAGGCGGACCGTTGCGGTTAACGGTTTTACGGTTTCAACGCGTACCGGATTTCCGAAATACACCAATGAATACACTGTTGAGATCAGCACCACGAGACGATCACAACGGTATACAGATATCAGTGGTATGATTGAATTATAAAAATTCGAATTTTCTAATAGCGGAAAATGCAAGAAAAACGTTGAAAAATAAGATCGACGGAGCCAAAGATGTCCGAATTTGGAAAAACGACAAACTGACATCTTGCTCAGAAGATGGTTTAGAATTTTTCTATGTAAAAATATTTTGGTTTTGAAAACGTTTTATTTTCATCGCTTTTTACTGGTTAAATTGAAGTGAATTTACGCGCGAAATAAACTTTCATATTTTCGGACGAAAATTTACCAGTTGCTATGTTTAACTGGACGCATTCCAAATATCAAATTTATATTTCAAAATTTTATCGTTTGAAAATTTCTCAAAATTTCAACTAATTACGTTATTAAAACAGTTGAAATTTACGGGTCGTTACAAAACGTAAACAATTTTCGTTCGAAATTCAATAATGGCAGAACAAAATCCCCTCAGTTAATAACGAACGAAACCCTCCCAGTTCAAATAAAAATCAAAGTCGCGAGGCATTCGAACATCGTCGAAGTTATAGGGGAGCATCGCGCGTTTGTCAGGGGATGGTTGCGGCAGCGATTTTCGTTCGCGCTGAGGAACGAGCAGCTCGCGAGCTAGGGTTTCACGAGTGGTGAGCTAGGGGCGGCGACAAAGGCGTGGCGTTCGATTTGGGATGGCGGCGTTCAGGCGAAGCTCTCGAGCAGTTAGTGGATTCGCCGTGGAGTTAGAAGTCGCGACGACTTGAAATCGCGACCAGGGGAGGGTAGCGCGCGCTGTGATGAGGTCATTCGCGAAGGCGACTAATGCTCGAAGCCAGGTGTACGGCAGTAGTCGCGATCTGGTAGTGTGGCGATTGGCGTGAGCACGTGGGAGGTTGTGGGTTCGTCGTGGCAATTTGGGGGAGTCGATTCAATGGATGCGGCTGCTATAGCATACCGTCTGGGCTATCGCGATGGTTGCTGAAGTGGAGGGAGTTCGAAGTCGAGCGTTTTGTCTCGAGTGAGGGCTGGAGCATCGATCAAAGCAGTAAGATGTTTGATTTATTTATTTCAATATATAGATTGACAAGTAATTGCAGTAATGAATATTAACAACATTATTTTTTTCTTTTACGTTGTGGTGAAACAGTTGTAAGTATATAGGACAGTAAGTATATATGCAAAATTTTAATTTATAGATTTAAAGGAAAAAAAAAAATATATATATATATATTAATAACAATGAGATATATGTACACGTAGTCTGATTTTCCAGTTAGGATATGTATTGTATAATATGGTTAAAAAGAATATTTTTACAGTAAAGATATAAAATTCTGTTTTTGATTTAAAGGCAATAAATATATTACACACAGGAAATATATATGACAGGAACATATATATATATATATTGTAGGACTTTGGGAAAATATAGGAAATTGTATAAGATAGATTTTGACCTATATAGATTTTTTTCTTATAAAAAGGGAATTAGTTTAAATTTAAATCACTAGTTAAAAATAAATTATTTGGTTAACTAAACTTATCAAATAGGAAAAAAATTGATTTGTTCAATTGATTCGAATATTAATAGAATTATATAAATTGTTTATACAAGGTTTGAAACCGTGAAGAAATGGTCGAAATGGAAAACGGATTGCAAAATAAAAAGCTAAGGTGAGATCTTCTCACTCAGATTTATAATTGATGTTTGCAGTTATTGATTGTTGTTTTGGATGTGATATTAGATATAATAGGATATATTATATATAGCAATATATACATATTGGCATATGTATATATTGGATTGATGATTTCCCGCCTCGTATAGCGGATGAGACCCTATTGCGCCGTTAGTAAGCGGATTTATAAAAACCTATATACCGCGATAATTCCGTACTGGAGCGGAATTGGTATTGTGCTAACATCTTTGGATGCAGGGAAACAGGTTGGAGGGATCCAACTGGACCCCTCACATTGATCGAATTTATTTATACTGTGATATGAATCTGTGAATGATTATATTGATCATATTGATGCCTGAAAATGGTTTGAAAGCTAAAATTTAGCTGAATGGATGTTTTGACATCATTGGATTCCAAAGATTAACGAAATTGAATTTTTGAAATTCAAGTAGAAATTTTCTAAGTGAATCAATTTTTGAAATTGAAGAAATTTTGAAGAAAGGAATTTTTAAAGTATAAAAGGTTAATTTTTATAATCTTATCGAAATTAATTCCAGAAGCAAGTGAAAATGTTAAATAAATGGATCTCGTAAAATAGTGATTATAAATTGAAGAATTAATTTAAGAATTTGGATTTTTAAATAGATTGAAAGAAACGATTGAAATTTATTTTCTTAAAAAGGAATTTATTAAAAGAAGATAAGTTGGAAATCCGACTAGAAATTTACTTGGTAAATTGAAATGATTTGAGAAGTCAATGTAAAATGACTTCAATTTAAAGAATCCATTTAAAAACAGGATATTGAAAAAATTGAAGGAAAATAAGAATTTCTTTTAGTAGGGATAAATAAAATTAGAAATCAATCTGTAATTGATTTAATATTTGGAAATGAAATCAGTATGGAAATTTTATTTTAAAGTTGAAAATAAATTTAGAAATCAATATTGAAATTGATTTGGTATTAAAGTTTTTATGAATGGAATTGGAATTTATAAAAGTTGGTTATAGATCCGAAATCACTTATCTTGATAAGTAAAGTATAGAAGTTAATAAAAAGAAATGTATAAGTAGAAGTTGTTATAAAATGGAAATAGAATTTATAATCGTTGTTTTATAAATTCGAAATCAATTGAATTTGATAAATCAAATATAGAAGGTTATTAAAGAAGATATATTCGCGAATTTGGATAGCGAATTAGTTTTGAAATAAATGTGTAGAAAAGATTGAAATTTGGTTAAGTGAAGTATATTCACGATTTTGGACAGTGAATATATTATTGAATAAAATGGATTCATTTTATTGAAGAAGTGATATTAAAAATGGAGTTAAACATTTTAAAGATGTTTTAAAATGTATTGTGAATCGAAATCATAGATTTCAACATTCATTGTTGAAATAGACGTTTTTGAGAAATAAGGAAATGGTGGACTATGACACTGTTGTTATAGTAAATGATTTCCGAAAGGAAATGTTTATGTAGTATTGGGATTTATATATATCTATCTTAAAATCCGAATCCCTATACTAGTGATTTTGAGTCGTCGTAACGATGTTTTACGCAACATTCGTTTTGACTCAAATAAATGTCGTTATAGTAAATGATTTCCTTAAAGAATGAATTTATACTTAAATTTGATTTAAGTATATTGAATAATTTCAAATGTTGGAAATAAATGATTTGTGAATTACTTATTATAAAATAAGTATGGGAATGTTTTCCAAAATGAAATGAAACATTTTTGAGGTTTTATCTTCTTAAAGATAAAATGAAGTTGAATATTGAAAACGATTTGAAAATCGTATATCTGTAGATATTTTGAAATTATAAATTCAATACGGAATTTATAAAGGAAACGGAAACTGTTTAGAAAAATAAACGTTGATTTATTTTTGAAGTGTGGAAATTTTATATCTAGTAAAGATATTTTGGAAGATAAAATAATTTGGAAAATTATTTGGAATCTGATGATGTTGTGCATCTTTATTGATAGTTAAATAACCGACTATCAATAATTACCTTTAGATAGGTATTTGTTGTGAATTGGATGAATTTGAATGCCACACTTATTTTTGAATAAACGCTCACTATTCGGGTTAGCCGGGAAAGGACCATGGGGTCGTATAACCCATTCCGAATATGTGATACGTCGTTATGAATTGCATTTGAAGACCGGTGTTAAAGACCGGATAGTTTTGAAAACGGAAGGATTACCGTCGAGTTACTCTACATCGGCTGATCTCCGATTTAGAGGTTTTATCACCCTTAGTGACGGGAAGTCCTGACGTGATTGAAATTATCCGGATATGCAAGGGCTTCGTGAGAAGTGCCTTCGGTTCTGTTCGATCCCGGAACAGACTTGTATGGATTGTGTGTCTGACGTTACAATTTGAGATATAAAGCTGATTTCTTTCAAATACATTTCTGTTGGTGGCGGAGAATTTATTCTCTTAGCTTAACACCCTTCTCTGACACGTACGAGCTCAGAGGTTATGTAGTTGAAATTTATCAGCGATATATCCCAATTTGGTAACGTGGCATACTGAGTGTTGCTGTGAAATGATCAGTGTTTGATCATTTGTGATATGATCATTTGTTTGATCTTATATCTTTGTGATCATAGGTTGATCATTTTGTTTGACCCGAAGCAGGGCTTTTTGAGAAAGCGTAGCTTTGTGGACGAGACTTCGTCGAGCCTCACACCCCGGAAATGGTCGAAACAGGAAGAATGCAGCAAGGTTCTAGGGAGTAGCGCCCCTTAGTGTATGTCATTCCTTCTGGATAAAGGTGGTATCATGGTATGGAGCCCAGATACTTAACCTCTGTGGTTACTGCATTATTATTATCTATGTGGTTTGTTGCGAATCGGGGATCCTCGGGAAGATCGGTGACGATCGGGGGATGGCATACGCGTGTCAGTAGTTACCTATTTTTGCAGAGGTAACCCGGCCTTGTGTTGGCAGAGATCCGGTTAGGTTCTCGGGTCGTCTATTCCAGGGACGTACCCATCGTGGATAGGAAGTTCCTTAGCCTGACCATTTGTTGGAAATCCAAACTCCAATACGAACTTTGTACGGTATTAGTTGTAGAACCTGCCATTTACGTACGGTGGTCACCACTATTTAGATGGTAGCTATAGTAGGCATACGATACTGGTCGTATGTTGGCTAAGATTAATATTATACTTTCGAAATGTTTTCTACACTATGCACTAATAATAATATCAAAAAATGATTTGATTTTGCGTAGTAAGCATCTTTGACTATCATAAGAAGAAATCTCCTCCAATTCTGCGTTTGCATTGTGTGTGTGGTGGGAGGTCTTATGGTAGTTTCATTTTCCAAAAGCATTGCGAATTGACTTTAAAAATTCTCTGTTATTTATTTTAAAGATAAACTATTTTACGATCTCACACCAGTCTTGCTATATTACAGCATGATAGGGGTTCTCGCTTCGCGGTTTGGTGGCGAACGGGAGACTCTTACCCCTACATGTCCCTGAGAGGGATGGGTTGGTTAGGCAGATGCCGTGACAGTCGAGAGGCTGGCCGTAAAAGCAAGTTTGGGGTACCATTGTCAGCCACGGTGGGGCCGGGATGGTTGAAAAGCCTACCGGTTGTGACCGCTTCTTTCGGGATGTGACAAAGTGGTATCAGAGCATATGGTTAAGCGACAACCCTGCTCTGTTGGGTGTTACTCATTAGAGATAGAGTCAGTAGTACTCTAGAATGAGTTGAGTGTAATAATAGATATGAGCGCGTATTTGTGATTTGAATATAAAATTTGTTTTGTATTGTGTTGACTGATTGGTTGATTGTTTATGGATTCTGGTCGGTGCAGTCTAGCTAACTGTAATCGATAGGGGTTTCTAAACTCTTAAACAAGGTAAACCGACACAGTATTGTTTTAAATAGGGTGAATGAAATAATTTGGCCCAAAACTATTTTTGTATAGAAAAGAAATGTTTTTCTATGAATTATCATAGTATATGGATGCATGGATGTTAGGAAAGTAATAATATTGAAATGTTATCATTACTATTGAAACTGAATAAGAAACTGAAATCGTAACTCGAAAGTTAAGAGATAAATCCATATATAAATGAGATTTAAGAATGTAAATTATAAATGTGAATTGTAATTTAAAACGGAATTCCAGAGAAGTTTTGGAAATGTTTTGAAAAGAATTTGAAAATTTTGGAGATTTGGAAAGTTTAAATCATTTTTTGATTTGAAAATGGATTTCGAAGGTTTGAAAAGTATTTTGAGGAATGAAAGCTCTAAACTCTTTTCGGTCGCTGGAAAATAACTTCGATGATGACCGCGGCATCATTGGTGTTCATTTCCGGGTTTCCAAAAGAGGAATTGCTGCCAAATTGTTTTAAATGGAAGTTGTTTGAAAATTTTGGGTTTTGTTTTGGAAATTCAAAGGATAATTTGAATTGTTTTCAAATGATTTTGAAATGTTGGCAAGATTCTGGAATACCATATGAAAATATCTATGAATATTATGAAGTTGAATTAGATAAATTGAGACTTGAATTGTGAACTAAATAAAAGAATGATTCGAATTTGCAGATAAATTCAAGTAAGTAGAAATAAATTTCTGAATGAATGGAATTTGCAATTGCAAGTAAATGAAATTAAAGATGAATGTTAAACTCTGTTTTGAATTTGTTAGCAATTGTAATTCAAGCTGAATATTGGAAATTGGAATTTGTAACGAATTAGTAATTGGAACTAATTTAAAATAGTACAATTGTGAATAAAAGGTAGTTGATAAATTCAATATTCAAAAGTAAACTGAATCCAAATTAGATTGAAATTGAATTCAAATAAATTGAAATGTAAAGTTGAATGAAAATAGATATATAACTTCAACAGTGAAGTAAAAATGATATAAGTAGTTTATATTGAAAATTTGTAATTGAATTTGCAAAATGATTTGAATGCTGTAACTAGATATAATGGCTAGTAGGATATACAGGTGTATAAAGGGATTGGAAAATTTATTTCACAGATAATTCGAATTGCTCGAAAAAGGTATGTATTTGAATTATAATATGAGATTTTGATGATTTCTGGTCTAGCCGCTTGGCTTTTTCTTTTTCTTTTTGAAATCTGAGAGTCCGTAGGGACGTTTTGTAGTCGTGCCGTATTAGCCGCGCAAAGGAGACGCTGGCGAAATTTTTCGAAAATTTAGGGCGTTAGAAAATTTTTGAGAAATTTTGAAAGTTTGAATTTGAAATTTGAATTTAAATTTGAGTTTTGAAGTAAAACAATGATGTTTGAAAATTATGAAAATGTTTAGAAAGTTAGTTAAATTGATAACGAATCTTTAGTAGAAAGATTTGTTTTGAAAATTGATAAAACTATTAGATGTTGGAAAAATAGTAGACGAGTTAAGGACCACTTTTCCTAACTTGTAATTTCGAGGACGAAATTCTTTTAAGGGGGGAAGTCTGTAACGACCCAGAATTTTGACCAAATTAAATTGGAAATATTTAATTGATTTTAAATATTTGAACGATAATTTAATTTGAATCCTCGATATAAATTTGAATTTGACGATTTAATTATAAAATTTAATCTATTTAATGCTGAATAAAAATTTTGAATCTGCAGTTTAAAGCTAGAGAAAAATATTTGGAAAGCTTATAAAACTCGTGTTGATAATTCTGAAGATAACAGAAGCTTCAGAATCGAATTTAGGAGTAAAGTGTTCAGTTTGAAATTAGATCGTTCGAACCGATATTTATAAAATAGTCATTTTTCAAACAGTCTCGGAATTCGACGAAACCAGTTCCATTGGGTCCGTAATATTGAATTATTGTCGAACTTCCAATTTCGTATTTTTTGGAGTTAATCTGTGAGCACACGACGTGTAAACGCATCGAAATTTATTCGAATTCGAATTTAAATTTAAAATTTAAATATGTCACTCATCACCACGTTTTCATCCCGTAAAGCACGCCCCAGTGTCTACGCCGAGAATCACGAAAATAAATCGTGCGACCCATCCCTTACGTTTTTAAAATAACCATCTCCCTCATTCCTCAGTTCAAACGTAAACAATTTTCGTTCGAAATTCAATAATGGCAGAACAAAATCCCCTCAGTTAATAACGAACGAAACCCTCCCAGTTCAAATAAAAATCAAAGTCGCGAGGCATTCGAACATCGTCGAAGTTATAGGGGAGCATCGCGCGTTTGTCAGGGGATGGTTGCGGCAGCGATTTTCGTTCGCGCTGAGGAACGAGCAGCTCGCGAGCTAGGGTTTCGCGAGTGGTGAGCTAGGGGCGGCGACAAAGGCGTGGCGTTCGATTTGGGATGGCGGCGTTCAGGCGAAGCTCTCGAGCAGTTAGTGGATTCGCCGTGGAGTTAGAAGTCGCGACGACTTGAAATCGCGACCAAGGGAGGGTAGCGCGCGCTGTGATGAGGTCATTCGCGAAGGCGACTAATGCTCGAAGCCAGGTGTACGGCAGTAGTCGCGATCTGGTAGTGTGGCGATTGGCGTGAGCACGTGGGAGGTTGTGGGTTCGTCGTGGCAATTTGGGGGAGTCGATTCAATGGATGCGGCTGCTATAGCATACCGTCTGGGCTATCGCGATGGTTGCTGAAGTGGAGGGAGTTCGAAGTCGAGCGTTTTGTCTCGAGTGAGGGCTGGAGCATCGATCAAAGCAGTAAGATGTTTGATTTATTTATTTCAATATATAGATTGACAAGTAATTACAGTAATGAATATTAACAACATTATTTTTTTCTTTTACGTTGTGGTGAAACAGTTGTAAGTATATAGGACAGTAAGTATATATGCAAAATTTTAATTTATAGATTTAAAGGAAAATATATATATATATATATATTAATAACAATGAGATATATGTACACGTAGTCTGATTTTCCAGTTAGGATATGTATTGTATAATATGGTTAAAAAGAATATTTTTACAGTAAAGATATAAAATTCTGTTTTTGATTTAAAGGCAATAAATATATTACACACAGGAAATATATATGACAGGAACATATATATATATATATATTGTAGGACTTTGGGAAAATATAGGAAATTGTATAAGATAGATTTTGACCTATATAGATTTTTTTCTTATAAAAAGGGAATTAGTTTAAATTTAAATCACTAGTTAAAAATAAATTATTTGGTTAACTAAACTTATCAAATAGGAAAAAAATTGATTTGTTCAATTGATTCGAATATTAATAGAATTATATAAATTGTTTATACAAGGTTTGAAACCGTGAAGAAATGGTCGAAATGGAAAACGGATTGCAAAATAAAAAGCTAAGGTGAGATCTTCTCACTCAGATTTATAATTGATGTTTGCAGTTATTGATTGTTGTTTTGGATGTGATATTAGATATAATAGGATATATTATATATAGCAATATATACATATTGGCATATGTATATATTGGATTGATGATTTCCCGCCTCGTATAGCGGATGAGACCCTATTGCGCCGTTAGTAAGCGGATTTATAAAAACCTATATACCGCGATAATTCCGTACTGGAGCGGAATTGGTATTGTGCTAACATCTTTGGATGCAGGGAAACAGGTTGGAGGGATCCAACTGGACCCCTCACATTGATCGAATTTATTTATACTGTGATATGAATCTGTGAATGATTATATTGATCATATTGATGCCTGAAAATGGTTTGAAAGCTAAAATTTAGCTGAATGGATGTTTTGACATCATTGGATTCCAAAGATTAACGAAATTGAATTTTTGAAATTCAAGTAGAAATTTTCTAAGTGAATCAATTTTTGAAATTGAAGAAATTTTGAAGAAAGGAATTTTTAAAGTATAAAAGGTTAATTTTTATAATCTTATCGAAATTAATTCCAGAAGCAAGTGAAAATGTTAAATAAATGGATCTCGTAAAATAGTGATTATAAATTGAAGAATTAATTTAAGAATCTGGATTTTTAAATAGATTGAAAGAAACGATTGAAATTTATTTTCTTAAAAAGGAATTTATTAAAAGAAGATAAGTTGGAAATCCGACTAGAAATTTACTTGGTAAATTGAAATGATTTGAGAAGTCAATGTAAAATGACTTCAATTTAAAGAATCCATTTAAAAACAGGATATTGAAAAAATTGAAGGAAAATAAGAATTTCTTTTAGTAGGGATAAATAAAATTAGAAATCAATCTGTAATTGATTTAATATTTGGAAATGAAATCAGTATGGAAATTTTATTTTAAAGTTGAAAATAAATTTAGAAATCAATATTGAAATTGATTTGGTATTAAAGTTTTTATGAATGGAATTGGAATTTATAAAAGTTGGTTATAGATCCGAAATCACTTATCTTGATAAGTAAAGTATAGAAGTTAATAAAAAGAAATGTATAAGTAGAAGTTGTTATAAAATGGAAATAGAATTTATAATCGTTGTTTTATAAATTCGAAATCAATTGAATTTGATAAATCAAATATAGAAGGTTATTAAAGAAGATATATTCGCGAATTTGGATAGCGAATTAGTTTTGAAATAAATGTGTAGAAAAGATTGAAATTTGGTTAAGTGAAGTATATTCACGATTTTGGACAGTGAATATATTATTGAATAAAATGGATTCATTTTATTGAAGAAGTGATATTAAAAATGGAGTTAAACATTTTAAAGATGTTTTAAAATGTATTGTGAATCGAAATCATAGATTTCAACATTCATTGTTGAAATAGACGTTTTCGAGAAATAAGGAAATGGTGGACTATGACACTGTTGTTATAGTAAATGATTTCCGAAAGGAAATGTTTATGTAGTATTGGGATTTATATATATCTATCTTAAAATCCGAATCCCTATACTAGTGATTTTGAGTCGTCGTAACGATGTTTTACGCAACATTCGTTTTGACTCAAATAAATGTCGTTATAGTAAATGATTTCCTTAAAGAATGAATTTATACTTAAATTTGATTTAAGTATATTGAATAATTTCAAATGTTGGAAATAAATGATTTGTGAATTACTTATTATAAAATAAGTATGGGAATGTTTTCCAAAATGAAATGAAACGTTTTTGAGGTTTTATCTTCTTAAAGATAAAATGAAGTTGAATATTGAAAACGATTTGAAAATCGTATATCTGTAGATATTTTGAAATTATAAATTCAATACGGAATTTATAAAGGAAACGGAAACTGTTTAGAAAAATAAACGTTGATTTATTTTTGAAGTGTGGAAATTTTATATCTAGTAAAGATATTTTGGAAGATAAAATAATTTGGAAAATTATTTGGAATCTGATGATGTTGTGCATCTTTATTAATAGTTAAATAACCGACTATCAATAATTACCTTTAGATAGGTATTTGTTGTGAATTGGATGAATTTGAATGCCACACTTATTTTTGAATAAACGCTCACTATTCGGGTTAGCCGGGAAAGGACCATGGGGTCGTATAACCCATTCCGAATATGTGATACGTCGTTATGAATTGCATTTGAAGACCGGTGTTGAAGACCGGATAGTTTTGAAAACGGAAGGATTACCGTCGAGTTACTCTACATCGGCTGATCTCCGATTTAGAGGTTTTATCACCCTTAGTGACGGGAAGTCCTGACGTGATTGAAATTATCCGGATATGCAAGGGCTTCGTGAGAAGTGCCTTCGGTTCTGTTCGATCCCGGAACAGACTTGTATGGATTGTGTGTCTGACGTTACAATTTGAGATATAAAGCTGATTTCTTTCAAATACATTTCTGTTGGTGGCGGAGAATTTATTCTCTTATCTTAACACCCTTCTCTGAGACGTACGAGCTCAGAGGTTATGTAGTTGAAATTTATCAGCGATATATCCCAATTTGGTAACGTGGCATACTGAGTGTTGCTGTGAAATGATCAGTGTTTGATCATTTGTGATATGATCATTTGTTTGATCTTATATCTTTGTGATCATAGGTTGATCATTTTGTTTGACCCGAAGCAGGGCTTTTTGAGAAAGCGTAGCTTTGTGGACAAGACTTCGTCGAGCCTCACACCCCGGAAATGGTCGAAACAGGAAGAATGCAGCAAGGTTCTAGGGAGTAGCGCCCCTTAGTGTATGTCATTCCTTCTGGATAAAGGTGGTATCATGGTATGGAGCCCAGATACTTAACCTCTGTGGTTACTGCATTATTATTATCTATGTGGTTTGTTGCGAATCGGGGATCCTCGGGAAGATCGGTGACGATCGGGGGATGGCATACGCGTGTCAGTAGTTACCTATTTTTGCAGAGGTAACCCGGTCTTGTGTTGGCAGAGATCCGGTTAGGTTCTCGGGTCGTCTATTCCAGGGACGTACCCATCGTGGATAGGAAGTTCCTTAGCCTGACCATTTGTTGGAAATCCAAACTCCAATACGAACTTTGTACGGTATTAGCTGTAGAACCTGCCATTTACGTACGGTGGTCACCACTGTTTAGATGGTAGCTATAGTAGGCATACGATACTGGTCGTATGTTGGCTAAGATTAATATTATACTTTCGAAATGTTTTCTACACTATGCACTAATAATAATATCAAAAAATGATTTGATTTTGCGTAGTAAGCATCTTTGACTATCATAAGAAGAAATCTCCTCCAATTCTGCGTTTGCATTGTGTGTGTGGTGGGAGGTCTTATGGTAGTTTCATTTTCCAAAAGCATTGCGAATTGACTTTAAAAATTCTCTGTTATTTATTTTAAAGATAAACTGTTTTACGATCTCACACCAGTCACTATGACTGACTCGGAGTTTATTGTTCCCTTCTAAACTCTGGGTGCCCACCAATTTCCACACGGGCAGCCTAGAGTTATATTATCAGGATATTCTGGATATTCTGGAGCTTTGGAGATAAGCTGGATGACGAGACGTAGTATTTGTATCTGATAGTATTTATTCCGCTGTGTATTCTGTATGAGGACAAGTTATATAACTGTCCATTGTTGTATATTGACTCTGATGATTGATGTATGTATAAAATGATATAGTTCTTTGTTTTAAAGATTACTGATTTATCTATTATATATTGTTCCGCTGCGATGTGTAAGATTCTGATATTGTTTTTCTGTTTCTGATGTTGTTCTGTTGTTCTTCTTTCTTTCTTCTCTTTTTCTTTTATCTTCTTCTTTTTCTACTTTTTCTTTTTCTTAAAACCCTCACTATTGGAGTTTCCGGCACTCGATTGCTCGGCAGTCGATAAAGTGAGTATCGATGTCGAATTTTCGAAAGTCGAAAATCCCAGGATGTGACATTTACTGCTTTTACTTTATATTTGCATCTGTGTTTGAATCTGTGATCATATCTGTGTCTGAATATTGCATACATTTGTGTTCAAATTAATATAAACTCAAAAAGAATTAGTAATTCCTTAAAACACTATCCACCCCCTCTAGTGTTTATACTAGCCTTAAGATCCGTAATACGCATTTCTCACAAACATGATGATTTATTTTTATTTATTTTCCAAACCTTTTGTACACAAGTTCAAACACTTTTAAACTTTACCATACAAGTTCAAATGCCTTTAAAACTTATATGGATCATATTATGACCTTGCTTAGCTGAAAATCTCGAAATTCGAACACTCGATTTTTACATTTCAAATCATTTTGAAATAATATCATACTTATCTACCTTATATCTCAAATTATATCATTGAAATATAAACAACTTGTTTTAACCAGAAATAAATTCTTTTTTGTAGCAATTCTCACTCAAAGACTCGAAAATGAATACTGACGATGCTGCAGTCATCTCCAGAATTATTTCCCAGCGACTAAAATGAGTTCAATGCTTTTTTTTCTTTCAAAATCTTTTCAAAATATAATTCTAGTCAAAATCACTTCCAGAATAATAATATTATTATTATTGAAAACTTTGAAAACAAATTTTGAAAATCAATGGGATTTTAAATTCTAAAATTCTCAGCTTTTAAATCCTTTCTATTTATAAGCCATATTATAATTAGACTTATACAATTCCATTACCTTATCATGAAAATATTTCATTAATTTGCATCTTTGCTACTACAAACAATTCTTATTGTAATTATATTTCAATTCAATATAATTATTGAAAGTTTCATTAAGTAGAGTTCATAAAGTATTCGTATTTAGTTTAATTCAACCAATAATCGATGATAACTAAATATTATCATCTCCTAACAACAAATTTCCATAAATAAATTTGTATTTTCATAAACCTATATGGTTATTTATGGAAGATTTTTCCTTTTATATATAAAATAAAATTTAGGTAAAATTATTTCATTTACCCTATTTTAAAACAATATAACGTCGACTTGCCTTGTTTAAGTGTTTAGAAAACCCTATCGATAACATGGCGCCTCATGTACCGACCAAAATTCATAAACAACTCAAAAGATAAATAAACACAATATAAAACATCTTATAACACTAACAAGTACTGCTCTCATATATATACACACACTCAAACAAACTCATTCTAGGGTATTACTACCCTATCTCTAATGAGTCAATCCCCATCAAAGCTAAGATTATCGCTAAACCAAAGCTCTGAAACCAATTATGACGACCCACATTTCGGAAGGTTTAAGCCAACCATAAACCGCACATGTCCAATTCAAAACTATCCAAAACACAGATAATCAATGGGGTTTTATTAAGAAAAAATAAGAAAAAAAGAAAACAACGTAGAATCTCGCAGCGGAATGAAAAAAATATAATAATCAAATAAACAGTTCATGAAGTTGTTTATACTATACATTTGATTAAAATTTTACAACATCTACCAGAGTTATATATACAACAGAACAATATAATAATGCAGCGGAACAAACAATGTGGTGGAATAGTACTAGTAATGATAATATTCCAATCTTCATCTTCATCCTCCAGAATAATAATCTTAAATGCACTGAAATACTCAGGGCTGACCCGAGCATAAAGTAAAACAGTACAATCGAGTCAGAACTAAAATATTCTCATGTGAGTCAAATCACTATCACATATAACAGGAGTGTAATAGCGTCCAAAGATGTTTACGGGGTTTTACATCTCCTATCCAGTGTACAACGTGCATGCAATAACTTAAGAGATGTTACGGGATTTTCCTTCTCTTAAGGATCCGTCAAAATATCTATATATAGTAGAATACACTATATATGTAATGTCTAATCAATAAAATAAATATTTTTCCTAGCGTTAAGGCTTTACATTAATCCCTCTTAACATGTTTTTAAGCATTGGTGTACAGTTTGCATATAACACCCAGTAGAACGTCGGGGGACAGGGATGCGAAGTGATACGACAACACTAAACCAAAATCGTAGTGGTCTCGTATAAGGATAAAAGTATGACAAGGCACGTGATGCAATGCCTAAGGTAGTATGCTACCAGTTCGAGTTGCTAGGCTGGTGGTAACGTGTAACGACCCCGGATTTTATATATATTTAAATTGATAATGAAATTAATTTTTGAATAAAAATTATGAAATTTATTGATAAATCGATTCGAGTTTCCCCGAAATCAAATAAAAAATGTGTTAAATCATTTAAAGTTAAATATTGTATATGTATATATGTGAATATATATGTATTGTGCATATATGAGTGGATTTGAATTTATATATGTATATATTGGATTTGAATTTTAAATCATAAATAAATGGTTTAAAAATAAATAAATAAAAGTAAGAATATATAAGATAAATTGTAAAAATATAAAATAAATACATTAGATAAAATTTAACAACAATTAAAATAGAAATTATTTATATTATCAAGTAATATTACAAAGACAAAATAATAAGACAAAAGAAAAGAAACAAACATATATATAGTTAAGTATGTACTCATGAAAACAAAGACAACATTATATATATGCAAGTATGAAACCAGACTTGAAGATAAATGATAATCAATGCAAATATCTTTAGCCACCACAACATCTGCTCAGCCACAAAAGAAGGAAAGAAATAAAATAAGCAAGTTTGTACATGATAATTAATACTATCATCTCTAGTACACAAGAGATATACACCAGCCACCGAAATGAAGAATAAATATTCATTTGTACATGGCAATTTAATGCAAGCCATCACAACATATTCTATCAGCCACCAAGAAAAAATAACTCTGCCTATTTTTGTACAAACAAATTCTATCTCCTTGTACAAATATCATCATCTCCTGTAAACTTCTTTTATGTGTCAACTTCTTCATTTTTGTTCGTTCATCCAAAACTTGAGAAAATCTGAAGCATATGCAACTGTAAAACTTAAACAAAATCCAACCCAAATCAACTACAGCCAGAGATTATGAAGATGATCTCAGCTAGCAATTTTCTCAAGCTTGATTCAAAAGAAAACTGTTCTTCTTCTGGAACACAACTGTGAGTAAACTCATTTTTAACCCAAGATCTGTTTGAATATTTGTTTGCATGTGATCATCTGGGTAGTTATAAATCAACTATACTTGTATGGTAATGGAAGTATGCCTGTATATATGTATGCCCTCTGTGTATATATCTGGAATTAGCAAGAAGGCCTCTGTTAACAAAATTTACAGGTCTTAATTAAGTTCAAAATTCAATTCCACCTTCCTCAATCATTTCTGGCTTGTGATGTTAAGACAAAACATGTTTAAAATCACCCTAACTTAATTTTAAAAATATATTTTCAAGATAATATGAAATGGTTTTGTCTGGAAGTAGGAATAGAGTGGAAAATCAAACTTTATCCAATTTTCAACCTACATGAATTTAAGATTCATTTATATAATCCTAATCCATTTCGAAAATGATGATTTTAAAACAAAAATCAAGTTTTTTAGTTATGAATTAAGGTCGTACTTATTGGATGAACGGAAAATGGGTTTTCGTGAGTTTCTGGTGATTGGCAAACTTTCGAAAGGTTTTCCTACACTATGCACTAGTAATAATATCTAATGGTTTTGCGTAGTAAGCATGTTTGACTATCATAAGAAGAAATCTTCTCCAATTCTGCGTTTGCATTGTGTGTGTGGCGGGAGGTCATATGGTAGTTTCATTTTCCTAAAGCATTGCGGATTTCAATGTTTAAAACTCTTTGTTGTTGTTGTTTTAAAGATAAACTGTTTTTGTTGCTCACACCAGTCCTATGACTGACTCGGAGTTTATTGTTCCCTTCCTAAACTCTGGGTGCCCACCATTTTCCACACGGGCAGTCTAGAGTTGGGTTTCTTTTTCAGATAGTCAGGTTTAGTGGATTATCTGGAGCTAGTTCAGTGTCTGGAGTTCACGCACTGAGTTTGCTTATCTTTGTGGATGGTGATGGTGGTTCGAGCTAGATGTTGGAGTTATTGGCCTCATTCTCCTTTTTAGATCATTGGAGTTATCAGTTATGTTGTTTCCGCTGTAGCATCTTTATTTGTCTCTGATATTTTTGTATCATATTGATATCATTGTTGTATATCATTCTGGATATTGTATTCATTGGAGTTGTATATGATATCATTGTTTTCTTTATTCCGCTGTATTGTTATACTTAATGGTGTTATAAGCTCCGACAAGCCCAATTCGGCGTTTGAATCTGCGGCATTTTGAGTACAAGTGAAGTACGGGTGCCGATTTTCGAAGGCCGAGTTCAGGATCGCTACATAACGCATTGCCGCAACGACCGCCCACCGCGTCCACCCATCCTATATCGAGTCAAAGGGAGGTTATCCCAAATCAAGGTCAACCAATCAAAACCAACAACAAAGGTAATAGTTTGGACCGAGTCCTCAAGAAAAATGGAAGAACGGGTGTCCGCTAGGGGTAGCTAGCCCACTTGGCCTAGTTCAAGCCGTCCCGTTTTAGTCATTTTAAATTGACACAAGTGTCGGGGCTATCCATCATCGTTCTCTTTCTTCAAATCCAGCAACGTATACCAAATCCGACCACTTCATTCTCGAGTCTCTTCCACGTACACAGCTGTTAAAATGGTTCCAACATTGACAGAGAGTATGCCAATAATCGGCCCCGGTCTCTTTAACAACCAAACGTCATTTACACACCGGTTGGTCCTTTTACATTTCAAAACGATTCTTACTTGATATCAAAATATCATATTCACATCAAAATCAATTTTATTTCAAAATCATTTTATTCACTTCGAAATCAATTTCATTTCAAAATCTTTTCATTCACTTCGAATCAATTTCATTTCAAAATCATTTCATTCACTTCGACACCGATTTCATTTCAAAATCATTTTATTCACTTCGAAACCAAATGTAACGACCCTGGAATTTAAATTTATTTAAATTAATAATTAAATGCATTTTTGAATTAAATTGAGTAATTAAATAAATTTTTGATAAAAATTTGTAAATTAATTAGGAAAATTGAGAGCGAGTTTCCCCGGATCAAATATATTCTGTATAAATCCTTTTAATTTAAAAATATTAAAAATAAAGTAAAAAAGAAAGAAAACACATGCAAGTGTGAAAACAACATTATAACAAACAAAATAAATCCAAGCATAAGTAAGTAAACAAAATTAGTTAAGATTCAAACAAACAAATATACAAACTGTACAAAGTGATAAAATAACAAACAACATTTATCTATCAACATACAAAGCAACATCTGCTTAGCCGAAATAAAACAAGACAAGTTTGTAAAGCAAGTAAACAAAGCCAAAACAAATAAAAGATAAATTATAACATAAAAAGTAAACATGTAGACCTGGAAGCAAAACAGGATACAAATATATATATGTGTGAAGCTTGCAAATGAAGACAACATGATACAAGTGTGAATTAACTTGTAAATACAAACAAGAAAACAAAGACAAAGTAAAATAACATCTACAGCCGAAAACATGGCTAAGTAGGGAAACCAAGTACCAGACAATTAATGCAAAAGCATGGGTATGTACAAGTCATAAATGCAACCTTTAGCCGTGCCTTTTTGTGTAAACAAATATATCATCATTCTCTCAGCCACCAAAGTGAACGAATCAGCCTAGTCAAAGAAATGAAGATTGTATGTCTATGAATAAACAAATAAGATAAGTATATGTAGATTGTACAAAACATATCTATCAGCCACCAATCGAAATAAAAAAATCTCTGGCCAAACTTTGTATAAAAATATTTTTGTACAAAAGGAAAGAAATATCCCTGATTTTGCTTTGTACAACAAATTATAACACCCTGTACAAAATGAATTATACCCTGTAAACTATTTTAAAACTTCAACCTGAAAGTTTTTTTCCTTTATCACTTCTCATTTCAATTCGAACTAAACAAGACTAAAAATGAAACTCCATTTGAAAACCCAAACAAGCTTCTACATCATCAAATACAATTAAACATAAGCAACTACAACAAAGTGGAGAAGCAAATTGATTTGAAGATCAAAGTTGAAAACATGTTTCCAGTTCTCAAGTTCAATCTGTCTACAAAACTAAGTGCTCTGTTCTTCCCTTCCATATCGGTGAGTAACAATTGTTTCCGTTAAACATAAGTACATGGTTGAATTACATGATCATCTCCAGATATAAATATGCATGTGAATATGTTTTGTTTCTGTGAACATATTATGTAATACTTTGAGTATGGTGTGGATGTTTACTGGTTTCAGATTCTAAACCTATGCATAAATCAAACACTCAAGGTTTAATCTTCATTGGTGACTGAGTTTAGAGTAATATAGGATGTTATATCTTGGAATACAAACTGGTTTAAGTTAAACAATTTGAGTTGCATCTGGAAAATAAGAAAATACAAAGCACCACTTAAAACAAGTCAAAATCCAAGTGTTTAAAATCCTTATATTCAGTTATATAAATCGATTTCTTATACAAAAATAGGATTTTTAACATAAAAATCTAAATTTTTAGTGATTGAATTCGAGAGCAGTTATGGGTTGATCGAAAAATGGGTTTTGATCAAGTTCAGGTGATTGGATGCTCTATCGAGGTTGGGCCTTCGCGTAGGGGTAGAAGAGTGATCGGCGCTACTAGGAAAAATAATGGGATGGTGGTCAGACCATGGTGGTGGTGGCGGCAAGTGTTTAAAATCCGTAAACCTAGTTTTGCCGTGGTTTGGTATTTGGTGTCGTTCATCGTCTGGAGATGATCGAGCGTCGCAAGGCTCTGGGAGGTGGTAGAGGAGACATTGGTGATTGAGTGGCCGAAGTTTGGAGTCGCCTAGTGGTCGGAGCGCCGAGAACTTGGCGTTGACAGGTTTGAGAGGGGAAGTGAGCTCGTGTTTCCAGGTTTGCATTTGAAGTTCTCGATTTCGTTTTGAGGTGGCGCAGCGGGTTTTGGAGATTGCGAGTTGGTCGTGGGACGATGGGTGATAGGTGGTGATGCTGGTCGATGGCCGGAAGTGGCTGGAGGCGTGGTGCACGTGCACGTGTGCATCTGCGTATCCGGTATGATGGGGGAGGACGAAGTTGTTCTCGAGTGTTTACTCGAGATTTTTGAGGGTCGAACTCGAAGGAGATTGCGAACAAAGTAAGGAAGGAGGGAAACTCGAGAAAAATTGGGATGAACTCGAAGTCCAACCCGTGTTATTTGGGAAATTCGCTCAAATATGAACGTGAACAGTTTTAAACAGGAACCTGTTTTTGGTCTTTATAAATTTAAACTGAAAAACTTTAAATCCTAAAGCAAGGGTGATTTAGGTTTTAGAATCAAAAGTTGAAATCAACATTTTTAAACCTGGACTTGAGTTTAAATTTGAAATCAAGATTTTGAAATAAAATAAGTTTATGAATTTAAATGTTTAAATAAGTTTAAAATGTCTAAGTATACTTTGATATGTGAATTCAAAGAGAAATTGAAGCTGAATTCTTTTAAACTTCTTTTATAACAAAAGAATCATTTAAACTTCATTTAAGTGCAATTGGTATTTATTTTGAATTTAAAATGAAATATGAAAAATAAATTTGAAAACAAATTGTTTAAATTTGCTTTGTGATGATAGTTAAAACATTAGTTAGAAAATGTTTTAAATTTGAATTAGTGAAGATAAAATGATATGCACTCATTAAATTAGTTCAAGTGAATAATTGATTAATTTATTAAATCAAGAAATTAAGATTTAAGTTAAATTAATTAAGGTAAATTAATTTGTAAATAAGATTAATTAGTTTAATAAGAGTGTCTTTTAAACAAATGATTAAGGTTATTTAATCAAGTAATTAAGAATTATTAAGTTACAGTTTAGAACTTAATAAATTAAATAATTAGTGATTAAATCTATGATTTTAAAGGTTAATCAAATGATAATTAACAATAATTAAATTGAGTTTAATTACTTAAGAATAGAAATTAAATAATTTTGAATAGTTAATGAGGATCATTTACTTGAAATTTAGTTGATAATAAATGTGAAAAGAATTATTCATAGAAATTTAATCTGATTTAAATTTATCAGATAATTTATTGACCTTACTTATGGATGATTGGATTTGACTAAATGATTGATTTTTTTTTTGATATCCCTGATATATGATGCTCTGTGATATACCCTGATTATGTTATGATCTGTAATTTACTTATCTGTGATATATATCTGTGATTTGTAAATGAACGATAAGCGTTATAGTTATATCGCTTATCAACTATATCCTGTATTTTGATATGTGATGATTGATTGATGTTGCACTATTGTGTGTAAAACCCCTGGACTACACCTTTACACACACAAATATGGGTTTCACGTGGAAATCGGTTAAGTCACAGATAATGGAAATTGATATTTTTGAAATTGAAATTTTAATTTCAATTGATTTTGAAATTGGAAATTTGGGTTTAAAAGTGAAAAGCTTTTTGAAATAGGATTTCAAAGATAAAAGTTATTTTGAATAACTTAATCGAGTTTTGAAAATTTAAATAATTTGATTTAAATTTGAATTCAAGTTTGAAATTGAATCCTATGATTTGAAACTAGGGATTAAAGATGATATAAATGTGTTTGTATGAATTAAACCATTTAAAAGTAAAATTTTGAGAATTTGGATTTAAACCAAAGATTTTAACTCGTATGAATGAATCAGATTTCCAAAATGAAAATTGTTTGTTTTCAAATAATAAAAGCTTTCAGATAAGAAATGAAATTCCAGTTAAATTAAAGAAATTTCAAGTTTGAATTGAAAATTGTTTTTCCAAGTTATGAATGAAATTGTTTTGAAAGCTATGAATTTAATCTGTTATTTTTAACAGATTTAAAATGATGGTTTATTTAAACCATTCAAAATGAAATTGTTTTGCAAGCTATAAGTTAAATCTTTGATTTAAAGATTTAACGAGTTAAATTGAAATGGAAATTGATTTGGAAAATCTATGAATGAATCTTTTGTTTAAAAGATAAAAATCTGGAAATTGTTTAAAACCGTTGAAGGTTGTTAAAATGAATCTTTTTGTTTAAAGATTAAAATGGTAATTTGTTTAAACCATTTGAAGCAAGATTTTGGGTAATAAGCTGTGACTTAATTGAAATCTCATATCCATATGTTTTTTTTAATTGCGCTCACTATTCGGGTTAGCCGGGAAAGGACCTTTGGGTCATATAACCCATTCCGAATAGTGATACGTCGTATATGTATGGCATTTGAAGACCGGTGATGAAGACCGGATATTTTCGAAAATGAAAGGACAACCTGTCGAATGTCTCTGCACTGAGTTGCTCCGGTATAGAGATTTATATCACTCTTTTTGTGACGGGAAGTCCGGACGTGATTGGAAATTATCCGGATTTGCAAGGGCTTCGTGAGAAGTGCCTTCGGTTCTGTTCGATCCCGGAACAGACTTGTTTGGTTACATGTCTGACATTACACTTTGAGATATAAAGCAGATTTCTTTCAAATACATTTCTGTTGGTGGCGGAGAATTTATTCTCTTAGCTTAACACCCTTCTCTGAGACGTACGAGCTCAGAGGTTATGTAGTTGAAATTTATCAGCGATATATCCCAATTTGGTAATGTGGCATGCTGAGTGTTGCTGTGTGATGATCAGTGTTTGATCATTTGTGATATGATCATTTGTTTGATCATTTATCTTTGTGATCATAGGTTGATCATCTGTTGACCCAAAGCGTGGCTTTTTGAAAAAGCGTAGCTTTGTGGACGAGACTTCGTCGAGCCTCACAACCCGGTAATGGTCGAAACAGGAATCGTGCGGCAAGGTTTTCAGGGGTAGCTCCCCTAGGGTATGACCATTCCTTCTGGAAAAGGGTAGTATCATGGTATGGAGCCCAGATACTTACTCATGTGGACACACTTTATTTATGACGTGTGATGTTGGATTCGAGGCGCCTCGGTTAAAGGTCCCAAAGGACCGGGGGTGGCATATCTGAAGTTTCTTTTATCCCTTGGGAAAAGGGGTTGCCGGCCTTGTTTGGCAGAGAACAGTGTGGTTCTCGGAGCGTCCCGCCAGAGGCGTTTCTTTCGTGGAATAGGAAGTTCCTTAGCCTGACCATTTGTTGGAAATCCATCTTCCAAATACGAACTTTGTACGGTTTTAGTTGTATTACCTGCCATGGAATGTGGTGGTAACCTGCTATTGAACATGGTAGCTATAGTAGGCATAAGTGCGAAATGTCTATGCTGGCTAAGATTTATATTCTACTTTCGAAATTGTTTTCTGCACTATGCACTAGTAATAATATCAAATGATTTGATTTCGCGTAGTAAGCATCTTTGACTATCATAAGAAGAAATCTCCTCCAATTCTGCGTATTGTGTGTGTGGCGGGAGGTCTTATGGTAGTCTCATTTTCCAAAAAGCATTGCGAATTGACTTTAAAATTCTTTTGTTGTTCGTTTTTAAAGATAAACTATTTTTGTTGCTCACACCAGTCCCATGACTGATCCGGAGTTTATTGTTCCTTTCCTAAACTCTGGGTGCTCATAATTTCCTACACGAGCAGTCTAGAGTTGGGGTTTTCAGATATTCAGGTTTAGTAGATTTTCTGGAGTTGGTTCAGTCTTCGGATCAGACTGCACTTGCTTATCTTTGTGCCTCGTTATTGGGAGTTCGAGCTATTTCTGGATCGTGCTTTGGAGATGAAGATTATCCCCTGCTGATGTTATCTATTTTTTCTTTCCGCTGCAATTTATTGTATCATATCTCTGATGTATATTGATATTCATTGTATCACTCTGTTGTATCAGATATTGTATATCAATGTATTATTCATTTATTCCGCTGTGTTATTTACTTAATGTTGTTATAAGCTCCGGCGACTCGGATTTGAACGCTCGAATCTACGACATTCGAGTACGATGTAAAGTATGGATGTCGATTTTCGAACGCGAAAATCTGGATCGTTACACCAAATTCATTTCAAAACCATTTCGAATTTCGACTTAGGTTATAACTTCATTTTAACGACATTCATATTTAAATCAATGATTTAAAAATAAACAGTTCTCAACTTGAATAGTTTGAATTTTTTAAAATAGTTTGAATAGTTTAGATATTAAAATAGGTTATATATTAAACGATTCGAAAATTAAAATAATTTGAAAATTTAAAAAGATGAATTTAAAAACAGTTTATAGTAAAATGGCTTATAGTGAAAATAGTTTCAAATTTAAAACTGTTATTTCCATTTCCCATAAATCTGGACTCAGGTCCAAATTTCAATCAAATTGATTAAATTTCGATTTCAGTTCGAATTAACTTTAAATTCGATTCAATGGCTTATGTTGTAATTCAATTCTCATTTTAAACCATTTCAATTTATATAAATTTCAAGTCCAATTTCAATTTACTGATTTAAATCACTTAAATCGAATTAAACTTCAATGTTCAAATTAAGGTTCAAAATTTTATAATAATTCAATTACAGGACCAAACTTGAAATATCATTTATATCACTTTTACTTTGATAAATTCGAAGTTCAAGTAGAAGTTCAAACCTTTAAAACAATTCAATTTCCATAATTCAAGTCATATGTCGATTATAACTTCACATTTAAAATTTAATTCTTTAAAACGATTTCTTTTAACCAATTTCGATTTCAACTTTTCAAAGGTCGAATTAGCAATAATTCAATTCATATAAATTCGATTCCTTTATTCTTTAAAACGATATCATTTAAATAATTTCAAAATCAATAATTTTAAAACCATTTAATTTAACCAATCTAGTATCCATATATAATTTTCTATCCTATGGCCAAGTGATCGGTTATTTCAACTTTTAATTGCAGGGATGGATATATATCATTTTAATCCAAATCAAAGTGTCATAGGCATATATCATTTCAACTTATTTCTTGATTTATTCGAAATAATTCAAATAACAGTTTATATGCTGTCAAATGATTTACAGGGTGATAACATGATATATATATAATAAATTAACATCCAATCATCCAATAGTCGTTCATCACAACCAACATCCAAAATAGTCGATATATCACAACGGTGAACTAGTTATCAATATAGGGTGTCTAAGTAGTAATTCAGTTTCAATTTCGATTTAACTGTCAATTCTAACTCTAACAGTTCAATTCCTATGTCACAATTAAATGTTAGTTCATTTACCAAACATCAATCAATAAAATTTAATCACTTCATGATTTCTATTTGACTAACAGATTTCATGAGTGGATTTAATCATACACTTTTATTTGAAACTAAATTTTTTTTTATCCAAATAAGTTCAAATCCAACTTCATGTCGTAGACGACTTCGACACGAATCCAAAGAAACTTGTTTCGCTCGAATCCGACCTCGTACGAGAAGGTTACGAATAAATTAACATTTGATATAATTAAAATTTAATCAACATAATTAATTTAAAAATTAAAACAAAACCTTCCTTCTTCCTCTCGTGCAACTCCAAGCCGCACGCGCATATACATATACATATACATATATATATATATATATATGTGTGTGTGTGTGTGTCCCGTTATCGATGAACGATTCGCCAGCCATCCACGCACAGCCGACCACCCTGCACCGCCGTGCCGCTCCATCCTGCTCGCCATTACGCCCACCTGCCGCGCGTACGCACACAAAACCCAAAACTAACGCGACGAACGCAGCCCCTCCTCGACCACCACGCGATGAATTTTGATGATCCAACCGTTGATCTTGCAGAGCTCGTCGAGCTCTCCATCTTCCTAGTTGAAGTCGAAGCCTAAATGCACGTGTAGAGAGAGAAATCGAGGGAAGAAGATGGGCAATTTTTTATCATTAAAAATTTAAAAGGAGCGGCAGAAGAACTAGGGTTTTAGAATTGCAAAGTTAAGGTTTTCAAGTCCTTATATAGAAAATTTCGCGGCACTATTCATTTGTGAAAATTTCAAACTCCAAACGAATTGTGCCGCCTGGCATTCTATATGTTATACCCCTATTCCGAATACAATGGAACATATATCGGGAGCCAATTCTATCATATTCAGAAGATAGCTTTTCAAAATCAGATTATATTAATCAAAGTTCTAAAAATAAATTCTATGTGTTTCAAGCTCACACGACCAAACGATAAGTCTGATCGATACGAAACTTAAAATCCTATAATAATTCACTATTAAGGATCCGATGAAACTGGTTTCGTCGAAATCCGAGACAGTGCCCAAAAAGACTATTTTTACATGTTAATTAAAACAAACTATTTTCCAAAATAAATTTATTCACTTTAAATTCAATTTTAAAAGTTAACAATTTTCATTCTTGTTTAAATAAAATTTAAGTAGGCTTTCGAAATCATTTTCATTCTTATTAAATTCAGGATTCAATTATTTAAATAATTTCAAATATTAAATATAACAATTAAATTGTCAAATAAATCACTATATTTGAAACGTAAGTTATTTAACTTATAAAATTTTCTTTTCAAACGAATTCAAATAATAAAACAACTACTTCCATTTTACAATAATTCAACATCTTTGCAATTATTGTATACAGCAAAAATTATTCATTTCTTACTAGATAAATGTTTTCTTATTTTAGAAACTTATACTTATCGAAAATACAATTTCATATAAATAATATGCTTTTACTTTTAATAAACATTCATTCGATTCTTTATTTACTTAACATTGATCATTTCAATTTCTGTTATCAATTACTTACAATTCAATATCATTTAATTTATTTTCTAACATAAGTTATCATCTTTTATCTTATTGAATTTTGTTATTTAAATTTTTTATCTAATTTCTTAAAATTACATTAATAAATCATTAAATTTTTATTTTTAACCATTTTTGTTCAATAATTATATTAAATTTAATAATTTAAAATAGTTAAAAATACGGGTTGTTACATAAGTAGAATAAATTCTTTAATAACGAAGAATGAATATGAACAAGGAAGATATGAAATTAAAATAATGGAGAAATGGATTTGAAAGGGTGTAAATGGAATATGTAGAGTAATAAAATGACATTAATTCAAAAAGTTCAGGAAAATAAAAAGAAGGATGAATATGATAAGATTAAATATACTTTTGATGATATGTAATAAAAATATATTAGGAAAGAGATAGGAAGATAAAATGACGTGTGTATGTTACAAAGTAATCATAATTGCGGTAATTAATTTAAGGGTAGGAAATATGTAAAACAAAAGGTTTAATAGCAAAAAAAGGATTTAACTCTCTAACTTATGGAGAGAAAAAAGAATGATTAAACAGTAAAGTACTTATATTATAGAATGGTTGATTGGATATTGTAATAAAAAGATAATATATTTGATGAGTACATATATAATATGCTGCACATTATATTTGATTGATACAAACAATTATAACAACCAAAACTTTCATTATTTCTTTCAAAACAAATAGTGTTCTAATGTACTATTCTATTGAATATGGATATTCTTATTACCAATTGCAATGAATTTTCTAAGAAAAATGAGATATAATAGTTACAAATGAAAGGATAAAATCATCAAACAGCAAACAAACAAAATCAATTTTGTTTAGAAATTTACATTTATGCACAACCACCAAAAATCATACTATCAATTAAATTTCTCTTTATCCTTGTGCCCTTTATGCATATCAAATGTCATACCAACAAAATCTTCTAGAGTTATGGAAACTCAAAAATCAACTATGCATTGTACAGCTTTAATGATTCAAACTACATATTCAAAAATGTGCAAATAATATGAGTATGGGTTACACAACATAATATAATAAAAGTGGATAAAATATGTTATTAAGTAAAATTAAAAAAGAAATCTTAATATATCACAAAATTAAAAGTTATTTGAACTTATGCGGTTGATTTTCCCACTAAATTGAATTTCAATAAAAGTAAATTAAATGTAATTAGTTATTTAATTAGTTTAAATTCAAATTAAATGAAATTGATAACTATTTATTCTTTTTGTCTGTTGCATGGTAATATCACTTGATATGAACCTTTATGTTTGAAGTTAGTTTACTTGTAAACGTTGTTCTTATCTACATCTTCAATCCAATATTATCTATAATAAACCGGAGTAAATTTAAAATAGCATTACTTATAATTAACTCTATAGAAAATAACAGATAGTTACCTCATCTGTAAGATCATTAAGAATTGAATAAAGATCAACCTTACATCTAAAAGATTATACGTAACTGAAGATGATTTGATGTTCGTATAGTAATAAAACAGCTATAACATACAAAACAAATATAGGAAACAAAGTTCATATTCTTGCTCAACAAACAAAAATAAAATGAATTTGATTATGTATAAAATTTTGAGAGTACAAAATAATTCAACTTTACCTATAATAGATTTTGGAAATAACAAAAGATTTTATGGTGTCCACCTATTTATAAATAAAGTAACCTCCTATAAAATAAATGAAGGAGATATTGTGAACACTTTAGTATACATATAAACACACATATAATAATCACATGTGTTAATGGTGAAGTTTATTTACTTAAATAAAAAAGTGATGTGACCTTTTTGTAACGACCCAGGGTTATGCAATTATTTTATTTTCGTCATTTAGACGATTAAAATTGGTAATCCAGTTTAAATTCTCTTTAAAAAAAAAGAAGAATTTCGTTATGAGATTAAGGGCTTTAAATAAAAATCAGGGCCCAAATACATTTTTTTCTTTCATTTTTAGCCATGCCCTTCTTATTCCCAATTCGACCGGATCCCCTTGATTCATTTTTCTCTCGTTCATTTCAAACCCTAAAAACTTAAGTACGAAATTTAATGGCGGCCTCATTCTCACGTTCGTTCATGCGAAAGCCTAATTAAGGCATACAAAAGGATGGATAATGGGCAGCTTCGTTCTTTCTTCGATCTCGCTCAAAGGATTGTGGCCACCGATTCAAACGAGGGCTTGTGCCGATTTGAGTAGCTTGATCGAAAGTTCAATTTCCGCTCGTCGATGCTAAGGTGAGTTTACTCACATCTAATCCAATACTTCATTACGGCAGTTCGATTTTGTTTAGTTGTTGGTAATTTCTGAGTTGGTTCGATTTGTTGATACTTCGGTTTTGAATTCTCTAGTACTGTGACTTTGGTCACTTTGATTTTGTGAATGTATTTTGGCTTCGGCCTCCGTTGCTATGCGAACTTAATTTGGGTTTTTATGATGTTGATTTTTTGATCGAATGTGGTCAATTGAAGTTAATTTGAATTTTGGACTTCGTTCCATTTTGTGTTCGACTTCGGCCTTATTGGACTGTTGTCTTCGACCACTTGAATTTGTTAACTCGTATCTTGGTTGCTTTGTGTCTGACACTTTAATTTAATTGCCAAAGCATCGATCGAGCTGTTTTCATTGTTTTCAACCTGATTTTGAAATAGGAAGAATATGTACCGGTTTTGATTCTCTGGAAAGTTTGGGGTTCTGTGAATTTTTGTTGTCTTCGGGCATCACTTAGCTTTGACATTGAATTGTTTTTATGGTGACTGTGGTATGTCTGGTAATTCCTTTTTGGCTTTGGCTTCATACCTTTGTTTGCATTAATCTGTAAGTTATTACCACTTACAACATGTACCAGTACATATTCTTGTTTCTTTTATATGTGATGCTTGGTCACCAGTAGCCTTTATGCTGGATGTTCACTTATAGTTCGGGACTGGTTGCATTAATCTGTATTTGGTTTATCATTGGTTTCTTCAAACTTATTCTTTCTACTATGTTTGACTTGTTTACCACTAGTGTTCATTCATGTGTATAACTGGTTTGATTGGTGAGATCATTGACTTGCATTCACTCCAGATGTTGTTGACTTCACTTGAGAATATAGTAGACTTGGTCATTTTCATTGTGTACATCGGAGTTGCATTAGTGTTGTTCAGTGTAACTTATGTACTTGTTGCACTGTATATTCCAGTGTACATCACTTGTTGATTCTTATCGAACATGTATACTTGTATTCGTATTTAATTGAGGCTGTCACATATGTGTATCCATATGTACACATGAGTATAGGTGGATGCATGTATTGTTTTGGGTCTTTGAGTCTGGGCAGTTTAGTTGTTCACTGGTATTCGAGGCATGTTGCATTCAGGTGCTTGCTATGTTGCCATATTAGTCCCACTGACCATTTAGTCCAGCTATGATAGCACTGTCCTGTCCCAGTTGCATTTTACACCTTACGCACGCCAGTCTTCATGTATATTCATTGTGCATTGGTAGTTGAAGCATCCCTTGAGTCTGAGCATTTTTAGCAGCTGTCTTATCCATTGAGGCAGTCTACATATATGTATTTGTGTGTTCATGTTTGTGACCATTCAGTCTGCCTACCTTAAGTTTAATCCTCTTGTGGCATATTTTGATAAAACCATTGCATTGCAATGACCACTGTTGTATATGCATTTGCCACTGTTTGTTCAGTTTAATTATGCTGAGTTGTATTCATCTGGACTCGTGTGATTCTGACCCATGCTCTGTGTATTTTGGTATTTACAGTTATACGTCATTCGATCACTGTTCTTGTTGACTTGGGCTTGATAATGTTTAACTTGGATTGCTTTGAGCCCGAGTTGTTGGTTGATTTTTGAAATTGTACTTGAGTTGAATCCAGTTTCAAAAAAAACTCGGGTTTGACCTTGTATTCGGATGTAAACTTTCATTGTGCATTCATGTGTTTCCGATTCATTGAGATTTTGTGTACTTCATCACTGCAGTGGCGCGGCAGTGCACGCTAGCGTGCACTGCAGCCAAACAGTATGGATTATTTTGTTGTTAATTGCCGTCTAGGCAATTATTATGTTTTTAAGATTATCTTCATTGATATTCTTTTCACTTATCTTTGTTGATGATTTAAATCTGCTGATTTGTTGTTTAACACTGTTTAGTGTTATATTTGCCGTTATCCGATTCTCGTATCGAGAGTTGGATATACGAGATTTCTGTGACTGTCGTCTATTTGATGTTTGATTATTACTGCTTCTGTGCATTAATAACTGAGTTTGAATTAGACTGACCCGTGTATTATTTTCTTTTGAATGTAATACTCGGGTCAGACCCGAGTGTTTCAGGTTGTAGATTTCTTTCTTTGAGTTGCTGTTCGGGATTGAAGACTTTTCACATCTTCTGAAGTTGTCAGATTCATTTTGTAGTAGTCGTGTCATTGTATAGAATGATATGTATTCATGTATATTAGTCGATAATGTACTAGTATATATAACTTCTAGAGTCGACAGTTGTAGTTGTATCATATGTATAGTGTCAACTATGTATTAACTGACAGCAGTTATATATATCTGAGACTTTTGTTTTTATCTGTGTGCCGCATTTATATTATCTGTGTTATTGTTATATCTAATGTCCTAAACTATTATGAACCGTCGTAGTTCGTTTTATACTAGTATTGGGTGTGTCGATGGGAGTAAATAAATAATAGAAGAAAAATAAAAAGAATGTACCACTCCTATCGAGATAACCAATGTTAGTGTAAGGCCAATTACGGATGGTCGCTCCCATCCAGCCTTATTCTTCGTAGTAATAGACAGTATTTCTTTTAATATTCTTTGTTATTATGAGCATAGAGGTGGGGCGTCACAGTTGGTATCAGAGCTTGGGGTTTATGGACATAATATAAAACTTAACTCGGAAGGAACATATGTTACAACTATTGGTCGATGTTTTATCTGTGATTTGAGTCAAAACTAAAGTTTTGAAATTTTGATGAAATTTTTAAATATCTTTATTTAAAAATAAGAGTGGAATCGTGTTTTGTTGTTTTGATTGATTTGTGTTCTGTTTATCAGAGTGCGCAGCGGAAACAGTGAAACTGTCTTCGCTGAGTACAACTGATAATCTTTTTGATTTAAAAATCAAAATACGAAATTGATATGAATTTCATTTGTTGTTTACATAGCTGTAATTATTTTTTTTTGTTTCTTTGAGAATTTCGAATCCGAATTGAGGATTCGAAGAATTTGTAGATATGTGATTTTGTTGAAATTTCCGCTGGCTTTCTTTTGTACTAATCATCTATTGATTAGCTTTTGCTGTTTTGAGTTGTCTTCAGTGAAGATATACTCTAATGATTTCCTTGATTATATTGAATGTGCGTGCAAATGAATTGCACGTTACTGCATTTATTTTACGTTGAACCGATGATAGGTTATTAAACGTATTTTGTTGCCGTTATTTTTATAACGGGAGTTTTACACCAATGCTAAATTTTTGAAGCACGGTGTTTTGTGGCATTTTGAAGAATGAAAATTCTCTGATATTACATTTTGATGTAAATTGTTTTGATATGAGTTTGACGTTTTAAAATTCCTGTCTCTTTGGCCTCAGTAACCGTCAAATTTTAAAAGTGGATTTTCAAGCGGTTATTCCGCAATATGTTTTGTGACCGTTTTTACGGTATTTTGAGAAGTACGATTTTCTTACCGAAATTGTTACTGATTTGCTGTTTTAATCACGTGATTGGAAAATCGTTTTAAAATGAAAATTGTTTTATAAAATTTAAGCAGTTTGCGTTTTCAAAAGAATGAGAAAGCGACTTAAACAATTCAGCAAAATCGAGGATTATGACCCCTTTCTTTTACTGTTTCGCTTAACTCCGGACTTGTTCAGTTGAGAATGTGAATTGTTATTTTTACAAAATGAATAAAATTGTTTTCAGAAATTTTAACAGTTTGCGTTTTCAAAAGAATGAGGAAGCGATTTAAACGTTTCAGCAAAATCAAGGACTATGATCCCTTTCTTTTACTGATTCGCTTAATTCCGGACTTGTCCGTTTGAGAATGTAAAGTGTATTTTTACAAAATACACAATTTTGCACTTTCAAGGAAACGATGAAGAGATTTAAACGATTTAGCAAAAGTGCGGAGTATGGAACCACACTTTTACTTTTTCGGTTAATTCCGGACTCGTTAATTGAATATCTGTTGTTTTGATAGTTTTGATGAATTTTACACTTTCAAGGAAACGATGAAGAGAATCAAACGATTTAGTAAAACACGTGGTATGGGACATGTGCGTTTGCTATTTCGGTTAATTCCGGACTCGTTAATTGAAACATTTTGTTGCTTTCGTGTGCTTTCGAGCCACTATGAGGACCTTCGGGTCATTTGTTGGACCTTCGGGTCATTTGTTGGGCTTTCGGGCCACTCTGCGGACCTTCGGGTCAAATACCAGTACTAGACCTTCGGGTCACTCTGCGGACCTTCGGGTCAATCTGATGGGCGCTAAAATTATGTTGAGTACTTGGTAGGCTTCGGCCATTTGTTGATGCACGTGCGGCGAATTAAAAACTCGCCATCTGATGGGATCGATCCAAGCTTTTATGTTGATTTTCTAGTCTTCTTAATTAATTTCTAGATATTTGTTGTTTCTAATTATCTGCAGGTAATTAGATATCTGATGTTATGAGATTTAATTATCGTATCGGTAATTAAATATTTGTTGTTTCTGATTATCGTTTTCGATAATCAGATATTTGTTGTTTCTAATTATCGCTTCAGATAATTGGATATTTGTTGATCTGAGTTTTGATTATCGTTTTTGATAATCGGATATTTGTTGTTTTTAATTATCGCTTGAGATAATTAAATAATTGTTGATTTGAGATTTAATTATCGCTTCAGATAATTAAATATTTGTTGATTTTAGATTTAATTATCGCTTGAGATAATTAAATAATGGTTGATTTGAGATTTAATTATCGCTCCAGATAATTAAATATTTGTTGATTTTAGATTTAATTATCGCTTGAGATAATTAAATAATTGTTGATTTGAGATTTAATTATCACTTCAGATAATTAAATATTTGTTGATTTTAGATTTAATTATCGCTTCAGATAATTAAATATTTGTTGATTTTAGATTTAATTATCGCTTGAGATAATTAAATAATTGTTGATTTGAGATTTAATTATCGCTTCAGATAATTAAATATTTGTTGATTTTAGATTTAATTATCGCTTGAGATAATTAAATAATGGTTGATTTGAGATTTAATTATCGCTTCAGATAATTAAATATTTGTTGATTTTAGATTTAATTATCGCTTCAGATAATTAAATATTTGTTGATTTTAGATTTAATTATCGCTTGAGATAATTAAATAATTGTTGATTTGAGATTTAATTATCGCTTCAGATAATTAAATATTTGTTGATTTTAGATTTAATTATTGCTTCAGATGATTAAATATTTGTTGATTTTAGATTTAATTATCGCTTGAGATAATTAAATAATTGTTGATTTGAGATTTAATTATCGCTTCAGATAATTAAATATTTGTTGATTTTAGATTTAATTATCGCTTGAGATAATTAAATAATGGTTGATTTGAGATTTAATTATCGCTTCAGATAATTAAATATTTGTTGATTTTAGATTTAATTATCGCTTCAGATAATTAAATATTTGTTGATTTTAGATTTAATTATCGCTTGAGATAATTAAATAATTGTTGATTTGAGATTTAATTATCGCTTCAGATAATTAAATATTTGTTGATTTTAGATTTAATTATCGCTTCAGATGATTAAATATTTGTTGATTTTAGATTTAATTATCGCTTGAGATAATTAAATAATTGTTGATTTGAGATTTAATTATCGCTTCAGATAATTAAATATTTGTTGATTTTAGATTTAATTATCGCTTGAGATAATTAAATAATGGTTGATTTGAGATTTAATTATCGCTTCAGATAATTAAATATTTGTTGATTTTAGATTTAATTATCGCTTCAGATAATTAAATATTTGTTGATTTTAGATTTAATTATCGCTTGAGATAATTAAATAATTGTTGATTTGAGATTTAATTATCGCTTGAGATAATTAAATAATTGTTGATTTGAGATTTAATTATCGCTTCAGATGATTAAATATTTGTTGATTTTAGAATTAATTATCGCTTGAGATAATTAAATAATTGTTGATTTGAGATTTAATTATCGCTTCAGATAATTAAATATTTGTTGATTTTAGATTTAATTATCGCTTGAGATAATTAAATAATTGTTGATTTGAGATTTAATTATCGCTTCAGATAATTAAATATTTGTTGATTTTAGATTTAATTATCGCTTGAGATAATTAAATATTTGTTGAATTTGAAATTTGATTATCGTTTTTGATAATCGAATATTTGTTGAATTTGAAATTTGATTATCGTTTTTGATAATCGAATATTTGTTGAATTTGAAATTTGATTATCGTTTTTGATAATCGAATATTTGTTGAATTTGAAATTTGATTATCGTTTGTGCTGATCGAATAATTGTTGAATTTGAAATTTGGTTATCGTTTGTGATAATCGAATATTTGCTGATTTTATTGATACGAGATTTTCTAGTTTATTATTGATTCTAGGTTACGTGGATTGTATTGAATTGTTGATGACCGCATTTATTCAGCTTTGCTGCTTTCTGACTATCTATTGATAGTTAAATTCTGTTGAAAAATTTGTGGATTTCTTTTATTGGAATTAACAGATTTCTTTGTCATTTGTATTTCCGACTTTATGTTTCTAGCGTAACCAGTTTATGTTAGAAAACCGATTGTTACTGACAACTTTAATTATGAAAATTGCGGGGACGCAATTTTTATAAGGAGGGGAGTCTGTAACGACCCAGGGTTATGCAATTATTTTATTTTCGTCATTTAGACGATTAAAATTGGTAATCCAGTTTAAATTCTCTTTAAAAAAAAAGTAGAATTTCGTTATGAGATTAAGGGCTTTAAATAAAAATCAGGGCCCAAATACATTTTTTTCTTTCATTTTTAGCCGTGCCCTTCTTATTCCCAATTCGACCGGATCCCCTTGATTCATTTTTCTCTCGTTCATTTCAAACCCTAAAAACTTAAGTACGAAATTTAATGGCGGCCTCATTCTCACGTTCGTTCATGCGAAAGCCTAATTAAGGCATACAAAAGGATGGATAATGGGCAGCTTCGTTCTTTCTTCGATCTCGCTCAAAGGATTGTGGCCACCGATTCAAACGAGGGCTTCTGCCGATTTGAGTAGCTTGATCGAAAGTTCAATTTCCGCTCGTCGATGCTAAGGTGAGTTTACTCACATCTAATCCAATACTTCGTTACGGCAGTTCGATTTTGTTTAGTTGTTGGTAATTTCTGAGTTGGTTCGATTTGTTGATACTTCGGTTTTGAATTCTCTAGTACTGTGACTTTGGTCACTTTGATTTTGTGAATGTATTTTGGCTTCGGCCTCCGTTGCTATGCGAACTTAATTTGGGTTTTTATGATGTTGTTTTTTTGATCGAATGTGGTCAATTGAAGTTAATTTGAATTTTGGACTTCGTTCCATTTTGTGTTCGACTTCGGCCTTATTGGACTGTTGTCTTCGACCACTTGAATTTGTTAACTCGTATCTTGGTTGCTTTGTGTCTGACACTTTAATTTAATTGCCAAAGCATCGAGCTGTTTTCATTGTTTTCAACCTGATTTTGAAATAGGAAGAATATGTACCGGTTTTGATTCTCTGGAAAGTTTGGGGTTCTGTGAATTTTTGTTGTCTTCGGGCATCACTTAGCTTTGACATTGAATTGTTTTTATGGTGACTGTGGTATGTCTGGTAATTCCTTTTTGGCTTCGGCTTCATACCTTTGTTTGCATTAATCTGTAAGTTATTACCACTTACAACATGTACCAGTACATATTCTTGTTTCTTTTATATGTGATGCTTGGTCACCAGTAGCCTTTATGCTGGATGTTCACTTATAGTTCGGGACTGGTTGCATTAATCTGTATTTGGTTTATCATTGGTTTCTTCAAACTTATTCTTTCTACTATGTTTGACTTGTTTACCACTAGTGTTCATTCATGTGTATAACTGGTTTGATTGGTGAGATCATTAACTTGCATTCACTCCAGATGTTGTTGACTTCACTTGAGCATATAGTAGACTTGGTCATTTGCATTGTGTACATCGGAGTTGCATTAGTGTTGTTCAGTGTAACTTATGTACTTGTTGCACTGTATATTCCAGTGTACATCACTTGTTGATTCTTATCGAACATGTATACTTGTATTCGTATTTAATTGAGGCTGTCACATATGTGTATCCATATGTACACATGAGTATAGGTGGATGCATGTATTGTTTTGGGTCTTTGAGTCTGGGCAGTTTAGTTGTTCACTGGTATTCGAGGCATGTTGCATTCAGGTGCTTGCTATGTTGCCATATTAGTCCCACTGACCATTTAGTCCAGCTATGATAGCACTGTCCTGTCCCAGTTGCATTTTACACCTTACGCACGCCAGTCTTCATGTATATTCATTGTGCATTGGTAGTTGAAGCATCCCTTGAGTCTGAGCATTTTTAGCAGCTGTCTTATCCATTGAGGCAGTCTACATATATGTATTTGTGTGTTCATGTTTGTGACCATTCAGTCTGCCTACCTTAAGTTTAATCCTCTTGTGGCATATTTTGATAAAACCATTGCATTGCAATGACCACTGTTGTATATGCATTTGCCACTGTTTGTTCAGTTTAATTATGCTGAGTTGTATTCATCTGGACTCGTGTGATTCTGACCCATGCTCTGTGTATTTTGGTATTTACAGTTATACGTCATTCGATCACTGTTCTTGTTGACTTGGGCTTGATAATGTTTAACTTGGATTGCTTTGAGCCCGAGTTGTTGGTTGATTTTTGAAATTGTACTTGAGTTGAATCCAGTTTCAAAAAAAACTCGGGTTTGACCTTGTATTCGGATGTAAACTTTCATTGTGCATTCATGTGTTTCCGATTCATTGAGATTTTGTGTACTTCATCACTGCAGTGGCGCGGCAGTGCACGCTAGCGTGCACTGCAGCCAAACAGTATGGATTATTTTGTTGTTAATTGCCGTCTAGGCAATTATGATGTTTTTAAGATTATCTTCATTGATATTCTTTTCACTTATCTTTGTTGATGATTTAAATCTGCTGATTTGTTGTTTAACACTGTTTAGTGTTATATTTGCCGTTATCCGATTCTCGTATCGAGAGTTGGATATACGAGATTTCTGTGACTGTCGTCTATTTGATGTTTGATTATTACTGCTTCTGTGCATTAATAACTGAGTTTGAATTAGACTGACCCGTGTATTATTTTCTTTTGAATGTAATACTCGGGTCAGACCCGAGTGTTTCAGGTTGTAGATTTCTTTCTTTGAGTTGTTGTTCGGGATTGAAGACTTTTCACATCTTCTGAAGTTGTCAGAGTCATTTTGTAGTAGTCGTGTCATTGTATAGAATGATATGTATTCATGTATATTAGTCGATAATGTACTTGTATATATAACTTCTAGAGTCGACAGTTGTAGTTGTATCATATGTATAGTGTCAACTATGTATTAACTGACAGCAGTTATATATATCTGAGACTTTTGTTTTTATCTGTGTTCCGCATTTATATTATCTGTGTTATTGTTATATCTAATGTCCTAAACTATTATGAACCGTCGTAGTTCGTTTTATACTAGTATTGGGTGTGTCGATGGGAGTAAATAAATAATAGAAGAAAAATAAAAAGAATGTACCACTCCTATCGAGATAACCAATGTTAGTGTAAGGCCAATTACGGATGGTCGCTCCCATCCAGCCTTATTCTTCGTAGTAATAGACAGTATTTCTTTTAATACTCTTTGTTATTATGAGCATAGAGGTGGGGCGTCACACTTTTTCTAAAATTTAAAAATAAAAATAAAAGAGAAAAGAAATTAATGTCACATTTCATCACATCATAGTACAAGGAGGTGAAAAATATGTTGGACAAAGGGTCGGTCTTGATGCCATCCTTATGCAACAACGTTAGGGAGGATGAGATGATGTGTCATAAAGTTAGTGGAGGGTATGTATCCAAAGGGCATTTTAGTAATTCACATATTTCACTTTGTATAAAAATAATTTCCTAATTTTTCTCTCTCTCATTTTTTTCATTTCATTCCATACTTTTAAAATCGTCGCCTTCTTTTTCAAAGCTCTAAACTCTTTTTAATGGCTTTCATAGTTTTCAAAGTTTAAAAATTCTTCCTTTTTCCACTTTTAATTCTTAAAAACTTATATAAAACCCTTACTCTTCTTTTATACACATTCCTCTTTCCAAAGCAAGCCCTAAACTCACCCCTCTTAGCATGGCCGAGCACATACTCCTCTAGGCCAAACCAAACACCCACTTTCCAAAGTCAAAAATCATGTTTTTACAAAGGAAAATCCAAGATCTAGGATCGATCCAAGTTGTAGTAGTAGTTCTAGTTGATTTGGTTAAGTTTTGATGAGTAAAGCTCACTCATTTATTCAAGATTTAAACTTTATAAGTTAGTAACAATTCATTTAGTAGTTTGGTAGGAAAAGTGTCGTTGTGTTGTACTTGTATGTGCTTATATGTAATATTGGTTATAAACTAGGAAATGAAGGTATGGTTTAAAGTTATGATCTTTACCTTGTGTATGTTGGTTATCGTATTTGTTGGATGTATGAGCTTATGTTTGAATGTAGTAAGCTAAAGGGAAGTTAGCACTTGATTTGTATTTGTTGCAGACATGTAGATCCCTTGATTTTAAACTTATTTACATATGTATTTTTTAAGAAAATGTTTTACAAAAGTTTTCAAAATTTTTACCTTTGATTTACAAAACTTTTTACAAAGTTCATAAAATAATTTGAGATATAAAAGGCAAGATTTTAAAGGGGAATCTTATGTATAAAACTAGGTATGAAATTATGGCATCTATAGCGATAGTCACTATGGATGCAGTTCACAAAACAGAGATTTTCATGTAAACTAAAATAGGATTTTCACTTAGATATTTTTGAAGAGTGATTAAAACTATATTATAAGTATTAAAAAGTTTTAATTATTATTCAATTAATTTATTTAATTAAGGAGTTACTGATTATTTAATTAAATAATTAAGTAATGGTAATTAGTACTTAAGTATTAATTAAGTAAGTTAATTATAATTAGTTAATTAAGTATCGATTGATTACTAATTTGATAAAGGTTAACTATTTAATTATTATTTAAGTAAGGTTAAATAAATAAATGATTATTAATTAAGTGAAGTTATATTAATTAATTAATTATTAATCAGGCATGGTAATTATTAATTATTTATTTAGTTAAGATTATATTAAGATTCAATTATCATTAAACAAAGGTTTAAACTTGTTGATGCCAAAAATGAGCATCAACCCCAATAGAATCTTGTAAGATTAAATAATTAGTGAAATTAAAACAGAGCAGAGAAATAAATAAACACATAGATTTTTATAGTGGTTCAGCAATCTTGGCCTACGTCCACTTTATATTTTTATTGATCTTGCACTAGATTATGATTACAAGAATGTTTGGAATAGCTGGGATCCATTAGTACAAGAGTGAAGAATAAAAATGGCAGAAACTAGGCAGCAGAAAGAAGGATCCTCTTTATGGAGAATGGTAGTTGTATTTATAGGGGAAGATGTGCATGGATCGAGCTGAAAATTCGCCAGAAGAATCTCTAGATTCGTAGGGCCACTAGAACGATCGGTGGTCTAAATTCTACAAAAATAACAATCGGGTGTGATCGTAATTTTTAGCTCCAATCAATATGCAATCGTTCAAGGGTGGTCCATAGGCCTCCTAGCCATGCTCCGAAAATATGATGTTGTTCCGAGCTATAGTTTTTGAGATATTACCCATTCTTTGTAGAACACCGATCGCTATGCTGATCGTCCAATAACGATCGGTGTTTTTTTATGTTTTTCTTGAGTTCTATCGTGCGATCGATAATGTAGGCTCTTCATGATGTAAATTACTTGCTCTCTAAATTTTTTGCAATTTCGTCGTTTATGAGATATCATCCAACCTTCATTGAATATGGATCGTTTTGGTGATTAGTACGATCGTTCCAATAACGATCGGCCTTTGTTTCCAAGATTTGGGAGTTTTGTCATGCGATCATTTTTGCGGGCTCCGCTCTTCCATATATTGATGCTTTGAAAGTTTCAAGTGCATTGGCTTTGTAGATTTTGAGATATTGATCAATCTTTGTCGATTTACGCTATGTTATGGATCGTTCCAGATCAATCCATATAAATCCTTCATTTGTCCATAACTCGAGCGTACGAACTCCGATTGACTTGAAATTCGGAATGTTGCCTCATGGAGTCTTCCTTGTCACTTCATATTGATTACCCCTTGGTTGGGACCCGGTCCAAATTTATTCGACCGTTGTCCATAATACTATATACAGCTGATTCTTAAGGATGGTAACCAACCGTTCTTAACCAAATCTATGGTATCACGGCCTTGCCAAAAGGCGGGATACCATTTACACCATTCTTAACCAAATCATTCCATCATTCCCTCCATAAAAGATTCTAACCGATCCATTTCAAAGAAGAAGAAACAAGAAAAGTTAAAGGTCATAATTGGATCGGGTGTGATCCATATTTTCAAGGATTTACACTGATTGTTGCTATATAGTCATTCCTACTAGATCATTTCCACATGATCACTTCCACACTGATCGTTTCAATACGATCGTTCCCACCAGATCGTTTCCACACGATCACTTCCACACCGATCATATTGATTTGTAGGGAAGGATCTGCTGGGAACGATCGTATATAGACGATCGATGCGGAAGCAATCATGTGGAAACGATCTAGTAGGAACGATCATATAGAAACTATTGGTTTGGAAGTGATCGTGTGGAAATGATCAGGTAGGAACGATCGGTGTGGAAATAACTGTTGTAAATCCTTGAAAATATGGATCACACCTGATCCAATTATGACCTTCAACTTTTCTTGTTTCTTCTTCTTTGAAATGGATCGGTCAGATGGTTTTATGGAGGGAATAATGGAACGATTTGGAAAAGAACGGTGTAAATGCTATCCTGCCTTTTGGCAAGGCCGTGATACTGTAGATTTGGTTAGGAACGGTTGGTTACTAGTCTTGAGAATCAGCTATATACAATATTATGGACAATGGTCGAACAGATTTGGATCGGGTCCCAATCAAGATGTAATCAATATGAAGCGACAAGGAAGACCCCGTGAGGCAACATTCCGAATTTCAAGTCAATCAAAGTTCGTAAGCTCGAGTTATGGACAAACGAAGGATTTATATGGATTGATCTGGAACGATCCATAATAGCATAAATCGATGAAGATCAATCAATATCTCAAAATCTGCAAAGCCAATGCACTTGAAACTTTTAGAGCATCAATATATTGAATAGTGGAGCGCACAAAAATAATCGCATGACAAAATTCCCAATCTTGGAAACAGAGGCCTATCGTTATTGGAACGATCGTATGAATCACCAAAATGATCCATATTCAATGAAGGTTGGATGATATCTCACAAACGATACGTCGGAATTGCACAAAATTTGGAGAGCAAGTAATTTACATCATGTAGAGCCTACATCATCAATCGCACAACAGAACTCAAGAAAAACATAAAAATACACTGATCGTTATTGGACGATCAACATAACGATCGGTGTTCTACAAAGAATGGGCGATATCTCAAAAACTATCGTCGGGCTCAAAGTTGCCAGAGATCTAGGAGTGAAAACTTTACAAATCTTTTGTGATTCATGGTTAGTAGTTTTCCAAGTCAGGGGAGATTATCAAGCTATGGGGCAGCGACTTGCTCCTTATCTCAGCCGGGTCCGAGAGCTACTTTCAGATTTCGGGTATTACACCATTACACACACCCCCAGAGAATAAAATGAGAAAGCCGACTCACTATCCAAATCGGTTAGTTTTAGGGATGCACAGTTGATTGCTTTTTTCCCAGTTGCGTTACTAAATGCTCCGAGCATCGATCAGATGGAGATTAATTGGGTTCTAGAGACGGAGCCGGAAAGGGAGTCGTGGATGACTCCTATCAAAGTTTATCTGCAATGAGGGATCCTTCTCGAAAAGAGGAATGAAAAGCAACAGATCCTCCGCAAAGCTTCACGCTAGTCATCAAAGAAGGAGTCATGTATAGAAAAGGTTTCTCCATTCCCCTGCTTCAGTGTATCACCCATAAAGAAATAAAATGAGTCTCGAGAGAAGTCCATGAAGGAGATTGCGATGATCACACCAGGGGACAAACCCTGACAAAGAAAATATTCGACTATGGGTATTGCTGGCCAACTATCAATCGAGATGCAACTGATCATGCTAGACAATGCGACAAATGCTAGATGTTTGCAAAAACTCCGAGAGCTCTGCCGATGGAAGTTACACAAATGGTCGGTCCATGACCGTTTGCCACTTGGGGCATTGATATTATTGGTTCCTTATCGATCTCTAAAGATGGAGTGAAATACGCCATCGTAGCAGTGGATTACTTCACCAAATGGACTGAAGCTGAACCTTTAGCCACGATTACAATGAAAAACGTAATCAAATTTGTTGTCTGAAACATCATCTGTCATTTTGGTCTTCCTCGAATAATTATAGCTGATAGCGAGACCCAATTTGACAGTGCTAAATTCAAAGAATTCTGCTGTTGGCATCGTATTGAAAATAAATTTGCGGCAGTTGCTCACCCTTAAGGAAATGAACTAGTTGAAGCTATGAACAAAATCATAAAGTCAATTATGAAGAAACGTTTAGAAAAGGCTAGAGGAAAGTGGGTGGATAAACTCCCAACAACATTATGGGCTTACAGAACCATGCACAAGTCCCCGGCTGGCCATACTCCATTCGCCCTTGCTTACGGCTCTAAGGTCGTCATCCCTGTAGAACTTGAAATCCCTTCCCATTGAGTGACTTATTACGACCCCTATTTCATTATATAAAAAATATAAACATGGAATTGTAATCCAATTGCAATTAAACTATAAGGAATTGGTGACAACTCGTGAGTGTACAAACGCATCCGGGAGCCAATGAAAAGAACGTGCACTTAAACGTGCACATGTATATTCTAAAAATTTGATTTCTTGAAACCGATAGAAGTTGAATTTTCACCTGGAGTTATTACAGAAAAGACTAGATCAGATGACCAAAGCTTACTACCACCGTAGAACCAGACACAGATAGTAAATGATGGAATACAATCCTGAATTTATACTATTGGAAGTCGACCAATAGTCATAATGAACAGAAGGAGACATGATCCTCAGCAAAAAGCGACTCAATGGACGGGTGACGACCATTCAATAAACTGGATGGAATCCTTTGTAATGATTGGAGCCTACAACTTTTCAAAGCACATCATATTCGAACAAGACGTACTTTGGGAGGCAAATGTTATCCCGCCTTTTGTCAAGGCCGTGATACCGTAGATTTGGTTAAGAACGGTTGGTTAGCAGCATTGAGAATCAGCTATATACAGTATTATGGACAATAGTCTAATAGATTTGGACTAGGTCCCAATCAAGGTGTAATCAATATGAAGTGATAAGGAAGACCCCATGAGGCAACATTTCGAATTTCAAGTCAGTCGAAGTTCATATGCTCAAGTTATGGACAAACGAAGGATTTATATGGATCGATCTGGAAGGATCCATAAAACAGCGTAAATCGACGAAGATCGATCAATATCTCAAAATCTACAAAGCCAATGCACTTGAAACTTTCAGAGCATCGATATATTGAAGAGTGGAGCCCACAAAAATGATCACATGAAAAAACTCTCAAATCTTGGAAACAGAGGCCGATCGTTATTAGAACAATCGTACGAATCACCAAAACTATCCATATTCAATGAAGGTTAGATGATATCTCACAACCGATATGTCGATATTGTACAAAATTTAGAGTGCAAGTAATTTACACCACAAAGAGCCTACATTATCGATCGCACGACAAAACTCAAGAAAAACATAAAAAGACACCGATCGTTATTGGACGATCAGCATAACGATCGGTGTTCTACAAAGAATGGGTGACATCTCAAAAACTATAGCTCAGAATAACACCATATTTTGGAAGCAAGGCCTGGAGGCTTATGGGACCACCCACGAATGATTGCATATGATTGGCCAGAAATAACGATCAGACCCGATCGTTATTTTTCTAGAATTTAGACCACCGATCATTCTGGTGGGCCTCTATGGATCTAGTGATTCTTCTGGCAAATTTTCAGCCCGATCCATGCACATCTTCCCCTATAAATATAGCTACCATTCTCCTTCTTTATGTTAACCAGGCTCTGCCATTTTTATTCTCCACTCTTGTACTAATGGATCCCAAGTTATCCAAACATTCTTGTAATCATAATCCATTGCAAGATCAACAAAAATATGAAGTGGACATATGTCAAGATTGGCGAACCACTATTAAAATCTGTGTGTTTATTTATTTCTCTACTATGTTTTGATTTCATTCATTATTTAATCATTACAAGATTCTATAGGGTGTTGATGCCCATTTTGGCATCAACATAATTATTTTAAATTAATTAAATAAAGGTTTTAAATTTTTAACTACCTCGTCTAGGGATCGGTTTGTTTTAAAGCAGTTTTCTTTATCAGTAAATGGGTTTAAAATCAAGGGTTCTCTATGTCTGTTCCATTAAGTAGCCAAACAAATATGAATAAGCTATTCTAAAATGTTGACGCGGCTTATTGAAAGTAAGTCGTCTTGTATTTAGTACTAAAAGCCGATGAGTAAAACTTTCCTCTGTTTGTGAGATCTGGAACTTGTTTCTAGGCGAGGGATAGAGAAGTCAAAATGTCAGAACAATGATAAATGTAAGAGAGTTAATTTCGATAAATGGGTCATGATAAATTAAGTATATGGATGATACTTCATCGTATAATTAACACCAAATTTTGAAGTATGGAAACTCGTCTTTATCCCAAGAACTAAGAATGTACGTCGAGTCAAGGTTAGTTTTCTAACTTGTCCTACTTCATTGTTAATCAGGGGATAATACCATTTGAAATCGAAAAGTGAAGATAAATATATGATCTCTTATTTTTCATATGCTAAATCTATACACACATCCGATAGTGGAATTATCCACTATCGATAACATGACCCTTTTAAAATTATCGAATGTTTGTTCAAAGAGACCAAGATCAGATAGCGTGAGTTATCTGAAAATCATTTCGAACCAACATAAGCATTCTAATTGGAAACATCTAGAAGATGATGGAATCAAAGACGAAGGTCTTGAAGTGGAAGGGCTACTTGGTACTAATCCTGAGGGTGATTCCAAATGGATCTAGTAGAAGTAGTGCCTTCGGTTTGTTCATATCTTGAACAACTTGTATGGACGAATGCTAGCATTGCATTGTCACCTGGAGGGCAGTGTTAGCATTTCAAGTAGGATTGCTAAAGAAAAGGTTAAGTGTAGCTTCAAGCCTCATAACTGGGAATGACTACAACATGGGATATATGGCAGGGCTATGTGGGTGGAACCTAAGGGTATAGTCACCACCCGATCTAGATCGATATTTTTAGATTATGTATGCTAGTGACCCAGTTACGATTCCTGATCACAACCAGGGTGGTGATATATTCAGTACTATCCAGTAAGGGGTAGGTCGGTCCTGTGTTGACAGGGGGTCTATGTAAGGCCCTCAATACATTTTATCTAGAGGTGTACTGTGGCAGACGGTACCAAAATACCCTTGTCATTGATGGAACCCAACTTCCAATAAGTACCTTAAGGACTTAGTTGTGCCCAAATATGTTGGAATGTGAGATGTAAGCATTTAAACTATATTCATAATTTACTTTAAACCCTAGACATTATTATAGTATCACTGGATATTCTATAAAAAAAATTGGTTATCATAAGGTAAAATCCCATCCGTGTTTATGTGCGATGTGGTTTTAAAAGATACCTTTGTTTTAAAAGAGTTTTATAAGCTTAATAACTAGTTGTTTGGAGTTTACTTACACCAAACCAATGTTTGACCCGGAGTTTTATTTTCTTTCTCTAAAACTCTTGGGTACTCAAATTTGTATGAGTAGCCAAGTAGTTCAAATTCTACGGATGCATTTTGGAGGAGCATGGACAGGTAGCTTCGCCGTTATCTAGCTACTTATTTTATTTTTCCACTATGTATGTGTATATTTTGTGTCAGCAGTTGTGGGGACAGACAATTATAATTGTACCTGACTGAAGTTGTATTGGTTAAATTTTGGTATTCATTTTGGGAAATGATGTAATGTACTGTCTTATGTTGACTGCCTTACATTGTTAGATTATGTGATTCTTTCTTCTTGTCGTTTTCTTTTCTTTTTACCACAATGACTTGGCTTTCGGACTCTTAGATGATAGACACATGAATATCGTAGGTGTATTAAGTGTCTTCTTTGGGAGTAAGAAAGGCGAATCGTTACAAGCGGTATTAGAGATTAGGTTAAGCGAACACCTAGGCTTGTAAGGACCCGTTTCTTCGACTCCCAGAAATCGACACTAATACATCCTCGGTATTCACGTGCCGTAAATCCAAGTGCAGGAGAAGCGGATTCTTAAGGGTAAGAAAGACAAATAAGACAGAATAAAATCTCATATATGTTATTTCAACAAATAATATTTACAGTGGAAATTAAATACATTTATCAGAGTTAAAACATGGACATTTATAAATCCTGTCCTTAAAATTGCGGAATACTACATTACAGAATGTGGTGGAAATAGATAACAAATCCTCAGAAAATCTTCAGACTCCATGCTTTGAGCTCCATCCAGCTTTCTTCTAAGCTAAACCTGACTACTAGGCTGCTCGGAGAAAATTAGGGCACCCATAGTTTAAGGAAAGGGAAAATAAACTCTGGGTCAGTCATGGGACCGTATGAGAACTCAAAATACGTATTTTCAAAACAAAAAGGTATCTCATAAGACCATGCCGCACATAAACATGGAACGAGTTTTTACCTTATGATAACCAAAACATTCTACGTCAAAATACTTGATATTATTTTTAATGGCATATCTTTGAAAACATTTGCAGGTAAACTTATTAATCTTAGCCGAAATTGTTACCATCATTAAATTCCAGCATACTAGGCTCTACAAACAAAATGGCAGGCAATTATTGGAGAATGGATTCCATACAAATGACCAGGTGAAGGGACTACCTTTCGGTAGTACATCTCTAGAGGAATGTACCGAGGCCCAACTGATGGTCCTCTACCAACACAAGACCGACCTACCTTTCCTTAGATAGTACCGAATATGACATCACCCCGGTCGTTACCGACCTATCCGAGCGCGCTCTAGCATACATCCACATTAATTTAAACCCGAACGTCATAGCGGGTAGAAATATATCTAGAAGGGGATGGTCATACCCTAATGGTTGCGAACCACATAGCCTTGCTGCATCTAACCCTGTTTTGGTCATTTCCGGGTGTGAGGCCTAAGGTAATGATTACCTTTTCACTTAACACACCATCTTCCTTTGAATGCCACACTACCATTCTATCGATCACTTGTTGACTTCCACAAACATACAACCTCCGAGCTCATACGTCCCAGAGAAGGGTCTTAAGCTAAGAGAAGTTGCCTTCTCCACCACCAAACTGATGTACGTTTATAAAAGTCAACGATGTAAATCTCAAGAATGCAATGTCAGACATCCATCCATACAAGTCCGTTCTAGTACTGAACGAAACCGAAGGCACTCTCCTACCACATCCTGTCGGGAATTTACCCTAGGATTAGTAGCGAGAAGTCCTTGCAACCCAAAGAATTTCAAAAATGAAAGGACCATTGCTACTTTATTATTTGGGAGCTTACCAGAATTATCAACAAGCAGTCCTTTCATCCCAAAAATCTTTGGTCTTTATTCTTCATTCTCTCTATCGGATCTTCATTTTTCGAACGGATACATTAGTTCGAAGTGGTTTTCGGATAGGGATTTCCCCAGATCCCACCCGCTCCTAGTTTCTTCGAATCCAATCATCGATAACAAGAGGTTTTTGAGAATAGAGAATCATTCTTTAATCGATTAGGTTCTTTTTATCAAAAATCTCCCTCGGAGATATATATATATATTTCTAAAACATTCTTTTCGGTATATACGAAAATATTAAACCTCTCTTATCAAATATTTGATTACTAAAAACCCTTTTTAAACTGGGACTAATCCGAAATCATTTCTTTTATACTTAGAAAAATATTCCCAAAATCATTTCATTTAAATCTTAGAAAAGATTTCCAAATCATAACTTTTAACACGGATCAAAACAATGTTATTCAAGACATCGTTTACTATAAATCCAAACCAATAAATTTTAAGTATAGGAATTAAATTAGTTCCAATTCATCTCATTTAAATCTTAACAAAGATTTCTTAGTTTAAAACTCATACTTTTGATTTAGTTGAAACCATGTTTTCTAGGATGTTAATCCAAAACCAGTAACTATTAAGTGAGCAGAATCTATAGAAATCATCTAATTCTACTCAATATCAATCCCCGTATTCAACATATACTATGGGCAGAATAATGGCGAAATCACTTTTTAAATTCCACGAATAGTACGAGTTCCCTCTTCGGGCTTTAATACCGAGTACAAGAAGATCATCTCTATAAAATCCAAATTATATTTAATTTAAAAATTAAATATTTTTAACTCGTTTCCGACATTTCGACCTTTTCTATCCCTCCCAAGAAAGAGGCCAGGTGAGCCAGGGCATTGGTTGCTCCTGAACATCTCCTTATTTTAAGCACCTCATATCCGGATCTCATGAATAAAAAAATCTAGTCTACTCGTCGGCTTTTAGAGTCAAGATTAAACAACTTATTTATAATAGCTTTTCTTTAAATCATTTATTTGAACTTTCTTCAATAAGCTAGAAAACTTCCAATCATTATTAAAACTCTTAATTATTCATTTGAAAACACTTATAAAAGATTTGGATAAGAATCGTTAAGTTTAAAACTATGTTTCAAAAGTTATAGATAGTGCTGCAGAAAAGTGCCGCGGAAAGTGTTTTTTAGGCTATATTGATCAAAACGACTTTTTATTATTTGAAAATCCATTTTTATTACTGAAATTACTTTTAAAACATTTTAAAAGATTTATAACATTTATTTCACATTTTTAAACAATTTAAAACCTCATTTTCAAAGAAATCCAGTTTCAGATTCCGAACTGTAAATTCAGGATTTTTCAAAAACTTGCTTTACTCATATTTCAAAATCTACTTATCGATATCTTAATTTTCTTTCTTCATTGGAAAACTATGGATATAATAGTTTGGAAAATTCTTATCTCGAAGAATTCCGAGCTATATTCCAACTTTTACACTAGTTTGACTTTTATAGTGCGAAATCGCGAACTACCGTCGATGCACTTATTTTTGAGTAAATTTCCTATTCTCACTCAAACTTCACCAAAAATTTTAAATGTTTACAAAGCATTTCAAATACATTTTAAACCATTTTTAAGAGGTTTAACATTTCCATATACACCATTTCATTAATTCAAGGAAAGTGATTTCCTTTCGTGCTTATCGACGTGTTTAATTGTGACTCGCATATATAATCAACATTCATATGATAACAACAAAACATGATAATCAAAGCATATTAAACATCCATTTGCAAACATTATATCATCATCCTAAAATATAATATAGTAGTTTAGGAGTTCTCACCATGATCAAACCAAACTTCCTACCAACATTCAAATCACCACAACACTTCATCTAAATCATTACTACACTTCACCAATACATCACTAAACAACTCAACCTTGCTTCCAAAGTGCTTGGCCAGCATTACTACCTCCACTTTTCTCACGGCCCATGCTCCCATCACCTCCAAACCATCGACCTTTACCATTAAAGAAGAGAAGAGAAAGAAGTAGATTAAGAAGAGGTTTGAGAGTAATTAGCAGATTGGTGCTTAAGCACTCCACTATTTTTAATCCTCCTACCTCTCTTAAAGAGCAAAAGCCATTAGAGAGCATTAAGAAGCTCAAGAATGGTGAAGAAGAAGAAGAATGAATTTGTGAAGAATGAAGGAGGATATGGATGGGTATTTATAAGAAAAAAAGAGTATAAAGGAAGATATGTATACACCACTTTTTCCAAGCTTCTCCAACACACCTCTCCTTCCAAAATACACGGCCAAAGCCTCACCCCATGTGCCCATCACTTCCATCCACTCATGCATGCATCTGTTGACTTGTTTAAGCTTAAGGAGGAAGCTTTACTTAAAATATCTTAGATTTTTGTACTATGTATGTATTTGTAACTTTATAAGTATATATGTATATATACATATGTTCATGTGCATGTTAGTGGATGAATTTGTATGTTATCTATGTGTACATGAGATATAAACAACATTGCATTGATTTCGAATAACTTTCGTTCGATAAATCGTTGCCGATTGGAGAACCGATTCCCGGTCACATTTTCAATTATACTTTAACCTACATATATTTATAAACAAAATTTCGAAATAAATTTATTATCATTTTAAATGAATTAAAATGATCACATTTCATTTATAAAACCATATAAATTTATATTAACAATTATTTACAAATATCGCTATTATACTGATAAAGCGATATCGATTTTTCCTTGTATTTTCAAATCAAATATACCTTTTTATAAAACTATTATAAATGATTTATTATTACTTCATAACTATTCAAAATGAATTATAACCTTTTTAAAATCATTAATTGAATAATTATAATAATTATTAAATCATTAAATCTTAAATTAAATAAATCAATTATCATATTTAAGAGCATTATTAACAATGTTGAAAACACATTTTATATTCAAAATAAAATCAATTGATTTTATTTTATATTCTTGTTTAATTATAAAATAAGTGTATGTATCCAGCTCTGTGCATGACGTTTTACGATTATAGAGTTGTTCATTGATAAAACAGCTTTCAGCAATTTTATCGATTTAGATTCCGAGGAAATATTTTTGTAAATATTTATTCAAAATAAGATTATTGTTACTTATTATCACTCAGAACAATATTATTTGTATTATCAACCTTTTATTTTAATAAATTTAAAAATAAATATAATTCATCAAAGTGATAAATTTGCGGGTCGTTACAAGGCTTTTGCAGGGTCTACTCATTAGAGATAGGGTTAATAATACCCCAGAATGAGTTTACTCTATTATATATAAATAATCATGTTAGTTAGATCAGCTTTGATATGTTTGATTACTACCCTTTTCCTTAAGATTATCTCATTTAAGTATTCTAAATGGGTTATCTTACTATATCTAAGTAGTAAGAATGAGCAATAGGAACAGATGAGGTAGAGGAGCTAGCAGCACCATAACCAAAAATGGTCGAGCTCCGAATGCTGAAAGAGTTGGAATTATTGCAGAGGCAGCACTAATGAAGCCCTAGGTTAACTTTGCAAACATGTGCAAAGATTATACAAATCTAGGAGGTAAGCCGTTCAAGGGAACAGAATCCATCGTCGAAGTTCGAGCTTGGCTTTGATCTTGCGAGAAGATTTTCAAGGGTCTTGATCTTTTGGATGAGCAGAAGCGGTTCTTAGCATCCTGACAGTTGCAAGATGGAGCAGAATATTGGGACTCCATTATAGCTAAGGTACCCGAAGATGATTTTTCTTGGACCAGATTTAAGGACATATTTAAGGATCAGTTCATGCCTGCAGCTGGAAAGGCTCGGATGTATAAGAATTTCTTGGACCTCAAACAAGGCGACCTGTTGGTGGCTTTGTATAAGATGAAGTTTAATGAGCTATCTCATTTTGGACCGGAGTGAATCGATACGCCTCTTAAGAAGAATGAGATGTTTGTAATGGGAATGAGAGAAGGTTTCTAGGAAAAGATGACTGTCCATCTTAAGGGTTATTTTATGGATATAGTTGATATGGCTTTCAGGTACGAAGTTATAGGGAAAAAGAAGCCAGCAGCTTCACCTAGTGGAAATACCGGTAATCAAAATAAGAGAAAGTTTAACTCAAACTGGAAAGAGCAGGGAAAAAGGAAGCCAAAAGGAGACCAATGGAATAGGTTCAAGAATGTTGAATGCTATCAGTTTAAGCAGAAGTGCCATCTGACTAGGTATTGTAAGAATTCTGAAGCCTCGAAGCAGCAAGGAGGACCCATCTCTCCAATGTTTCAAAAGATGCTTTGCTACAATGGTTAGCAGCCAGGGCACATGGCAAAGTGTTGCCTACTTATGAAGAAGGGATAGTTGATTAAAGTGTCTGCTATCAAGGATGAGCCATCGAATTTGGCTGATGTGAAGTGAAAGGAAGTTCTTGAAGGTCCTTTGATGATTAATGGAATTTTTGTAAAACACTCCACACCCCTTAGTATACCCAAAAAGGGCACACTAAAAGATATGGTGCATTATAGGTACAGCTAAAGCATCAGAGAGACTAAGATTCACAAGACAAGTAAATATACACAGCGGAAACATTTAAATGGTAACTCATTATTCAAAATAAAACTTCATAAATAAGCCTGAAAAACATTACGTCTCAATACCAAATACACATGTCTTATGAAAAATACATCTCAGTCTCATAAAATCAGAGTACAAAAATAATCATCCTTCTCATAAGTACCAGTACATCAAAAGCCAAATGAAAAGAAAACTAAAAAGAAGAAGAATACATGAAGAACTCCGGGAATGTATCTCCAAGAAATCTGAATCAACTATCCTTGCCTCTGCTGGCCTATTGGGGGAAAGGGGAAATAGAGGAGTGGGTCGGACTATAAGTCTGGTGAGTGAAACTAATTACTAGAATTTTTAAGGAAGATAAAGATAATAGACTTAGCAACAGTTCTAGTTTAAAAAGGAAATAGAGAAATGATAAAACTGGGATAAATATTGTTTAACTGTTTGCTTTGGTTTTTTTGATTCTTTGGATTGTTTGCACTTTTCTTTGATTGCTGTGATTAAGCTGAAATCCTAATCCTATTTTAATTAGGCTGAAATCCTAATTCTACCCGTTGATCGGCCTTCTATCTCTATTGTGCCACTGTGAGCTAGTCCCATCTTATGGGTCCCACAGCAAAAGACACATGTTTAGCGCTTGGAATGCAATAGCGATTTACTTACCCTAATCAATGCCGCACGCTCGGTCATCATTGGTAAAAGTTAACTGTCGCCCCCTTTTATGACCTCTTACCTACCCTATCAACATAAGCGTGTCCGCCTCACCTAATCTGTTGTGAGCCATCAGTCCTAGTCTGAAAGGGTCCTGCCCAGCCTCACCTAAGTGTTTTGTGAGACCATCAGTCCTAGTCTGAAAGGGAATGTTGTTGGTGCACGTCCTATCAAACAGAATCTAGTTGCGCCCCTTGCCCAAATCCCCTGATTTGAGCCTCTATCTATTGGCCCCTTATTTACCCTAGTTAGCATGTCCCAGCCTCACCTAGCTATTGTGAGACCATCAGTCCTAGTCTGAAATAGAATGCTGTTGGTACGGGCCCTATTTCTGTTCTTGCTTATTAATTTAGTGTAAGTTCTTAAAATAAACCTCTTCTGTTATTTCTACTCTATTTTCTTATTAACTTAATCTAAGTCTTTAATAGAGCCTTTTTTGTTATCTCTGCTATATGTGTGTATTAACTTAATTATAAGTCTTAAAATAAGCCTCTTCTTTTATCTCTCATTATAACCTATGTTATAATTTGCTTATTAACTTAGTCCATGTTTTAAAATAGGCCTTTTGTTTTTTCTACTGAATTATAACCTACGTTATAATTGTTACTCTTCTGTTTTATCTTTTTAGTTATAACCACTAGTTATAAACATGCTTGCAAATGTCTCAAATTTGCTTATTTCAGTCTATCTTCTTTTTATTACAGTTTTTCTTATTTTACATCTAATTTCTATAAATTTAGTATTTATTTCTATTTAATCCATATTTGTGAATTATTCTCTTTTTAATGTTCTTATTCGCGTAAAAAGGAATAGAAAGAAACTAACATTTACAAGCTGTAAATAAATTTGAGAAAGAAACTAACATTTACAGATGTAAATAAAATACTAATAACTGTAAATAGCTGAATAAAATAGCTGAATAAAAATAACTAAATAAAATAGACTGAAAAGAACTTTAAAAACTAGTTGTAAATAACTTATATAAAAACTGTCTCAAAAGTTCAAAAAACTACAACTATTGAGAACCCTATTATTTTAAATTACTTAAAAATCTAAAATAATTACAAAACACTCACCAATGGTCCTTAGCTCTATTCCTTGGCCTTCTCGGATCCACTTCTAGGGTGTAAAATATTTTAATTAAAAAGATCTCCTCCCAAGAAAATTTTTCTTTTTAGGGTCCAGCCTCAGCAATGAACCCAATTGGGAGAAAATCTGAATGAGAAAAGTAGCTAGGTCTAGGGTCTTATATATAGTGTAGTTTAGGGATCTCAGACCGTTGGATTTGAAGATTAAATCTAGTGCAATCACGTCATAGGCTCACTGGGAACCGTCGGATGGAAGCACGAATGCACATGATTGAACAAAAGTTGCAAAATGACGTGTTCGCTTCGTACTGGAAAAATATACATCAAATAAACAAAAGCGGGTAGACCTATAACTAGTGAGGGTCGACCTGGCCATGTTCTGGGTCGACCTGACCCTTGTTTATTTTTTTTCTTCTTTTAATTTCTGTTTTCTTGTTTATTTCGTATCTTCTTCATATTAACTTGGATTTTAACAAACTATATATGGAAATTGATCAGAAAATCGCCACGGACACAATGGTGCAACACCTGTAGCTCAATTCTGATAATTTCATAAACTTATTTTTTTATTTAATTAATTCGTTAATTAATTATTATAGCTTAAATTTTGGGTTGTTACATTTTGTTAGAAAATTGTTTGATATCGGGGCTTCCCATAGTTTGATTTCTATAGAATCAGTAGAAAAAATGCAACTTTCCTTAAAATGTGTAGAAACCCTTATTTGTGTGTCTAACCCCATAAGTGGTACCACTAATCTGTGCATGATCAGTGAGGGTATGAAAATTTCTTACCTTGCCCACCATTTTTCATGTGATCTGTTTGTTTTAAATTTAACGGGTTCGATGTTATACTCAGTTGTTGGAGAATGAAGCTATTTTAGATTGCATTGTGAGAACAGTATCTTTTTAACCCAAATTTCGAAATTTTGTTAAGGTATCGTATGATAATCCAGATAAGCGTATGAGGAGTTTCCTTTATGCCTTAGAATCATCCAAAGAAGAGTTAGGGTCGTTAGAAATTGTTAAGAATATTCCTTATGTGTTTGAAGAAGTTAATAGTCTACCTCCAAATTGGGAGATTGAGTTCTACATTGACTCAATTTCCAGTGCGAGACCTGCTGTTCAACCCATGCATAAAATGAAGAGAGGGGAGCTAATAGATCAAACCAATGATTTGTTGAGAAGAAGACTGATAAGACTGAGTTGTACTAATTGGGGAGCAGCTGTTGTTTTTGTTCCAAAGTCGGATAGTTCGTTAAGACTGCGTGTGGATTATCGAGAGTTAAATAAGGAGACCATTCAGAATAAGTATCCCTTACTTCACATAGACGAACTTTTTGACCAACTTCATAGAACTAGAGTATTCTCCCAGATGGACCTGGCTACCTGATTTCGTCATTTAAGGGTAGCCAAAGATAGTATACCCTTAACTGCATTTTAAGGACCATACTTTTTCTTTGAGTAGTTGGTTATGCCTTTTGGGCTAACAAATGCACCCGCATATTTCCTAGATCTTATGAATCATGTTTTTAGGGATGTTCTAAATAAGTTCGTGTTGGTCTTTATAGATGATATCCTTATCTATTCTAATATCGAGGAAGAGCACCAACATCATTTGGAAGTGGTGTTAGAAATGGTAAAGAAAAACGTTTTGAAGGAAAAATATATTTAAATGTCACTTTTGGCAGTCAGAAGTAAGGTACCAAGGACATATTGTGTCGGGAGATGGTATCTCAGTTGATCTAGTGTTAACCCAAAAAATGGATCAACACTCTGGATTGAGTGTGAAAGCACCAGCCCTGTTCTTGAAGAGTGATAATATAGAAAATAAATGTAAAAAGTAGAAACAATAAAAAGACAAGAATATTTTTATAGTGGTTTGGCTGTTAATGAATCCTACGTCCACTTTATAACTTTCTATTAACTAACCGCTTATTACAAGTTGAATCGGATTGCAATATGATTGAATCTTTTAAATTAGATCAAGTCACAAGTACAAGATTTCACTGGAGAATCACAGCGAACCCCCAGATGACTATTGTGTGGGAGGAGAAGAGGGAAGAATAATCTCTGTAGAGCTCTAGCAGGCTAGTCCAGAAGATCCTCTTTATGTTGCAAATAGATGAGTATTTATAGGGGAATTCAGTGAGTATTGGGCTAGAAGTCCAAGTGTAGAAGAGTCCAGTTGTTATTCTAAGTCATCACCGAAAATATCAAATCAATCTGAGTCATTTCTATGGATCGCCAGCTATCCATAGGGGACGGACTGATAGCTATCCATCAACTTAGCATATTTTTCTACCTGAAGCCTTTACTTAGTGCTACGAAGAAGCTTGGAAAGTTTGAGGGCGATCTGACCTATCTTAATAGATCTCTAGCTATCCATAGGGGATGGATCGCTAGCTATCCATCCACTTAGCATACCTTTGAGTGATCTTAGTTTGGTTGTCTTCTTATCTTCTATTTAAGTGACTTGTCCAAATATCAAGCCGTTTGGAGTTAGTTTGATCATCCATCTTCATGGGTCATCTGGTCTAGAAGAATCGTCCTTAACTCACTTAGTACTTAACCAAATCATACAAAACTTCACCCATGCAATGTAGATGAGTAGGAGAGCCTCCCCTATGGGTCATAGGTCATGGGGCCCAGTCCTCATGGGCCGGACCTGATGGATCAAACTGGCCCAATTCGAAGAAGAATCATCCATAACTCGCTCAAAATTTAATGAAACCAGACGAAACTTTGCAGGTACTCTCTCTATGATGTATATGGGACTTACCCTATAAATTTCAGGTTGTGGGCCGAACCTACATAGATCGTTAGCGATCCATCAAATGAACTCCAAATGATCCTCCTTTTGTGAGCCTTTTTTATGTCTTCTAAGTGTTCTTCCAAAATTTCAAGTCAATCCGACTCCGTATGAGTTCTCTAGGTCTATTTTAAGTTAGCTGCTTTTGGTCAAACAGCTTGAATCAAATGTTTCTTCACTTCTCAAGATAGATTGTTTGGCATGCTATGAAACTTGGAAATTATTCTTAGAAGAGGTAGTAGATCATGATGCAAGAGGCTTTGACAACTCATAATGCTTACTTTTGGGTCGCTAGCGGTTCATGGATGATGGATAACTAGCGATCCATCTACTTAGTAGATTTTTAGCTTGTTTCTCTTAAGTTCCATTGGCTTGTTCATTTAGATGCCTTGTTCAAGTTTCAAGTCATTCTGGCTTAGTTTGGATGCTCTAACTCCTGTTGAATTCTGCTATGTTAAAAACCCAGTTAACATTTGGCCCATAGAGTATGCTTTCGTTGGAAACAAAGTGTGCTCTGGAATAAGACAAGTTTCAGATTACTATTCTGTGAATTTTAGTGAATCATCGGAGTCCAACTCAAGATGTTATTTTCAATTGACCGACTTCTGATAGCTATTTGTTTTTTGATTTCATTCTGAATTTCAATTCCTGGTATTAACAGTGCAATCTTTGCTTCATAGTTTACACAAGGGTTTAGGTCGGTAAGAGTGTGCACGACGTAGGTTTGGAGTCAACCTATATAGTTTTGACTCGACCGTTGGTGAAACTAAGTTTTGTCTCGAACGATTGTACGCCGTTCTGGAGCGAAGTCTTGCACTTTGTCATTGTTAACTGGGTTTTTTAACCTAACTGAATTCAAAGGAAGTCAGAACATCTATGACAAGTCAAAAAACTCAAGAATCAACCAAGAGGACAAGAAGAAGGAATGAAGAAAGACTTAAGAGGAGGAAATCAAAATTTATCCAAGATGATGGATCGCCGGCGATCCATAAGGTTCGCTCGTGGAACCTCCAATCCTCTTGCGTCACGATCTAATATGTTTCCTAGAGACACTTGCCAAGTTTCATAGCATACCAAACAATCTAGCTCGAGAAGTGAAGACTCATCTGATTCAAGATGTTTGACCAAAATCAGCTAACTTAAAATGAACTTACAAAACTCATATGAAGTCGGATTGACTTAAAATTTTGGGAGAAAACATAGAAGGCATAATAGAAGGCTTACATGAAAATTAAGATCATTTGGAGTTGATTTGATGGATTGCTAGTGACTTAATTAGATGGATCGCTAGCGACCCATGTAGAGTGGGCCCCGCCACCTCAAATTTTTATGGTAGGTCCCACACACCTTAGAGAGAGTACCTACAAAGTTTCGTCTGATTTTGTTCGGTTTTGAGCGAGTTATGGATGATTCTTTTGGACCAGATGACCCATAAAGATGGATAATCAAACTAACTCATAACAACTTGATATTTGGACAGAGCATTCAAATAGAAGATTGGAAGACAACCAAAGGAGATCACTTAAAAATCCCCTAAGTACATGGATTGCTAGTGATCCATCACCTATGGATCGCTAGCGATCCATCAGGTTAGCTCGGATCACCTTCAAACTCTTTGAACTCCTTCATGGCATCAAGTGTAGGCTTCTAGCAAAGCGGCCTAGCCCAACAGCTCTCCAACTCCTATAAATACAGTCGTACTTGCAACATAAACAGGATCTTCTAAACTGGCTGCTGGAACTCTTAGAGATTATTCTTCACTCTTCTCCTCCCATACAATAGTCATCTAAAGGTTCACTGGATTTTCTCCAGTGAACACTTGTACTTGTGACTTGATTTAACTTAGAAGATTCAGTCATATTCTGATCCGATTATTCAACTTATAACAGCAGTTAGTTAATAGAAAGTTATAAAGTGGACATAAACTTCATTAGCAGCCGAACCACTATAAAAATCTTCTTGTCTCTTTACCATTTCTGCTCTTTTTACATTTATTTTCTATATTATTGCTCTTTAAGGACAGAGCTGGTGCTTTCACACTCAATCTAGGTTGTTGATCCATTTTTTGGGTCAATAGTCTTTAACTGTTTCTTTTTGAGGACTTGGTTAAGTTCCTATTGTCGTTTTGAATTCTAATGCAACAATTTATTCCAAAATCGAATATAGAGGACTTGGTTAAGTTCCTATTGTCGTTTTCGAGGACTTGGGAAAGTTTCCAATGCTTTCGAAAGGTATACTTTGAGTGTTTCGAAAGGAATATTTCTAAGAGTTATGAAAGATATGTTTAAATGGTTTCGAAAGAGGATGTCTAAGGTTTTAAGCAATAATTTAGAAAAATACTTTCAATGGTTTTGAAAGGGATACTTTTAATGATTTCGAAAGGGATTATTTAAGGTTATAAACAATGGTTTTGAAGTTGTTGTTTTGGCTTTATAGCCTAAAGTTTTCTAAGTACAAGGACTTTAACTTATTTTGAAGGGATAGATAATCCCATTGATTTAGATTTCATCAACACTTTTTTGTGTAAAGCATATACCATGGCATAGATATTATAAGTAAAGCAAAGAGCCTATTTTCCTTGTTTAAGTATGATTTAAAAGGGGTGAATCGGTTTAAATGGAAGGTTGGACAGATAGTGCATTGATGAAATGTTTCAAGGAAAGTTTAATGCGGTAGTTAACCCTAAGTTTATAACTCAGATATTAGAAGATCAGATGGGACTCATGTAGGATCACACCCTATATTTTAGCTAGTAGCCCATAGCTAATATAAGTCCAAAATTCCAGTGTGTAGGACTTTATCACAGATGGGACTAAAATGATGTACACATAGAAGGGAATACATAGAGCAAAGATAGGTTATTGGTGAGCACATAAAGCCATTAGGATTAGTTGAGCCTAGAAGAAGATAGTTAAGAGGAGATAGCCCAGTATTGTGTCTAACAGAAGTTAGATTATTAATTATGTCTGGTAGGCCCGAGTTAGCCAATAGTTTATAGTTAGCCAGATAAAACTATAGTGTGGACAGACAGTCCATTGATTACCTGATTATTATGCACATAAGTATTTTCTATTGTTGTTATAATCAGTTTGATTGTAGGATTTTGATGCAAAAGATATGCTTTTAAGAGGATATTCGTGACGGGAAAGCCGTTCCGCTAAGCAAAGCGGTCTCACTTAATATCAGTACACCGAAATGTAATAAAATTATTCGAACCAGGTTATATATCTGACTCGAAGTTTATGTTTTCCCCTTAAACTCTCAGGTGCTCAAAATTTGATTTGAGTAGATTGAGAGTTAAGGACTTTTCAGGTTTAGTGGGTTGGACGAATAAGCTTCCGAAACCTGCAGGAGGCAAAGCTAGCTATGTAGGAGTTGTTTAGTATTATTTCTGCTGTAATGTATTTATGAATGATATGACTATCTATCTAGTACGCTGATCATCCAAGGGGACATCTTCATATGTCAAACTTGGCGTAATTTGTAATAATTGTATTTGATCAAAACCTGGGAATCGTTTTGGGATTATGCAATTGAATATGAAATATTGATTTGAAATGTAATCAGAAAAGTTTTTTTGAAATCTGTGTGATTTTATTTCTTATTCACGTGCTTCTGATATTATGGATACCATTAACATTACCATATTTTTTCACCGGAAGTTAATACTATAGACGACTATAGCATTTGTAGCTTTTAGCCTCGGGCCTCAAAATAGGGGATGTTACAACACAGCTGCTCTTGTAGAGTTATAGTTGAAGTTCGATCAGGCTCAGTTCTAGTCTTCGAAAACTATCACATGACTTGTTCGATTGCGATTATCCTTCATTTGCATTTTTCGGAAGTCAACCTGCATGCCAGCCTCTATCTTCGGGGACTATTGGTTTAATTGCTCGATTCCAAGCATTGTTTTTTCTCGCTGTTGCACTTCTTGTGTTCATGTGCAGCATACTTGTTTACGGTAATTCTATACATGTAAGTAATACTTCTGCAGTCATTTCGGCATAATCTATTTCATAGCTTTGTTCTGAACTATGAGGTAGCTTGGTCTAGCTAGTTTTGTGGTTCTTCCTATTTATGCTCTATTGAGTTCGTTCGACAAAGTGTTGGTGTATATGCCCCAATCCATAAGGCTGATTACTCTAAATACTATGTCTTTATGTTTTTGGGAGACTAGGTCTCCTAGGCCATATGTCAAATTGCCCTAGTTTGATTGACATGATAGATCCTATCTCTGGAAACTAGGGACTTTGCTGCTTGATTCTAAGCTTTGATTTTTTCAATGATGTTTGTTTCCTGATTGTAATTGAATTCCTCCAAGTTGACATCGTCATCCAATGTCATTCTAGGTTCATGTACTGGAAAGATGTGTCGCCATCATCCTTTGCTAGAGTGAATTCTTCCAAGTCCAGTGTTAAAACCCTAATCATGTATCAGTTTCCATCTCTAGAAACCCGTGCGTGGATGACTCAACTCTTTTGACTTTTCCGTGATGTTGTGAATCTAAATTCCGAAAGTTCTGTTCATACGCAAATTCCTACCTTTGGGAATTTATAACTTGGCTGCTTGGTTCCAAGCAACATTTCATTGAGGCTGCCTATCTTTTGGCTGTATCTAAATTCTTTCTAAGTTGAATTTAGGAAATTCGGTTGTGCACTAGCTTTCATCCCTAGAAATTAGCACACAAGCAATTCAATCCTGTGATTTCCTTTCAGTGCTGCTTTATTCCTGTGCAGTGGCTGATTCCTGTGATGAAAGGTCGAACCATCCAACTGACCTATGCAAGGTTATGTCCTCCTATTGTTGCCCATTTTCGAGCAACGGTAGTCTTTTTGAAGACAAGGGTAGAATCTTAGTTGAGGACCAACTTCTATCTCCGAAAGCTAGTGCATTGATGGTTTACAACGATTAGTGTTTCTCATTGAACCTATAGAATAAATTTTTCTTGGCGTTGCCAAGACAACATTAGTATATAGTGCATAGAAAATTTCCTAGCATTGTCGGGGCAATATCAGTACTTAGGAAATAGATGGTTTCCCGACGTAGTTAGGGGAACACCGATACTTATGAAATAGAAAGTTTCTCAACATTGCTGGGGCAACATTGGTATTTAGGAAATGAGAAAAGGGCCTTAGCATTGTTGGGGCAACACCGACACTTAGGAGGTTTGGATCAATTTTCCCCGTCGATCAGGCAATGCTTTTAATCCAGGTGGGCACTATTTTCGATCTTCAAAAACTTGCACTTTGATGATTGGATTATAGAAGCCTTTTCTTATTCATGACTGTCTTTGAGCAATGTTAAAGTCATGTTGGTTAGGATTGAATCATTAATCAGATCCTGAGTAGATCCCTTTCAACCCAATGTGATTGTTTTTCTCAACGTTGCTTTATTTTGGGATACGTCATGTTTTGGAAGGATGGGAGTCCTAGGTGTTTCCATTGCCTAGCCTTGTTTACCATCGTCAAGTGTTACTCTTGGAAATGCAGGGTTGTTGCTTAATCAATTCCATGGTTATTCTTATTCATGAAAAGTCGGATTTCCTCCAATTGGTTTTTGTTATGATCTGATTTCTATCTATGGAACTCTTCATTTCTAGGCTGAACCCTTCATTTTTTTTGTCAAATTCCAGGTTCATATAGAAAATTAGAAATTGTGTAGCGAGTCATCACATTGCCTCCGATACGACCGCGCTCATTCCTATCCTGATCATGGACCGGTAGAGTTAAGTAGTGGTTGCCTTGAATCTATGACACTTAACCTTACTTGTTTTAGGCCATATGCATTATGCTGGGCTGATAGCATTGTTGCAAATATCCACCTTATTCGTTGGCTCCAATCTTCAGGAATTAATGGTTTAGCTGCTCGATTTCGAGCGTTCTCTCCTTACCGTTGTCTATCTTTGGATAACAGTTAGTTTTTTGCAAGTTGGGGTTTGAGACCTCAGTCGAGCACCTGCTTCTGTTTTTGGAAACTGGTGCATTGATGACTTGATTTTGGAAATGCCTTCCGTCATCGTCTATCTTTGGACGATGGTAAGTTCCTCCTTTTATTGCAAGTTGGAGCAGTTTTTTTATCTTGACCAGATGTTAATGTGTTATGTGCCCCTTAGTGTACAGAGCTGATTATTCTGAACAATTGATGTGAGACTTGATGTTCTGGGCGGCTTCCTAGATGCCCTCAGTCAAAAGTGCATCGCGGCTCCTATCTCTTGGAACTCGTGACTTGGATATCTCAAATTTAGACATTTTGTACATTCACTTTGGTCAAATATTAGAATTCTTTACCGACTTCTTGGTTTTTGAACTTTTCGGTACTACCGAAGCAATGTCGGTTCTTTCGGGTAGCGGGAGTTGATCCATATTAATTCTGCAATATACAAGTTTCCCAGTGTTGTTGGGACAATACGGTACTTAGAAAATCTTAACGGTTTGCTGATGATGCCGAAGGAACATCAAGCAGTGCTTGTGTGGCTTATGAAATGTGCGGCTTACGAAATGTGTAGCATTTAAGAGTGCACGGCTTACGAAATGCACGGCTTTTGAGAGTGTGCGGCTTATGAAATGCGCGGCTTATAAAATGCGCGGCTTATGGGATTGATACGACCCGTCGATCCGAAACAGTTTGGAACTTCTTAACGTTACCAATCTTCAAGTAGCGTGAGGAGTTCGTGCTTCAAGAGTATGGTTCCACGGCTCAATAAGTGATACGAGGCTTATGGGAATGCACAGCTTATAAGATCGACACAACCCGTCGATCCAAAATGATTTGGAACTTCTCAATGTTGCCATTCTTCGGGTAACGTGAGGAGTTCGTGCTTCGAGAACATGGTTCCATGGCTCAATAAGTGATGCACGGCTTATTGCAGTGCGTGACTTATGGGATCGATATGACTCGTTGATCTGGAATGGTTTGGGACTTCTCGATGTTGCCAATCTTCGGGTAACGTGAGGAGTTTGTGCTTCAAGAGCGTGGTTCTACGGCTCAAGAAGTGATGCACGGCTTATGGCCATGCACCGCTTATGGGATAGATATAACCCGTCGATCTTGGAACTTCTTGATGTTGCCAATCTTTGGGTAATGTGAGGAGTTTGTGCTTCAAGAGCATGGTTCCACGGCTTAAGAAGTGATGCACGGGTTATGAGAGTGGGTGGCTTATGGGATCGATACGACCCGTTGATATGGAACAGTTTGGAACTTCTCGGTGCTACTGGAGCAACACCGGTTTTGAAGGGGACTGGGATCGAGTTCCGTCGATCCAGCGGTTTGAGTCGATTTGACCCCATCGACTTGACCGGTTATTTGCTTGAACATGGTTTTATCGGTTCAAGAAGCTAGGCACGGCTTGCGGGATGCGCACAATGGTTTGGGCCTTCCCAGTGCTGAAGGAGCGATACCAGTTCTTAGAAGTTAAGGATCGAGTTTTCCCATCAATCAGGCGATTTGACTTTGTTGGAACGCGATTTCGTCAGTTCTAAGAGATAAGTGGTTTTTGGATTGGGTAACCGTGGCTTGGATGATCCTCCTACATTTTGGTAAGATATGCATAGCCAAACAGATAAAGTTGCCATGGTGGAAAGATCTATAGCCGACTGCATGGAGATGGTTATGAAGAAAGAGCTTGTGAGAGTTTAGGGCAAGACTTTCAGTTTTTGTTTCAAACCACTTTTAGATAATTGGTCTTCAACTGGCATACAGTCTAAGAGGAAAAGGAACTGGTCACCAAGGGTGGTAAAGGAGGAGTTGGGAAGAAGTAAGCAAGTATTATGCTTTGATTTCAATTGTTGCGCTAGCTGGGTCGTTAAGTTCGTAGTTGCCAGAATGCCAAAATTTTTGATCGGGCGCAACAAAACTATGGTATGATTAGTCTTGGCTTTCCTTGTAGCTATTCAAGTATGTATGGTGCCCTTCATGCCATAGGGCTATTCGCGCGCTTAAACTGTATCCGGGGTTTCTCTACAACCCATTTGGTTGCATGCGGTATAGTGGATGCAACTGTGTCTTCTAGATGATTAAAGCATAGGAAAGCCTCTATCTTCAGTGACTTATATATTAGGGATTAAAGATACTTGGTTCTCTCAGGTGCCGAATCTTGGCTTGATTCAAGTTGGCCTCTGATTGATCACAAGGTCGGTTCAGTTTTGGCTTAGTTTCTTTGAGTGACTTTGAAGCTCTGGAATTTAGCACTATTTGTCTCATTGGTCGTTGGAAGTGATTCTGTTAATTTTGTAGAGTGACTAATGTGATTGTCAATTCATGGCCCCGGAGCATGACTTCACTGACTTCGGGCAGTTCCGGATGAGATGACCTCTTATCTTCCAATTGGCCTTCGCGATGCTTTAGTTCGTGAAGAATTTTTGGATCAGATGACTACCGATCCGCCTTCATGACACTTTAGTTTATGAAAGACCTTCATGATGCTTTAGTTCATGAAGGAGATTTTGTGGTCGGATGTTCAGCGACCAAACGACCTTGGAACGATAATTTATCGATTCCAAGAGGAATTTTGGTCGGATGTCTAGTGACATGGCCCTAGATCGATTATTCATCGACTCCAAAAAAAAGTTTTGGGTCGTGTGTCCGACGGTCTTAAAGCGATGATTCATCGACTTTAAGAGAATTTTGGTCAAATGTCCGGTTACTAGACGGCCTTGGAGCGATAAAATATTGACTTGAAGAAGAGTTTTGGGTTGTGTGTCCGACGGCCTGGTGGTCTTATAGCGATGAATCATTGACTTCAAGTGAAATTTTGGTTGGATGTCCCACGACCAGACGGCCTTGGAACGATAATTCATCGACTCCAAGAAGAGTTCTGGGTCGTATGTCCGACGTCCCGATGGTATTAAAGCGATGATTCATCGACTTCAAGAGGAACTTTTGGGATTCGGCTCGCGGGAACACGGTTTTATTGGTTCTTGGAAACTAGGGGGTTGGATTTGTTTGTTCGACGGTTCTTTGGACAAGCTTTCTCGATGCTACCAGACCAACGCCAGTTCTCAGAAGGGGGATCGACCTGAATCGTCGAGGCTCGTGCTGTCTGCAATTTACCTAGTGTACAGCTCGTTTGGAAAAGGAAAGTAGACAATGATGGATGAGAAGGCACCACTTTAGGTTGCTGCCCCATTCCTTAGTTGCTAGCTAGCCAAAGTGTTATTTGATCATCATCCTTTCATCTGATTTCGTTAGTTAGCCGAGCCGCTTTTCTACTGGGTCTTTGATGCAGCAGCGGATAACTGAAATGGTTAAATCTGTGAAAGTAGCAATCGATGGAATAGAAGATACTGAATGGCCTAAATCCGTTGATCAAAAGATACCGGATTCTAGCTATCTCAAACACGTTGATCGCGCACGATACCGTGTTTAAAGATCTACGATTCTTCATACGTTGATTTAGCGCACTAGATACCGTGAATCGGCTTCAGCAGTCGTTGAATCGAGCGCACTCGATTACCGAAAGTGGAGATAGGAGATCACACTCAACTACCAATTGGAGAAGAGGCACAAAGCTCTCAAACAAAAGTTTTATTCAAAATCAAATTTCTATTACAAATTACACCCTCCCCCCGCTATTTATAGAGGTTACAACTCAACACGACTAAACAAATTACAACACCTAGGTCGGCACTGACCTAACACTTGCGACCTAAAACAAACACATTACAACTATTACAATACACGACTTAAGATAGGTCGTTAACGACCTAACCTTTACAACATCAAACGACTTAAAATGTACAACACAATGACTCAATAACCTTGCGTCTTCAGAAGATACGCGGCTTCCAGAATCTGCGACATAAGTTTCAGTAGTACGTTTGCGACCTAAAGATCCAGGCTTCAGCGACCTATGGTAGGTCGTTCGTGACCTAAGAAATAGCACGCATGCGACCTAAAGGTGTTCGCGACCTAGTTGCTTGCGGTATTGTCTCTTTCACGACCTAGGGCGCGCTTTATTACTTCAACGACCTTGGCGTTAGGTCGCTCGCGACTTGAAGACATGGAGTTAGGTCGCTTGCGACTTAGGGAGGTGGAGACTTATGGCAGAGGAGTTAGGTCGCTCGCGACTTAGGCCAGTGGGATTAGGTCGCTCGCGACTTAAGGCAGAGGAGTTAGGTCGCTCGCGACTTAGGCCAGTGGAATTAGGTCGCTCGCCATCATATCTCGTTTGACTTAAGGTAGGTGGCTTGTTAGGTCGAAGCTTGTAAGGTCGAGGCTCGTTAGGTCGAAGCTTTTTAGGTCGGGCTTCATAGCTCGTTTGCAACCTAAAATGGTGCGACTTAAAGAATAAAGTGCTAGGTCGTTGTTCAGGAAAGTTAGGTCATTGGCGACCTAAGTCTTCGTCAATTTGGGCTGCATCATCCTCCCCGGGTTGGGAAAAATTCGTCCTCGAATTTAAAGGTTTGTGTACATGGTATGAAATCAAATGTTTGAACGATCTAAAACCCAACACTTTAGATAGTAGGTGCGATTCATCATCCTTCTCATTAGGTCGTGAACGACCTAGGTCCTTTGAGCGAGATTGCGTGGTATCATCGACCTCTGATTGAAATGAATTTGTCCCGAATTCATTTTCTTTTCTTCTTCGCGACGCTGTCTTCCATTCATTATCTGGTTTGTTGTGGCTCTGGTGATAACCACTTTCTTGATTAATCTTGTTTTGACTCTTTGATGATGTGTCTCGACATAAGGAACGTATTGCATAAAACAAACGTGGCATTAGACATGCGGCATAAGGAAGTGATCTGAGAGAGATGACCCATGAAAAAGTGTGGAATGAACTAAACACTAGTTGCCATATCCAATTCATGTAGCACAGAACTTCATGAGAATAGTGTCGTATACCATATTGCCTATGCCAATAGGAAGATGTGATAAAGAACCAAAATGTGTCGAAAATGTGAGACGTTATAAGGAAGTTTAAAATTACGGAACGACTTAGGAAATCATGACCGAAAAGTGTGAGGATTCATGCTCAGATTCTCGTCTTTCCTTATCTTGTTCAGGTGTGTCCTCATTTAGAATCTTCCCCTGTGTTGCATTAATTTCCCCTGACTAAAATGAATTCCCACTCGCTTCTCCTTCAACATGTTTATTTTCATGAAATGATTCCCTGCAATTGACGATGATAACGTCAGCAGTGCGGACATGATCAGGCAATTCCAAATGACAATCATACGATCCCTGCAGTAAAATAACATCTGGTACTAGTTCAGATTGGTGCTAAATGTCCTGTAGTGATGGTAACTGTTCGGTTAATTCCTCAGGATATTCGTCTTCAAACTCATTGAATTCTGATCCAACTTCCTCAAAAACATCAAGATCTTCATTTGTTCCCTGCCCGGTCAATACAAACAATTCATTACTATTTTTCACGTTTTCGACAGGCTCTTCAAAAAATACAAGACTAGTTTCTTCAGACAGTTCCTCAGACAACTCATCCTAAAACTCTTCACACACTTCAACCTCTGCAGATGTCTCAAAATAAGAACTTTCCCCAGATTCAATCAACAATGAAAATTCATCACTATCTTTCATTGTATTGACGAACTTTTCTAATGATAATAAACTATCTGATTCTTCTTTCTCTTCTGTTTCACTTTCATTTTGTTCGGGCTCCTCGGAGATTATGGAATTAACATTTAGCAGTCTCTCGTCCATAAGCTCAGGTGTTAAACAAGAATCCTCCATCATCAAGTAATGTCCCTCAACTCCGAACACAATTTCTCCTTCCATACTATCGACATCAATCTTTGGTGGTGAAAAATAATCAACTTCTACATCCACATACTTTGACTCAATTTCTTTACAATCATCAAATTTCGGTGGTTGATAAAAGTCAAATTCAGTAGTCCTCCTCAACAAGTTACATCCTTCATCTTCCGACAAAACTTCTTCATCGTTGTCAAATTTAGGTGGTAATTCTTCGAACGATTCTGTAGGACCGACCTCCTCAAACTCTTCTATCATTAGTTTAACCTCCTCAGAAGTTTTAAGCTCTTTACTTGCCTCATATCTAACCAATGATTCTACACTACCTTCTGCTTCGTCAACACTTTCGTTGAAAGAAAATGGACTAGTCGGTTCCTCTTCCTCTTCCGGTTCGCTTTCAGTAGAATCATCCACATCTTCGTTTTCACATTCTTCGACAACTAAGGTTTTCATCTTGGCCTCCGTACATTCCATACTTCTATGGCCAGACTCCTGATAATGATAGCGCTTAATTTGGTCATCAACATTTATCTTAGTGCTTCCATGTACAACTGGTTCGTTGACTCTCTTAGAGACATTTCTACTGTAAGGAACACCATGATTCCGATTGCTGGAGTTTGTAACCACACTCTTTCCTTGACTCCCTTGTCTCAACTTCTACACTTGTTGGTTCATACGTGTTTGATATTTGTAGGGTAAGAAATTTGCCTTCATCATCCTTTTCATCTTATCCCACGTGATAACTTTGGATTTCCCCGTTCTCTTTCTGGTTGATTTAGTTTGTTGCCACCAATCCATAGCTCGTCCTCTCAGTCTTGTAGCAACTAGTTTAACTTGACAATCCTCAGACACGTTGTTGAAATATTTTCAATCTTTGATAACCAATCCAAGAATTCCTCTGCTTGTAGACCACCTCAGAATTCTGGAATCTCCGGATCCTTCCTTGATTCCCGTATATGACCATTCTCTTCAACATTTCTAAATCGACTTTGCCCTTGACCTGGATATCGAAAGTGAACACGATCACCATAACTATCTTCTTCAAAATTGGATGAGCTTCGATGTCGATTCTGAGCATTTACTTTTCTATGACTATGCACGTCCTCTTTACTTCTTCTTTCCTCTACTCGATATCTTTCATATTCATAATATGGCTCATGCTCGTAACCACGATAAGCACTTCTTTCTTCATTCTGATAATCATGATTGTCTCGAACTCCACGATCTCGATTTATCGACAAAGATGATTCTCTTCTTTCTCCATCATAACGTGGCGACACTCTCTTTTGATTTCAATTCATATCAAACTTCATTCTCTCCACTTTCTCGAAACCTCACGAACACCCCAAATAAACAAACAGCTTAATTTGAACTCCAAAACTTCAAAACTAAAAATTGACGTCCAATGAACTTGAACAAATCTCTCACAAACTTGAACAAGTTCGCTTCTAGCTCCAATACTTAAATTTTCGGCCTTGACTTGCAAAGTGAACTTCTATGCTCGGCTCAAACACGTCTCTTAGCTCAGCTTCGCTTGATGTAGCTCGGCTTCACTAACTCGGCTTTAACTCTTCAAAAGAATTGGCTCCAAGACTCGGCTTAGCTATGATTGGCTAAGTCTAGCTCTGATACCAAATGATGCAGCAGCGGATAACTGAAATGGTTAAATCTGTGAAAGTAGCAATCGATGGAATAGAAGATACTGAATGGCCCAAATCCGTTGATCAAAAGATGCCGGATTCTAGCTATCTCAAACACGTTGATCGTGCACGATACCGTGTTTAAAGATCTATGATTCTTCGTACATTGATCTAGCGCACTAGATACCATGAATCGGCTTCAGCAGTCGTTGAATCGAGTGCACTCGATTACCGAAAGTGGAGATAGGAGATCACACTTAACTACCAATTAGAGAAGAGGCACAAAGCTCTCAAACAAAAGTTTTATTCAAAATCAACTTTCTATTACAAATGACACCCTCCCCCCCGCTATTTATAGAGGTTACAACTCAACACGACTCAACAAATTACAAAACCTAGGTCGGCACCGACCTAACACTTGCGACCTAAAACAAACACATTACAACTATTACAATACACGACTTAAGATAGGTCGTTAACGACCTAACCTTTACAACATCAAACGACTTAAAATGTACAACACAATGACTCAATGACCTTGCGTCTTCAGAAGATACGCGGCTTCCAGAATCTGCGACATAAGTTTCAGTAGTACGCTTGCGACCTAAAGATCCAGGCTTCAGCGACCTATGGTAGGTCGTTTGCGACCTAAGAAATAGCACGCATGCGACCTAAAGGTGTTCGCGACCTAGTTGCTTGCGGTATTGTCTCTTTCACGACTTAGGGCGCGCTTTATTACTTCAACGACCTTGGCGTTAGGTCGCTCGCGACTTGAAGACATGGAGTTAGGTCGCTTGCGACTTAGGGAGGTGGAGACTTATGGCAGAGGAGTTAGGTCGCTCGCGACTTAGGCCAGTGGGATTAGGTCGCTCGCGACTTAAGGTAGAGGAGTTAGGTCGCTCGCGACTTAGGCCGGTGGAATTAGGTCGCTCGCCATCATATCTCGTTTGACTTAAGGTAGGTGGCTCGTTAGGTCGGAGCTTGTAAGGTCAAGGCTCGTTAGGTCGAAGCTTTTTAGGTCGGGCTTCATAGCTCGTTTGCGACCTAAAATGGCGCGACTTAAAGAATAAAGTGCTAGGTCGTTGTTCAGGAAAGTTAGGTCGTTGGCGACCTAAGTCTTCGTCAATCAAGGCTGCATCAGTCTTAGTGGCCTTGCTTGGGCAGAAGGTCCTTGAGGTCCTATGGCTCCTTCAACATTTGGCATGTTCTTATGCAAATTGATGAGTTTGCCTTCTGCCAATTTCACTACTCTAGTCTCTAGAACTGGTTTGCCTTCCCACAGAATTCTTTCAGGGTAGTAGGTTGCTTCTTCTTTTAATGATTCCCGAGGGCCTTGCAGTAGACTGCATCTATCGCCCTTGCATCGTCCATATGCTAGTCATACCTATAAAAAATCAATTTCAAATCAGTTGTATAGTTGTAGGAAGATATAATTGGCATGATAAACTTCTTTGGATATTCTGCATGCTGAACGGCTTCGGTGAATGGGTTTCGATCAGGGAAGATGCTCTAATCGTTGTCAGTCCAGTCTGTTTTCAAGTTACGACTGTTTATTATGGTTGAGAATGATATATGCATGATTGTTCTATGCTTGAATGATTGGAAATGCCGATTTAAATGGCGAATCACTTAGGATGGGGTCATGGATCAGTGATGATCCCCAAATATTTTCAATCTAGGTGAGATCAGTTTGGGATGACAAGGAAGGTCCCATAAGGTTGCATTCCCAATTTTAAGGCATTTGGAGTTCACATGTTCGAGTTATGGCCAAAAGAAGATGGATCTGTGGTATTTTACTTGGAATCCGACCCGAGAAAATTATCCATTTGCTTGGAGTCAGCACATGCTTCGCTTAGAGTCAGCACATGCTTGGAGTCCTTTGCATGTTTGCTTAGAGAAAATCTTGGTTTTCCCCTTTTGACTTCGGGCTAGAATTTCCTAGGTTTGTTTCGAGTCAAATGGGTGATTATCCGAGTTAGACTTTGAGTCAGAACTTCCAGAATCTGCTTTGAGTCTAATAGGTGATTACCCGAGTTTGACTTCGAGTCAACCCTGAAGTGACTTTTTCAACGACTATTTTAATGATTTTCTACGACGACCATTCTTGATTCGATAATGGGAGCTCCATGATGGGATTGGAAGCTGGTCAGTTAGGAGTGGTCACAATATACCACGAGAGCTTCACTTTGTAATCGATCCTAATCTGTGTCATATCTTCTTAGTTCTCTACCTCTGAGAGTACTGTTTGAGTACCAGTTCCTCGTCCATTGCTTGGAACTGTGCTGCGGCACAGGTTTTAGAGCTTCTTCTAGTGTTTTTTAAGTTAGCATTTTCATCCAATTTGTCTTCCTCAAATTGTTTTTCATCTTCAAAGCTGGAGAGAGCCATCGTTATATCTCCCCGTGGGGGTTTTCACCCTAAGTTCAGGTTTATAGCAGGTGCTTTTGTAGTGGGTGGATTGTTAATGTTTTCTTCCGTCATGATTCTTGGAGCTCCCCTCACTACTTCCTTATTCTTTTTCCTTCTGTTTCTTCTGTTCATGCAAGAAACACGAGAATGCTCTTGCTTCGTAGCAGCTACGGCTTCAGGCACCATTCTGGGAGTAGTTAGTGATTGGAGCGCTAAGAGAGCATTTATCTTTCCCATAAAAGCCTTTTGACCGTTTGCCATTTTCTGGTTAATTTCATCAACCATCTTGTACAATTCTCCCTTTGTCACAACTTCATTCTGTGCGGAGGATCCTGGAACCTAATCTCCAGAGTTAGCTCCTAACAGTAGGTTGTTGACTTCAATTTGCCGAGGGTTTGTTTCTTCTCCAGCAATGGTAGCTCCTATGGATCTTCCAGAGGTAGTTCTCTTTCTTCCTGGTGCGATTGATTCTCAATAGAAAATCTTCTAATTAGAGATTGAGGATCTAACTTCTGAACCTATCTGATCTAAAATAGATAGCTAGATCTAAGCCTGAGTTAGGTTCTCAGTGAAAGTACCAAATTTTAACCCAAAATATGGATCAACACCTTGGATTGAGTGTGAAAGCACCAGCCATGTTCTTACAAAGCAATAATATAGAAAATAAATGTAAAATGCCAGAAATAGTAAAAAGACAAGAAGATTTTTATAGTGGTTCGCCTGTTAATGAAGCCTACATCCACTTTATAACTTTCTATTAACTGATTGTTGTTACAAGTTGAATCGGATTACAGTATGATTGAATCTTCTAAGTTAGTTCAAGTCACAAGTACAAGAGTTAACTAGAGAATCAAATTGAACCCCCATATGACTATTGTGTGGGAGGAGAAGAGTGAAGAATAATCTCTGCAGAGCTCTAGTAGCCAGTGTAGAAGATCCTCTTTATGTTGCAGATATGTGAGTATTTATAGGGGAATTCAGTGAGTATTAAGCCAGATGTCCAAGTGCAGAAGAGTCCAATTGTTATGCCAAGTCATTACCAAAATTCTCAAATCAATCTGAGTCAATTCTTTGGATCGCTAGCTATCCATATAGGATGGATCGCTAGCTATCCATAGGGGATAGATTGATAGCTGCCCATCAACTTAGCATATTTTTCTACCTGAAACCTTTACTTTGTGCTATGAAGGAGCTTGGAAAGTTTGAGGGCGGTCCGACTTATCTTGGTGGATCGCTAGCTATCCATAGAGGATGGATCGCTAGCTATCCATCCACTTAGCATATTTTTTAGTGATCTTAGTTTGGTTGTCTTCCTATTTTCTAGTTAAGTGACTTGTCCAAATATCAAGTCGTTAGGAGTTCGTTTGATCATCAGTCTTTATGGGTCATCTTGTCCAGAAGAATCGTCCACAACTCCCTCAATACAACCAAATCACACGAAACTTCACCCATGCAATGTAGATGTGTAGGAGACCCCTATGGATCATAGGTCGTAGGGCCCACTCCTCATGGGACAGACCTAATGGATCAAACTGGCCCATTGTGGAGAAGAATTATCCACTCAACGAAACCAGACGAAACTTTGTAGGTACTCTCTCTAGGGTGCGTGGGACCTACCCTATGAATTTCAGGTTGTGAGGCCCAACCTACATGGATCGTTAGCGATTTATCAAACAACCTCCAAATGATCCCATTTTTTTGTGAGCCTACTTTTATGTCTTCTAAGTGTTCTCCCAAAATTTCAAATCAATCCGACTCTGTATGAGTTCTCTAGGTCCATTTAAATTAGCTACTTTTGGTCAAACAACTTGAATTACATGAGTCCTCACTTCTCGAGCTAGATTGTTTGGCATGCTATGAAACTTGGCAAGTATTCTTAGAAGAGGTAGTAGATCATGATGTAAGAGACATTGACAACTCATAATGCTTCCTTTTGGATCGCTAGTGATCCATGGATGATGGATCGCTAGCGGTCCATCTACTTAGTGGATTTTTGGCTTGTTTCTCTTAAGTTCTGTTGGCTTGTTCATTTAGATGCCTTGTTCAAGTTTCAAGTCATTCTAGCTTATAAATGTTCCAACTCCTATTGAATTTTGCTGGGTTAAAAACCCAATTAACATCCAACAATGGTAGTGGCTGTTCAAGAGTGGAAGACACTGTAGACTCCTACTGAAGTTCGAAGTTTCTTAGGCATGGTTGGATTCTATAGGAGATTCATTCAAGATTATTCCAAGATTGCCTCACATTTGACTAAGCTGACGAAGAAGGATGAGAAGTTTGTTTGGACCGCAAAGTGAGAGGAAACCTTTGTTGAGTTGAAGAGGAGGTTAACCAATGCTTCAATTTTAGCCATACCGGATGGAAATGAAGGACTGACGGTGTATATCGATGCTTGTGGAGTAAGGCTAGGTGCAGTTCTGATGCTGCATAGGAAGGTTATCACGTATGCTAGTGGGCAGCTGACGCTCCATGAGAAGAATTATGCAACGCATGATTTGGAATTGTTAGCTGTCATGTTTGCTTTGAAGACGTAGAGACATTACTTGTTGGGTGAGAAGTTCAAGCTCTTCACGAATCACAAGGAATTGAAGTATCTTTTTACATAAAAGGACCTAAACTTGAGGCAGCAAAGGTGGTTGGAATTTCTGGCGGCTTATGACTTAGATATTCTATATACGCTAGGAAAGGCAAATATGGTAGCCGATGCTTTGAGCAGGAATGTCGTCTTGGCTCTCTTGGAAATTACTTCGAGTCTTCTGGAAAGGATTGCGAGCAAACAAAGGTAATATAGTCTTTTGGTTGAATTTATTCGAGGAATTAAAGATGTTGAAGTTTGGATTTTAAGATTGATAGCCGTGGTGCTTTGAGGATGAATGGAATGTTATGTGTTGCGGTTGTTGATGAACTTAGACTGGAAGTTTTGATGGGCCAAAAATCAAAGTTGAGTTATCCACCCCGAGGTCAACAAGATGTACAAGGATATGAAGAGAGTATTTTGGTGGCCCGAAACGAAAAGGAATATCTCCATCTATGTGAGTAGGTGTGCAAACTATCAGTAGATCAATGGCGACTACCAAAGGACTTCCAGGCTACTCCAACCAGGCTTTTAAATCTCCCCGAGATGGCCGAGATGAAAAATCCGAGATATCAGCCAAAATCCGAGATTTGGCAGCCTATTTAGTTATAAGTGTTTTAAATATCGCCCGAGATAGCCGAGATATTTTCCCGAGATATTGGCCAAAATCCGAGATTTAAAACACTGACTCCAACCGCTGAAGATCCCAAATTTGAAATGGGAGCTGATATCAATGGAGTTTATTGACGGGTTGCCCAGATCGAGAAAAAGGAATGAAGATGCGTGGGTCATTATGGATCAGCTAACTAAAAATGCTCATTTTATTCCAGTAAAGTCGACGAGGACAACAACCAGCTTGCAAGGATTTATATAAGGGAGTTTGTTTGACTGCATGGAGTTTCGATTAGTATTGTGAGTGATCGCGATCCCATGTTTACCAGCTAGTTTTGGGAGGTGTTACAAGTAGCTTTAGGAACAAAGCTAAGTCTGAGCATTGCCTACCACCCTCAAACTGATGGTCAAACTGAGAGGGTGAACCAAATTTTGGAGAATCTGTTGAGAGCATGCATCTTGGAATCTGAAGGATTGTAGGAAGATCATCTGCGCTGGGTGGAATCCTCCTACAACAACATCGATCAAGCTAGCATTGGCATGGCATCCTATAAAGCCCTTTAGGATGACTTGCAAGTCACCAACATGTCGGGTGGAGACCGCGGATCGACCAGTGCTTGGATCGAATATGATTCGGGAAGTTACAGAGAAGGTTGCAGTGATCAAGATAAGGATGAAGAAAACCTAAGATCGACAGAAGTGTTATGTAGATCAGAGACGAAGGGATTTGAAATTTGCAGTTGGAGACTATGTGTTTGTAAAGATTTCCTCGATTATGGGAGTTTTTTAATTTAGGAGAGTTAAGAAGTCGCCAAGGTACGTTGGCCCTTTTTAAATTCTTGAGGGGATTGGGCCACTTGCTTACAGAGTTGAGTTGGCAGAGAGGTTGTCGGGGGTACATAAAGTTTTCCATATGTCTCATCTGAGGAAGTATGTGCATGACCCATTGCTGATTGTGGATCCTTATGTGCAAGAGGATTTGGAGGTAGAACCAAACCTGATTACGATTAGGCATCCATGTAACGACGCGCACCTTAATGAACCTAAATTTCGAAAAAAAATTGAAACCCAAGTCCATCAAAGCACCGATCATTGAATTTGGTACCTACAAATAAGCTTGAGCATTATTAGAGACTGATAGAAATCTAAACTTATAGCAGACATAATACTAGGATAAGAATACCGACTATGACTACTACAATGGAATTATTGGTATTCCTTGGGTAGTTGATTGTCACATCAACATCGAGCATGAGAGAAAAGAAGGGTTCTCCAACAACTAAACACGTCCAGCTCCAATGACATGTTCCTCAAAATCAATCCTATGGGTTGTAATGAGGAGGGGGTCAGAGCAACGTTTTGATGACTAGAAAATCTATAAACTATCCATAACATTAATTTATACCGATTGGTTTCCATTTTATTTTTATGTCTATTAAGGTTAGTAATTCTTATCTAACTTTGCGATGCACACACAATTACTTACCTACCCATTCCCAAGGTATGAAATACCAGGAAGCCTTATCAACCACCCAATACTTCCAAGTCCATTAGCCACTTGATACTTCTAAATATGAAGTAGACTTCTACCATCACCATATAATACTTTTAAAAGAGAAATAGGTGGACTTTGCCACTTAAGACCTATTCCCAAGTTGGACTTCTAACGTCATCATTATTGGTATATTGGTCCTAACTACAGAGACCTTTGACCACTATATAGGGCCTTATAGTTTATAATAGCCATACCACTAGCGCATCTATCGCTATTAAAGTCTTAGCAATGTGAGAGAATGTACCCAAGCCACTTAATACCTCATTAATAAGGACTAGGTAGGCCTTTGAACATTTAGCACCTATTTATAGGTAAGCCTTTGCCATTTAATACCTAAACCTAAAACGGACTCCGCACTGGTACTATCGAGTTGACATTGCTTGGAAATCTCATTAGGCTACTTAATACTTCTTTTATAGGAAAGAGGCAGACCTTACAGCCGTTTAATACCTCAAACCTGAATCGAACCTCTCTCGAGATATCAAGTATCACTCTTATAAATATGAAATCTCGTTATTTTACTTCTTTCGGTAGGGAGGCAGGCTCTAAGGTAGTTACTTAATACCTCAACACTAAAATAAATCTCTTTAGAAATATCCCTCACCGCTCCTAATTTCAAATTTGGACCATTTAATACTTTCCAATTAAGAAAGCAAGTCCAATCTATCACGTCGTCATGGGTCCTAGGATTACTGATATCTCACATCAGTAGTAAGTGCACCCGACTATTGGTAGCCTCAAAGTGAAGGGCAGTCTTCCATCGAGTGACTCTACTGACCTTGCAGCATTAACTTGCTAAGTCCAATTAACTATCCTAAGTTTTTAATTATACTATCTTAGATTGACATTGGGGTTAGCTTACTAATTTCCTTTTTATTTAAGGTAATAAGGTTTACCTTAAATACTTATCTACCCATAAATCCTCTTTTAATGCTCATAAATATCAATTTGTCCATAAAATCCTAATGGATGTTTATGTATGATTACTAATTTCAAATTAGTAACCTTTTTTATCTATTCCATTTTTATCTATCCCATTAATCAATTTGTCTCTATTAATTGTAACCATAAATTTAATACTATCCATTATTTCTCATTGATTGCCCATTATTTAGATTACAATTTTTCATTTCCTATTAATTAGTTTATAGGAATTCCTAATTTGTTTCCCATTAATATCTAATTCAAACTGTTCGCTTTCCTAAATATAATAATTACTAACGAATGTTACGCATAAGTAATGCATGAATAAACACTATTATTCTTTATTAATGCAATATATACATATCAATTGCCTAATAAAACTACATATTCATAACCAAATATATTCTTGTCATAAATATGTAACTAGAACATGGTTTCCATATTAATTTGCTGGAATTAAATTCCTTAGAAAGATTTTCCGCTATGATATCCATAAATTGGTTTAACACAAAAAAGGAAAGACTGACCTCGTTTGAAATTATGAGGAATGAATAATTTGTTTTTAATTGGTAAACAGTATAAACTATGGAAAATAAATCTGTACTTTACACATCTATGCCCTTTCTTGTTTGTGGGTATTCCTTGTTAAATCAAACGTCGCCCTTTTGAATGAAAAGTGAAAAAAGTGAAAAAAATTAGAAAAACCAAACGGATGTTCTTCCCACAAATTAAATATTGAAAATCTACAAGCACAAATTGAGCAATAATTCAAAAATCTTATTTTACACCAAGTACAGATCTGGAATAAAAATATATAACATTCATATTTTAAAATCTTTGGGACTGATTTCCAGATCTAGGTGTAAACCTATTTCAAATCAGATCTAAAACAAGAATATGTAGGCAATAGTTTTCTACAATAATTTAAGCCTACAATTCATAAATAAAATTGATTTAGGCATAAAAATCAAACTTATGCCAACGGAGTAGATTTAAAATCACAAACAATATATAAAATTTTCCACTCACCTTTTAAAAGCGTTTCAAATCTCCACATCTGAAGTAAAACCTCTGATTCAACTCCAAATTTTTTTGATCCAAGAAATATGTATAAAAATGGTATATACACATATTAGCATTTTAGATCTGAAAAGAGATTTTGGATTGGGAGAGAAAATAGATATAGATACAAATACGAATATATAAATTACCTCAAATACGAGTATTGTCGATTCTACTCTCTTCTCCTTTTATTTGATTTCGATTCTTCTCCATTTTGTACGAATATAGACACAAATATCTTATTTATATAATTTAGAAAGAGAGTGGAGAAGAAGAAATGGCGAAGCTTCATTGCTCTATTTAGAAAAATGTGAGAAGAGAAGGGAAGGTTAGGCCTAAATTTATAGACACTAGAATCAACCAAAACCATACGATCAAAATATATCAAATCCGGGCCGTCGGGCCATGGAAACCCTAGCCACTACAACATGAAGCGGTCGACTGCCCCCTGTCTACGGGTTGACCGCCCCTGGTCGACCCTCATAGTGGTGGGTCGACCTGTGGGTCCGGGTTAATTAAGTTAATTTTCTTATGCGAATTATTTCTGTTCCGAATTCATTTTTGGTCCGTAACTTCTTCATTTAGACTCCGATCACAGAACTCCAAATATAAAAGTTGCTTAGAATTTCAACACAAACACAATGCTACAAGTTTCAAGGTCAAATTCCATCGTTTGCACAAATTCTATTTTTGGAGCTAAATTAACTAACTAACTAATTAATTAGCTAACGCCAAATTACGGGCTGTTACAATCTAGTTCTATTATGGATCATGATGAGAAGTAGTTGCCTCATAAGGTCATAAGATTAGTTAAGGTTCTATAGAGTGAAGATCCCAAAGATTGTACTGGGAGACTAAGGATAGTATGTGAGTTGATGCTAGGATAGTTGTTTGTATTATATGGATTCTGTATGCACTGTTTGTGATGTAGTTGCTCGGTCTGTATCTTTTGTATGGGTTTCATGATATATAGTATATGCTCTTTTGAGTTATTTTGAGTTACCTCTTGGGTGCGAAATTCTTTTAGGAGGGAGAATGTAGCGATCCGAAATTCAATCACTTTGAATATGAATATTTAATATATTTTTATATAATTTATTTATGGAATATATAACTCAAATAAACCTATTTTGAATAATAACTAATGATGGTGAAATTGTTTTCAAAATTTATTTGCAAAAATAATTAGTTCAAAGGAAAATATAAAATGTGACGGGAACCGTTTTCTGAATTTTCGACTTTTCGTCGTTTAAAAGTTGTCAGAAATTTTGTAGGCACTTTAACAGACATACACACACACACATATAATAATCACATGTGTATGGCTAATGGTGAAATTTATTTACTTAAGTAAATAAAAGGAGATGTAACCTGTTAGCGCCAAAATTGGTCACTAACCCCCAAATCCAGATGAAAGCACCAAATACCAATCACAGCTCAGAGATAGAATGTATGTAGAGAGCAATAATGTGAAGAACAGTTAAAACTGAAATGAAAGCAGTAAAGAACAACAGATTTTATAGTGGTTCGGCTAACTCCGGCCTACGTCCACTCCAGAAGTTTGCTTTTTATTGCTGTAATAATCGATTACAGTTACAAAATGGCAGAGTTGCCTTAGCCTTAGAAAAGAGAAAGTAAGAGAGCAGAAAGAAGTTCCCCTTTTACTGTGCCCCTACCTCTCTATTTATAGACAAAGATGGGTTGGACTTCCCTGGTGGGCCTAGCAGCCGAGTACCTCAGCCCAAATGGAGTGGTCTCCATATGCCGAACCATAGATGCCGAACGCTGAATGTCGAACAAGGTGTGAATGCCGAACGATCTCCTCATGCCGAACGTTGGGAGGTGCGAGGTACCGAGGTACTGAGGTATCGAGGTATGGAGGTGCGAGGTACCGAGGTATGGAGGTGCGAGGTACCGAGGTATCGAGGTGCGAGGTACCGAGACATGGAGGTGTGAGGTATCGAGGTGCGAGGTGCAGAGGTATGGAGGTGCGAGGTACCGGGGTATCGAGGTGCGAGGTATGGAGGTGCGAGGTGCAGAGGTATCGAGGTGCGAGGTACCGAGACATGGAGGTGCGAGGTATGGATGTGCGAGGTACCGGGGTATGGAGGTGCGAGGTGCAATGCTGAGCGAGGTGAGGTATGCCGAGCGAGGTGAGGTATGCCGAGCGACCCATCCAATGTCGAACGCTCCCTAATGCCGAACGATCCATCCAATGCCGAACGAGATTTATGCCGAGTGCTCCATCCAATGCCGAACCTCTGTCATGTCGAACCATGTCTGATGCCGAACAGTTTCTAATGCCGAGAGCCCATCATGCCGAACGATCTCTAATGCCGAGCGCCTCTAAATGCCGAGCGCTCCTGGATGCCGAGTGCTACTGAATGCCGAGTGCTCCTGGAATGCCGAACGATCCCTCTATGTCGAACGACGATCTCTCTATGCCGAACAACCTCCAACGCCGAACCATCCCAATGCCGAGCGACATCTGCCAAACTGCCTATCATCATTTTAAACCGAACCCATCATACTTTAGTCTCGATAGTTGTGAAGTTGTTTAAGTTAAATCCGTCTGTCCACGGCCTTGCCAAAAGGCGGGTTAACACTTGCCCCCCAAAACATGCCTTGTTGTGAAAGGTGTATTTTGAATAGCCTCAAGTCCAATATCCCAAGTATGTATGTTATCCACATCCATATTTTCCGATTCATAATCCAATCCATTACCAAGCCATCTTATCCGAGTGCCACGTCCATCGGAACCCGACTACCGAGTTCCAATCCATCCATATCCAATAACCTATAACCATATCCGTAACCTCTCCGGGTCGATATCCAAATCCGGGACCGCTCCGGGTCCTTGTCTGAATCCTTAGCTATTCATAGCTAACATCCAAATCCGTAACCTCTCCGGGTTCTTGCCAAGCGCAATCCACACTTGACGACCTATGTTAAGTAATTCCATGGTGTTCATGGTTCAGTGTCCCTGAACGTCGAATAATGCCATGGCTTAAGTCCTAAGCCGAATCATGGTCACTCCGGAACCTTGTCGAGCACAGTCCATACTCGACGACCTAAAATAGCAACCGATAATATATAGCCTAAGTCCTAGGCCAAATCCTGGTCTCTCCGGACCCTTGCCGAGCATAGTCCATACTCGACGACCTTTTAGCCAAAAATCCAGAGAAAATCCAATCAAAATCCAATCCGAAATCCAAATCCAAATAGAAAACCAGAAACCCATATCAAAAATCCATACCAAAAAATAAACATCCAAACCAGAATCCAAACCAGAAAATGAGCAAAACAGGGAGTTCAAACCAAACTCCAAAACCAAACCAGAAAAAGCAAATGTCCAAGTCAAAGGAAAAAACAGATTTCACAAACCCGGACGTTTCAGTAAGCCATCATCTCAGAGCATGCCTGAGGGTTATCTCCGACCCCGTACATGAGTAAGTGATTTAACCGTTTGCCCGGAGTTTGCTACTTATTCCAAACCATCAAGATTAGTTGATGACCAATCGGCCACCATTCTTACCGGCATTTTGTTGCGTGGTGTTACCTGGAATTCCTCCATGAATTGGTCTAGCATTTCCTGGTGGTGTGCCCCCGAGTCTAGGTCCATCTAGATTGTTAACTGTTTGTTGATTGGGAGCTGCCCCCTGCTGATTCACTCCATCTGTCCGTTGGTTGAGTTCCTCTGGTCCAGCTCCACGATCTTGAGCAACTGTAGTTCCTGGTTGTCCAAATTGCCTAAGAAGAGCCTGCATCATCTCCTCTTGCCGTTTCATCATCTGCTCTTGCATAGAATTCATCATCACTTGCATCTCGTCCCGAGTTATGTAGATGGATGCATGACCCTCCCCAGCTCCAGAAGATGCCGCTTGATTTCCTTCCTGATTGCTCCTTTCCACTGCTTGCTTCCTCATTGGTGGTCTTGCCATTGCTTTCTAAGATCCAAGTTCCTAACTCCAAAATTCCCGAGTGTTTCAATTCTCAGTGAAAGCACCAAAGTGTTAGCGCCAAAATTGGTCACTAACCCCCAAATCCAGATGAAAGCACCAAATACCAATCACAGCTCAGAGATAGAATGTATGTAGAGAGCAATAATGTGAAGAACAGTTAAAACTGAAATGAAAGCAGTAAAGAACAACAGATTTTATAGTGGTTCGGCTAACTCCGGCCTACGTCCACTCCAGAAGTTTGCTTTTTATTGCTGTAATAATCGATTACAGTTACAAAATGGCAGAGTTGCCTTAGCCTTAGAAAAGAGAAAGTAAGAGAGTAGAAAGAAGTTCCCCTTTTACTGTGCCCCTGCCTCTCTATTTATAGACAAAGATGGGTTGGACTTCCCTGGTGGGCCTAGCAGCCGAGTACCTCAGCCCAAATGGAGTGGTCTCCATATGCCGAACCATAGATGCCGAACGCTGAATGTCGAACAAGGTGTGAATGCCGAACGATCTCCTCATGCCGAACGTTGGGAGGTGCGAGGTACCGAGGTACTGAGGTATCGAGGTATGGAGGTGCGAGGTACCGAGGTATGGAGGTGCGAGGTACCGAGGTATCGAGGTGCGAGGTACCGAGACATGGAGGTGCGAGGTATCGAGACATGGAGGTGCGAGGTATGGAGGTGCGAGGTGTAGAGGTATGGAGGTGCGAGGTACTGGGGTATCGAGGTGCGAGGTATGGAGGTGCGAGGTGCAGAGGTATCGAGGTGCGAGGTACCGAGACATGGAGGTGCGAGGTATGGAGGTGCGAGGTACCGGGGTATGGAGGTGCGAGGTGCAATGCCGAGCGAGGTGAGGTATGCTGAGCGAGGTGAGGTATGCCGAGCGACCCATCCAATGTCGAACGCTCCCAAATGCCGAACGATCCATCCAATTCCGAACGAGATTTATGCCGAGTGCTCCATCCAATGCCGAACGATACTTAATGCCGAACCTCCGTCATGCCGAACCATGTCTGATGCCGAACAGTTTCTAATGCCGAGCGCCCATCATGCCGAACGATCTCTAATGCCGAGCGCCTCTAAATGCCGAGCGCTCCTGGATGTCGAGTGCTACTGAATGCCGAGTGCTCCTGGAATGCCGAACGATCCCTCTATGTCGAACGACGATCTCTCTATGCCGAACAACCTCCAACGCCGAACCATCCCAATGCCGAGCGACATCTGCCAAACTGCCTATCATCATTTTAAACCGAACCCATCATACTTTAGTCTCGATAGTTGTGAAGTTGTTTAAGTTAAATCCGTCTGTCCGCGGCCTTGCCAAAAGGCGGGTTAACATAACCTTTTTCTAAAATTTAAAAATAAAAGAAATGAGAAAAGAAAGCAATGTCACATTTTATCACATAATAGTACAAGGAGGGGAAAAATATGTTAGACAAAGGGGGAGGTCTTGATGCTATGCATGTGCATCAAGGCTAGGGAGGATGGAGATGATGTGTCACAAAGTTAGTAGAGGGTATGTACCCAAAGGGCATTTTAGTAATTCACATATTTCACTTTGTGTAAAAATAATTTCCTAATTTTTCTCTCTCTCATTTTTTCATTTCATTCCATATTTTCAAAAACTTCATCTTCTTTTTCCAAGCTCTAAACTCTATTAATGGCTTCCATAGTTTTCAAAGTTTAAAAATCCTTTCCTTTTGCTTTTAATTCTTAAAAACTTATTTAAAACCCTTAATCTTCTTTTATACACCTTCCTCTTTCCAATGCAAGCCCTAAGCCCACCTCTCCTAGCATGGCCAGGCCCATAGTCCTCTAGGTCGAACCTAAAACCCACTTCTCAAGGTCAAATATCAAATTTTTAGAAAGGAAAATCCAAGATCTAGGATCGATCCAAATTGTAGTGGTAGTTCTAGTTGACTTGGTTAAGTTTTGGTGAGCAAAGCTAACTCCTTATTCAAGATTTAAACTTTATAAGTTAGTAATACTTCATGTTAGTAGCTTGGTTGGAAATAATGTTGTTGTGTTGTACTTGTATGTACTTATATGTAGTATTGGTTATAGACTTGGAAATGAAGTAAAAAGTGAAGGTATGGTTTAAAGTTATGATCTTTATCTTGTGTATGTTGGTTATTGCATTTGTTGGATGTATGAGCTTATGTTTGAATGTAGTACCAAACGAATCCAAAGCAAGTTTGAAATTGATATTTTTGTTAAAAACTATTTATTTTGAAATATATAAAGTATTGTTTCAAAAAGAGATTTGAAAAGAAATTGTGTTTTTAAATTTACTAGTTCGAGTGGCACAAAAATAACTAAAAATGGGCAGGCGATGTGTCCGGATGATAGGCATGTGATGCCCCACGTCTATACTCACGCTAGCCAAGGACACTACGGAGTAATGCCGTCAACTAGCGCGAAGAATAAGGCTGTTGAGGAGCGACCATCTGTGTAATTGCTTTGTGCGAGTGCCGATATGTCAGAAAATATAACTTACACTTCATTTCAAGAGGAAATCCGACATATCAAATACAAACTCAAAGCTACCACATAGTGGTAAGTGGACCTCGGAAACAAATATAGAAATAAACATAACACAAATCAGTCACAAACATTCATATCACAAAGGCGGAAACAAATATGAATATGACACAAGGAACTGTACATCAAAGTAGTGGTAAAACAAGATCCACTACATCACAAGAGAATAGATACAAGTGCTAGGCAAAAGAATAATTATACATCAAGGAGTCCATATCTCAAATTTATAACAACAAAAACTACTAATCTAAAGTGGTTAGCCAAAAGAATCAGATGATAATCCCTGATAAGGAGTCAAGCGGGAGCACCTGAAATACCTCGGTCTGACCCGAGTATTATTTAAGAAGAAAATAATAAACGGATCAGTCTAGCTATAGATATCAGATAAAATGATATAGGGTAAGAGATATGACCAAAAATGTATGATAACATAAATGTCATACTGTGTCAAGTATACATCAAATTCAACATAAATCATACAATATCTCAAATCAACTCGAAGCACTCAAAAAGAATCCCAATCTTTAAATAATTCACCAAAACACAAATATTGACAAACATATCAATGCCAATCGAAAAGGTTGGTGAAACACAAATTCTAGAAATCACAACCAGAAATCCAGAAATCACAAAGGGGGAAGGCCTATCACAAACGGGAGCATGAAAACTCACCAACACGTGTATCACAAACGGAACGCTATTCCATGGTCGCTAACCATAAACCGAACATCGACGCACCTAGAAAGATACGCTCCATGCACAGTCGAACATTGACGCACCTGAAAAGATACACCCCATGTATAAACTAACATCGATGCACCTAAAAAGGTACACCTCATGCCTAGTCGAACATCGATGCACCTAGAAAGATACACCCCATGCACCGACTTAATGAGCCGATTGCTCCATGAACGGTCCAAAGACCATGGGTCGCTAGCCCATAAAAAATGAGACAAAGCTCAACAGAACGGGGTATAGTCCCCCACGTGGACAAAGAGACATCGCACAATGCTAGTCTAAATCACAAAATGATCATCATCGATCATCAAGAAGTGTCAATTACACTAAGCTAGTAAATATAAGAGTTTAGCTTCATGTCCCATAACCACTTGCTTAACTCAAATATTTACGAGCAGATTGTAGATTTCCACTCGAAAATTGTCACAAGAGTTTCAATCGAACAAGTCCAAAAATTAACCGACGAAGTAAACGCAAGCGTTTCACACCACTTGTTTTGCTAAGCCGTTTAATTATATTTTCTCATACGAATGAGGTAAAGGTTTGTATATACTAATAGATTGGGAAACGGTTTTATAAACGAGCTTTGTATTAAAAATAGATTTGAAATCATCTTTGTAAAAGAGTTTGAATATTTACTACTAGTATAGAAACCTTTGTATTTTAAAGTGACAAAGCATAGAAATGATTGTAGAAACAATCAATCACCAAAATCCACATACAAAGACATGAATCAAATCCAAAGAAATCGATACCGAATCCATCAAAATGGATATTCTCAAAAGTCCCGAAAAAGAAGCCATCAAGGTCAATAATAAATGATAACAATAAATTGGATAATCACAGATCGATAAAAATTGGAATCTCAAGCTAAATAGGCAAAATAGGCAAAAACAAGCAGGTCAGTCGACTGGCCTTCTGCAGTCAGTCGACTGATCCAGAACCCGAGAGTTTTCAGACCCTGCAGTCAGTCGACTGACGGTAGGGGGTCAGTCGACTGGCTGTAGCTAAAACTGTTTTCCAGCCTATCAAATGGAAGAGCAAACTCTCACCATTTGCAACCGGTCGAGCAATGGACTTTAGGGGCTTTTGCCAATCGACACCCCAGCCCTATAGGCTCTCCGATTCACCACCAAAAACATGTTCACAAATCAAAGCTAGGATTTTCAAAGTTTTGACTTCAAAACACCAAAAATTGGAATGTTCACCAAATCAACTCAAATCAAAAGCAAATGAATATGCACAAGTGTTAGGAATTCATACCTAACAACAAAGATAGTTATAGATATAGATGTGAGTTAAAGAACTCACCTTTTTAAACCCAAATACAAATGATAAGCTCTAGAACAAGCAATAGGTTGGTCTCTCTTCAATATTAACCGAAGGAGCTTCAATCTAAGCTCAAAAGGAAAACATTTCCTAAGTTAGGGTTTAGGAATTTTCTGAAATTGAAGAGGAAATGAGTTGGAGAAGATGAAGAGGGAGCTTACCTAAGCTTTTCTTTGATGTTGGAGCTAGAACTTGAATTTGCAAGGAAGATTAGGCTTAGGAATTCTAATTCTTTTTCTCTTCCCCCATTTTTCTAAAAGCTTGAGTGTTAGGAAAATAATATGAAGGAGTGAAGAGGAGTGGAGTGGAGTTGGGTTGATATGTAGGGTTAATGGGCTGAAACCCAAACCCAAGCCCAAAGTGAAAAAGTCATATTTTTTACTCAACTCCAAACATATCGATGTTTACACTCAAAAAAGTTGTAAACACCATTTTGGACTCAACGGAGGTGGTCTCGAGTCCCAATTCGACTGTTTACAAAAAGTAGCTTTTCGAACTTCAATCCGATTAATGATTCTATATTTAAATAAAATATTTAAATATACAATCATAAAATATGCGGGTTGTTACAGACTCCCCTCCTTAAAGAAATTGTGTCCTTGTAATAATTAAGAGGAAAAATAAAAAGTAACAACCGTAAAAGCATATCATCACAAAACAAAATTTGAAATAAGAAGTTCACCAAAAAGAGCACGAAAGAGTAAGTCCGGATATGTTTGCTCGATGGATTCTCAAGATTCCCAAGAGCAATCCTTAGGATTTGAGGACCATTGAACTTTCACAAGAAGAACATCTTTATTTCGAAGGCGTTTAACTTCCGAAGCAATGATACGAATAGGATGTTGCTCATAAGTCAAATTAGGCGAAACTTCAATTTCTTCAATAACACCGGGCTCAAGAATAGTGTCGGAATCTCGAAGGTATTTCTGTAGTTGAGAGACGTGGAATACGTCGTGAATAGTAGAAAATTAAGCCGGTAATAAAAGGCGATAAGCCACGGAATCAATGCGTTCGATGGGAAATGGGCCAATATAACGAAGTGCTAATTTTCCCGATCGACTGAAACGCACAACACCCTTCATAGGTGAAACACGGATAAACACAAAATCTCCCACAGAAAATTCTAATTTCCTTCTTCGATTATCGGCATAGGATTTTTGTCTACTTTGAGCTTCTTTCATCCTATGATGAATAAGGTCAATCTTTTCTGTGGCATCACAGATAAAATCAGGACCTAAAACCAGCTTCTCACCGGCTTCATGCCAACACGAAGGAGATTGGCATGGCCTCCCGTAAAGTTCCTCGAAAGGTGCCATACCAATACTAGATTGGAAGCTATTATTATAGGAAAATTCAACAAGAGAAATATGATCTTCCCAACTTCCACCACAATCAATAACACATGCACGAAGAAGATCTTCAAGAGTTTGATTCACACGCTCGGTTTGTCCATCGGATTGAGGATGATAAGCGGTGCTAAAATTAAGCTTCGTTCCCAAAGCTTTTTGAAGACCTTTCCAAAATCCACTAGTAAACAATGGATCACGATCTCTAACAATAGAAGTAGGAACTCCATGCAATTTAACAATTTCCTTGACAAAGAGTTTAGCCAAAATAGGTACGGTCCGATTAGACCGAACGGGAAGAAAATGGGCGGATTTTGTAAGTCTATCTACTATTACCCATAGGCTATCATGACCCGAACGAGAACGGGGAAGACCATCAATAAAATCCATGGAAATTTGATCCCACTTCCATATTGGAATTTCCAAAGGTTGCAACAACCCACCGGGCCTTTGGTACTCGGCCTTAACAAGTTGGAAAGTCATGCAATGCTTAACAAAGTTAGCAATATCAGATTTCATTCCATCCCAATAATAAAGTCGCTTCATATCCGCATACATTTTACTACTACCGAGATGAATGGTAAATTTAGAACGATGAGATTCTTCTAATATATCTTTACGAAGATCAATAATATTTGGCACAATAAGTCTACCAAATTTTCGAATACCGCCACGAGCATCAATATCAAAGTCTATCAAACCTTCAATATTAATTTTATCCCTACAACTTTGGCTAAGAAGAACCAATTCGGGATCATGTATTTAAGCTTCAAGAATGTGGTCTAAAAGAGAAGGATGAGCTTCAAGGCTACATAAAACAAGAGATGAACATAAGTCGGATTCACGATCTCGAATCTCACAAGTGGAAAAAGTCTCGAGATCATTCCATTCGGATATCATCATGGAAACAACCGCTTGTTGCTTACGACTAAGGGCATCGGCAACACGATTTCCTTTTCCGGGAGTATAAAGAATATCAAGATCATAAGATGCAAGGAACTCGAGCCAACGTTGTTGACGCAAATTGAGTTCCTTTTCGAGTAAACAAATACCTCAAAGATTTATGATCGGTGTAGAGAACAAATTTCACTCCCAAAAGATAATGAACCAAATTCTAAGAGCGACAACAATAGCCGCGAGCTCTAGATCATGAACGACATATCTAGTCTCGACAAGCTTCAATTGTCAAGAAGCAAATGCGATAACACATCCCCTTTTGCAAGAGAACGACACCAAAACCAATACGACTAGTATCGGTACAAACAATAAAGTCTTGATTCCCTTCAGGAATCGCAAGAATAAAAATATTGGAAAAGAGCTCTTTTAAATGATCCTCTTTCCCGAAAAGCTAAGACTTTCAAAATTATAATTAACTTTGTATATATTCATCTTTTTAGAAAAATTAACTTCTTACAAGAATTTACTATGTTTGACTGTCTCATCATAGCGTTTAGGAGATTCTTATTGATAATGTTGATCAAGCGCATCGACCAGAATTCTTAAAGCACTCAATGGGCAAAATAACACAAAATCATCTTTTATATGATAACATGTCTCTTATAAAATTTACAAATATTCTTTGCTCATTTTAAGAACAAAACCTAATCATACTTATAAATATCTTATTAAAAAGATTTGCAAATTTTAAATTGTTGTTTTCATCCATAATCAATAAATACAAGGATAAACTCATCGAGATATTCGTAGAATACTCGATTCATAAGATGGATGAAATAAGGTAGAAGGTTCGTCAAACCGAATGACATGATGAACCACTCACAAGAATCATAACGAGTGTGGAATGCGGTAAGTGGAATGCTTCCCTCCGCAACTCATGGCTGATGAAAATCGGTGGCAAGGTCGAGATGAAAAGACCTTAGCACCACACAATAGATTGTTTAGGTGATAATCCTAAGACAAGCTCAAATATACCGGAAAATTCACAAACTACTTGAATGAGAGAAATAACACTTTTCTCATCAAGTGGGTTTAAAGAATAAAATGTTGCCACCAAATTTGGAAATCAAAATCATTAAAAACAATAGAAATCTGCTTAACAGATGGAGGATGTCGAAGATATAAAGTTCGCTCAGGACATAGGATGTAGACTTCATAATAATAAAGTCAATCCTTTCCCAAAAAAATCAATTTCGAAGCCTAAGTAACGCATAACATGCAAATCGGCTGGAAAAGAATAATCACATAAAATAATCTCGACATTTTCACAAAGTATACTGAGTGTTGCGGATCCATCAATTGAATTCGCAATTCTCAATGAAGTCATCAAGCCCATAAAAATTAAAAGAGAAAGAATCATCATGTTCTTTTGATATAAAACAATGAGATGAACCCAAATCAAAATGAACTCGAGTAAGATAATCACAAAACAAATATCATCAAGGATAGAATGAGAATTACCTTGACCAAGAGAAGTGTCACTAGGAGCTTGTACGACATTCAACTCCCCCTCTCTCCTACTTTGGAGTATGGGACATGTAGATATAAGATGGCCCGAACTTTTGCAATAACGACAAAAAAATGGTTTCGGGCACTCATTTGCATAGTGGTCCGTAAGACCACAATTGTAGCATCGTCCACGACTAGAGGTAGGGGTCTTTGCTACCGAAGTTTCTTGCTTCCCTTTCTTGTTGGGATTGGGATTGGGGCCTTTGAACTTAATAGGCCTCTTCATGTTATTGTTGAAGTTTTGTTTGGCAAGCACAACTTCAACATCACTTTCTCTATCGGTCTCTTCAAGTCGAAGAGCGATATCAATAAGCTGATCAAAAGAAACTTCTAGTTTCAGAAGCAAAGGCTTTTTAAGGTTCTTATTCAACCCATAGACGAACCTCTGATTTTTCTTCAATGGGGTATTAATATACTCGACCCCATATTTAGAGAGAGATTCAAAAGATGCGACATAATCTGCCACAGAGGATTCACCTTGAACAAGGTCAATAAAGCGTCGGGCTAAAGTTACTTTTTCAGCCTCCGGCACAAACTTTAATTCGAATCTTTCCCGGAATTGCTCCCAAGTAAGATCCACTTCGATAATTTCAGAAATCAAAAGCTCATACCAATCTAATGCTCTTTCTTGGAGGATGCTAGAAGCCACTTCGACTCGAAGTAAATCAATAAGATCCATGCGGGAAAAGATGCGATCGCATGATCTAAGCCAAGCTTGGATTTCTATATCGGTTTTGGATCCCTTGAATGGCCTTCCACCTAAAGCGGTATAATCTCTACACAAGCGTGCAAACCCGGATTTAGGGTGAGTTGGCGTTGGAACGGGTCCGGCAGCTCGGGCATTGCTCACAAGATCGAAAAGTTGTTGAGCTGACATAAATACTCCATCCTGAGGAGTGGCACTAGATTGACCGGCGCTGGGACGGCCAGGTCTAACCATTTCTCTTCTTTAAGAAAGAAAGAAAAGAGAAAAAAGGCTATTCTCAAAATGAATATCAAACAAATTTTGATTGATAAAACAAGGCATCATAAAGAATATAGGATAGAACGGTACGAAGACTCGAATTAAATCCTATGGCACGATTCCTAAGGAAGACTTAGGAAAATGATCCTTGCTAGATTATTCTACATTGTTCCGAAGTTTGGCTCTGATACCATGCTGTGACGCCCCACCTCTATACTCACGCTTGCCAAGGACACTACGGAGTAATGCCGTCAACTAGCGCGAAGAATAAGGCTATTGAGGAGCGACCATCTGTGTAATTGCTTTGTGCGAGTACCGATATATCAGAAAATATAACTTACACTTCATTTCAAGAGGAAATCCGACATATCAAATACAAACTCAAAGCTACCACACAGTGGCTAAGTGGACCTCGAAAACAAATATAGAAATAAACGTAACACAAATCAATCACAGACATTCATATCACAAAGGCGGAAACAGATATGAATATAACACAAGGAAGTGTACATCAAAGTAGTGGTAAAACAAGATCCACTACATCATAAGAGAATAGATACAAGTGCTAGGCAAAAGAATAATTATACATCAAGGAGTCCATATCTCAAATGTAAAACAACAAAAACTACTAATCTAAAGTGGTTAGCCAAAAGAATCAGATGATAATCCCTGATAAGGAGTCAAGCAGGAGCACCTGAAATACCTCGGTCTGACCCGAGTATTATTTAAGAAGAAAATAATAAACGTATCAGTCTAGCTATAGATATCAGATAAAATGATATAGGGTAAGAGATATGACCAAAAACGTATGATAACATAAATGTCATACTGTGTCAAGTATACATCAAATTCAACATAAATCATACAATATCTCAAATCAACTCGAAGCACTCAAAAAGAATCTCATTCTTTAAATAATTCACCAAAACACAAATATTGACAAACATATCAATGCCAATCGTAAAAGTTGGTGAAACACAAATTCTAGAAATCACAACCAGAAATCCAGAAATCACAAAGGGGGAAGGCCTATCACAAACGGGAGCATGAAAACTCACCAACACGTGTATCACAAACGGAACGCTATTCCATGGTCGCTAACCATAAACCGAACATCGACGCACCTAGAAAGATACGCCCTATGCACAATCGAACATCGACGCACCTGAAAAGATACGCCTCATGTATAAACTAAAATCGATGCACCTTAAAAGGTACACCCCATGCCTAGTCGAACATCGATGCACCTAGAAAGATACACCCCATGCACCGACTTAATGAGCCGATTGCTCCACGAACGGTCCAAAGACCATGGGTCGCTAGCCTATAAAAAATGAGACGAAGCTCAACAGAACGGGGTATAGTCCCCCACGTGGACAAAGAGACATCGCACAATGCTAGTCTAAATCACAAAATGATCATCATCGATCATCAAGAAGTGTCAATTACACTAAGCTAGTAAATATAAGAGTTTAGCTTCATGCCCCATAACCACTTGCTTAACTCAAATATTTACGAACAAATTGTAGATTTCCACTCGAAAATTGTCACAAGAGTTTCAAACGAACAAGTCCAAAAATTAACCGACGAAGTAAACGCAAGCGTTTCATACCACTTGTTTTTCTAAGCCGTTTAATTAGATTTTCTCATACGAATGAGGTAAAGGTTTGTATATACTAATAGATTGGAAAACGGTTTTATAAACGAGCTTTGTATTAAAAATAGAGTTGAAATCATCTTTGTAAAAGAGTTTGAATATTTACTACTAGTATAGAAACCTTTGTATTTTAAAGTGACAAAGCATAGAAATGATTGTAGAAACAATCAATCACCAAAATCCACATATGAAGACGTGAATCAAATCCAAAGAAATCGATACCGAATCCATCAAAATGGATATTCTCAAAAGTCCCGAAAAAGAAGTCATCAAGGTCAATAATAAATGATAACAATAAATCGGATAATCACGGATCGATAAAAATTGGAATCTCAAGCTAAATAGGCAAAATAGGCAAAAACAAGCAGGTCAGTTGACTAACCTTCTGCAGTCAGTCGACTGAACCAAAACCCGAGAGTTTTCAGACCCTGCAGTTAGTCGACTGACTGCAGGGGGTCAGTCGACTGGCTGTAGCTAAAACTGTTTTCTAGCCTATCAAATGGAAGAGCAAACTCTCACCATTTGCAACCGGTCGAGCAATGGACTTTAGGGGCTTTTGCCAATCGACACCCCAGCCCTATAGGCTCTTCGATTCACCACCAAAAACATGTTCACAAATCAAAGCTAGGATTTTCAAAGTTTTGACTTCAAAACACCAAAAATTGGAATGTTCACCAAATCAACTCAAATCAAAAGCAAATGAATATGCACAAGTGTTAGGAATTCATACCTAACAACAAAGATAGTTATAGATATAGATGTGAGTTAAAGAACTCACCTTTTTAAACCCAAATACAAATGATAAGCTCTAGAACAAGCAATAGGTTGGTCTCTCTTCAATATTAACCGAAGGAGCTTCAATCTAAGCTCAAAAGGAAAACATTTCCTAAGTTAGGGTTTAGGAATTTTCTGAAATTGAAGAGGAAATGAGTTGGAGAAGATGAAGAGGGAGCTTACCTAAGCTTTTCTTTGATGTTGGAGCTAGAACTTGAATTTGCAAGGAAGATTAGGCTTAGGAATTCTAATTCTTTTTCTCTTCCCCCATTTTTCTAAAAGCTTGAGTGTTAGGAAAATAATATGAAGGAGTGAAGAGGAGTGGAGTGGAGTTGGGTTGATATGTAGGGTTAATGGGCTGAAACCCAAACCCAAGCCCAAAGTGAAAAAGTCATAATTTTTACTCAACTCCAAACATATCGATGTTTATACTCAAAAAAGTTGTAAACGCCATTTTGGACTCAACGGAGGTGGTCTCGAGTCCCAATTCGACTGTTTACAAAAAGTATCTTTTTGGACTTCAATCTGATTAACGATTCTATATTTAAATAAAATATTTAAATATACAATCGTAAAATATGCGTGTTGTTACAAGGCACCTCTCTTAAGCATTACCCTTCTTGGTAAGGGAATATATAATACTGATTGGTAGTACCCATTTCCTTGGTTTCATTTAGGGTTACTCGGGCTATATGTCTATGTATGTGTGTATGTGTGTGTGTGTGTGTATTTGTTATGGATTAAAACATATACGATAACATTTCAAACGATTTTTGAAATACAAATCCAAGCATTTGAATGTTAAGTTTCCAAACTATAAGGGTATCTTGATTTGAAATGGGTTAATTAATGAAGTTTTAATCGGGTCAAATTTATGGAGAAGGTTTAACAAACTTTGTTTTATTAAACCGTGTCTTTTTATTTTAACATTTAGGAAGTTAAAAATTACTTGATGTTATTGGGCCGACTAATAAACATTTTTATCTTTGAGTACCTAAAGAAAAGTTGATTCTAGGATGAAGTTTGGATACTAGCGTCCTACTCTTCTTACGTACTTACTAGACCGAAGGGATAAAGAGTTTGTATTGATCGATGCGGTGTTAAGACCCAAAGTTATTATGGGCCTTCGTTTGAATAGTTAAATGTGAATAGAATTAAGATTAGATGTTCTATATATACACTTAGGATGTAGTTGAATATTATACAAATTAATAAATTAAAATGATTTTGTGAAATAGTTTCAGAAATTTGAGAGAGTTAAAAGAAATTGGGTTAGTAAGAACCTTTAGATGAGTACATAGGTTGTACGTAGATCATTTTCCCTTCTCATATAGTTTTCAATCCAAGATTCAAGTACATGACTTGAGATGTTTCACACCATTCCAAATAAGGATTTATCATTCGAATTTTGACAGCGAACACTAGGTGAGGATTCTTGATATGGAACCAAGGTTTTCCATTATAGTATATGGCTATGTAAGGAGAAGGGAGGTTTCTAATTAAGAAGCCTAATCGAAGTCTGCACTAGAAAATCGGATGAGCGATACTAGTTTGAAAGTGAAGTTAGGTATTCGAGTAGTGACCGAATCAGATTGTGTATATGAATGATCTATGAACATCACACGGGCTTATGAATAATATTGGATGTTCATGTGGTGAAATTTCGAGGACAAAATTCATTTTAAGGGGTGAGAATGTAACGACCTAGAATTTTATCACTTTGATTTTTGGAATATTTAATTAGTTTTAAATATTCAATTTGGAGTTTTATAATAAAATCTATGTTTCAAATAATTGTTTGATTTTTAATGACGTATTTTTAATCTAATTTATAGAATTTTTTCATAATTTTTAATTTGGAAAATATATAAATTATAATCTGACATATTTTACGTCGAACATAGGCATTTTTGAAGTCTAACAGAATTTGATAACAGATGTGTTTTATTGTTGTTTTATGATCATGTCACAATTATGTACAGAAAGTATTTTATTTTCTATCGTTCGCGGCTCGTACGCAGACACGATATTGCATGTTAGAGCACCCCAAACTAACTTTTTAAATTTGAAAAAAATCAAAATACAACTAAGTACATAGCAGCCAACTTCTTGTTTTTCTTTTTCCCAACCAGCTACTTCTGTCTCCCCTTGTCTACTCTGGCCCTTGTCCCCTTAGCTCCTGCCTTAATTTGGTTCTTGTTTCCTTGTCTATACTTGCTGCTAGTATATATATGTGTGGTCTTCAAGCAGTGGGGAGCTCTTTCCTCCATTTTTCATGTTGAACATCCTAATACAATGAAACAAACTCCATCTCATCTTTCAAAAATCACTACCTCTCAAAATCTTCACATTTAACCAAATCGTTCAACACAAAAGTAGTTTGTATCAGTATCTAGTATTTTTCAAAAAATTGGACGTTCAAATTTTCATCGAAAGTCGAGTGAGATATCATCAAATATCAGTAAGATTAAAATAATGTTCACAAACTTCAAAAATCGAATTCTCGTGATCCGCTTGGAATTAGTCGACGATGTATGTGTCATTGGAGTCGTATAGAGGAGTGGTATTTTTGGTGAAGTTTCTGCAGCATTCCATGATGGTAATCGACAATGGTCAGTGCCTAAGGTTAAGTTTAATCGGAGATTGGGTCGTCGTTAGGTGGAATGGAGTGTCCCGTTGGGTTCATGGAAGAGATGGGCACCTCACGGTCGAGTTTGGCGAAGTTTGGCGGAAAAAGATGTCATGCATTTCTAACTGCACGCGATGGGTCTTTGGCATTGGTTGGTCGAAAATGGGTAGGGTGAGCCGGAGGTGAAGCTGCGGGGTCCATTGTGATGAGGCGATGAGGGCGAGTTTGTGGGTGGCCTCGGGGCATCGAATTATGAAGCAAGGTGCTTTGTGCAGGTGCACAGTGCACATTTGTGCAATAGTTCGGCTATGAAGATTGTCGAATTGGGGAAGATGAAGTTCTATTTGTTTTGGATACTAGGGAGGGGGGTTTTCTATGGGCCTTGACGCGATTGCTTTTGGGTGAGAATTTTATTATTAACTTGTTTATTTAAATGTCTAAAAATGCGTGTTAGGCTATAAATTGCATAATTTGCTCATATGGTATCCGTTTGACACGCGGATTTTTGCGTTATACTCGTAGGGATAAATAAAAGTCATAGTGTAATTTGTCTACAACTTTGGCAGTGTATGAAAATATGATACATTAGAATGGATAGAATTTAATTACATTATTTTAAATAATAATGTCGTTAAATTATTATCTCTTAATTGATGATAATTATTTGGCCAAATAAACACCGTAGTGCTAAAATGAATTGAATATGATAATCTGAACACCTATTTAGTGGAATGAAACACTGTTCTGCTAATTAAATTAATTTGATATTTATTTAGCAGAATAAATCCCCGTTCTACTATCTTATAAATTTGGACATCTGATTATATATCGTTAATTGATATGCTACTTTGAAAAAGTGATATGTTAACCAATGACGGTTAAGTGTTGAATTTATTTATATAGCCGTTGATTATGTAAATATCTGTTATTAACTTGGAAAGTTAAATTGAATGATATGGTAGCTTGTTTAAGTACCATTGTGATCATTAGGGTCTTTCAAATTTGAAAGTTTAATTATTGATTTGAAAGTTATTTTGAGAATAATTATTATCTATTATAAGGTTTTAAAGATAAGTATTATATAGTAATAAGATTTAAAAGGTAATAATTAATAATTAATAAATTTTTAATGATAATTAATAATTGTTTTAATGCTGATTTAAAGTTAATTGCTTTATTAATATGATTCTTAAAAGTTATTTCTCAAAGTTATTTGAGAATATTTAATTATTATTTAAAGTTATTTATAATAATTATTATATTAAAGTTAAATTATTATTTATGGTTAATTATTTAAAATCAATTACTTTATATTTTAAAGTTGATTATTTTATTTCAAGGTTATTTGTTATATTATTAATATTTTAAAAGTTTATTTATTATTATAATAATATTGTTTATTGTTTTAAAGTATGTTTATCTTTATTATCATTATATTAATATTGTTTAAAAAGTTAATTTATTATTATCTTAGTATTGTTTAAAGGTGAATTTATTAGTATACTAATATTGTTAAAGGTATTTTTAAATAATAAATTGTTATACAAAATATGTTTAGAAATAATAAATTATTCATTTAAAAAGAAATTATTTTTAAAAAGAAAAGGTTTATATAAAGGTTTTCTTTAATAAAAGAATTTATTAAAGGAATTTATAAATGTGGTAATGGATTTTGGAAGTTGGATAGAAGTTGGTTTCTAATGGTTTTAGGATCGGAAAAAGGAGTTTGGTTTTTAAATGACTTTAGAAAAGACATTATGAAAGGTGTTTGGGTTATTTATATATTTGTTTTAACGACATTTGGGTTTGATCATTTAATACAATTTTGAAATAGAAAATCATTTTTAAGTGTTTTTGAGAATATACTTATACCATTTCATAAGTATATGAAAAAGGTTTTCCAAGTTTTGAAAGGAATGGTTTGTGAATATACTTATGCCAGTGAGATAAGTATATGAATATTTTGATAAATATTTTGGAAGGAGATTTAATTTACGAAAGATAAATTTTAAGAGGCTTAGTGATTTCCATGGGGAATTTAATCTTTGTTTGAATGTTTGATTATTTTATAATTAAATAACCGACAATCAAATCTTGGCTGAAATGTGTAATCCTTCTTAACTTTGGTGGTACGGAAATATTATCTACTTAACACCGAAGGATTTTAACTCTAGAAATATCTAGGTGAAACATGGGAATTATATGGTATAGTTACCGTCGGTGGTGTTATACTTATTTTGATGGCGATGTAATCCTTCTTAATCCGTGTGGGATTCCATGATCTATTTTAATGGCGATGCATGAGCTGGAACGCCGGACGAAACCTCATCAGTAGTAATGACTAAAACCAAAGATATGAGGCATGGCCAGTAGGGTTAGCAAACCCTTAAGGTGCGGTCGGCTCCACCTAGACATTACTTATAGTTGTTATTCATGCATGGTGCGATGCAGGTCTTAGCGGGACTAGCTATGTTTTTCCAATGGTACATCTCTAGGGATGTATGCTGCTTCGGAAGGATATCTCTAATCCTTGTGTAGGAGGACCGTTTCTCAAAGTACTAAGAGCACCTTCGTGGAATCCTACAGAATTAGCGAACGTGCCTTATCAGTTTTTGATTATATACCTAGTATTGTTGTGAAGTACACTCACGAGCATCACAGCTACTTGATTATTATTCTTTTCACCCTTAGACATTATTATAATATCACTTGATTTTCTGATATAAATATTTTGGTTATCATAAGGTAAAAACCTGTCCATGTTTATGTGTGGCGTGGTCTTACGAGATACCTTTGATTTTAAAGGATTTCACAAGTTGTAATAAATAATATTCCTTGTGATCTGAGTTTCTTAGGCTGGTTTTGCCAAACTGACCCGGGTGTTGTTTTCTATAATTCTCGGGTCAGCCTGAGCATATTTTCCAGATTTAGCTGGATACTTTGGAGCTTTCAGGAGACGAGCTGGATTCTCCAAGGCATATTCACGTATCTTATATTTTCCGCTGTTTTGTTGTTCTTGATTTATGTATGTATTCATCAGCAATTGTAAGGACAGGTTATTTTAATTTTCCAGGCTGACATAGGTTAGTGTGCTTTGATTTGTGTTATATATGTATATATAAGATGATTTCCTTTTGTAAAGTTCTTGTGTACATTATATATTTATCTCGTCAAGATATAAGATTCTATTCTTTCTTTTCTTTCTTTCACCCCAACAATCTGTCTTTCCAGCACTTGGATATTCAGGCACGTGAATACAGTGGATGTATTAGTGTCACTCTCTAAGGGTCGAAAAGGCAAGTCATTTATAACGACCCTCTATTTCAAACAATTCAAATCGACAATCATCCACTCATGTCAGACTTGAATTGCTCAAAACGACAGATTGTTAACTTGTATTTGGTAAAACTCAGCACATATAGTAAATAAACCAATCACAGAATCACAGACATAGAGTAATACAACAATAAGCAGCGGAATAGATAAATAGTAGTTCATGAAGCTACTATATAAACATCAGAGTCTAAATCAAAATACAACAGAATCTCAAATACATAGAAGTCATTAATACAAGGTAACTGACAAGTCTGAACATATCAACTGGGAATAACTGGAATAACTAAAGCTGAATAGATAAAAGACAGATGTTCAAGCAAAGATCCAAACTGCAAAGGTGAGTAAAATGCTGTGACACTCAATTTGACCCGAGCATAAAGCAAAACACAAAATACTCGAGTCAGGATTAACATTCTTATACCAGTAAATCAACTCAAGTGAAATGTCAACTGAAATACAAATAACTTAAAGGATGTTTGGGACTCCCATCCTTTAAGGATCCATTAAACTATCTACATACATAGTAAAATACGCTGCATAGATAATGTCTATAGTAAAGTAAACTATTAAAATAGTGTTAAGGCGTTACCCATATCCCCCTTAACACATTTTAAATATTCCCGTAGTCTATACAGATACTGTAAGCCCCACCAAACTAATGGGATACTCAGGGAGCACTCCATAGGTACGGTACAAAACATGTAACGACCCATAAATTTTATTTAAATTTTATTTGTTTTATTAATATATTTAATTAAATTTGTGAAATTTTTAAACAATAAAATTTTGAAATTTAAAATTTGATATTTGAAATGCGTTTGTTTTAACATAGCAACTGGTAAATTTTCATTAGATAATTTGAAAGTTTATTTTCTAGTGTTATTTTATTCCAATTTATTTCAGTTCAAAATTGATGATAATAAAAGTGTTCCAAAACCTAAATATGTCAGCATGAGAAAATTTATTTAGAACACTCTGAATTAGACTGCGAAATTCGTTTCAAGAAATTCGAACGTTTCTAGCTCCGTTTGGATTTTTCCGTACGGAATAACAACGTATATCGGTATCGATTATCGACTTTTGATCGGATGATCGTACCACTGACCTTTGTATACCGTTTTGATCATTTCATCATGATGATCTCTACGGTGTATTCAATTCTGTGTTTTGGAGTCCAATTCACAGCGGAATCCGCGAAACTGTAACCGTATCGATACCGGTTCTGTGTCTTTTAGTTCTTGTGATCTTTTGAATTCTTGTCACTTCATTGTCCGCCATGAATCACGTGAACCAAATAGCTATCAGCCTCTAGCCTTTTAAAATTCGTAGAATACAACTGTTGTCAGTTATTTCAATAATCCATGAATTGAACTGATGTCTTTTTCTATTCTCTGGTCATTCACGTTTCACTCCCTGACAACCATCCTCTATTCCTTTCAAAGAAATTTATTATCATTTATATATATTAAGTTTAGATGGTTGGGACTGTGATAACCCGGGATTTTGGGCAATATGAATTTAATAATCTTTATTAATAATTTAATTGGATTGATAATTTTCCCTTATAATTTTAATTTAAATTGGTAATTTAATCTTTTAAAGGCTAATAAATATTTAATCTGGCAATATTTAATTTCGTAATATTAGATCTTTTCTGACAATTTGAATTTTGTAAGATTTATCTTCCAAAGCTAATAAAATTATATTCTATTTATAATATATATATTAGTATATATATGTATTGTGAATATGAAATCTTTTGTTTCAAATAAAAGATGTGTTTTCAAATTGTAATATATATGTATATGTTATAATTTGAAATTGTTTTGAAATTTAATTTAATGTATTGATAATATATATAGTAGGAATATATGTATGAATTGTAATTTTAAAAGCTTTGTTTTAAATTTAATATCTTTCAAAAGTTAAAGATTAATTCATTGTTTTCAAATATAAGATAAATGTTTGTTTTAAATATGATAGTTTAAAATAAGTTTAATCAAAGTTTTACTTTTGTTTTCTTTTAAAGTGTTTAATTTAAAATGGTTATAAGTATATATATAGATTTAATTAGACATTTCTTTTAATATCTCTTAAACTAAAATAGTTTGTAAGTAAATAAATAAAACTTAAATTGATAAATATCAATACATATTCATATTACATAATTAAGAAAACATAAATACTTTTAAGACAAGGATTTAAACATAATTAGGCATTGATTTTAACACTTGTAAACACATAGACCAAGTTGGGACATTTGTAATACTAATAAAAATACAAGTGGCAACATTTCCTTTTATTTAGAAATTTAGATTTATAAAAGGATTATTGTATTAGAGAAACCGATTTATTTTTCTTTCCAGTTCAAATCTTTCTCCTTTCTAAAATGTCTTCTTCTTCCTAAACTAAAAACTGAAAAGAAATAAAATCAAATTGCTTTCCAATCTTCAACCTGGAATACAAATCTACAAACAAGTAGAAGATCAAGCAACTAAATTAGATTCAACATTAAACAACAAAGAGGAATCAAAAGTATTGCCAGAAAACAAAATCAAATACAAGTTCTTCACTGCAAAATCAAACCAGAAATTAGAAATCTGCAATATTCAAACCTACTGCAACTAAAATGGATGATCCAATACAAGTTTCAGCAGCTTTAAATCAAAGATTTCAAACATGCAAAGGGATTTCAATAGCTAGCACTCAAAGCATCTTATCCAGAACCTAGAAGTATTAATACTGCTGTGCTCTGCAAATTTAATAAGGTGAGTAAACATTTTTCAAAAACAGTTTTATAAATCTATGATTAAATGTTGATGCATGTGATAGATTGTGTTGTGATGATGTATATATGTTTATATGGATATTGTTTATGAATGCATATGGATAAAATAATATACTGGTGGAATATTTATATGTTCATATCTCCTCTGTTCTTATCCCCAGTTCCAATTTCATAAGAAAAAAATTTATATCTATCCAAATAATCATATTCAGGCTATGATTACTGAAGAAGAAATAATCGTAACGATGTAAGATAGATTTTTGAAATGGTTACCAGTATTTAAATTTCGAAATTATATTTAAAATAGGAAATTACAGTGGTAAACATTTTATATCAGAAATTCAAGTATTTAAATTTCTAGCTCCAGTTATATATTTGAATTCGTATATGAAATCTATGAATTTTAGTAATAATATTCGAATTTTTAAACTTAAAATTTATGGTAGTTGTCGAATTTATCAATATTGGGAGTTTTGACATTTTCTGGCGATGGGAAGATGGAGGAACGTCGAGCTTGTAACCGGAGGTGGCTGGTGTATCGTAGAACCTAGGAAAAATGGTCAGGCATTTTATCATTGTTCGAGGCGATGGGAATTTGACGAGATAGGGTTTAGTGGCAGGTTTTTGTTGTGAGAGATGTTGAGATTCGTTCGACAATGATGGATCATCAGACTCGATCGCATGGGGGGAAATCAGAGTGTGGAGACGTGACGTAGCTTCGGGTTGGTCGGCGAGGCCACCAGTGGACGGAGGCGATGACACATGAAGGTTTTATCGATCGAGGTTGGAAGTCTTGTGTGGTCGAAGTGTTCGATTTCGAATCTCAGGCGATGCAATGAAGATGGATGGTCGGAGCACTAGTTTGAGTTGTCGGCGACTTGTTGAAGACCAGAGAGTTGGTCGGAGGAGGGTGGAATTTGTGTGCACGTGTACACGTTTGAATGTACTGGAGTTTGAAGGTTTGGGGAAGAAGAAGTTATCTCGGGAAAGTCTCGTAAAATTTCACGGTCGACTCGAAGCTGATGGTTTCGCGTGGACTCAGGGAAGACTCGGGAGTTTTAGTGGGTTACTCGGGTTTGCAAAGGGTATGACTCGGGTTGTTCTGGGTTTTTTAATCTGAGAGTGATTTACAAATGTTTTCGAGTTTAAAAGCAAAGTAAAAACAAGGTTTTTAAGTTAAAGCTATATTCAAAAGAAATTATAAAGAAATGTTTTAAAATAGATTTCAAGTTTTATTTTAAATGGATAAGCTTAAAGAAAATGATAATTATTTCAAAGATAAATAATTGTTTAATTTATTAAACATGTTTGGAAAGCATTTTCAAAGATTTTAAGTATAATAAAAATTAAGGGTTTGAATTGTTTTAAAGTAAAATTTCATTTTAATTTTATGATTAATTTTTAAATGAGTTTTAATAAAGTAAATAATTTGAGTTTAATTAAGGATAATTAATAACTAAATTAAGGCTTAATTACTATTTGTAATTAAGGATAATTACTTAATAAAGTAATTAGTGGATGGTAAATGAATTAATTAAAGGTCAAGTGATGTTTTATTGATTAATTAATTAATGTAATTAATTTTAGGTTAATTAATTAGTCTAATTAGTTAAGATAATCATTTATGATTAATTAAGTGTAATTACTTAGTAAAGTAATTAATGGGTAATTACTGAATGTAATTAAATTAAGAAGAATTACTCATGGAAGTAATTAAATGAAATTAATTAAAGGTTAATCACTTGATGTTATTAATTAAAGGATAATTAATAAAATTGAATTGAAGTTAATTAATTAAAGAGTAATTAATTAATTAAAGGATTAAGGTTAATTAATAATATGATTAATTACTAGTTAAGGTAATTAATTAAAAAGAAAGTAATTAATTAAGGAAGTAATTAAGGATCATTAATTTATATAATAAATAATGTAATTAAGGATTGATTAATTAGGATTAATTGATCAATAACAACTGATTAAAGAATGTAGTTAATTAAAGATTAATTAATTAATTAATTAATTAAGTTATTAGAGGATTATTAATATAATTAATGGAATTAATCTAGGTTGATTAATAAAAGTAATTAATTTAAATATGATTAATTAATTGTAATTAATTGAGGATTAATATAATTAATTATAGTTAATAAATAAATGAAGGTTCATTAGTTATTGTAATTAATGATAGTAATTAAAGGTTAATTACTGTATATGGTTAAGGATAATTACTTGATGTAATTAAAGATAATTAATCAAAGGAGATTAATTAAGGAAGATCATTTAGATGTTTAATTAATTTATTTGTAATTAATTAATGATAGTGAGCAGGATTAAGATAATCCAAGTAATTAAAGAATAGTAATTAATTTAATTAAAGGTTAATTAAATTGATTAGAGTTAATCAATTCTGTTTAGATAATTGATTAATACTGGATGTTTGATATTGGGTGATTGGTTGATATTGGATGATTTGAATATCTCATATATATATATGATATATGCTGCTTTGTGAGATGAATGTTGATATGAATTATCAATTGTGATAATATGATTTATCTATTTGTTTATATCATCCTGAATAAGTTTAAATGTTTAAACCTTTAAACAACTTGGCCTTAAAAGATACGTTTTGGATTTCGATGAGACCGGGATCGGGTTTCCGTATACCGGTATTCCAGGTCTGGAGACCCGAATACCACATCGATCCAAATTAACGATAGGTCGTGAATCTCAAGTGAAGATGAAGATTCAGAGTGCAAGGGTTATTGTCGTTAACTCTGAGGGTGATTCCAAAACGAGTGTAACGAGATAATGCCTTCGGTTTCGTTCGAACCCGGAACGAACTTGTATGGATTGAATGCTTTCAGCACATCGTCAGGCGGACGATGAGCATTCTAAGTGATATGTTCTGATTAAAGGTAATCGTAACCTCAAGCCTCATCAACCGGGAATGGCTAAAACAGGGGAGGTGCAGCAAGGTTTCGTGGGTAGCACCCACTGAGAGCAAGATAGATCCCTGTCTAGAGGTCCCTTTATTTTATTCGGCTTAGTGTGTGGTTGGTCGCGCCAACTACGGGATTGTCTTGTTCGGGATTATCCAGTAAGGGATGGTTCCGGCTTTGTGTTGCAGGGGAGCGGGCGTACTCCTCGGTACGGTGATCTAGGCCACGTACTGTGACGGGCGGTACCCCAGTAGCCCTGCCATTGTATGGAATCCAAACTCCAATAAGTGCCGTACGTATTAGTTGTGCCCAACTATGTTGGAATGTGAGATGTAAGCATTTCAGCTATTTCTGTATTTTACTTGAAAACCCTAGACCCTATTATAATATAACTGGATTTCCTATCAAATGTTTTGGTTAGCGTAAGGTAAAAACTTTTCCATGTTTATGTGTGGGAAGTCTTACGTGATACCTTTGTTTTCAAAAGGTTTTGAAGTTAAACAATTTTAACCCGTTTACTCACACCAGACCCATGTCTGACCCAAGTGTTTATTTCTGTTTTTATAAACTCTTGGGTACTCAAATTTTTACGAGTAGTCAAGGGATTCAGGTTTAGCTTTGACGAATATTCTGGAGGAGCAATGGAGCAGGAGGCTTCGGCGTTCGTAGATATAGTATTCCGCTGTGTTGATATCTATGATAGTGTCTTGTCTTGTATTTGAGTTGTAATGTCTAGACAGATGTTTATAACTGTCTAGTAAGTGATGTATATGCTGTGTAACTCTGTAAATTGTTGTATACTATGTAATAGTTTATGTTATTAATATAATTTATTCGTTCCGCTGTGAGATCGTTGTTGTTGTTTCTTTCTTTCTTCTTTTCTTTTCTATTTTCTACCCCTTTCTTTCTTCATAATGATGCGACTTTCTGGGCATAGAAAGTCGGGTCGTTACATATGGTATCAGAGCATAGGTTGAGCGAATGCCTAAGCTTTTGGTTAAGTGAATATCAGAACACTAGGTTGAGTGAATACCTAGGTTCGGAAGGATTGTTCATTAGAGATAGGATCTGTAGCAACCTGTTGAGTCTAAGTATATATATATACGAGAGCGCGTATTTGTTAGTTATATAAAATGGTTTTATATTGTGTTAATTGATCGGTTGAGTGGTATATGGATTCTGGTCAATACGAGTAGCTAACGTTATTGATAGGGATCTCTAAACACTTGACCAGGCCAACGGACACAATATTGTTTTAAAGAGGTAGATGAAATAATTCTACCCAGATATAATTTCTATATAAAAAGTATCATTTTAAATGTATATGGTATTTGTAATGATTGGTTGAGATGATAATAATTTATCATCTAGGATTAGGAGTCTGAGAGTTGAGATTGGAAGTATATATCGAGACTGTAAACCTAATACCGTCTCGAGTGAACTTTACAGTTGTGTAAGGATTTCATAATCTCTGAAGAAAACCTGTTAAGGTTCGGAGTTTGTCTTTGAAGTTGGATGAATAGAGTTAGATCTATTGGATGAGCTGAAGCAAGTGATGGTATCTTGGCGACTTCAGGAAGGAGCAGTTGTGTGATAAGACGCAGTATCTATGGATGTTCCCGAAGGAGATTTTCTTTTGGAACAAGATTAAGAAGGTATTGGAGGAACAGTTGATGTCTACCGCAGGAAAGACTCGACTGTATAGGAATTCTCTGATATCGAGTAAGAGAGTTTTGTCTATTTGGAAGTATGGGACTAAGGTCGATTAGTTGTTCTTCGGACATGGTCTCATTGTTCCCTTAAGAAGAGTAAGATATTGGCGTTTGGTTGGGAGCCCGAGTTTCTTGAGAGATGTCTGTCGTCTCGGAGGTTCGTTGTAAGGTTAGTTGATGGTTTTAGTAGAAGTTTTTGGTTAGCTGTGGTAGTAGTGCAACTCGAAATGTTCGGTGTGCTGACGAGGAGGTCTTTGGCTTAGTAGTATCATCGAGATAGAGTTTGGAAGCAGTAGTGTGGCCGTTTCTTAGATGATTCAGGAATCTTTTTGGTTCTTCTATCAGCAGTCCGGGCAGATGGTGAAGGCTTTCTTGAAGGGTTAACCTTGTTTGGAAAAGCTTAAGGCTGTTTTAATTGGTAAAGTGAGAACAGTTTCTTTGGAATCCGAACTAGGTAGGATCGCAAAAGTGACTTGCGATTATTTTGAGAGTTCATCTTGAGTAATCTTTTGTATGGAGTTGAGACATCTCAAGAGAAAGTAAAAGTTATCGAAGAGGTCAAAGATTTAGTTTATATCGATTTGGTTCCTAGAGAAGGATTTGGTGAAGTATCTTAGAATTTTATGGAGTATCTGTGTTTTCTCTTCTGCTTCTAGTTTCGAGTTTCCTCTAGCCAAGGATAGCTGAAGACAGCACCCTTGACCGAGGACTCGTCTATTTTTTTGAGTAGTTGGTTATGTCTTTAAGTAACCAATGTTTCCGCTTGTTTATGGATCTAGTTTGTGCTCGAGTTCATCGACATTCTCATCTATTTCAAATCAGAGTTGTGCAGCGAAAGCAAAGGTAGTAGCTGTGCGAGAAAGGAAATAACCTCAGATTTCTACAGGAAGTTTATGCGAACATTCTGAGTGTGTATAGAAGTTTCTGGAATCTGAAAGAAGGAAGTTCAGTCTTCTACTGCTTGTGAAGTAGAGTTTGTGTTCTGGATTTTGACGGGTTTTGGGAAACCACCTTGAATGAGTAGACCCAGGAACTTATTATTTTGGTCTTGATTGTTTCTGGAAGCATCAGCATAGATTGAGCTGATCAGGAAGAAGTTTGTAGTTTAGATTTATTTGTTGAGTTATGAAGATATGAGATAAGGAATTGGAATTTGAAGTTGGAGACTTCATTGTTGTTAAGATTTCTCTGGTTAAGAATGCAGTTTGGATAAGATTAAGATGCTAGTTTAGATAGCTGGAACTCATTATATTTCACGTATCTCTGAGGGAGTACGTGTATGATTCATCATTAGGTGTTGAATCTACAGTTCTGTTGGATTTGGAAGTTAAGCTAGACTTGAGTATAGTCGGATGTTTTATTCAGATTGGTGAATCTAGAGATGAGAGGAGCTCTGGATTATGGTGTGTAGTTTATTTAGCTTCTGTAGAGCGAGTCTTCCGGTGATTTTTACTCGGGGAAACTCGAGATAGTATTTTGAAGTCTATTCTGATTTATGTCAGAATAGTTAGTTAGATTAGATTATTTGATTGGTTGCTTTGATTGATAGAAATTGGATGATAGGTATGCTTTGCTGATTAAGATTAAAATCTTTGCTGGGTTATTAAATTATCTTTGCTTTTAATTTCGGGGACGAAATTCTTTTAAGGGGGGAGGAATGTGATAACCCGGGATTTTGGGCAATATGAATTTAATAATCTTTATTAATAATTTAATTGGATTGATAATTTTCCCTTATAATTTTAATTTAAATTGGTAATTTAATCTTTTAAAGGCTAATAAATATTTAATCTGGCAATATTTAATTTCGTAATATTAGATCTTTTCTGACAATTTGAATTTTGTAAGATTTATCTTCCAAAGCTAATAAAATTATATTCTATTTATAATATATATATTAGTATATATATGTATTGTGAATATGAAATCTTTTGTTTCAAATAAAAGATGTGTTTTCAAATTGTAATATATATGTATATGTTATAATTTGAAATTGTTTTGAAATTTAATTTAATGTATTGATAATATATATAGTAGGAATATATGTATGAATTGTAATTTTAAAAGCTTTGTTTTAAATTTAATATCTTTCAAAAGTTAAAGATTAATTCATTGTTTTCAAATATAAGATAAATGTTTGTTTTAAATATGATAGTTTAAAATAAGTTTAATCAAAGTTTTACTTTTGTTTTCTTTTAAAGTGTTTAATTTAAAATGGTTATAAGTATATATATAGATTTAATTAGACATTTCTTTTAATATCTCTTAAACTAAAATAGTTTGTAAGTAAATAAATAAAACTTAAATTGATAAATATCAATACATATTCATATTACATAATTAAGAAAACATAAATACTTTTAAGACAAGGATTTAAACATAATTAGGCATTGATTTTAACACTTGTAAACACATAGACCAAGTTGGGACATTTGTAATACTAATAAAAATACAAGTGGCAACATTTCCTTTTATTTAGAAATTTAGATTTATAAAAGGATTATTGTATTAGAGAAACCGGTTTATTTTTCTTTCCAGTTCAAATCTTTCTCCTTTCTAAAATGTCTTCTTCTTCCTAAACTAAAAACTGAAAAGAAATAAAATCAAATTGCTTTCCAATCTTCAACCTGGAATACAAATCTACAAACAAGTAGAAGATCAAGCAACTAAATTAGATTCAACATTAAACAACAAAGAGGAATCAAAAGTATTGCCAGAAAACAAAATCAAATACAAGTTCTTCACTGCAAAATCAAACCAGAAATTAGAAATCTGCAATATTCAAACCTACTGCAACTAAAATGGATGATCCAATACAAGTTTCAGCAGCTTTAAATCAAAGATTTCAAACATGCAAAGGGATTTCAATAGCTAGCACTCAAAGCATCTTATCCAGAACCTAGAAGTATTAATACTGCTGTGCTCTGCAAATTTAATAAGGTGAGTAAACATTTTTCAAAAACAGTTTTATAAATCTATGATTAAATGTTGATGCATGTGATAGATTGTGTTGTGATGATGTATATATGTTTATATGGATATTGTTTATGAATGCATATGGATAAAATAATATACTGGTGGAATATTTATATGTTCATATCTCCTCTGTTCTTATCCCCAGTTCCAATTTCATAAGAAAAAAATTTATATCTATCCAAATAATCATATTCAGGCTATGATTACTGAAGAAGAAATAATCGTAACGATGTAAGATAGATTTTTGAAATGGTTACCAGTATTTAAATTTCGAAATTATATTTAAAATAGGAAATTACAGTGGTAAACATTTTATATCAGAAATTCAAGTATTTAAATTTCTAGCTCCAGTTATATATTTGAATTCGTATATGAAATCTATGAATTTTAGTAATAATATTCGAATTTTTAAACTTAAAATTTATGGTAGTTGTCGAATTTATCAATATTGGGAGTTTTGACATTTTCTGGCGATGGGAAGATGGAGGAACGTCGAGCTTGTAACCGGAGGTGGTTGGTGTATCGTAGAACCTAGGAAAAATGGTCAGGCATTTTATCATTGTTCGAGGCGATGGGAATTTGACGAGATAGGGTTTAGTGGCAGGTTTTTGTTGTGAGAGATGTTGAGATTCGTTCGACAATGATGGATCATCAGACTCGATCGCATGGGGGGAAATCAGAGTGTGGAGACGTGACGTAGCTTCGGGTTGGTCGGCGAGGCCACCAGTGGACGGAGGCGATGACACATGAAGGTTTTATCGATCGAGGTTGGAAGTCTTGTGTGGTCGAAGTGTTCGATTTCGAATCTCAGGCGATGCAATGAAGATGGATGGTCGGAGCACTAGTTTGAGTTGTCGGCGACTTGTTGAAGACCAGAGAGTTGGTCGGAGGAGGGTGGAATTTGTGTGCACGTGTACACGTTTGAATGTACTGGAGTTTGAAGGTTTGGGGAAGAAGAAGTTATCTCGGGAAAGTCTCGTAAAATTTCACGGTCGACTCGAAGCTGATGGTTTCGCGTGGACTCAGGGAAGACTCGGGAGTTTTAGTGGGTTACTCGGGTTTGCAAAGGGTATGACTCGGGTTGTTCTGGGTTTTTAAATCTGAGAGTGATTTACAAATGTTTTCGAGTTTAAAAGCAAAGTAAAAACAAGGTTTTTAAGTTAAAGCTATATTCAAAAGAAATTATAAAGAAATGTTTTAAAATAGATTTCAAGTTTTATTTTAAATGGATAAGCTTAAAGAAAATGATAATTATTTCAAAGATAAATAATTGTTTAATTTATTAAACATGTTTGGAAAGCATTTTCAAAGATTTTAAGTATAATAAAAATTAAGGGTTTGAATTGTTTTAAAGTAAAATTTCATTTTAATTTTATGATTAATTTTTAAATGAGTTTTAATAAAGTAAATAATTTGAGTTTAATTAAGGATAATTAATAACTAAATTAAGGCTTAATTACTATTTGTAATTAAGGATAATTACTTAATAAAGTAATTAGTGGATGGTAAATGAATTAATTAAAGGTCAAGTGATGTTTTATTGATTAATTAATTAATGTAATTAATTTTAGGTTAATTAATTAGTCTAATTAGTTAAGATAATCATTTATGATTAATTAAGTGTAATTACTTAGTAAAGTAATTAATGGGTAATTACTGAATGTAATTAAATTAAGAAGAATTACTCATGGAAGTAATTAAATGAAATTAATTAAAGGTTAATCACTTGATGTTATTAATTAAAGGATAATTAATAAAATTGAATTGAAGTTAATTAATTAAAGAGTAATTAATTAATTAAAGGATTAAGGTTAATTAATAATATGATTAATTACTAGTTAAGGTAATTAATTAAAAAGAAAGTAATTAATTAAGGAAGTAATTAAGGATCATTAATTTATATAATAAATAATGTAATTAAGGATTGATTAATTAGGATTAATTGATCAATAACAACTGATTAAAGAATGTAGTTAATTAAAGATTAATTAATTAATTAATTAAGTTATTAGAGGATTATTAATATAATTAATGGAATTAATCTAGGTTGATTAATAAAAGTAATTAATTTAAATATGATTAATTAATTGTAATTAATTGAGGATTAATATAATTAATTATAGTTAATAAATAAATGAAGGTTCATTAGTTATTGTAATTAATGATAGTAATTAAAGGTTAATTACTGTATATGGTTAAGGATAATTACTTGATGTAATTAAAGATAATTAATCAAAGGAGATTAATTAAGGAAGATCATTTAGATGTTTAATTAATTTATTTGTAATTAATTAATGATAGTGAGCAGGATTAAGATAATCCAAGTAATTAAAGAATAGTAATTAATTTAATTAAAGGTTAATTAAATTGATTAGAGTTAATCAATTCTGTTTAGATAATTGATTAATACTGGATGTTTGATATTGGGTGATTGGTTGATATTGGATGATTTGAATATCTCATATATATATATGATATATGCTGCTTTGTGAGATGAATGTTGATATGAATTATCAATTGTGATAATATGATTTATCTATTTGTTTATATCATCCTGAATAAGTTTAAATGTTTAAACCTTTAAACAACTTGTCCTTAAAAGATACGTTTTGGATTTCGATGAGACCGGGATCGGGTTTCCGTATACCGGTATTCCAGGTCTGGAGACCCGAATACCACATCGATCCAAATTAACGATAGGTCGTGAATCTCAAGTGAAGATGAAGATTCAGAGTGCAAGGGTTATTGTCGTTAACTCTGAGGGTGATTCCAAAACGAGTGTAACGAGATAATGCCTTCGGTTTCGTTCGAACCCGGAACGAACTTGTATGGATTGAATGCTTTCAGCACATCGTCAGGCGGACGATGAGCATTCTAAGTGATATGTTCTGATTAAAGGTAATCGTAACCTCAAGCCTCATCAACCGGGAATGGCTAAAACAGGGGAGGTGCAGCAAGGTTTCGTGGGTAGCACCCACTGAGAGCAAGATAGATCCCTGTCTAGAGGTCCCTTTATTTTATTCGGCTTAGTGTGTGGTTGGTCGCGCCAACTACGGGATTGTCTTGTTCGGGATTATCCAGTAAGGGATGGTTCCGGCTTTGTGTTGCAGGGGAGCGGGCGTACTCCTCGGTACGGTGATCTAGGCCACGTACTGTGACGGGCGGTACCCCAGTAGCCCTGCCATTGTATGGAATCCAAACTCCAATAAGTGCCGTACGTATTAGTTGTGCCCAACTATGTTGGAATGTGAGATGTAAGCATTTCAGCTATTTCTGTATTTTACTTGAAAACCCTAGACCCTATTATAATATAACTGGATTTCCTATCAAATGTTTTGGTTAGCGTAAGGTAAAAACTTTTCCATGTTTATGTGTGGGAAGTCTTACGTGATACCTTTGTTTTCAAAAGGTTTTGAAGTTAAACAATTTTAACCCGTTTACTCACACCAGACCCATGTCTGACCCAAGTGTTTATTTCTGTTTTTATAAACTCTTGGGTACTCAAATTTTTACGAGTAGTCAAGGGATTTAGGTTTAGCTTTGACGAATATTCTGGAGGAGCAATGGAGCAGGAGGCTTCGGCGTTCGTAGATATAGTATTCCGCTGTGTTGATATCTGTGATAGTGTCTTGTCTTGTATTTGAGTTGTAATGTCTAGACAGATGTTTATAACTGTCTAGTAAGTGATGTATATGCTGTGTAACTCTGTAAATTGTTGTATACTATGTAATAGTTTATGTTATTAATATAATTTATTCGTTCCGCTGTGAGATCGTTGTTGTTGTTTCTTTCTTTCTTCTTTTCTTTTCTATTTTCTACCCCTTTCTTTCTTCATAATGATGCGACTTTCTGGGCATAGAAAGTCGGGTCGTTACAGGGACATCCTCCTATTGCCATCATTTTTATTTATTTTGTGAACCGTTCTTTCCTTTTTCTTTTCTTTCTTCTCCATCATTTTTCGTTTTCCATGTTGCTTGTAGTGTCCTGAAGCCTTGTGGCCCGAGCTTCCCTCCTCCACTTCTTTCCACAAACCATCCACCTCCATACTTTACCACCACCTTCGCCGTTCACTTCATCGCCCGCTTAGCCCACCTAGGTCAAAGCCTACCCACGCAGCACATTTCCTCCCTCCGCCTCTTCTCCATGGCTGCCGAGCCTCTTTTATTTCATAGGTAATATGTATATTTGTTAATACTTATATTAATCTGCTGTATGGGAATGTTTGTTATATATATTTCATATATGGGTAAGTTTTGAAAGGTTGTAATTGCTGTTTAGAATATCAAGGTTGTTCGTATATATATATATATAGTGTAGGTTTCCTATATATATGATACTGTATAATTGTTATATATATATAGTATATGCTTCATTTTTTTTTCACACTGCTAATTTTGAATAGATATGTATTATATAAGTTATACTTTGTTAAAACTAAAATTTGATATGTATATTTCATCTCTACATCTTTGTATAGATTTTATATATATCGCATTAGTTTTGGGTTATATAAGTTTAACTATAGGTTTGTCTTATATATTTTTATATACTAATGTTACAGTATTGGATATGGGTTGAAACAATTTTGATATATACCAGTATATATTGTTTTGTATACAGTTTTTGTATATATTAGTATATACCTTTGATCTGTTTGTTTGTAAGTTTATATATATACGCCTACTTATATATGTTGCATGTGCTGTAATATGCTTACAGTATATTTTATTTGAAGGTATTTATATATTTATTCCCAGCTGTTCTTTTAAAATTATTATATGTATTAGTTTATATATATATATATATATGTTATGCACATAGTTGTTAGATTTCTTTATATATATAGTGTTAGTTATTCTTTTATTTTGACAAAACGTATACGTAGGTTTGTGTGAGTTGAATGTATGTTTTGTATATAATAATAAAAAACAATGTTTTGTACTACAACTAATGTTGCGGTATAATTACAACTGTATGACGAGAGTATTTTATACATATATATATATATATGATTTCAAGATTTTATTTTAGTACAATATATATATATATATAGTGTTCTGTGGTGTAGCTGGCATAGAGTTTTAATATATAGTTATATATACGGTGTTGTTTTAATCTACATATAAAAGATACTGTAATATATATATTTGCTTATAACTATTTTGGGTAACATGAATATATATATCTATCTGTTATAATAATGTATGTTAGATATATCCATAAATGTATTGTTTCATATAAGTAGTACGTATTATTTTACAATCAATACTAACTAGATAATATATACTTGTATATAGAGTATCTTATGTCCTGATGCTATATTTTTGTTTATTGAAAAGTCATGGCAGCCTATATCTGAAAAAAAAATTATAAATATTTGAATATATATATAATAAAGATTTTTTTTATGGGTTACTGTTAGACTTCAAAATTTTATATATATCCATTCTCATCAATTTCTTATCTATCAGCTCTATTCGTCGAACTTGAGACCATCGTGCTTTGCTTTGAAATTCGGCTTGGATCCGTAACCCAATTCATTGTCTATTTTCTCTAGCCTCGAAAGGTGAGCAATCACTCACGATTAACGTTCTTATATTTATTAAATTTGATTTCAATTGAAACGACAATTGAAATATGCTGCTGTTAGTTATTTACATTGCTATATGTATGCCATTATCTGTAACTGTTCACCTGTGACACTGACACCATTATCTGTTATTTGTATTGATGATATATGCCTGTTATTTTATTTTCATATTTGTTGTCACTCTGCAAGTTCCCTGTTAGTATAGAATTCACTATGGGTTGAAATGATACATACCCGAACGGACTTTAGAATAGGAGAAAATTGTTATGGGTTGAAATTATAAACCCAAGCGATTTTCATTTGAATTGAATTTGGGATTGCGGGTTGAAATGTTATATACCCGTATATATTTAATTTGCGGATTGAAATGATAAATATCTGTATCACTTGACCATAGGATAGAAAATTATATACAGACACCATTGGTCTATATATAAATATTTTTGGAAATGATTTCTATGGTTTTTGGAAAGAAATAAATGGTTTTATAAAATATTGATTTTAGATATTATATAAAAGTTATAGTTAAATTCTTGATTTTTAACTATATAGAAATAAGTTTTAATATAAATTGAGTTTAATAATAAAGATTGATTTTATTAAAATATAATACGGTTAAGTATTTATTTAAATTATATTTTAATATATAGTTTATAATGATTTTATTAAATTTAGGTTGGGAAGATAGATTTGAAATTGATTTGAAATGGTATTTAATTAAGAACTTTAATCGATCTGAAACTTATGGAATTTGGGGTTTTTAAAAGATATGATTTTATAACTTGATTTTGGCTTAAGATGATTTAAATTGAATATTTCAAGTTAAATAAATTGAAGGAAATATTTAGAGATTTGAAATTTGGGCTTTTAATTTAAATTTAATTAGTGAATATTGCAAAACTAAATAATAGTAAAATGAATTTGATATATATAAAATTATCGAATTTAGTTTTGAAATGTGGAATATTTGAAGCTTTGAAATATTTTGAAATTGAAATGGTTTATTTGTGCTTCAAATCGATATAACTTGAAAATGTTTAATTGAACTGGAATTGAAATTGATGATTTAGATTTGATTAAATTTGTATTTGGAATTCGAATTAATTTGAATCGATTTGTGAAAATCGAAGAAACTATTTTATTTTATAAAGTAATTTTAAATTATATTTAAAACTATTGATATTTTACTTTATAAATTATTTTAATATAAACTATTTTAATATAAATCATTTTTAATATAAATTATTTTATTATAAACTATTTTAACTTATAACTATTATATAAACTATTTTATTATATATACTAATTTTAATATCTAAACCGTTTAAGGGGAAAATGTTACGATTTCCAAATTGCTATAATTTCAAAGTGTTATGATCTCCAAAATGCTATGATTTCAAAGCTTTGATTTCCAAAGTGTTTAGATTTGAAAGACTATGATTTCGAAAGCGTTATAACTTTGGAAAGTGATGTGATTTTTGGAAATGATATCGTATTAATTTGGTTTTTGAAATGAAATGATATTTTGGTTTTGATGTATAAACTATTTTGAAATAACCACGATGTTATAATAACAATTGGTTGTTAAAGAGACCGGGATCGGATATGGACATACTCTCTGTCGATACCGAAAACCACTTTAACAACTGTGTACGCGGTGGAGATTCCAGAATGAAGTAGGATGGTGACGACGATCCTAAAGGTATATACGCGGACCCAACTCCCGTGAGTTGGCATAAGGTGGCTAAAACAAGAGCGATTCTCGGGCCAATGAGGTAGCACCTCTGATCGAACGCATTTCTTCGATACCATTCTATTACTTTGTGATTCATTTGGTGGCCACCCTTCGATTTTGATTGGGAGTGTGTTCTGAGGTGGGCGGTAGTGGCTGCTATGCGTTTCCACCAGCCCGGATGCGTAATTGGTATATCTACCCTGGCATTGCCTTGTTGTGCCGTGTCATCTACCATATCGAGCTTTACTACGAGTTGTGATTTCTCCCGTAGCCTGTGGAGTATCGAGGGTAGCCCACATCCTGGGAGTATGCTAATACTGGATAGACTACTGGGACTATTACGTGTTAAGGGGAATATTGGGTCACTCTTTAATGCTATTTTAAAGTAAGTTTATTTTATTATAGACATTATTATAATAGCGAATATTACTACATAGTAGATAGTTTAACGGATCCTAAGAGGATGGTTATCCCAAACATCCTTTGAGTTACTTGTATTTCAATTGATATTTTACTTGAGTTGGATTTATTGATATAAGAATGTTAATCCTGACTCGAGTGTTTTGTGTTTTGCTTTACGCTCGGGTCAGACTGAGTGATACAGCTTTTGAGACTCACCTTTGGAGTTGGAGCTTCGCTTGGAGATCCAGCTATCTATCCTGCTTTCGGTTGTTCAGTTGATTCCAGTGATGTATTCAGATCTTGTATTTGATTATTGTATTGAGACATCTATGTATTCGTGACTTCTGTTGTATCTGGTTTAACTCTGTTATATATATATATAGTAGCTTCATGAACTACTATTCTTTTGTTCCGCTGCATTATTGTTATATTACTCTATGTCTGTGATCTGTGATTATTTTATTTACTGTATATGCTGAGTTTTGCCAAATTTAAATTAACAATCTGATATTTGAGCAATTCAATTTCCAACATGTGTGGATATGAATGGCTAAAAATTTCAGGTCGTTACAAAACAACTCGTAGTGGGCGCGATAAGGCATGTGACAAGGCACGTGAGGCAATGACTAGGGTAGGATTATACCATTTTGCACTCCAAGACTGGCGGTAACGCATAGTAGCTACTACCACCCACCTCGAGACACACTCCCAAATCAAAGGTACACCCAATTAAATCACAAAGTAATAGAATGGTATCGAAGAAATGTGCCCGATCGGAGGTGTGACCTCACTTGGCCCGGTATAGCTCCTGTTTTAGCCACATCAAGCTGACTCGTGGGAGTCAGGGTTGCGTTAATACCTCATATAGAATCGTCGCCAAACCATCCTACTTCATTCTGGAATCTCCACCATGTGCATATTTGTTAAAGTGGTTTTCGGTATTGGTAGAGAGTATGACAATATTTGATCCCGGTCTCTTTAACAACCAAACGCTTATTTCACACCATGGTCAATTTATAAAATCACTTTTATAATCATTTTAAACAGTTCATACTTCATATCAGAATATCATATTCATTTCAAAATCACATCACTTTTGAACTCATATTCGCTTTTGAAATCAAAACCACAAAATGGGTTAAACCATCATATCAAAATATTCGCATTTAAATCCATTATATCAAAATCATAACAGTTTCAATTTAAACAGTTTAAATATTGAAAATAGTTTATATATATTTAAAGAGTTTATATCAAAAATAGTTTCAAATTAGAATTGTTTCTTCAAATTTCACAAATCAATTCACATCAACTTTAGTTCCAAGATACCATATAAATCAATCTCGATTCATCAATTATAATTCAATTCAAATTCTCAATAAAACCATTTTTAATTTATATCAATTTCAAAATTAAACCACTTCCAATTCAATAGGTATCAAAGTTTAAATATTCAAACAATTCATAATAACTCAATTTGATAAATTTCATTTATATTTCAAAATTCAACCTTAATTTAATTTAAATTTTAAATATGCACTAAATCATCTTTAATAACCATTTAAATAAAATCCTAGATCGCAAATTTAAACCAAAATTAATATAATAAATATCTAACTCTGTTTTATTTAATTCTGAAATATTCACTTAATCACCTTTGATAAACATTTAAATAAAATCTCAAATTCAAATTTAAATCAAAATTAAATATTCAATTTCAAATTTATTTAAATATAAACCTGTTCTTTTAATCACCTTTAATCAAATCAAGTTATCAATTAAAAAAACATATCTTTAAAATCTCAAATCAACATGTTTCAAATTAGTTTAATTAAATTCAATTATTAACCAATTTAAATTTCAAGTCAACTTTAATTTATCTTTCCAACCTCTATTTATTAAAGTTATTACAAAATCTATTTAAATATATTAATATAAATTTTAAATAAATATTTAAACATATTATATGTATACTAATTAAATTATATTATATTAAATTTTTATTAAATTAAGTCTTATTATTATTAAATATATTTTAAATCTTATTTTATATATTTTAAAAACAGGAAAATAGGCACGAGGACAAACTTAGAAAAAAATTTAGGCTGAAGGACAACAAGTTTGGTTTTTAGGCTGAAGGACAATGCTAGTTATAACTAGCATTTTGTAGAGTGTAAAACTAAATATAATGCTAGATATAACTAGCATTTTGTATAGTGTAAAAGTTGAATATAATGCTACTTATAACTAGCATTTGTCCTTCAGCCTAAAAATAAAACTTCATGTCCTTCAGCCTAATATTTTTCTTCAAAGTTTGTCCTTTTCCCTGATTTCCTCTTTTAAAATAATAAAATATAAGTAAAATTTTATAATTTACATTTTAGAACTTGACTTATAATTTTAAAATTTCCAAAATATATAATTTAAAAATCTAAATTTTACACATATATTAAAATTAAAATCTTTATACTATATTTAAAATCCATATTTTTCCTTTCAAACTATGGAAATCATTTTCAAAAATAGACTAACGGTGTCCGTATGTAATTTTCTATCCTATTGTCAAGTGATACAGATATTTATCATTTCAGTCCGTAATTTAAATTTAATATTTACGGGTATATATCATTTCAACTCGCAATCCTAAAATTTCAAAATCAATGAAAATCGCTTAGGTTTATCATTTCAACCCATAACAATTTTCCCCTAATCTATAAGATCATTCGGGCATGTATCATTTCAACCCATAGAGAATTTCTAAACAAACAGAGAACTTGCAGAGTGAGAACAAATATGATAATACTATAACATATCAACAACATGCATATATCATCAGTAACAAATTTAAATATAATATATACAACAGGTTATGGTGTCATATGTCATAGGTAAACAATTGCAGATAATGGCATATCATATTTAACAATTAAATAACTTAACAATTCAAATTTAACAACATATTTCAATCATCATTTCATGTGAATTAAATTTACTAAATATAGGAATATTAATCGTGAGTGATAGCTCACCTTTCGAGGCTAGAGAAATAACAAGACCAATATGCGATAATCTAAGCACAAATTCCAAAGCACGTCGCGATGATCATGAATTAGACGAGCAAAGATGATAGCTTGGAATTGATGAAAACAAATCAAAACTAGCTTGATATAAACTGGAAAAAACAAATATTATATTACTTTTTTTTCTAAAACCAATATTCAAATTCTAAAACACATATTTAAAATAAAATCTCCATATTATATTAAAAAAATTAATATTTTAATAAAACCCATATTTTCAAAATTCAACAACATATTTATTTAAGCATAATATATATGTTATGTTATTACAAAAATCTAGTTTAAAATATAATCATAAGTTTAATTAAACACTTTTAAACATATTATATGTACTTACGTAAAAGCAACATATATACAAAAGCATATAACTATAATAATATATAAATAATACCCTTATATGTATAATAGAAGAGAAGAGCTAGGGTAGCATGGCAGTGGATGTCAGGTGGATGGAGCATGTTGAGAAGGGGTTGCTGCAGCAGTATATATGTATAGACTAATATATATATATATATATATATATATACAGACTAATAGAAATAGGAGCAGCGATCGAACAAGGTGGCGAGACAGAGGGGTTGTGGTCAGAGGCGGTCATGCTTGGTTGTCTGGCTACAGTTATAGGTTCAAGCGGGTTTTAGGTGGAGAAGTGGGATGGTGGGTAGAAGGTTATGGAGTGCGTCGACTTGGAGATGGGGCTACTCACGGTTGATGGTGGTGGAGTCTGGAGGGGAACATGCGGACTTGAGGGGTAGCATGGAGTTGTAGTGGCTGGAAAAGGAGTCATGCGGTGGGAGATGGAGTTTGGCAGTGGCGTGCAAGTTGGAGGCTGAGGTGGCGATTCGTTTGGCTGTCAGTGGGTTAGGCGAGGCGGTCGACTATGGGTGTGACACTGTGGTTGCTCGACTATTGTCAGGTGAAGGAGATGGAATGACGAAGGGGAAGTGGGCGAAATTGATTGACTCGGCCAAAACTCGTGAAGGTCGCATGGAGGAAGGAAAGGTGGTGGCGGAAATGGTTGGATAATTCGGTTATGGTGGTTGTCGGATCTGGAGGTAAGGCTGCGTGGGTGCAAAGGTTAGGTGGGGCATTATGCTTGTAGATGGCGTGGGGAAGGCTAGTGCAGGCGAGGTCGACAAATTATCAAGCAACAAATACAAGCTACAAGATGCAAGGTGGCAATTTTGAATATATGAATGTGAATAGTGTTATATATTTCATATTCTCTTGTTTTTTCTATGCAAACGAAGTAAACGAAGGGAATAGACAGGTCTCAGGAGAAATACGAACAAAATATTTTTTTTTATAAAAATAGAACGCATAAGAGAAAGAGAAAGAATGGCAGAGATGAAATGAACCAACAGATAAAAATGAAATAGTGGGATAACCAAAAGTCAATAGTTGAATTCTGGAAATATCAAAAGGCAACTGGCTGTTGGTTTTCTCGGGAAACAAACGGAAGGGCATAGAACCCAAAAAGGCCCAAAATAGGTACAGATACGGTTAATGATTTCACAGATTTCGACGCGTATCGGACATTGAAATTGACAAATGAATATACTGCAGAGATCAGCATGACGAGACGAACAAAATGATACATAGATATGAGCGATACGACCATCCTATCAAAAGTCAATATTCGCTGCCAAAAATGTTGATAAAACGCCGAAATAAGATAAACGAAGCTATAGCAGTCCAAATTTGGCGAAACGAAATACGACGTCTCATTCAGAAAATGATTTACAATTTTATTATATAAAAATATTCAGATTTCAAAATATTTTATTTCCATCAAACTAATTGACTTTAAATTGAAATTGAAAATTATACAACAAAACTAACATTCATATTTTCTGATGAAGATCTGACATTTGCTACGTTTAAATAGACGTACTCCAAATATTGAATTCTCATCACTAAATTTTTAATTATTTTTTTCATGAAAAATTTAGTTAATTACGTTATAAAAACCGTTAAAATTTCCAAGTCGTTATACTCTCCGCCACTCAAAACTTTTTGTGCCCGAAAAGAAACGAGAGAGGAGAATAGAAGTAACAGGAAGGAAAGATTTGAAATACATATTACTAGATACAACAATTAATTCAAAATCATATAAATTTAATTTTTGGACATCTTATTACTTACATTTTATATTGTATATTACTCGATTACATACTCTTATTACATTCAAACTTTTTAGGCAAGTTATATAAGTTTTATAATGCAACTGAGTATTGTAACGACCCCAAATTTCATAAGTATTTAAATTAATAATTAAATGAATTTATGAATTAAATTGACAATTAAATAAATTTTTGAATAAAAATTGTGAAATTAAATTGATTAAATGGAGCGAGTTTCCCCGATATCCAAGTATATTCTGTATAAATCATTTGAGATTAAAATATTATAAATAGTGTATATGTGTATATCTATTTAATGTATATATATCTTTAAGTATATACGAGCAAATTTAATATATATATATTTTAATTGATGGTTAAAGATGGTTTGAGTTTATAAAATAAATATAAGACAATAAATATTAAGTAAATAATGATAATTAATATTTGAACTAGAAATTGAAATTTATATAAGGTAAGTTTTAAATAAAAATAGAAGTAGAACATTTGTTAAAAATCTAACAACAATTTAAAGTAGAACTTCTTTACCTTTCAAAGTAGTAAGAAAAATAGAGAAAACAAATAAAAATAGAAATCTACTTATATTATTAAGCCATAAGAAAAGTATACAACTTGGAAAAAAAATAAACAAGGCAAAAGAAACAAATAAGCAATGTACAAACAAATGAAACTAAATATACATCTATGAATAAAAGAATAATATGAAAACAAGTACAAAGCTAATAAATGAAGCCACCACACTATCTCAATATCTTCTCAGCCGAAAGTAAGGAAACAAAGTAAAACAAAAAAATATATTTAAGTAGGTATGTAAGTGTACCATATAGGCAAAGTCATTTAATGCTAGTAAGGCAAAACATGTTGTACAAGATGAACACCCCTGTACAAAGTTTCTACCCAGTAAACTTCATTTTCCTTATACCTCCTCTTCATTTCATTTTCGTCCCTTGATACAAAACTGAGAGAAAGAAAAAATGAAGTGAATGTCATTTGTAAACAAAACAAGCATCTCAAATTTAAACATCAAAACAAATCAAAAGCAAACCAGAGATATGTAGCAAGCTTCATCATCTTGCATGCATTCTTAGCAAGTTCAAGTATTTTCAAGCATTCCAGTTGATAACGAATGCAAGTTTTAAAAATCAAAGACAAATGAAGGCAATTCCAAGTTTTAAAAGTTTACAAGTTTTTTTCATCTTCAATGGTGCTCTGTCCATTTAAAAACCCAGGTGAGCAAACTATCTTCTTTGATCTCAGCCCTATTTATATTTTTGATTGTGTGCCTGATATTGAAAACATGGTATAAAGTATGATGTATGGAAGAAGATATATCTGTAAGTGTATATATATATATATGTAGGAATTGAGGTATGCATGCCTGTGTTTATGCATGGACAACTCTCTGTTGTTCTACAGGTTTAAAGCTACTAAAACAAAATTTAACTGCTCCTTATACAATCAATATTAGGGTAAGATCATTAAAGATGAAATGATGGTATGAATGTGAAGTTATTTTTAAAAATAATTCCAAGTAGAAATATTTAGAAAATATTTTCAAAATAGGATATTACAGTGGCAACTCTGGTACATGATAAATTCGAACATCGTGATTTTTGATTTCACCTAGATAATCAAAATTCTCTTTGAAAATCATGAATTTTAAGAATAAAATCAAGATTTTTAATTTGTTAAATTGTGGGAAATCGTGAGTTGAACGGAAATTGGTTTCCTACCAATTTCAGGCGACTGGAAGCGCTTTGATGGTCGGGGTCTTGGATGGTGATGGAGGAGCTTATGGGGTGTCGGCGAAAAATGGTTGGAGGTGGCGAAGATGCCGGTGGCGTTGGCGGCGAGCAATTCATTTTTGTAAACCTAGTTTTGTCAGGGGGTAGACGTTTTGCTCGTTCGACCTCCCCTGTTGATCGAGTGCTATCAAGATTGGGGTGATGGTAGGGGAAGCGATGACGAACAGATGACCGGAGTTTCAAACTCTCTGGTGGACGTGGCGGTGGGAACAACGTGTTGACAGGCTTTCGAGTGGGGGACCTGCTCACGTTTCCAGGTTTAAAATCTTCGAACTCGATTTTGATTCGAGTGGTTGTGATGGGTTCTGGTGATTGTGATCACGTCAGGGGATGGTCGCTGATGTGTGGATGCCTGGGGGAATGGTCGGAGCATCGACCGGAGTTGGTCAGATGACTCGTGCACGTGCACGTGTGTCATCGCGTACCTGGATGTGTCGAGGTTGGGGAAGAAGAAGTTTCGCTCGAGTCTTTTACAATTCGACTCGAAGAAAAAGGGAGACGCGAGTTGCTCGGGGAAGTTTGAATTTGGCTCGAGTATCTCTCGAAGTAAAGGGATGGGCGCCTCGAAGTAGTGTACTGTCTCGAGTTTGTTTATTCCAAGCAGTTTAAAAACAGAAGCTTGTTCTTCTGTTTAAATTCCAGTCTGGTTTATTTAATTTAGTATGATTTAAACTTAAATTTAAATCAAGATTTTAAAACCTGGACTAAAAGTGAAATTCCAATACAAGTTGAAAGAAAAGAAAAAGAATCAGCTTTAAAAATATGAAGGTGTTTTAAAACAAGTTTAAATTTAATTTAAATTCGGTTAAGGTTTTTAAAGAGTAAATCATTTTGAATCTTATATTCAAAGTGTGATTTAAATTTAAATTCAAAAGTGTACTGTTTAAAATACACTTAAAAGTTAATGAAATCATTAATAAAGAAATTTATTTTCTTAGAAATAATGAAGGAAATAAAATTATAGAAATTATTAAGTAATTAAAGAATGATTTATTTAATGTATAAATAAATAAAATTTAGATTTATTTAAAATTAGAAAATGGTTTAATAATGAATTAACCTAAGAAAATTTCTTAAGAAAGTAAATTACGAAATGTTATTAGTTAATGCAGAAAATTAACTAGAAATTTTTAGGTAATTTAATTTATGTGATTAAATTTGATTTGAATTAATAAGACTTATTAATTAAGACAATCAATTGTAAATTGTTAATTACTTAATGAAAGCAATTAAGGGGTTAATTGATTATGTGATTTGTTTAAGGTTAATTAATTAAAATGGTTTATAATTAATTTATGATCAATTAACCAAGATATGTAGTTTGTCCATAAGTAATTAATCTGATTTGAATTAATCAGAAAAATTAACTGACCTTACTTAGGAATGTTTAAATCCTATTGATTTCTGAACTGTTTGGTATTTCTGATATGCTATGCTTCGTGCTATAAATTGTTTCAGTATGATCTGTGATGAATGTAATTTATTTATTTACAATGCATTCATATTTTCTATCTGTGAACCCGTGTATATAGATAAGCGCTATTGGGATATACCGCTTATTGATATTATGTGATTGCAAATCTGTGATGATTCTATGATGTTGCACTATTGTGTGTGAAACCCCTAGACTACACCATACACACACAAATATGGATTTCACGTGGAAATCGGTTAAGTCACAGATAATTTAATTTGATGTTTTTGAAATTGAAATTTTTAATTTCAATTGATTTTAAAATTGGAAATTTGGGTTTAAAGTGAAAAGCTTTTGAAATGGAATTTCAAAGATAAAAGTTATTTTAAATAACTTAACCGAGTTTTTGAAAATTTAAATAATTAGATTTAAATTTGAATTCAAGTTTGAAATTAAATCTATGATTTGGAAACTAGGGATAAAAGATGATATAAATGTGTTTGTATGAATTAAACCATTTTAAAGTATTAATTTGGGAATTTGGATTTAACCCAAAGACCTTAACTCGTATAAATGAATCAGATTTCCAGAATGAAAACTGTTTGTTTTCAAAGAATAAAAGCTTTTAGATAAGAAATGAAATTCCAATTTAGGTAAAGGAATTTCAAGATTTAATTGAAAAATGGTTTTTCAAGTTATAAATGAATTCTTTTCGAAAGCTATGAATTAAATCTGTTTATTTTTAACAGATTTTAAAATGATGTTTTGTTAAACCATTCGAAATGAAATTGTTTGAAAGCTATTTGTTAAATCTTTGATTTAAAGATTCAACGAATTAAATTAAATTGAAATGGAAATCGATTTGGAAAATCTGTGAATGAATCTTTGTGAAATTAAGTGAACTTTGTGAATTGAATCTTTTTGTTTAAAAAGATTTAAATGGTAATTTGTTAAACCATTTGAAGAGAAAGTTTGGGTTTAAATTGTGACTTAATTGAAATCCCATTATCCATTTGTTTTTGAATATTGCGCTCACTATTCGGGTTAGCCGGGAAAAGACAATTGTGTCATATAACCCATTCCGAATAGTGATACGTCGTATATGGATAGCATTTGAAGACCGGTGTTGAAGACCGGATATTTTCAAAAATGAAAGGACAACCTGTCGAATGTCTCTGCACTGAGTCGCGCCGGTATAGAGATTTATATCACTCTTTTGTGACGGGAAGTCCGGACGTGATTGAAAGTTATCCGGAATTGCAAGGGCTTCGTGAGAAGTGCCTTCGGTTCTGTTCGAACCCGGAACAGACTTATATGGATACATGTCTGACATTACACTTTGAGATATAAAGCCGATTTCTTTCAAATACATTTCTGTTTGGTGGCGGAGAATTTATTCTCTTAGCTTAACACCCTTCTTTGAGACATACGAGCTCAGAGGTTATGTAGTTGAAGTTATCAGCGATATATCCCAATTTGGTAATGTGGCATGCTGAGTGTTGCTGTGTGATGATCAGTGTTTGATCATTTGTGATATGATCATTTGTTTGATCATTTATCTTTGTGATCATAGGTTGATCATCTGTTGACCCAAAGCGTGGCTTTTTTTTGAAAAAGCGTAGCTTTGTGGACGAGACTTCGTCGAGCCTCACAACCCGGTAATGGTCGAAACAGGAATCGTGCGGCAAGGTTTTCAGGGGTAGCTCCCCTAGGGTATGACCATTCCTTCTGGAAAAGGGTAGTACCATGGTATGGAGCCCAGATACTTACTCATGTGGACACACTTTATTTATGACGTGTGATGTTGGATTCGAGGCGCCTCGGTTAAAGGTCCCAAAGGACCGGGGGTGGCATATCTGAGGTTTCTTTTATCCCTTGGGAAAAGGGGTTGCCGGCCTTGTTTGGCAGAGAACAGTTGGTTCTCGGAACGTCCCGCCAGAGGCGTTTCTTTCGTGGAATAGGAAGTTCCTTAGCCTGACCATTTGTTGGAAATCCAAACAAAACAATACGAGCCCTGTACGGTTTTAGTTGTATTACCTGCCATGGAATGTGGTGGTAACCTGCTATTGAACATGGTAGCTATAGTAGGCATAGTTCGAAATGTCTATGCTGGCTAAGATTTATATTCTACTTTCGAAATGTTTTTCTACACTATGCACTAATAATAATATCAAAATGATTTGATTTTGCGTAGTAAGCATCTTTGACTATCATAAGAAGAAATCTCCTCCAAGTCTGCGTTTGCATTGTGTGTGTGGTGGGAGGTCTTATGGTAGTTTCATTTTCCAAAAAGCATTACGAATTGACTTTAAAATTCTCTGCTATTTGTTTTTAAAGATAAACTGTTTTTGTTGCTCACACCAGTCCCATGACTGATCCGGAGTTTATTGTTCCCTTCCTAAACTCTGGGTGCTCATAATTTTCCACACGAGCAGTCTAGAGTTTGGTTTTTCAGATATTCAGGTTTAGTAGATTATCTGGAGCTAGTTCAGTCTTTGGATTGGACTGCACTTGCTTATCTTGGTGTATCGTTATTGGGAGTTCAAGCTATTTCTGGATTAGTGCTTTGAAGATAGAGATTATCCGTTGCTGATGTTATCGTTTTCTTTTCCGCTGCTATTTGTTGTATCATATCTCTGATGTATATTGATATTCATCGTATCATTCTGTTGTATCAGATATTGTATATCAATGTATTATTCATTTCTTCCGCTGTGTTATTTACTTAACTGTGTTATAAGCTCCGGCGACTCGGATTTGAACGCTCGAATCTACGACATTCGAGTACGATGTAAAGTATGGATGTCGATTTTCGAACGCGAAAATCTGGGACGTTACATTTGGTATCAGAGCTAAGGTTGAACTTTAGCTCAGGAGTATAACACGTTAAGTAGCTCATTAGAGATAGAGTGAAGTAAACTCTAGAATGAGTATATCCTTAAGATATCCGTCTGAACGTCTCAGTAAATTCTCTTGCTATCCACTGATAGTGAGTATGAGTGCTAGAAGAAGACGAGATAGGGGACAGGGAAATACGACTATAAATGGTCAATACCCTGCAACAGTGGAAACAATCTTTCTCTATCAATTTTCTTTGATTCGTTTCCAAATTCTTTTGATTCTTTCGTATCAGCTACAAGAAGAAGTTTCGGTGTGATGATGGCTCTACGAACCGTTGTAGGAGATTCTTACTTCGTATTTCATCGGTTTCTTATCAGCTTTTTGATTTAAACCTTAATGAATTTGAAATTGGAATTTTAAATTGAATTAAATTGATTAATAGAATATGAAGCTAAAAATTGAATTATATTGATAAAACGATTTTGTTTAAAATCAAATTTGAAATTCTATTGAAATTTCTTGTGAATATCGAAGTCCGAAGAGGGACAAATTGGTATGTATTCTGAGATATTCCGACTTGAATTCGGAATCCGTATCTTGTGTTTGAGGAATTATAGGAGATCGAATCTATCTATCTTCGTTGTTTTCGTGCCTGCAAATTTCGAGGACGAAATTCTTTTAAGGGGGGAAATTTGTAACGACCCCAAATTTCATAAGTATTTAAATTAATAATTAAATGAATTTATGAATTAAATTGACAATTAAATAAATTTTTGAATAAAAATTATGAAATTAAATTGATTAAATGGAGCGAGTTTCCCCGATATCCAAGTATATTCTGTATAAATCATTTGAGATTAAAATATTATAAATAGTGTATATGTGTATATCTATTTAATGTATATATATCTTTAAGTATATACGAGCAAATTTAATATATATATTTTAATTGATGGTTAAAGATGGTTTGAGTTTATAAAATAAATATAAGACAATAAATATTAAGTAAATAATGATAATTAATATTTGAACTAGAAATTGAAATTTATATAAGGTAAGTTTTAAATAAAAATAGAAGTAGAACATTTGTTAAAAATCTAACAACAATTTAAAGTAGAACTTCTTTACCTTTCAAAGTAGTAAGAAAAATAGAGAAAACAAATAAAAATAGAAATCTACTTATATTATTAAGCCATAAGAAAAGTATACAACTTGGAAAAAAAATAAACAAGGCAAAAGAAACAAATAAGCAATGTACAAACAAATGAAACTAAATATACATCTATGAATAAAAGAATAATATGAAAACAAGTACAAAGCTAATAAATGAAGCCACCACACTATCTCAATATCTTCTCAGCCGAAAGTAAGGAAACAAAGTAAACCAAAAAAATATATTTAAGTAGGTATGTAAGTGTACCATATAGGCAAAGTCATTTAATGCTAGTAAGGCAAAACATGTTGTACAAGATGAACACCCCTGTACAAAGTTTCTACCCAGTAAACTTCATTTTCCTTATACCTCCTCTTCATTTCATTTTCGTCCCTTGATACAAAACTGAGAGAAAGAAAAAATGAAGTGAATGTCATTTGTAAACAAAACAAGCATCTCAAATTTAAACATCAAAACAAATCAAAAGCAAACCAGAGATATGTAGCAAGCTTCATCATCTTGCATGCATTCTTAGCAAGTTCAAGTATTTTCAAGCATTCCAGTTGATAACGAATGCAAGTTTTAAAAATCAAAGACAAATGAAGGCAATTCCAAGTTTTAAAAGTTTACAAGTTTTTTTCATCTTCAATGGTGCTCTGTCCATTTAAAAACCCAGGTGAGCAAACTATCTTCTTTGATCTCAGCCCTATTTATATTTTTGATTGTGTGCCTGATATTGAAAACATGGTATAAAGTATGATGTATGGAAGAAGATATATCTGTAAGTGTATATATATATATGTAGGAATTGAGGTATGCATGCCTGTGTTTATGCGTGGACAACTCTCTGTTGTTCTACAGGTTTAAAGCTACTAAAACAAAATTTAACTGCTCCTTATACAATCAATATTAGGGTAAGATCATTAAAGATGAAATGATGGTATGAATGTGAAGTTATTTTTAAAAATAATTCCAAGTAGAAATATTTAGAAAATATTTTCAAAATAGGATATTACAGTGGCAACTCTGGTACATGATAAATTCGAACATCGTGATTTTTGATTTCACCTAGATAATCAAAATTCTCTTTGAAAATCATGAATTTTAAGAATAAAATCAAGATTTTTAATTTGTTAAATTGTGGGAAATCGTGAGTTGAACGGAAATTGGTTTCCTGCCAATTTCAGGCGACTGGAAGCGCTTTGATGGTCGGGGTCTTGGATGGTGATGGAGGAGCTTATGGGGTGTCGGTGAAAAATGGTTGGAGGTGGCGAAGATGCCGGTGGCGTTGGCGGCGAGCAATTCATTTTTGTAAACCTAGTTTTGTCAAGGGGTAGACGTTTTGCTCGTTCGACCTCCCCTGTTGATCGAGTGCTATCAAGATTGGGGTGATGGTAGGGGAAGCGATGACGAACAGATGACCGGAGTTTCAAACTCTCTGGTGGACGTGGTGGTGGGAACAACGTGTTGACAGGCTTTCGAGTGGGGGACCTGCTCACGTTTCCAGGTTTAAAATCTTCGAACTCGATTTTGATTCGAGTGGTTGTGATGGGTTCTGGTGATTGTGATCACGTCAGGGGATGGTCGCTGATGTGTGGATGCCTGGGGGAATGGTCGGAGCATCGACCGGAGTTGGTCAGATGACTCGTGCACGTGCACGTGTGTCATCGCGTACCTGGATGTGTCGAGGTTGGGGAAGAAGAAGTTTCGCTCGAGTCTTTTACAATTCGACTCGAAGAAAAAGGGAGACGCGAGTTGCTCGGGGAAGTTTGAATTTGGCTCGAGTATCTCTCGAAGTAAAGGGATGGGCGACTCGAAGTAGTGTACTGTCTCGAGTTTGTTTATTCCAAGCAGTTTAAAAACAGAAGCTTGTTCTTCTGTTTAAATTCCAGTCTGGTTTATTTAATTTAGTATGATTTAAACTTAAATTTAAATCAAGATTTTAAAACCTGGACTAAAAGTGAAATTCCAATACAAGTTGAAAGAAAAGAAAAAGAATCAGCTTTAAAAATATGAAGGTGTTTTAAAACAAGTTTAAATTTAATTTAAATTCGGTTAAGGTTTTTAAAGAGTAAATCATTTTGAATCTTATATTCAAAGTGTGATTTAAATTTAAATTCAAAAGTGTACTGTTTAAAATACACTTAAAAGTTAATGAAATCATTAATAAAGAAATTTATTTTCTTAGAAATAATGAAGGAAATAAAATTATAGAAATTATTAAGTAATTAAAGAATGATTTATTTAATGTATAAATAAATAAAATTTAGATTTATTTAAAATTAGAAAATGGTTTAATAATGAATTAACCTAAGAAAATTTCTTAAGAAAGTAAATTACGAAATGTTATTAGTTAATGCAGAAAATTAACTAGAAATTTTTAGGTAATTTAATTTATGTGATTAAATTTGATTTGAATTAATAAGACTTATTAATTAAGACAATCAATTGTAAATTGTTAATTACTTAATGAAAGCAATTAAGGGGTTAATTGATTATGTGATTTGTTTAAGGTTAATTAATTAAAATGGTTTATAATTAATTTATGATCAATTAACCAAGATATGTAGTTTGTCCATAAGTAATTAATCTGATTTGAATTAATCAGAAAAATTAACTGACCTTACTTAGGAATGTTTAAATCCTATTGATTTCTGAACTGTTTGGTATTTCTGATATGCTATGCTTCGTGCTATAAATTGTTTCAGTATGATCTGTGATGAATGTAATTTATTTATTTACAATGCATTCATATTTTCTATCTGTGAACCCGTGTATATAGATAAGCGCTATTGGGATATACCGCTTATTGATATTATGTGATTGCAAATCTGTGATGATTCTATGATGTTGCACTATTGTGTGTGAAACCCCTAGACTACACCATACACACACAAATATGGATTTCACGTGGAAATCGGTTAAGTCACAGATAATTTAATTTGATGTTTTTGAAATTGAAATTTTTAATTTCAATTGATTTTAAAATTGGAAATTTGGGTTTAAAGTGAAAAGCTTTTGAAATGGAATTTCAAAGATAAAAGTTATTTTAAATAACTTAACCGAGTTTTTGAAAATTTAAATAATTAGATTTAAATTTGAATTCAAGTTTGAAATTAAATCTATGATATGGAAACTAGGGATAAAAGATGATATAAATGTGTTTGTATGAATTAAACCATTTTAAAGTATTAATTTGGGAATTTGGATTTAACCCAAAGACCTTAACTCGTATAAATGAATCAGATTTCCAGAATGAAAACTGTTTGTTTTCAAAGAATAAAAGCTTTTAGATAAGAAATGAAATTCCAATTTAGGTAAAGGAATTTCAAGATTTAATTGAAAAATGGTTTTCCAAGTTATAAATGAATTCTTTTCGAAAGCTATGAATTAAATCTGTTTATTTTTAACAGATTTTAAAATGATGTTTTGTTAAACCATTCGAAATGAAATTGTTTGAAAGCTATTTGTTAAATCTTTGATTTAAAGATTCAACGAATTAAATTAAATTGAAATGGAAATCGATTTGGAAAATCTGTGAATGAATCTTTGTGAAATTAAGTGAACTTTGTGAATTGAATCTTTTTGTTTAAAAAGATTTAAATGGTAATTTGTTAAACTATTTGAAGAGAAAGTTTGGGTTTAAATTGTGACTTAATTGAAATCCCATTATCCATTTGTTTTTGAATATTGCGCTCACTATTCGGGTTAGCCGGGAAAAGACAATTGTGTCATATAACCCATTCCGAATAGTGATACGTCGTATATGGATAGCATTTGAAGACCGGTGTTGAAGACCGGATATTTTCGAAAATGAAAGGACAACCTGTCGAATGTCTCTGCACTGAGTCGTGCCGGTATAGAGATTTATATCACTCTTTTGTGACGGGAAGTCCGGACGTGATTGAAAGTTATCCGGAATTGCAAGGGCTTCGTGAGAAGTGCCTTCGGTTCTGTTCGAACCTGGAACAGACTTATATGGATACATGTCTGACATTACACTTTGAGATATAAAGCCGATTTCTTTCAAATACATTTCTGTTTGGTGGCGGAGAATTTATTCTCTTAGCTTAACACCCTTCTCTGAGACATACGAGCTCAGAGGTTATGTAGTTGAAGTTATCAGCGATATATCCCAATTTGGTAATGTGGCATGCTGAGTGTTGCTGTGTGATGATCAGTGTTTGATCATTTGTGATATGATCATTTGTTTGATCATTTATCTTTGTGATCATAGGTTGATCATCTGTTGACCCAAAGCGTGGCTTTTTTTTGAAAAAGCGTAGCTTTGTGGACGAGACTTCGTCGAGCCTCACAACCCGGTAATGGTCGAAACAGGAATCGTGCGGCAAGGTTTTCAGGGGTAGCTCCCCTAGGGTATGACCATTCCTTCTGGAAAAGGGTAGTACCATGGTATGGAGCCCAGATACTTACTCATGTGGACACACTTTATTTATGACGTGTGATGTTGGATTCGAGGCGCCTCGGTTAAAGGTCCCAAAGGACCGGGGGTGGCATATCTGAGGTTTCTTTTATCCCTTGGGAAAAGGGGTTGCCGGCCTTGTTTGGCAGAGAACAGTTGGTTCTCGGAACGTCCCGCCAGAGGCGTTTCTTTCGTGGAATAGGAAGTTCCTTAGCCTGACCATTTGTTGGAAATCCAAACAAAACAATACGAGCCCTGTACGGTTTTAGTTGTATTACCTGCCATGGAATGTGGTGGTAACCTGCTATTGAACATGGTAGCTATAGTAGGCATAGTTCGAAATGTCTATGCTGGCTAAGATTTATATTCTACTTTCGAAATGTTTTTCTACACTATGCACTAATAATAATATCAAAATGATTTGATTTTGCGTAGTAAGCATCTTTGACTATCATAAGAAGAAATCTCCTCCAAGTCTGCGTTTGCATTGTGTGTGTGGTGGGAGGTCTTATGGTAGTTTCATTTTCCAAAAAGCATTACGAATTGACTTTAAAATTCTCTGCTATTTGTTTTTAAAGATAAACTGTTTTTGTTGCTCACACCAGTCCCATGACTGATCCGGAGTTTATTGTTCCCTTCCTAAACTCTGGGTGCTCATAATTTTCCACACGAGCAGTCTAGAGTTTGGTTTTTCAGATATTCAGGTTTAGTAGATTATCTGGAGCTAGTTCAGTCTTTGGATCGGACTGCACTTGCTTATCTTGGTGTATCGTTATTGGGAGTTCAAGCTATTTCTGGATTAGTGCTTTGAAGATAGAGATTATCCGTTGCTGATGTTATCGTTTTCTTTTCCGCTGCTATTTGTTGTATCATATCTCTGATGTATATTGATATTCATTGTATCATTCTGTTGTATCAGATATTGTATATCAATGTATTATTCATTTCTTCCGCTGTGTTATTTACTTAACTGTGTTATAAGCTCCGGCGACTCCGATTTGAACGCTCGAATCTACGACATTCGAGTACGATGTAAAGTATGGATGTCGATTTTCGAACGCGAAAATCTGGGACGTTACATTGAGTATTATACAAATAAATTTATCTAGCTTAACTGTTTCAAATTGTTTAAATTCCATTTCTCATTTTAGACATTCCAGTTATTCAAATTTTTTGCTTTATTTCAATAATTGAAAACCATCACTTAACATAAACTTAAGAGTTAAATTTCCGTTTTCACTTCAAACCATTTTGAAGTAAATATATACATATATATACACACACATATATATACACACACACATATATATATATATACACACACACACACACATATATATATATATATTATACATCAAATCATACTCAAGAAATTCAAATCAAATCCATTTTTTTCCAAAACAAAAATGTAGCAAAGCCACTAGGTGGCCTCTTCACTTTGAGACTCGAAAATGAATGTCGATGATGCTGCAGTCATACCGAAATTATTTTCCAGCGACAGAAGAGGAGAGTACAGACTTACTTCTTTAAAATTCTTTGGAAACAATTTTTATTCGAAAATACTTTCAAATAATATATCACAAAACTTTGAAAACCAAATTTTGAAAAGCACCAAAAATTTAATTCCTAATTCCTTAATTTAGATTCATTTCATTTGCAAATCAGATTTATAAACCATTTTTAAAAATTTCAACTTCTTAACACACAATAATAGTTAACAGTTTAAGAATGTTAATAAAACAATAAATGATAATCTAGTATTATCATTTCTAACAACTAATTCATTTAACTATCCAATTTCAGAAAATTATACTTTTATATATATAATATAATCATACATAAAATTATTTCATTTACCAATTTCGAAAACAATATTGTGTCAGATTACTCTATTCAAGTGTTTTGGAATTCCTATCGATAGCGTTGGCCAGACGAATCGATCGAAACCCAAAATTCAAACTTAACAACTCAAACAACATAATATAAAACATTTATATTAATTACAAATGATAGTATGATTCAATTATAATATAAAACAATTCAAAGTTCTCTCATAGGATGATTCAAGAATTGATTATTGAACAAGGATAGAGATTCAAATTTAAGGGAACTCTAATCAAAGAGGATTTTAACTAAATAGATAGGTTCGAAAGGAAGATAAGATAATTAAATTACAAAGAGGAAAGATGGATAGAATTATATTAACCATGGCGACCTTAACAGGGTCAACCAAGACTTAGAAAAACGAGAATATCATCAATGAAAATGAGGACAAACTAGTTGAGAACATCGCGGAAAACGTGATTTATGAGATCAACGAAGAAGGCAGGAGCATTGGTTAATCCAAAGGGCATGACTAACCATTCACATGAACCATTCGTCTAGGAAGAAGGAAAACAGGTCAAACTCCAGAATTAGATCGATGCGAAATTCAATTTTCCGCTTAGGGGGAAGAGATGTGACTTCACCAAAACATCAGGATAATCCCTGACTATCGGGGTGGAGTCAAGATTACTAGGCTGAACATCAAGCAAAAGATAAAACTGCCTACAAAATCCTAAGGCAATCGATATTTGATCACAAGAAAATTACCCTAGTCGTCTACAAGAGAAACGATTCGGGCTTTGCAAGAGATAACAACATCAAACCGAGGATGTAGAAATATTCGGTGAATCAACGCCTGTTGTAAAGGTGTTTCACCCCTTTACAAATCATATTAAGGTTGGCGGGACCGCCGATGGGATTTGTCAGACAAAGGATGAAGTTACCAAATGAGGTGGCAAGATGAGCGCAAATTTATTTCGGAGATATACAGAAATAGAGCTATGGGATGCTCCAGTATCAAGAAGAACATGAACAAGAAAGATAAGAATAGATTTCAGAACAAAGGGAAAGTTCCAAAATCCGAAAGAAATCCTAATTGAGGAGGATTCTAATGAAGAATTTCAAGCTCAAACAAATATGATTCGATAATTGATTCTACTCATTCTAGGGTATCACTACCCTATCTCTAATGAGTTTCTGCTCCATATGCTAAGTTTTTCCTAAACCAGAACTTTGGTACCAACTGTAATGACCCGCTATTTCGAACCATTCAAATCGACAATCATTCTCTCATGTCAGACTTGAATTGCTCAAAACAACATATTGTTAATTTATATTTGGAAAAACTCAGCACATACAGTAAATAAATCAATCACATAATCACAGACACAGAGTAATACAATAATAAGCAGCGGAATAGATAAGTAGTTCATGAAACTACTATATAAACATCAGAGTCTAAATCAAAATACAACAGAATCTCAAATACATAGAAGTCATTAATACAAGGTAACTGACAAGTCTAAACATATCAACTGGGAATAACTGGAATAACTGAAGCTGAATAGATAAATGATAAATCTTCAAACAAAGCTCCAAACCCAAAGGTGAGTCAAATGCTGTAACACTAAGTCTGACCCGAGCATAAAGCAAAACACAAAACACTCGAGTCAGGATAAACATTCTTATGCCAGTAAATCAACTCAAGTGAAATGTCAACTGAAATACAAATAACTTAAAGGATGTTTGGGATTCTCATCCTTTAATGATCTGTTAAACTATCTACATACATAGTAAAATACGCTTCATAGATAATGTCTATAGTAAAGTAAACTATTAAAATAGCGTTAAGGCGTTACCCATATCCCCCTTAACACATTTTATATATTCCCGTAGTCTATACAGATACTGTAAGCCCCACCAAACTGATGGGATACTCAAGGAGCACTCCATAGATACGGTACAAAACAACTCGTAGTGGGCGCGATAAGGCATGTGACAAGGCACGCGAGGCAATGCCTAGGGTAGGATTCTACCGTTTTGCACTCCCGGACCGGCGGTAACGCATAGCAGCTACTACTGCCCACCTCGAGACACACTCCCAAATCAAAGGTGCACCCAATCAAATCACAAAGTAATAGAATGATATCGAAGAAATGTGCTTGATCGGAGGTGCGACCTCACTTGGCCCTGTATAGCTCCTATTTTAGCCACATCAAGCTGACTCGCGGGAGTCAGGGTTGCGTTAATACTTCATATAGAATCGTCACCAAACCATCCTACTTCGTTATGGAATCTCCACCACGTGCACAGTTGTTAAAGTGGTTTTCGGTATTGGCAGAGAGTATGACAATATCCGATCCCGGTCTCTTTAACAACCAAACGCTTATTTCACACCATGGTCATTTTATAAATTCACTTTTACAATCATTTTAAACAGTTCATGCTTCATATCAAAATATCATATTCATTTCAATATCACATCACTTTCGAACTCATATTCGCTTTTGAAAAAATAACCACAAAATGGGTTAAACCATCATATCAAAATATTCGCATTTAAATCCATTATATCTAAATCATAACAGTTCCAACTTAAACAGTTTATATATTGAAAATAGTTTATATATATTTAAAGAGTTTATATCGAAAATAGTTTCAAATTAGAATTGTTTCTTTAAATTTAGCAAATCAATACAAATCAACTTTAGTTCCAAGATTCAATTTAAATCAATCTCAGTTCATCAATTATAATTCAATTCAAATTCTCCATAAAACATTTTTAATTTATATCGATTTCAAATTTAAACCACTTCCAATTCAATAGGTTTCAAAGTTTAAATATTCAAACAATTCATAATAACTCAATTTGATAAATTTCATTTATATTTCAAAATTCAACCTTAATTTTATTTAAATTTCAAATATGCACTAAATCATCTTTAATAACCATTTAAATAAAATCCCAGATTACAAATTTAAATCAAAATTAATATAATAAATATCTAACTTCGTTTTATTTAATTCGGAAATATTCACTTAATCACCTTTTATAAACATTTAAATAGAATCTCAAATTAAAATTAAAATAAAAAATAATATAATAAATATCTAACTCCGTTTTATTTAATTCTGAAATATTAACTTAATCATCGTTTATAAACATTTAAATAGAATCTCAAATTCAAATTTAAATCAAAATTAAATATTCAATTTCAAAGTTATTTAAATATGAACCTATTCGTTTAATCACCTTTAATCAAATCAAGTTATCAATTAAAAAAACATATCTTCAAAATCTCAAATCAATAAGTTTCAAAGCAGTTTAATTAAATTCAATTATTAACCAATTTAAATTTTAAATCAACTTTAATTTATCTGTCCAACCTCTATTTATTAAAATTATTACAAAATCTATTTTAAAATATTAATACAAATTTTAAATAAATATTTAAACATATTATATATATACTAATTAAATTAAATTATATTAAATTAAATTATATTAAATTTTTATTAAATTAAATCTTATTATTAAATATATTTTAAATCTTATTTTATATATTTTAAAAATAACAAAATATAAGTAAAATTTTATAATTTACATTTTAGAACTTAACTTATAATTTTAAAATTTCCAAAATATATAATTTAAAAATATAAATTTTACACATATATTAAAACTAAAATCTTTATATTATATTTAAAATCAATATTTATTAAAATCCTTATTTTTCCTTTCAAACTTTGGAAATCATTTTCAAAAATAGACCAACGGTGTCCTTTCTATCCTATGGTCAAGTGATATGGATATTTATCATTTCAATTCGCAATTTAAATTTAATATTTACGGGTATATATCATTTCAACCCACAATCCCAAAATTTCAAAATCAATGAAAATCGTTTGGGTTTATCATTTCAACCCATAACGATTTTCCCCTAGTCTATAAGATCATTCGGATATGTATCATTTCAACCCATAGGGAATGTCTAAACTAACAGGGAACTTGCAAAGCGAGAACAAATATGATAATAATATAACATACCAACAACATGCATATATCATCAATAACAAATTTAAATATAATATATACAAAAGGTTATGGTGTCATATGTCATAGGTAAACAATTGCAGATAATGGCATATCATATTTAATAATTAAATAACTTAACAATTCAAATTTAACAACATATTTCAATCGCCATTTCATGTGAATTAAATTTACTAAATATAATAATATTAATTGTGAGTGATAGCTCACCTTTCGAGGCTAGAGAAATAAAAAGAACAAGATGCGACAATCTAAGCACAAATTCCAAAGCACGGCGCGATAATCACGAATTCGACGAGCAAAGATGATAGCTTGGAATTGATGAAAACAAATTAAAACTAGCTTGATATAAACTGAAACAAAATATATATTATATTACTTTTTTTTCTAAAACCAATATTCAAATTTTAAAACAAATATTTAAAATAAAATCTCCATATTATATTTTAAAAAAATCAATATTTTAATAAAACCCACATTTTCAAAATTCAACAGCATATTTATTTAAACATAATATATATGTTATGTTATTACAAAAATCTAGTTTAAAATATAATCATAAGTTTAATTAAATACTTTTAAACATATTATATGTACTTACGTAAAAGCTACATATATAAAAAAACATATAACTATATAATATACAAATAATACCCTTATATATAATAGAAGAGAAGAGCTAGGGTAGCATAATAGTGGATGTCAGGTCGATGGAGCGTGTTGAGAAGGGGTTGCTGCAATAGTATATATGTACATACTAATACACACACACACACACACACTGTAACAACCCGCATATTTGTCGATTTTATATTTAAATATTTTATTTAAATATTTTATCGTTAGTCGGATTTTAGTCCGAAAAGCTACCTTTTGCATACAGTCAAATTAGGACTCGAAACAACCTCCATTGAGTTCAAAATGACGTTTGTGATCTTTTTGAGTGTAAACTTCGATATGTTTGGAGATAGTGGAATTTTCATCACTTTTTGCTTTGGGCTTTTAGTTTGGGCTGAACCACTTCTAAGTCAGTCCCAACCCCTTCTCCTCTTCATTAATTCCTTCTTCATTTTCCTAACACTTAAAGCTTCTTCAAAAATGGTGGAGGGAATGGGAAATTAAAACTCCAAAGCCTTAATCTTCATTGCTAATCCAACATCTACTCCGGATTCGAAGAGAAGACATTGATTCAAGCTTGGGACTGTTCTCACTTTGCTTTCAAGCCCGGTTTCCATCAATTTCCATGAAAAGGTGAGAGTTTTATCTCACATTCTTGCCTATAACTGTCATTGGATTATTGGGAATGATTCCCTATCACTTGTGCATTTGCATTTGGTTTGGATTGAATTGGTGAAAAACCCAATTTTTCAGCGTGTTTGGCAAATTCTGGGCCTTAGGTCACACTGCCTCGAAGAAGAAAGCTTGCATATTTCCGCTTTGGGCTTAGGTCGTTCACATGTGGTAGGTCATTTGGCAGATAGCTCGCTCCACCACTAGGTCATTCGGCATTAGGTCGTAACTCCTAGGTCGTTCGGCAATAACTGGGTCACTAGGTCACGCCACAATGGGTCGTTCTACTCTGCTAAGTCGCTCGGCCTTACAAACTCCTTAAGTCGCTCAGGCGTGGAAAAGTTTCTGCCTGCTTATAGCTCGTTCAGGGCTAGGTCGCTCGAGTTAGGTCGTTAACCCTGTTAGGTCGCAACACCTTTAGGTCGCGCACCCTTAGGTCACACCATGTTGGACCTCGGCTAGCTCGTTCCTCCTTAGGTCGTTCGACCTATTTAACTCGCGCCTGTTTTGTACTTGAAACCCCTAGGTCGTGCAAGGCTTAGGTCGCTCAACCTTACCCACTTGTTAGGTCGCAACCCCTTCTCCTTAGTTCGACCGAGTTAGGTCGTTCATCCCTTAAGTCGCTAACCCTTAGGTCGTTCGACTTGTTTCTCTTAGGTCGTTTGACCCTATTTCCTTTAGGTCGCATAACCTCTTACATCGCTCGACCTCTAGGTTGTAACACATTAGGTCGCACGGCCTTGTTAAGACGTTAGGTCGCTCGCCTTTTATACTTAGGTCGTTTGACCTGTATTTTGTTAGGTCGCTCGGCATGCTGGTCGCACTATCTACTTCTACTTTGATGGTTTTGGAACTGATTTCCTTGGATTTCCTTCACGTCTTCGAATGTGAATTTTTGTGACTGATTGTTTCTGCAATCGTTTTGTGACTTGTCACTTTAAAAATATGAAGGTTTCAATACTAGTAGTAAATTATTACAAAACTCTTTTTCTCAAACCATTTTTCAATCTACTAGTATATACAAGCCTTTACTTCACTCGGATGAGAAATCTAATTAAACGGCTTAGTAAAACGAGTGGTATGAAACGCTTGCGTTCACTTTGTCGGTTAATTCTTGGACTTGTTCGACTGAACCTTTTCTGACAATTTCTTAGTGAAGATCTACAGCTTGTTCGTAAATATTTAAGTTAAGCAAGTGGTTATGGGACATGAAGCTAAACTCATATATTTACTAGCTTGGTGTGATCGACACTTCTTGATGATCATGACGATCATCTTTGTGATTTGATTTAGACTAGCAATTGTGCGATGTCTCTTTGTCTACGAGGGAGACTAAACCCCGTTTGTGTGATGTTTCACCATCACATATGTGGGGTAGCGCCCCACGGTCTTCGGGCCATTCTTGTGGAGCTTCGGCTCAAAAATTAATGGTTAGCTACCATGAGATAGCGTCTCATCTTGTGTTATACGTGTTGGTGAGTTTTTATACTCCCGTCTTGTGATAGGCCTCCCCCCTTCTTGTGATTACTGGATTTCTTGTGATGATTTCTAGAATTTTTGTGCTTCACCAATTTTCATGATTTCCATTGATAAGCTTTATCAATTTTTGTGCATTGGTGAATTCGTGTGTCATTTACTTGTTATGAATACAAGTTTAGGGTATGATACCCTATTTTTTTATCTTTGAGAAGATTCTTGTGATATTGATTAATCTCATGTTGATTTTCAATTACATACTTATAGTAGTATGCCATTATGGTTATTACATGTTCATGCTATGTCTTTTATTTTGTACCATATCATCTGATATTTATAGCTAGACTGATCCGTTTATTATTTTCTTATAAATAATACTCGGGTCAGACCGAGATGTTACAGGTGCTCCTACTTGACTTCTCTTCTGGGATTACTTTGACTTTTGGCTAACTACTTAGATTAGTAGTTTTTGTTGTATACATTTGAGATATAGACTCCGTGATGTATACTTATCCTTTTGTGTAGCTTGTAGCTATTCTTTTGTATTATCGTGGATCTTTCAGACCACTACTCTGATGTACACTTTCATGTGTTATATATATTCATATCTTTTTCCGCCTTTGTGATATGGATGTCTGTGACTGATTTATGTTATGTTTATTTCTATGTTTGTTTCCGAAGATTTTATATAGCCACTGTGTGATAGCTTTGAGATTGTATCGGTATGTCGGATTTCCTCCTTAAATGATATGCATTATATACTATCTGACATATCAGTACTCGCACAAAGAAGTTACATGGATGGTCGCTCCTCAACAGCCTTATTCTCCATGCTAATTGACAGCACTACACCGTAGTGTTCTTGGTTAGCGTGGGTATAGAGGTGGGGCGTCACACACACACATACACACACATACATACATGCATAAATACATACATACATACATGCATACATACATGCATACATACATACATGCATACATACATACATACATGTATATATATATACACACAGACTAATAGAAATAGGAGCAGAGATCGAACAAGGTTGCGAGGCAGAGGGGTTGTGGTCAAAGGTGGTCATGCTTGGTTGTCTGGCTACAGCTATAGGTTCAAGCGGGTTTCAGGTGGAGAAGCGGGATGGTGGGTAAAAGGTTGTGGAGTGCGTTGACTTGGAGATGGGGCTGCTCACGGTTGATGGTGGTGGAGTCTGGAGGGGAACAGACGGGCTTGAGGGGCGGTGTGGAGTTGTAGTGGCCGGAAAAGGAATAATGTGGTGGGAGATGAAGTTTGGCAGTGGCGTGCAAGCTGGAGGCCGAGGTGGCAATTCGTTTGGATGTCAGTAGGGTAGGCGAGGCGGTCGGCTATGGGTGTAACGCAGTGGTTGCTCGACTATTATCAGGTAAATGAGATGGAATGGCGAAGGGGAAGTGGGCAAAATTGGTTGACACGGCCAAAACTCATGAAGGTCGCGTGGAGGAAGGAAAGGTGGTGGTGGAAATGGTGGGAGCTCTCGGCTATGGTGGTTGTCGGATCTGGAGGTAAGGCTGCGTGGGTGCAAAGGTTGGTGGTGGGGCGTTATGCTAGGAGATGGCGTGGGGAAGGCTATGCAGGCGAGGTCGGCAAATTATCAAGCAATAAATACAAGCTACAAGATGCAAAGTGGCAGTTTCAAATATGTGAATGCGAGCAGTATTGTATATTTGATATTCTTTTTTTTCTATATAAACGAAGCAAGCGAAGAGAATAGATAGGTCTCAGGATAAATACGAACAAAATATATAATTTATTTTGTATAAACAGAACGCAGAAGAGAAAAAGAAAGAATGGCAGAGATGAAATGAACCAATAGATAAAAATGAAATAGTGGGATAACCAAAAGTCAATAGTTGAATTATGGAAATATCAAAAGGCAATTGGCTATTGGTTTTTCCGGAAAACAAACGAAAGGGCATAGAACCGATAAAGGCCCAAAATAGATACCGATACGCTAATCCTTTCGCAAATTTCGCCACGTATCGGACACCAAATGCACAACTGAATATACTGTGGAGATCAGCATGACGAGATGAACAAAATGGTACACAGATATGAGCGATATGGCCATCCTATCAAAAGTCGATATTCGCTGCCAAAAATGCTGTTAAAACGTCGAAAATAAGAAAAACGGATCTATAGCAGTCCAAATTTGGCGAAACGAAATACGACGTCTCATTCAGAAAATGATTTACAATTTTATTATATAAAAATATTCAGATTTCAAAATATTTTATTTCCATAAAATAACTGATTTTAAATTGAAATTGAAAATTACACAACAAAACTAACATTCATATTTTCTGATGAAAATCTGGCATTTGCTACGTTTAAATAGACGTATTCCAAATATCGAATTCTCATCGCTAAATTTTTAATTGTTTATTTTCATGAAATTTTTTGTTAATTACGTTATAAAAATCATTAAAATTTCCGGTTCGTTACATCGTTACAAATGTATTAAAGTGAAATCTCGCCTACATATTATGTAAGTTATGTAATTGTGAAGAAATGACATATATACCCTAATCTGGAAATTATGGAAAATTACTCCTTAAAATTCGTAAAGTATAACGATTATAAGATTGTGAAGTTTATTCCATACTTATATTGATTGGGTTGAAAATTATTTAGTATACATTTGGAATTCCCTAATTTGATTGGAAATGTAAATTTCTATATTTTAATTTATTGCGAGTGTTTAATGTACAATTTAGTTATATCTATTTTTATGTAAATTTCCATAGACTGTCTAACTACTATGTATAAAAAATGCATCGTTTGGATAGGAATATACCTAAATGAAAGAGATGTGTAAAGTACAAACGTTCTTCTTTCTAGTTTGCACTGTCAATTTTAATGGAAAGAGATAATTTCGTGTAAATTCAAACAGAGCAAATGTCCCACTTTTAGGTAGTGTAAGGAAAGTTATAGCGGTAATAATTTACTTTTTGTGGAAGGATAGATCCAATATATTAAAACGCGGAAACAAATATTCTTTATAGAATGTACACATAATAAGTGTATATTATGAAATTCCTAAACATATAAATTAAAGTGTTAAAAATAGAAATATATATACGTATAACCGTGTGTAACACCCCATAAAATTAACGATAATTAATAAATAATTGATAAGGCTCTAATAGTTGAATTTGAGCAAATGATGGAATTTGGCCATGAAACTTGCACCGTTGTATTTGTGGCAATTTCCTAAGTAACTTTCGTATTTGGAGTTTCGTGATCGAAGCTTAAATGAAGAAGCTGTTAGTGTTTGACGTTTCTGGAGCGAAAATAATTAAAAAAAAGAAATAAGGAAATAAACAATAATAAATGCGGTACCCTAAGGTCGACCCCTTCACTTGGGCCGATCGACCGCTTATAGGGGCAGTCGACCGGTCGGGGTATGAGGCTTAGGTTTGAACCTTGGCCAAACGATCCGGATTTAATTATTTTAATCTAACAGTTATAGTTGATTCGAGCGCTTATAAATACCGGCCTAACCCCTCACTTCTCTTCTCATATTTTCTAATATAAGCAATAAAGCTCTTCCATTTTTCCTTCTCCATTATTTTTAAAATTATAGGATAATATATATACATACACACACATTAATCGAAGAAGGGCATAAAATAAAGGAGAAGAAGCGAATCAACGTTGCGAAATAAAAAGGTAAGATTTTAAAATTATAAATATATATTCCCGTTAACCCCAAATCTCTTCTCAAATTTGCAATTCTAATAGTATGTGTATACATTGTTATGCATATTCTTTTAGGTTAGAATGGAAAATGAGCCAAGTAGGAATGGATTCATATTTGGAAGATGTGAAAAGCTAAAAAGGTCAGTGGGAAATTATATAATTTATTTACAACATTGAAATTTATATCATTGAATTTTATTTAATTATTATGCCTGTATAAGATCTGAAGAGTTGTAAGCTCAAAACAAACATATATGATTATCACCTATATGTTTTATAAAGTAGGTAATTGGAATTGGAATAGTATGTACAACCTAATCTAGAAATTTGAAATCAGTCCCAAATAATTATTATTGAAGGATGTTTGTAAAGTTGTAGAGTTTATTCCAAATCTATAATTGAGTTGCAAATTAGGTCGCCCTAGATGACTTGGAATGTGAATTTCTATGTTTAGTCTATCGAAAGATGAGTATAATTTAATTGTATCTATTTTGTGTAATTTACATAAATTATCTAGTTCCACAAATGTATAAAAGTGAGTCATTTGAATTAATAAGGAATATACCAAAAAAGAAATGGATATGTAAAGTATGGATATTCTTTTCCGTTGTTTGCACTATCGATTTCAATAAAAGAAAAGAGATAATGCCTTGTAATTTAAAATGGAGCAAAAGTATTATTTTTGAATAATTTATGGAAAGTTATAAAGGTAATACTTTTTGGAAGGATAGCTCTTATAAATTAAAATGTGGAAATGAATCTTTTAGTTTAGGAATTAATAGTTAGAAATAAGGGTGTGTGTGTATAACCGCACTCAATGATTAAAAATATATATATATATATATATATATACATAGCGTAATTACGATGATATTTGTATTAGTTATTAATAACGTAATAATTATAGGACTAGGAGGTTGAGAAAGGAAGGAATGATAATTTCAAAATTTATGGACAATAACTACAAATTTAACGGGCAATAAATTTGTATTTAATAAAGAGTTAAATGAATTAAACGGAGACTGGTTAGAGAATTTAATATTGCATTTATAAGGAAATTGAATAGGCATAATAAGTGAATCTTGAAATGGGTAAATAATTATCATTAGAGATTATACAATTTTGATATTAATGACTAATTCTACAAACAATGGACATTCATTAAACATAAGAAGGAAATGAGGAAACCAAAGCCTAAGCATATAAAATAGAAATAATTACAGAGCAAACAAGTAAGTATTAATACTATTAAACATATGTAGAAGGCAATATAATTTTTATAGTAGGAAATTATAGATGTGACCACCTGCCTTTTCGACCAAGAAATTCGTATCGAATACATCCACGACATTCAAATGTCGAACATCCAATCTCGGGAAATGCAGGTTGTTAAAGTAAAACAAAAGGAAAAAAATAGAGAACAGGGAGAATGGACAACATATAATATAACAAAGATAGTAAAAACTTACACGTACATCGGAGTTAAAACTAAACCTTATTAGCTAAATAGTTATAAAATTCTGACCTTACAAATCGCTAATAGGTACAACATACGATACATCGAAAAATAAAACACTATGATAGGTGAACATCCAACTCTTCTCCAATAACTCCATATCACCAAAGCCAACTTGGTAAAAACTCGGTCTGACTCGAGCATTATAATAAAATAACACCCAAGTCAGTCTGGAAAACCAGCGTGAAAAAACTCAAGTAATATGATGAATATATAAAAATTCTGTAAGACCACGCCGCTAACGCAGAACATGATTTTACCCCACAGGAATAATATCCATAAATGAAGAAATGGAAAATAAATCAGAACAAAAATCCAATCAAGAAAGAATGGAAATAAAAAATTGAAACAATCCAAATAAAAGGGTGGGTACTAGTAAGAACAAATCCCATACAAAATGAACGGGCATTAATAACATTAAATTCAAGACTTGAAAGAATGGTCACAAATAATTAAACATAGATTATAACACAAGGCAGTTCTTTATGCAATTAAGGAAACAATTCAAAGATTTGAATTAACAATAAGGGAAAATTATCTTAAGTTTGTAAACATGATTTGGAAATTTATTATTTTCAAAAAGTGGTGGTTGTTCAACAAATACTTCTTCTTTTATAAAACCATTTAAAAATGCACTTTTTAACATCCATTTGAAATAATTTGAAATTATTATGATTTGCGAAAGCAAGTAGAATCCTAATGGCTTCTAATCTTGCTACGGGGGCAAAGGTTTCATCAAAATCTATCCCTTCTTCTTGACAATAACCTTGAGCGACTAACCGGGCTTTATTTCTAACAACCTCTCCTTGTTCATTCATTTTATTTTTATAAACCCATTTAGTTCCAATTATTGTTTTATTTTCAGGCCTAGGAACAAGTTCCCAAACATCATTTCTAGTGAATTGATTTAATTCTTCTTGCATAACCAAAATCCATGAATCATCCGTTGATGCTTCTTTTGGATTTTTGGGTTCAATAGTTGATATAAAAGCTACATTACTCATTTGACTTAGTTATTTTCTAGTTTTAACAACAGATTGCATATCTCCAAGTATATTTTCTATAGGGTGATCTTTTAAAAGTTTAATCCTTTTATTAGGATGATTTAATTCATTATTAGTTTCAGTTGACTCTTGGTTTTGAGTGATTAAATCCTCTTCATCATTTATTTCTTCAAAATTTTTGATATTTTCATCAAATGAAACATGCATTGTTTCTTCGATGGTATTAGTTCTTAAATTAAATACTCTGTATGCTTTACTTCTATTAGAGTATCCGATAAAGATACCTTTGTCGGATTTAGGATCAAATTTATCTAAGTTATCTTTTGTATTTAAAATAAAACATTTACTTCCAAAAATTCTAAAATAAGATACCTTAGGTTTCTTTGAGTAAATAAGTTCATAAGATGTCTTATCAGTTAAAGGTCTATTTAAAATTCTATTTAAAATATAATAGGCGGTAGCAACTGCTTCTGCCCAAAAGTACTTTGGTAAATTACTATCAGAAAGCATAGTTCTCGCACACTCTTGAATCGTCCTATTTTTACGTTCTACTACTCCGTTTTGTTGTGGAGTTCTTGGAAATGAAAAATTGTGAATTATTCCCTTTTTATTGCAGAATTCTTCAAACTTTTCATTTTAAAATTCGCCACCGTGATCACTACGGATGGTTATAATTTTTTGAGAAAGTTGATTTTGAACCCTTTTTGAAAAATTCTTAAAATATTCAAAAGTATCACTTTTATGTTTTAAAAATATTGTCCATGTAAATCTAGAATAATCATCTACAATTACAAAAACATATTTACTATTATTTATTGATAGAATTTGAGATGGACCAAATAGATCAATATGAAGTAATTCAAGAGGTTTTGAAGTAGAAATTATATTTTTTAATTTAAAGGAGCTTTTTCTAAGTTTTCCTAGTTGACATGCATCACATTGACTATCTACTTTAAAATTCATTTTAGGGAGGCCGCTTACTAGATCATGTTTTGACAGTCTAGATAAGAGTTTGAAATTCAAATGCCCAAATCTCTTATGCCAAATCCAAGGGTCACTTGCATTTTCCAAAAGACACAAGTTATCATTTGAAATTTTCATACTAAGAATATAAATATTCTTTTTCCTAATTCCCTCAAATATTATGGTTGAATTATTATCTTCAATGTGACACTTATCTTTTTCAAATTTAATTTTATATCCTTTATCGCATAGTTGACTTATACTTAGCAGATTGTGTTTCAGATTCTTAACTAGCAAAACAATAGTAATAATAGGAGTTTCAGAGTTACCGACTTTGTCGATGCCGATCACATAACCTTTTAAATTGTCTCCAAAGTTAACCAGTCCTCCGTCTTTGTATATTATATCATTCAGCATATTTGGATTCCCAGTCATGTGTCTAGAACATCCACTATCGAGTATCCATTTGTTCTTTTTTATCTGCACAGTTTGTTTGTTCTGGATTGATTCCTCAACTCCCATAAAGCATGATTCCTACACATCAAACAATCTTAGTAGACAACTTGTATTTGAATATTGATTATATGCAGACTCAAGAGACAATGATTATCTGAATATTTCTAAACAAGCATTAACAAATTTCTTAAACATAGCCATTAAAAAAACTTTTTCAAAAATCAGATTATGAAACTTTTGAAAACCTTGCTCTGATACCAAATGTGAGGAATGCGGAATATGGATCTTAAGGCTAGAATGAACAATAGAGGGGGGTGAATAGTGTTTATAAGAAATTACTAAATCTTTTTGAGTTATTGTTGATTTGTACACAAATGTATGCAATATTCAGACACAGATATAATCACAGAATCAAACACAGATGCAGAAATAAAGTAAATGCAGTAAAGGAAAGAACACACCGGATTTTATACTGGTTTGGAGTTACCCTACATCCAGTCCCGCACAACTTAGTATGGATTTCCTTTCAAAAGCAATTCAACAATTACAACCCTCGATTTCAAGGCCATGAGGTACACCCTCCAGAATCACAATCCTCTGGGTAGAGATACTTGATTTCCGGGCAACAAGTTCACCCAATTGATTTCTCAAGGCTACAATCACACCTTTTATCACTTGATTGATTTCCAAGGCTACAATCACACCTTTTATTCTATTGATTACAAAGAAAGCCTATAACTCTGAATAGCACTGGGATCTTGTTGAGATAGTGATAGAGAATCAAACCAGAGATGATCTAGTTAGATTCAATGTTGATTTCAGCAGAGTGATGATAGGATTTTGAATAAGAAAATGTGGAAGAAGAAGAGAAGTGAAAAACCAGAAAATTTAATATAAAATTCGTTGAAACTAACCCCTATTTATAGAAGAACAACAGCCATGTCCATTCGTGAAAGGTTATGGTGAATAGACACTTCTTTTGAAATTCAAATTTTTGAGTCTAACTGTCACTATGTCGACATGGGGTACTAGGACATGTCGACATCCCAAAGCATTTCTTGAAGATTTGATTTTCTTTGAAAATAACCTTTATCTTATATTAAAAACTATTTAAACTTTATAAATATACTTGACTATAGATAAAATACATAGATAAATATAGAGAATAATATATATATAATTTTACTATAATTTTATATTTAAATCTAAGTATAAATATATTATAATTAAAAGATAGTTTAAAACAAACGAAGTTTAAAACAAGAGTTTATTAAAAACAAAAACAAAGAATATTTTAAGGCTAAAACATCTTTTTGAAAATCATTTGAAAAGATAATTTTTAAGGCTAAAACATTTTAAAAAGCAGTTTTGAAAATCATTCTGAAGTAGTTTTGAAAATCATTTTGAAGTAGTTTTGCAAGCTTCTTCCTGCAGAATATCTCATCACATCAGGACTCGAGAACTTGTACAAAACCAGGATGTTCGTGGGTTTGTAAGCCACTTGTCGTAGGTTTGTAAGCTACTTGTCGTGGGTTTGTAAGCCACTAAAAAGGTAGAAATGGGTTCCATCCCAAATGAAAATACAGAATGAAGATTTCAGTGCTATTGTGAAGTTTTAACATAATTCTAGACTCAATACTTATCTTGAAATCTTGAACTCTTGATAATCTAGATATTCTTGATACTCATGAGTCTTCAATCATGATATCTTGAATCTCTATACTATACAGTCTTCATTCTTGGTACCTACATGGTTAAATCCTGCATATACATATATATCTAAACTATAATGTTAGAATTTATATTTTATAATCTTATTCTAAGGTTGTTGTCATCAAAACCATCAACTCATGGACTAACATTTTCTACCTCAAGTTCATTTTGTTTTGTGGCTCTTGCCTTGAGTTTGAATGGTTGAGGCTTGAACTGTATGTATGTTGAATGCATATGTACTGGCTGTCACATGTATGCATTCATGTCTATAGTCATTGTTGAATTGCTTAGAGTTAATCTTGAAACTATTTTCATTTATGTATATATGTATGCTGGTGTGCTTCGAGTTATGTTGATCTGCACCGTGTCTTGGTTGAGACTTCACTTATGCACTGGTCTTGTCTAGTTTCCACTACATATATATATATATATATATATATATATCTACATGTGTGTTCACGCATGTATATATGTATGTTGTGATGATCTTGTTGCAGTCTTGAGCATTGATGTTTGATCTGAAGCTTTGTTGAGTTCCTGTGTACATTGTTTTGTGATCTGGTATCTCCTACATGTTTGGGTTGTTTGTGTACATTTGAGTCCGGTCATTGTATTGAACTTTTATTCATGTTGGCTGATCATTGACTCTCGTACTTGACCATTCTATGATGTTTTTTGTGTTGCACTTGAGTTGAATCCGGTCTCGGCTTGGGTCGACCATTTGCTCACCTGTCCCTATAGTTTTAACAAGCAAGTGTATATGGGCGTGCATGGCCTTGTGGCATGTACAGTGATATACTGTGAATGTCACAAGTTGGTCGTGTATGATGAATTCAAACAAAAATGATGACGAACGACCCAAATAACTGAGGCAAATGACATTTTCAAACACACACTTTTATTGTACACTGTAAAATATTTCTTTTTCAATTTACTGCTTAAGTGTTTATTTTGCAGATAGCTCAGATGTTGGATTCAAGCTGGAACAGAGTTGAAGATAAAAACACGAGTGTGAGTGAATATATGTAGTGAGGTCAAAATTGTAAATTGAAATTTGTGATGTAATCGAAATTGTAATGTAATTGAAAAATGTATATATGTAGTGAGAGCTCAAATTTGTACTATTTGAATTTGTAATAAAATATTTGTTTGAATATGAATTCTGTTTATTTATTTTATTCATCAAATATTTATTTAATTATGTGAAAAATAAAATAGTACAATAACAAATACATTTAAACGAATATATATATATGTTTATTATCATCAAACAAAAATCATATACTAGCATATTCTACAATCTCCCCCTTTTGATGACAACAAACATATATTATGATTTTGACTTTATTAAATGTATTTGGTTTTAATGAATTCTATTAGCTTCCCCTACTTGAATGCTCCCCCTACAACAAGGCTCCTCCTTCATATATGCATGAAAATAAAAAAAAAGAAATTTGCAAATAAAAAGCAATAAACCATGCAAATGAGCCTAGATGAGAATATGCAATTAAAAAATAAAGTATTTGAACTTCATTTTCCAAAATATTAACTTTTCTCTCCCCCTTTTGTTATCGGCAAAAGAGTAGTAGTGTTGGAAAAATATGAACAAAGCGATAGACATTAATACAACATTAATACCTAATCGAGTATAAATATTAAATTTCAATAAAAAAATCAAACAATAATCATAAATACTCTGTTAGGCGCATATTCCACTTTAAAGTGATAGGGGTGATGTCGGTATATAAAACCATATAGTTGTATCTATTTGTGGTATATTTATGACAAGAATTTGAGTACTTACTAACCATGCATAACCGTTAGGACTTTTAAATGAGATTAGTAGGATTCCCATTTTAAAAAAAATGAATTTCAAGTATCTTCTAACCACACATAATCGTGAGGACTTTTAAATGGGATTAGAATCAACTTGTCTATTAATAACCAATTTTGATATGTGTTCCATACATGCATAACCGTGAGGACTTTTAAATGAGCATGAAAGCACATAATCACAAATTCCAAGTAATTCACTCATGCATAACCATGAGGACTTTTAAATGAGAGTGAATACCTTGGATGTTTCTATTGCTAATTAAAAAAATGAATAATTTCCTGTTTAAAATACCACATTTTGACATAATATATTGGATTTTGATGAGTGATGGTCGTTAGAAATATGATAGAAATAGAGATGGTCATGGAATTTTTACCAATCAAAGTTATTACAAATTTTGTTTAAATTTTAAAGAAATTTACTAAATATACTGTTTCAAGTCATAATATATAATTAATATCAACACTCAACACTTTTTCAGTCACTATTTATCTTTTCGATAATCAGTAGGGAGTCAGATTAGTTAATGTAGTCATTTAAGATCAAATCAAAAACTATAAAATCAAATTTCTAAAATGCCTAATCTGAAATGAATTCAACAAAACTATTTTCTGAAAGGGGTTTTGAAAAAAAAATGTCTGCCAATTGAAAATCAGTTGAAAGGAAATTTATGCAGATATTTTCTTTGAAAACGTGATGCAACTAATGAATGTCTCAACATAAAACTCGTTCCACTAGTACTTTTTCTATCAACTAGACAACCAGCATAATCTGCGTCTGAAAAACCTTTTGAATCAAGGTTATCATAAGTTGGATACCTTAGACCAAACCATGATGTGTGCAACATATACTTTATAATACTTTTACAGATTTTAAAATGAGATTCATTTGGATTTGATTGAAACTGTGTACATAAACAACCAGTGAACATAGTGTTAGATCTAGATGTAGTAAGATAAACTAATATATCCACGTGTATCTAGAGTAATCATCAACCAATACAAAACAACATCTCTTATCACATAAACTTGCAATATCGTTAGTCCAAAAAAATCTATATGAAATAGTTCAAGGGTGAAAAGATGATTGGTCAACATTTTTCCACAAATCTGAATCAAAATCAACATTCATTTCTTTATCACATAACTGGCTGATCAGATTATGGTGCAGATTTTCAACATTTAATATATCGTTCAATATAAATGTAATGTAACCTATTTTACCTCTACGATAATTTTTCGTTGTTACCCATTGTGACTCTGCCACCTTTGTACTAGGCTAAGGAACTTTGATTTGTCGCCCGTCGTGTGCCTGGAACAGCCAGAATCCAGGTAACACTATTGTTGTTCCTTAGCCTGTCACTACACCTAAACGAGAAAAGATTTTTGTGAACTATTTGTTTTTATAGGTCCATGTTTGTTAGTAACAAAAGATTTTGAAAAATATGTTTGAGTGGACCCAAGACAATTTATATTTGTTCCTTTTGGCACCCAGATTTGTTTGACTTTAAGGGATTTTATATTCGTGCCTTTTGGAACCCAAATTGGTATGGTTTTCACGTGTTTGGGTCTATACCAGCAATTATTATGATTGTGTCCAGTTTTTCCACAAATCGTGCACTTGGAATTGACTTGATTAATTTTGCTTCTAACACATTCAGATTGATTATACCCAAGTCCTTGTCTAACAGTATTGACAATTTGTTTCCCTATTAGCATATTTAGTGATTTTTCTTCTCTGGAGAATTTTCCTAAAGTTGTAGACAATTGTTCGACTTGTGTTTTGAGAGATTCATTTTCATTCAATAGAGTGCACTTTTTAATAGAATTTTCTCTCCTGGTATTTTCACTTTCTTTCTAAATCAGAATTTCATTTTCAAGTGATTTTATTTTAATTTTTGATTTTTTGATTTCTTCTTCGAATGATGGACACTTATCACACTTAGGGCTCTTATTTCGATAGTTTTTAACCAATTGATCAAGCTATTTATTTAATTCTATCAAACTATCTCTTTGTGATTCAATTTTAGCGTACTTCTCCCTAAGTCTTTCAAAACAACCATTTACTTCATGAAAATATATAAGTAATTCCGAATGAGTAAGTTTTGATACCTTGCTTGGCTCGTCATCATCACTATCAGTTGTTTCTCCTTGAAGACACAATTTTTCTTTTTCACTCTCACTGCCAATGCTTTTATCAGCTTCATCAGCTTCATCCCAAGTAGCTGCAAAACTTCTCCTTTCGGTTTCTTTCCTTGGCTGAGTTTATTCTGAGGACAATTGGGCTTGACGTGACCAGGTTTATTGCACTTGTGACAAATGATCTCCTGCTCTTCTGAGTTGTCTAGTACTTTGACTATTCTGCTTTTCAATTGTTGATTTAGAGCTGGATTTCCATACTTGTGATACCACCTTTTGAATTTCTTTATTATCAGTACCAGTTTTGCTGCACCATCATCATCACCATCATCTTCACTTTTAGTTGTTCCTTTGAGAGCTATTGATTTCTTTCGAGTATCACCTCCTTCACGTTCTTCCTTGAATTTCATTTTAGCTCATAAGTCATGAGATTTCCAATGAGTTCTTCAACTTTAACTTGTTTCAAATCCTTTGATTCTTGAATGGCAGTAACTTTTGCTTCAAAATTTCATGGAAGAATTCAGAGGATTTTTCAAACTATTTCCAACTTTGTGTATGGTTTTCAAAGGGATTTTGGTTTGTATATGAGATTAGATAGTCGTCCACACATTTCTTTGACACTTTCATCCTTTGCCATTGTGAAGTTTTCGTATTTGCTACTAAGCATGGCAAGGCGAGATTCTTTGACATGAGAGGTTCCTTCGTGAGTCACTTCAAGTGTATGCCAAATTTCCTGCGTAGTTAGACAATGTGAGACGCGATTAAATTCAATTTGATCTAATGAACAAATAATAGAATTCATAGCTTTAGTATTAGCATTTTGCAATTTATTTTCTAGATCTGTCCATTGATCCATAGGTTTTTCAACTTCTTGATTATCTACCATAATTGTTGGTGTCCTATATCCTGTTTCAACAATATTCCAAGCAACTATGGTTTTCAAAAAATATTTCATTCTATTTTTCCAGTAAGCATGTTCACCATTGAACAAGGGTGGTCTAACTATGGACTGACCCTCAGCAAAAGCATTATTAAAAGAAGCCATTTTAAAAAATCAATTTTTTAAAACAAAATTTTGTTTTTGTTCCTAGCTCTGATATCACTTGTAGGATCGATTTTACCCTAGAGGGGGGTGAATAGGGTGATACTAATAATAATAAAAATTAATGCAGAAATATATATAATAATTGCAGCACAGATAATAGCAGAATAATAAAAGCAGAAATAGAACAACACATATTTACCCAGCTTTGGCAATAACCTGCCTACGTGTTGCCTGTAACAACCCGGTATTTTGTACCGATTAACTATCGTCTTTTGACGATTCCTTTTCCTGGTTAATCGCTGTTTGGAAATTTTTAAAGCTATTGAAATTCTTTTAAATAATTTTGTTAAAGGGTTTTGGGCTTTAAATTTTATTTATTTTGGCCCAAATCTTCGATTGTGTGTTGATATCTACCCAAGAAAAACCTACCTCCCTTTCTCATTCCTCATTTCGAAAACCCTAATAAAAAAAAGAAATCAGAAGAACGAAAATGGTGGCGGCCTCTTTTCTCGTTCGTCTCCAATTTAATTAGAGCTTTGGCGGCTTCATTCTTCTTTCTCGAATTAGGGCTTCGACTCTGGCTTGCGCTCGTTCTCTGATGGACGATTCTCTGGTTAGCTTGCACTCGTTGTTCTCTCGGCAGAGTTAGGTCAAGTCGCGATCGTCCTTCTTCGATTTGGGGCTGCTGACGATTCCATTCGAGTCGACTTCGCTTCATATGCAAAGGCTTTAGCTTCACTGCCTCTTCGAAGAAGGTGAGTGTCCATCACTCACATCTAATTCAAGTCAATCTTGTGAATGTAGTCGGTTTCTCTATTTTTATGCGATTTTAAACTGTGTTATAGTTCGACTCCTTGTTTGTTTGGGTTTTCTAGCACTGTTGCTTTTCGTGGTCACTTCAGTTTCACCTGACTTCGGTCCCTGCTTTGATTGGTATTGTTTCATTTGAAATTGACATGTATGTGTGTACATATATATATGCATACATGTACAATTGGATTTGTTCGGCTGTGGAATCATTTGAACTTGTTGGCAGTAGCCTTTTTGTCACTGCTGTTTACATGTTGTCTTCATGAAATTGTCGGTGAGTATTACACTCACATCTAATTTTATACTCATCTAACCTCTGACAGAGTTTTGAAACACTGTTTTCTCTGATTTTTGACATCTCTGCTTCAGCACCTTAGTGCGTGCCTTTGCATGAAATTATTTCATGCGTAACCCATAAGTTTAGGCCCAGGATTGTTTGCATTCAGTGGCAATTGCATAGGAGAAATATTGGAAGGCATGGTCACCTTTCTGTTTTACACGTGTAGTATAAAGTTGCAGATGTAGTGTATTTTGAATTGGATTGTGAGTCTTCACTGTGAGCGTGAGTTCAATATATTTTTTTGAACATATTATACCATTGATCAAATATTTCCACTTCCCTTTGTTCACGTGAATATTATGTTCCAGTTAGTTGAGGCATTTTTGGTGATTTCAAAATGTAAGTATTTTTACAAAAATTAAAATGTTGCCCACCTGTAGTTGCATTCGACCGTTCTACAGTTCGATTTTCTTTAGTTCGACAGTTCGATTTTGTGGTATTGTTGATTTTGACTTATCCACATTGAATGAATACATTGATTTGAATTCGTCAATGATTTTGCTTGGCTTCCTTTCGGCCGCGTGATTATGCTTGGATATAGATGATTTATCTTTGGCCTTGACTTGAATGGCTTCGACTTTGATTTTGAACTTGGTTATTGTCGTTCCTCTGTGACCTTGTCATTGACACTACTGACTTGGGTTATGGTGATCTTTTTCTCCGGTAGCAATGATTTTCAAAACCCGACTTTGATTCTAGACTGTATATTTCTTTAGACTTTGGCCTTCACTACTGTCTCATTTTTGGTTGGTCTGACCTGTCTGTGATTTACCACTATCTTCACTTGAGTTGCATTTAGCTATTCACTTGTTTGAGTCTTTGAATCTTCTTCATTGTATATGTTGTACATACGAACTGCAGTGCATATGCATTCCAGTATAGTAGCAATGTGATGTTGTCTGGGCTTCTTTGTGTGTCACTGCACATATATATACTTTTGATTGCACTGTCCACATGAGTTTGCTTTGATTTCATTCCTGAGTCTGTTGCCTTCATGTTCCTTCACCATTTCAACTTGATCCTTTTTCTTTGTTCACTGCTTTGACTTGTCTGTCCTGTGATTGCCACTGTCACTTGATCTTGCTGTGACTTTGTGACTTGGTTCACTTTGTCACTGCATATCTATATATGCTTGACCTATTTCTATTTTAGTTGTACTTGGGTATACACTGCATATCCATGTGTCATTTTCACTTGCATCTGTTCATCCCTGAGCACTTGCTGACCTGCTGCATTTTCGTAGCAGTTTTACCCTTGTCCCTTGTGGTGACTTTATATTCTGTCGTGGCGAGGTGGTGCACGCATGCATGCACTGCAGCCACACTGAATTGACAGATTTTAATCGATATTTCTTTTGTTCTTGATTCATCGACCTGTTGCGTAATTCGTAGGCTGTATTGGCGAGGCAGTACTCGTTAGCGTGTACTGCAGCCAATTAGCATTGATGTTTTTAAATTGACATTTCAATTGTTTAAACTGCTTTGGATTTCTGTTTTGTGGATTAACACTGTTTAGTGATATATCTGCCGTTATCCGGTTCTCTTATCGAGAAGTTGGATATACGAGATTTCTGTGACTGTCATTTATATTGAGATTGATTATTATTGCTTCTATGTGCTAATAACTGAGTTTGAATTAGACTGATCCGAGTATTATTTTCTTTTGAATGTAATACTCGGGTCAGACCGAGTATTTACAGGTCGTAGATTTTTAGCTTTGGGTTGCTGCTAGAGCTATGAAGACTTTTTATATCATCTGAAGTGGTCTTCGTAGTGTTGTAGTAGTCAGTGTGTCTGTTTTAAGATGATAATGTATTCATGTATATTAGTCGATAATGTACGTGTATATATAACTTCTTGAGTCGGCAATTGTAGTTGTATCATTTGTATTGTGTCAAATGTATTGTAACTGATACCAGTTATTATATATATGAGACTATTCGTTCCATCTGTATTCCGCATTTATGTTATCTGTGTTATTTTTATACCTATTGTCCTAAACTATTATAGCCACTGTGTAGTAGCTTTGAGTTTGTATCGGCATGTCGGATTTCCTCTAAAGATGAAATGCAATGTTTTATTATCTGACATATCGGTGCTCGCACAAAGCAATTACATAGATGGTCGCTCCTCAACAGCCTTATTCTCCGTGCTAGTTGACAGCACTACACCGTAGTGTTCTTGGCTAGCGTGGGTATAGAGGTGGGGCTTCACAGCTTGGTATCAGAGCCTGGGGTTTAGGACAATTATAAAACATAACTTAGATGGAGCATGTGTTACAACTATTTGTCGATGTTTTATCTCTCATCTTTACATATGATTATTTTTGACTGTTAGGTATGAATTCCTAACGCTTATTCTTGTGTTTTCGGCTTTGAATTGATTTAGCCGATGTTGATTTTGTTTTAATTTGGCAAATTAAAGCCATTTTGACTTTTGGACTTTGTTCCACTTTTGTTCTATGCGATGAGTGTCATTGTGTACCTGTTACACTGTGATGAAAAAATAGCTGGACCAGTTGCAAATTGAGTAATTTTGATTTCTCATTCACATCTAGTTTGAATCTCAGCGATTTTGAACTTGATATTTTGTGTTTTCCTCATCTTGAATTCCATTCGACTTCGGTCACTTTGTTTTTGAGAAATTGCTAATTTCTTGATTTTTAAGACTCTGATTTTGTTTATCGTTGGTTTCTTTGATAATGATGATTGAATCATTTTGTACTCGACTGCGGCTATTAATTGTTGACTTCGACATTGACTTGATTCTTACTTTTGTTGAAGTCATTTATGCATTTCTGCTCGTTTTGCTTTGTTTTTCCAGTTGATAATCGATTCTTCTTTTCTAATTAGTTGTTATCACCTTTGTCGATTTTGATAACTTCTATTTTTGGAATTTTTGGGTATTCCTACTTTGATGAATTTGGAATCGAATTCTTTGGATTTTATTCACGTCTTCGAATGTGAAATTTTAGTGAACTGACTTGGTTTCCTAATTTAATCGATTCTTGATCATTTCCCCGATTTGTTGCTATCATTTATTAGCAACTTTGATGACATTTTCTTCGGGATTTTTGTGAACATACTTTCTGATGGATTCAGTATCGATTTCTTTGGATTCCATTCACATCTTCGTATGTGAATTCTTGTGATTGATTGTTTCTACAATCATTTTTGTGATTTGTCACTTTAAAAATATAAAGGTTTTCTATACTAGTAGTAAATATTAAAATCCTTTTTTCCAAACGATTTCAAAACTATTTTACTACAAAGCTCTTTTTCTTAAACCGTTTTTCAATCTATTAGTATATACAAGCCTTTATTTCACTCGTATGAGAAATTGAATTAAACGGCCTAGTAAAACAAGTGGTATGAAACACTTGCGTTTACTTCGTCGGTTAACTCCTGGACTTGTTCGATTGAACCTTTTGTGACAATTTTCTAGTGTAGATTTACAGTTTGTTCGTAAATATTTAAGTTAAGCAAGTGGTTATGGGACATGAAGCTAAACTTTTATATTTACTAACTTAGTGTAATTGACACTTCTCGTTGATCATGATGATCATTTTATGATTTAGACTAGCAATTGTGCGATGTCTCTTTGTTTGCAAGGTTAGACTAGACCGCAGTAGTGTGATTCCGACTCACACATATCTCTTTGTCCGCAAGGTTAGTCTAGACCGCAGTAGTGTGATTCCGACTCACACATATCTTTTCGTTTGCAAGGTTAGACTAGACCGCAGTAGTGTGATTCCGACTCACACATATCTCTTTGTTCGCAAGGTTAGTCTAGACCGCAGTAGTGTGATTCCGACTCACACATATCTTTTTGTTTGTAAGGTTAGACTAGACACCACTTGTGTGATTCCATTCACACATACCTTTTTGCTTTTTGGTTAGTCTAGACCTTAAATTTGTGTGATTCCACTCACACATATCTTTTTGTTTGCAAGGTTAGACTAGACACCACTTGTGTGATTCCATTCACACATACCTTTTTGCTTTTTGGTTAGTCTGGACCTTAACTTGTGTGATTCCACTCACACATATCTTTTTGTTTGCGAGGTTAGACTAGACACCACTTGTGTGATTCCATTCACACATACCTTTTTGCTTTTTGGTTAGTCTGGACCTTAATTTGTGTGATTCCACTCACACATATCTTTTTCTCTGCGAGGTTAGCCTAGACCTCAATCTGTGTGATTCCGACTCACACGTGTGGGATAGCGACCCACGGTCTTCGGACCATTCCTGTGTGAAAATTTAATGGATGGCTTCCATGAGATAGCGTCTCGTCTTGTGATACCGGTGTTTTGGAGTTTTCATGCTCCCATTTTGTGATAGGCATTTCCCTTTTCCTTTTTATGATTTAGACTAGCAAATGTGCGATGTCTCTTTCTCTGCGAGGTTAGCCTAGACCTCAATCTGTGTGATTTCGACTCACACGTGTGGGATAGCGACCCACGGTCTTCGGACCATTCCTGTGTGAAACTTTAATGGTTAGCCACCATGAGATAGCATCTCATCTTGTGATACCGGTGTTTTGGAGTTTCCATACTCCCATCTTGTGATAGGTCTCCCCCCCCCTCTTGTGATTTTTGGATTTCTTGTGATGATTTCTGGAATTTTGTGCTTCACCAATTTTCGTGATTTCTATTGATATGTTTATCAATTTTTGTGCATTGGTGAATTCATGTGTTATTGACTTTTTATGAATACAAGTTTAGGGTATGATATCCCTTTCTATCTTTGAGAAGATTCTTGTGCTTTTTTTATGAATGAAAATTCATTGGTATTATATTTCGATGCCAGTTATTTTGATGAGATTTTGACGTGTTAACTTCAGTAACCGTCAATTTTGAAATGGATTTACAAGTGGTTCTCCCGCAATACTGATATTTCTAATTTAATCACGTGTTTTCAAAATTCTTTATTTTTAAAAAGTTGTTTCAAAAATATAAATTAAAATTGTTTTCAAAATTTTTACAGCTTACATTTTCAAAAGAACGAGGAAGCGATTTAAACGTTTCAGAAAAATCGAGGACTATGACCCCTTTCTTTTACTGATTCGCTTAATTCCGGACTTGTCCGTTTGAAAATGTGAAATGTTATTTTTAAAACACACAATTCTGCACTTTCAAGAAAACGATAAAGAGATTTAAACGATTTAGCAAAAGTAAGGAGTATGGAACCATACTTTTACTACTTCGGTTAATTCCGGACTCGTTAATTGAATATTTACGACTTCTGATTATCGTTTTTGATAATCGGATGTTTGTGATTCTGATTATCATTTTTGATAATCAGATATTTGTGAAATTTGATTATCGTTTGAGATAATTAAATATTTTTCGATTTGATTAATCGAATATTTGTGTTTTCTGATTATCGTTTGAGATAATTAGATATTTGATTTGTCTTCTGATTATCGTTTTTGATAATCAGATATTTGTGAAATTTGATTATCGTTTGAGATAATTAAATATTTTTCGATTTGATTAATCGAATATTTGTGTTTTCTGATTATCGTTTGAGGTAATTAAATATTTTTCGATTTGATTAATCGAATGTTTGTGTTTCTGATTTTTTTTTATAATCAGATATTTGTGAAATTTGATTATCATTTTTGATAGTTAAACCTATTTGCGATTTGAAAATTCGATTATCGTTTTTGATGATTGAATATTTACGATTTTGAGATTTGGGCTTCGCCTTATTCTCTGGCGATTCAGGTGAGTAATTTGATTTACTCACATTCAATTCGTGCCATACGTGAGTTTTGCTCTGTTTTCCTTTTTCTTTTAAAATGCTGGAACTCGATTGATTCTTGCTTTTGATAGTCGTCTGATTTTGATTCCTTGATCCCCACGATTGTTGGTTCTTTTGATTTGAATCAGTCGAACCTTTTGATTCTATGTCTGATACTTCCATAATTCCTATACTTCCCTGTTGACCTTTGCTTTGCTTATGCATTCGACATTGTTATGTTCTTATGGTTGTCACCTCTTTCCCACTTATCCCTTAGGATTGCGAGGACGCAATTTCTTTAAGGAGGGGAGTCTGTAACAACCCGGTATTTTGTACCGATTAACTATCGTCTTTTGACGATTCCTTTTCCTGGTTAATCGCTGTTTGGAAATTTTTAAAGCTGTTGAAATTCTTTTAAATAATTTTGTTAAAGGGTTTCGGGCTTTAAATTTTATTTATTTTGGCCCAAATCTTCGATTGTGTGTTGATATCTACCCAAGAAAAACCTACCTCCCATTCTCATTCCTCATTTCGAAAACCCTAATAAAAAAAAGAAATCAGAAGAACGAAAATGGTGGCGGCCTCTTTTCTCGTTCGTCTCCAATTTAATTAGAGCTTTGGCGGCTTCGTTCTTCTTTCTCGAATTAGGGCTTCGACTCTGGCTTGCGCTCGTTCTCTGATGGACGATTCTCTGGTTAGCTTGCACTCGTTGTTCTCTCGGCAGAGTTAGGTCAAGTCGCGATCGTCCTTCTTCGATTTGGGGCTGCTGACGATTCCATTCGAGTCGACTTCGCTTCATATGCAAAGGCTTTAGCTTCACTGCCTCTTCGAAGAAGGTGAGTGTCCATCACTCACATCTAATTCAAGTCAATCTTGTGAATGTAGTCGGTTTCTCTATTTTTATGCGATTTTAAACTGTGTTATAGCTCGACTCCTTGTTTGTTTGGGTTTTCTGGCACTGTTGGTTTTCGTGGTCACTTCAGTTTCACCTGACTTCGGTCCCTGCTTTGATTGGTATTGTTTCATTTGAAATTGACATGTATGTGTGTACATATATATATGCATACATGTACAATTGGATTTGTTCGGCTGTGGAATCATTTGAACTTGTTGGCAGTAGCCTTTTTGTCACTGCTGTTTACATGTTGTCTTCATGAAATTGTCGGTGAGTATTACACTCACATCTAATTTTATACTCATCTAACCTCTGATAGAGTTTTGAAACACTGTTTTCTCTGATTTTTGACATCTCTGCTTCAGCACCTTAGTGCGTGCCTTTGCATGAAATTATTTCATGCGTAACCCATAAGTTTAGGCCCAGGATTGTTTGCATTCAGTGGCAATTGCATAGGAGAAATATTGGAAGGCATGGTCACCTTTTTGTTTTACACGTGTAGTATAAAGTTGCAGATGTAGTGTATTTTGAATTGGATTGTGAGTCTTCACTGTGAGCGTGAGTTCAATATATTTTTTTGAACATATTATACCATTGATCAAATATTTCCACTTCCCTTTGTTCACGTGAATATTATGTTCTAGTTAGTTGAGGCATTTTTGGTGATTTCAAAATGTAAGTATTTTTACAAAAATTAAAATGTTGCCCACCTGTAGTTGCATTCGACCGTTCTACAGTTCGATTTTCTTTAGTTCGACAGTTCGATTTTGTGGTATTGTTGATTTTGACTTATCCACATTGAATGAATACATTGATTTGAATTCGTCAATGATTTTGCTTGGCTTCCTTTCGGCCGCGTGATTATGCTTGGATATAGATGATTTATCTTTGGCTTTGACTTGAATGGCTTCGACTTTGATTTTGAACTTGGTTATTGTCGTTCCTCTGTGACCTTGTCACTGACACTACTGACTTGGGTTATGGTGATCTTTTTCTCCGGTAGCAATGATTTTCAAAACCCGACTTTGATTCTAGACTGTATATTTCTTTAGACTTTGGCCTTCACTACTGTCTCATTTTTGGTTGGTCTGACCTGTCTGTGATTTACCACTATCTTCACTTGAGTTGCATTTAGCTATTCACTTGTTTGAGTCTTTGAATCTTCTTCATTGTATATGTTGTACATACGAACTGCAGTGCATATGCATTCCAATATAGTAGCAATGTGATGTTGTTTGGGCTTCTTTGTGTGTCACTGCACATATATATACTTTTGATTGCACTGTCCACATGAGTTTACTTTGATTTCATTCCTGAGTCTGTTGCCTTCCTGTTCCTTCACCATTTCAACTTGATCCTTTTTCTTTGTTCACTGCTTTGACTTGTCTGTCCTGTGATTGCCACTGTCACTTGATCTTGCTGTGACTTTGTGACTTGGTTCACTTTGTCACTGCATATCTATATATGCTTGACCTATTTCTATTTTAGTTGTACTTGGGTATACACTGCATATCCATGTGTCATTTTCACTTGCAGCTATTCATCCCTGAGCACTTGTTGACCTGCTGCATTTTCGTAGCAGTTTTACCCTTGTCCCTTGTGGTGACTTTATATTCTGTCGTGGCGAGGTGGTGCACGCATGCATGCACTGCAGCCACACTGAATTGACAGATTTTAATCGATATTTCTTTTGTTCTTGATTCATCGACCTGTTGCGTAATTCGTAGGCTGTATTGGCGAGGCAGTACTCGTTAGCGTGTACTGCAGCCAATTAGCATTGATGTTTTTAAATTGACATTTCAATTGTTTAAACTGCTTTGGATTTCTGTTTTGTGGATTAACACTGTTTAGTGATATATCTGCCGTTATCCTGTTCTCTTATCGAGAAGTTGGATATACGAGATTTCTGTGACTGTCATTTATATTGAGATTGATTATTATTGCTTCTATGTGTTAATAACTGAGTTTGAATTAGACTGATCCGAGTATTATTTTCTTTTGAATGTAATACTCGGGTCAGACCGAGTATTTACAGGTCGTAGATTTTTAGCTTTGGGTTGCTGCTAGAGCTATGAAGACTTTTTATATCATCTGAAGTGGTCTTCGTAGTGTTGTAGTAGTCAGTGTGTCTGTTTTAAGATGATAATGTATTCATGTATATTAGTCGATAATGTACGTGTATATATAACTTCTTGAGTCGGCAATTGTAGTTGTATCATTTGTATTGTGTCAAATGTATTGTAACTGATACCAGTTATTATATATATGAGACTATTCGTTCCATCTGTATTCCGCATTTATGTTATCTGTGTTATTTTTATACCTATTGTCCTAAACTATTATAGCCACTGTGTAGTAGCTTTGAGTTTGTATCGGCATGTCGGATTTCCTCTAAAGATGAAATGCAATGTTTTATTATCTGACATATCGGTGCTCGCACAAAGCAATTACATAGATGGTCGCTCCTCAACAGCCTTATTCTTCGTGCTAGTTGACAGCACTACACCGTAGTGTTCTTGGCTAGCGTGGGTATAGAGGTGGGGCTTCACATTGCCCCCAACGTTTCTACTAGAAATTAAGTAGTCAGACGCTTACACATGAAAACTTGCGACACCCGCTAATGACTAACCTAACTCTACGCTCAAAACCCTACAACAACTCAGCCATTGAGTTGCGAATTCTCAAACTACGCCCCGTAGTTTGTACCTAGTCACATGACTAGAGAGTTACACAATTTAAAAAGAAAATTACAAACTAAACAAAACAAAAAAAAAACAAAACCCTATTCAATATTTTAAGCCCACTATAAAATATATAAAGGCCGGCCAATAAAAATATAAAGATGTCTCCCTTTATTCTCTTTTACTTCGGCCGGCTTTCTTATTTGCTTTGTAATGTCTGCTTCGTTCCTCTTTAAAAAAAATTAGGGCTTTGTGATGAAGCCACCGCTTTGTTCGAATTGATTGCTGATATGGTTTCGTTCTTCAATTTGCTTCAAGTGCTTCTTCAATTAAATCTCTAGCTTTAATAAGCTTGCAGCTGCTCCCATTGTCGAGTATGATTCGTGCTTTGAATTGGTTCATGTTTTCCCTTTTTCGATTTTTACTTATACTCGACTTGATTCAAGTTCTGGATGATGCTTGCACTTTGATTTATTTGAAATCGAATGATTAACTGCCGATGATGATGATTAGGATTTTATAGGGATCGAACACCCTATATTTTCGTTCGTATAAATATGTTTGAATTCTTCATAATTCTTGCTTGGTCGTACGATTTTTCTTAGATGATGATGATTGCACTGACTTGTTCAATAGTTAAATATTTTTCTGATTTCGTGATAATTGACTGGTTCCATCTCGTACGTATACTCCTTTGATTTTGGCATTTGAATTTGCTGGCTTTTTCATCGTATACGAATTATTCCATGAATTTAAATTTCTCCGTTCTTTTTGCATTTGACTTTGGCATTTAAAATTATGATAGATTTTTGTTCATTTTGAAAATCACTGCAACGTCATTTGAACTGTGACTTGCTGTAACCATATCAACATGTATGTACATACATATATGTGTGTATGTATGTGTATGAATTTTATGCCTATCCACTTGGTTGGCTTGATGTCTCTACTGTGTTGAGTTTTGTGATTTGGTGCACTTGTCGTGGTGAGCCTGGCCAGTGATTATTCATCTAGTCTTGTCTGGTCTTCATGTTGCGTTGCATGTTGATCCTGATCTCTATTGCAATTGTGTCATGTTGTCATGTGGTTCCTCTTGAGTCTTGTTTCACTTGTAGTTGGTCTGAGTTCTTGTTGATTGTTTGAGATCTTCATGTTACATGTTTTTGGACTTGAGTCATTGTTGTTGTGTTGCTGTGGTCTGCACTTCAGTGTACAGTCTTGTTTCATTTGAGTCTCAACTGTTCACTTTGTCTTGACCCATTGGCCTTGGTTCTGGTCTGGTGAATGTTTCAACTATTTCATTTCCTCATGTGCACATCAATGTCATCTCCATGTTTCACTTATCTGGTATATTGTGGTCTTGTCTACCTCTGGTTCATTTTGTTTTGTTGCTCTTGCCTTGAGTTTGAATGGTTAAGGCTTGAACTGTATGTATGTTGAATGCATATGTACTGGCTGTCACATGTACGAATTCATGTGTATAGTCATTGTTGAGTTGCTTCGAGTTAATCTTGAAACTGTTTTCCCCTATGTATATATGTATGCTGGTCTGCTTCGAGTTATGTTGATCTACACTGTGTCATGGTTCGGACTTCACTTGTGCACTGGTCTTGTCTGGTTTCCACTACATATATATATGTCTACATGTGTGTTCACGCATGTATATATGTATGTTGTGATGATCTTGTTGCAGTCTTGAGCATTGATGTTTGATCTAAAGCTTTGTTGAGTTTTTATGTACATTGTTTTGTGATTTGGTATCTCCTACATGTTTGGGTTGTTTGTGTACATTTGAGTCCGGCCATTGTATTGAATTTTTATTCATGTTGGCTGACCATTAACTCTCGTACTTGACCATTCTATGATGTTTTTTGTGTTGCACCTGAGTTGAATCCGGCCTCGGCTTGGGTTTGACCTTGTGCTCACCTGTCCCTGTAGTTTTAACAAGCAAGTGTATATCGGCGTGCACGGCCTTGTGGCATGTACAATGATACACTGAGCATGTCACAAGTTGTTCGTGTATGATGAATTCAAACGAAAATGATAACGAACGACCCAAATAACCGAGGCAAATGATATTTTCAAACACACACTTTTATTGTACACTGCAAAATATTTATTTTTCAATTTTACTGCTTCAGTGTTTATTTTTGTAACGACCCGTAATTTTCAATGATTAAAAATAGTTAATTTAATAAGATTTGGTGATTTAATGTTGGAAGAAATAAAAATTTGGGATTTAATAATAAGAAAATAACTGGAATACAATGTAATAGTACTAATTTAAGGAATTGATAACTGCTTTAAATGTAATTCCAATTAACTGAATTGATTAAAAAGTTATAATTGGTTATAGATTGTAAATTAATTGTAATAATGTGTGTATAAATTGATAATTGGATTTAAAGAGAAATGGATAATTTAAATGTTGTATTAATTATTAGAATAGTAAGTAATAAATTGTAACTGAAAAAAAATTAGTGTTGTGTAAATAATTATAACCTTTATGTGTAGATAACAAACATACAAATGTGATTGAATGTAGAAAAGGTGACAATTTTTATTTGTTACCAATTTATTTAACCAATTTTAATAAAATGAAATTAAATGCTGCGTAAAATGAGTTAAGACGATAACTGCAAATTATGAATGTAATAAAAGGTATAGGAAAGTTAATTATATTCATAAGGTAATAATTGATTTACTAAAAAGGAGTGAAACCAAGATAAATAAATTTATTGAGATTTAAACTATAATTAATGTGAAAATCAACAAAAAAATTCAATGTAATTGAAATATTGCAACTAATATGGTAAAAGATGATAATTAGATAATGTTAATGTAATAAGATATAAAGAAATGTTAACTTTGTCTATAGAGTAATAATTGATTTAATAAAAACATTGAAATCAAGTTAAATCAAATATATTGGAATTAAATTATAATTAATTGGATTTATTTACAGTTGAAATTGAACACTGTAATTAGTGTAATATTTAACATAGAATTGATATGTAAATTTGTTTTAAATTATTATAAATGTCTAAGTAATCAAAAGTGATAAAATCTGTTAATTATAAGATTTGAAATTAAAAGGTGATTTTATTAATTTAATTAATTAACGTGAAAATAGCCATTTTGGCCACTGTCTTGGATTTTAACGAATCTAGTTTCATCGGATCTGTAACGGTGAATTATTGTAAGGTTTCAAGTTTCGTAGCGATTGGACTTGTCGTTTGATTGTACAGACTCGAAACGCGTAGAAATCAATTAAATTAAATTCAATTGAAATCAATTTGAAATAAACTAATTTTTAAGCTAACTTCTTCATACGATGGAATTAGGACTTGAAACCTGTTCCATTGAGTTTAAAAATATTGAGAACATCTATTTTGATATATGGGATGACCCACATTCGTTTCAGAAGCGAAACGGGCTTTTTGGGTCGTTATTGTCAATTCGAAACAGTTCGATATGTTATTCATTCTTATCGGGCATTGTTAATATAAATAGTTTTATTTCCCAAACCCTAGCAGTCATTTCCTTATTACAGTATGTACAACACCATCTGTCTGTTCCTCTTTCTCAATGGCTGAAAACCCAAAATTTCCCATTTCAATTTCGATTCAAAATTCAACTTCAAAATCAAATCCCTCCAAACCCTATCATATTATATACAGATTCGAAGTCCTTGACGAGCGCAAGTCAAATCTGCAGTTTTTTTTGATTTGGGTTTCTGTGCGGCCAGAATTAGGCGATTAATTCTAGGCCGTTCGTTGCATCGTGATCAACTTCGACCAATCGTCGAATATATGATATGGATTTCTGGAGATCACCGAGCGTAGTCCATCGATGTGGTTCATTTGGCGAGATGACGGTTGGATGTGGCTAGAAATTCGACCTAGGGTTTAGAAAACGGCGGCTGCTGATGGATGTTAGGGCAACGTTGGCGCCTGGTGGGTGTTTGCAAGTCGCCGTGAGCTGTCGAGCAGATGGAGGCAAGTTCATACCCCGTGTCGGAGCTTGTGCGATCGCCGGTAACGGCGTCAGAGATGTTTACGGGGTTTGACATCTCCTATCCAATGTCTAACGTGAGTGCAATAACTTAAGAGGTGTTCGAGATCTCCATCTCCTAAGGATCCGTTAAACTATCTACTATGTAGTACAATACGTATTATAATATGTCTACAATAAAGTAAAGTATTAAAATAGTGTTAAGGCGTTACCCATATCCCCCTTAACACATTTTATATAATGTCGTAGTCTATACAGATACTGTAAACTCCACCCGCAGGTGGGCTATCAGGGAGCACTCCATAGGTACGACACAAAACAAACTCAACTGTAACGACCTGCCTTTTTGGACGTTTTAAGCAGACACACGCGTCAGACTCAAACCATTCAAAAGGGCAAATTGTTATGGGGTAAATAAGAAAATGCAGAGAAAGGAAGAAACAAATACAGAATCTCACAGCGAAATAACAAAATATAATAATCAAATAAATATTTCATGAAGCTGTTTTACAAATAACATTTGATTACAATTTTATAATACAGATCGGAGTTACATACAACAAGAATAAATGGTAAATAAATGCAGCGGGACAACATGATGTAGTGGAATAAATATAATACATAATAATAGTACAAAATCTTCGTCTTCATCCTCCAGAAAGCAGTCTTTGATAAACTGAAAAGCTCAAACTGACCCGAGCGAATTGAAAAGACAAAACACTCGAGTCAGAACAAAAAGATCTTATGGAATTTAAATCAACAGTAAATAAATATGAGTGTAACGGCTCGGGGATGTTTACGGGGTTTGGTATCTCCTATCCAGTGTCTAACGTGAGTGCAATAACTTAAGAGATGTTAGGGATCTCCATCTCCTAAGGATCCGTTAAACTATCTACTATGTAGTACAATACGCTATTATAATATGTCTATAATAAAGTAAAGTATTAAAATAGCGTTAAGGCGTTACCCATATCCCTCTTAACACATTTTATATAATACCGTAGCCTATACAGATACTGTAAACTCCACGTGTAGGTGGGCTATCAGAGAGCACTCCATAGGTACAACACAAAACAAACTCGTAGAAGGCGCGATAGGGCATGTGAACATGACACTCGAGGCAATGCCATTGTAGATATACCAATTGCACTCCCGGACTGGTGGTAATGCATAGCAGCTACTACCGCCCACCTCGGACACACTCCCATAATCAAAATCGAGGGTGGCCACCAAATCAATCACAAAGTCAAAATATAGTATCGAAGAAATGTGCCCGATAGGAGGAATGACCAAAACCAGAGCGGTGTCCTACGCCGAGCGATGTTCTATGCCGACCTACTCTCTCAATCGAACGAATGAGCCATGTCCACGAATGAGCCACAACGACGAATCACTTTGCCGAGCCACCCTGACCGAACCACAACGCCGAGCCACCTCCAAGCGCCGAACCACCATTAAGGCTGAACCACCAAAACCAGAGCTCTGATACCAACTGTAACAACTGCTTTCTGACTTTGTGAACACGACACTCCCATTAAGGCCGAACCACCAATGCCCGAATTACTCTGTATTTACTTTATATGCTAAGTTTGCCTAAAACCAGAGCTCTGATACCAACTGTAACAACCCGGTATTTCAACCATTCGCATCCGTACATGTCGGACTGGAATTGCTCAAAATATCATATTATTAATTTAAATTTGGCAAAACTCAGCATATACAGTAAATAAATAAATCACAGAATCACAAACATAGAGTATTATGACAGAATGCAGAGGAATAGATTAATAAATAGTAGTTCATGAAGCTACTATATAAACAACAGAGTTTGAAATAGAATACAATAGAATATCTCAAATACAGTGAAGCCTCCAGTATAAACAGATGGCCTCTCTAAACCAATCAACCGGAAAAGTTGAAAGCTGAATCTATAGTTGGATCTCCAAACGAAGCTCCAAACTCCAAAGGTGAGTCTCAATTGCTGTATCACTCAGTCTGACCCAAGCGTAAAGCAAAACACAAAACACTCGAGTCAGGATTAACATTCTTATATCAATAAATCCAACTCAAGTGAAATATCAACTGAAATACAAGTAACTTAACGGATGTTTGGGATAACCATCCTCTAAGGATCCATGGAACTATCTACAATGTAGAAATATATGCTATTAACAATCAGATGTCATTATAACACCATGGTCATTTCAAAATAGTTTATACTTCAAAACCAAAATATCATTTCCATTTCAAATATATATATAGTTCCAAATTATAGCACTTTCAAAACTAAATTGATAATTTCATATATATCAAATTCACTTTACTATTATTTAATTTGAAATATTTACTTAATCATTCAAATAACATTTATGGACAACTTCAAATTTCAAATTTAAATAAACTAAATATACCATTTCAAATTTATGTAAATTTGAAATATTCACTTAAATCACTTTTAATCAAAGGAATCAAGTTAAAAAATCATATCTTTAAAATCCCAAATTTTATAAATTTCAAATCAACTTATTTGAGTATAATTCTTAAATAAATTCTATTTCAAACCTTGGAAATCATTTCAAAATATATTTTTTTTTCCAACGGTGTCTGTATATAATCTTCTATCCTATAGTCAAGTGATACGGATATTTATCATTTCAATCCATAATTTAAATATCTACGGGTATATATCATTTCAACCCGCAATCCCAAATTCAATTCAATGAAAATCGCTTGGGTTTATCATTTCAACCCATAACGATTTTCCCTTATTCTACAGATCGTTCGGGTATGTATCATTTCAACCCATAGTGAATTTTATACTAACAGGGAACTTGCAGAGTGATAACAGATATAATAATAATAATATAACATTTCAACAATAGAGGTATATCATCAATAACAAACTAAATAAACAATAAGATATGGTGTCATATCCCACAAGTGAACAATTTCAGATAATAGCATATCATATCTAGTAGTTATAAAATTAACAGTTAAATTTAGCAGTATATTTCAATTGTCGTTTCAATTGAAATCAATTTTAATAAATATAAGAACGTTAATCGTGAGTGATTGCTCACCTTTCGAGGCTAGAGAAATGAATGATGAAATGAGCTGCGAATTCCAAGCACGGATTTCAAGGCACGGCACGAATGAACGCGAATTTTTTTTAACGATCAAAGCAAAGCTGGAAGTTTGGAATTGATGGAAACGGATCAACACTAGCTCAATATAATCTGATCAAAATATATGGTATATAAAATAGTTTTCTCTTAAATCAAATTCAAAAAGAAACATATATTTAAAATAAATTCCATATATATATATATATATATATATATATATATATATTTATGAACATGTTATATCATAAGGTCTAAAATATTGACTTTTGTATAAACATAAACGTATACTATTACTTTAACATACATACCTACTAGCTGTAACAAGAGATCCATAGAAAACTATATAAATTTATACATGTCGATAAGTATAGACTATCTATACACTAATATACATATAAAGCCAAAATCAAAGATATTTCCAAATTTAAAATACATATATTATATATATAGGTAAACACGTTGAAACTCTTATATTCTTTTGAAAAATCGAATAAGAACTTATATGATATAAATTTAAACCGATTATTTATATAAGTAAACTTATATGAGGTAAGAAGCAGCTGGATCCCAACTTGTAAACAGGGAGGGTTACCAAATATGCAGCTCATTAAAGGCAGACACTATTATATTATAAAATATATAAGCTTTATATATCATTACCTCAAAAGCAAGATCTCAGACTATGCATGCATGCCACTATATTGCCTTTGTTATATATATATATATATATATATTTTCATAAGTTTTACAAATATGAAAATGAGTCATACTACATCTATGGTCAGCAGTTAAAAAATAAAAATAGTCTATTATAAGTTTAAGCATAAAACTTAACAATTTAACGTGTATATATAAATCAACATCACTATATTATAAAATTAACTTATATATATATACTGTACAATATAAAATACTGTTTTCATATTAACTGTCAGACCCACTAAAACAAAGCATATACAATCTATATATAAAATATATATAACTAAACCCACATAATAGAGATAAGTTTATACAGACATATATATATATATATATAATATATATATATATACCTCAGGGTACACAAACCTATACAAACTAGAATATATAATATACGGCTTACAACTGTTATACGTCTGGTATACCAAAACAGAGAATAATCAATTATAAACTTGTCTCACAAGTTTATCAATCAGATTTCCACTACTCTGAAAGTCTGTATTAGAAAATTTAAGCGATAGGTATGTCGTAGTTAAATTACAACAACAACGTTGTACTATTGTGAAAAATAGCACAACGTAGAAACTGGAAAGATAAAAGAATGGTGTATTAGAATATACAAATAGACTAGAACCTGACTGGTTAACTAAGGAAATTCCGTCTGAGGCTTGTCGAAACAATTTCCTTAAGAATTTTTATTCAAATTCTCCTAAGATACAACAAACATAATCTGCACAAGACTGTAATGAGTATGTCAACTCTGTGATTTATTGTATAGAGCAGTAGAGAAGAAGAGGCAGAAGAAAAGAATTGAAAATTGAATGAGAACGTGATCAGTATTCTCTCCTATTTATAATTTCGTCTGCATCCCTTCAAACGGCCGCTTCCGCTTGACGGGTCGCACCCGTTGCCTTTTTAACTGCTACAGTTTGTTAACGGGTCGCACCTGCCTGCTACTTGCATCCGCTCGCGTCACATTTGCATCTGTTCGCATGCGCATCTTCAGTCGGGTCGCACCCGCCTACTACTCGCATCGGTTCGCCCGCGCCTCTTGATTCAATCTGTGTCCGCTTCCGAACAGATCCGCACCTGTTCGTATAGCCTGTAACTGTCTAAAAACCCAGCCCGTTTTTGTAGTAAAAATAGGATCATATTAGACCCGAGCCCGGTTCGGTCGGAAGGACGGCGGCGGCGCGCGCGCGTGTGTGGTGGCGATGCATGATCTCACTCCTCACAACGAAGCAAACATTTGGGTGCCCCAAGGCCCCAACCCCTTCATTGAAAAGCTATTAATATACTAGAATAGTTTTGCAATTTTGGCGATATGGGACTATGTTATTTTCATTCAATTTATGAATTCCAACAATCCCCCACATGAATGATAATATACATATCCCCCACACAAAGCGAAATATCACAGAGTACATATGGAATAATGCTTTATCATGGATAAGTAGATATTTCACTTTGAACTTTCCCTAGTTAAAACTTATCGGATCTACTTGGCTAATCAATGAATTATTTCATCTTGAACCGTTGGCCTTTATTGTATATCCAGACAATAAGCTTTACGAAGCATTGATTCCCTTCTCATCCAATCTCTTGGTTGTGTTTATTTTGGTCCTGAGCACATTTTGGTTCTGCGAGTGTTATAAAGAATTTAAGCCTTTAATATTCTCATAGAGCCGACCCAGCTCACACTAACATAGGTGATCGTAACCATTAAGAGTACCCTACATATACTCCACTTGTTATTTCCAAGATATAGTCATCATTAAAAAACATAGTTTTAACCTTTATCTACTTCTGTAGGCATGCATTATATTTTGCACCATAGGAATGGAGTAGGACTAAGTCCAAACAAATGCATTACTTCTTGATTTTATTATCTTTGTGTTTTTTTTCAGGAGCTTTCCTCTTCTTTGAGAAGTTCTCCTTTTTGTTGAAGTGGCCTTTATTCTTGTTCTTCGACCCTTCTGTTACCAACGCCTCCTCGCTTTGTTTGGTAATTCCACGGTTATCTGCCTCAATCTTTAATCATACGATGAGGTCCTGCAAAGAAATCTCTTTCTTTTTATGCTTTAGATAGTTGCGGTAGTCTCTCCATGACGGCGGCAATTTTTCCCGTGATGGCTTTAACCAAAAACGATTCTCCAACCTTATGCCCTTCCGCTTTGAGTTCATGAATGATGATTTGTAGTTCATGCAGTTGAGCAGTCACCGGTTTGGAGTCAACCATCTTGTAGTCCATGAATTTGTCTACAATGAATTTCTTAAGAGTGATATTCTGCATCTTGTACTTCGTGGCAAGTGCATTCCAGAGTGCTTTTGCTGTCTTTAGAGGTTGATATACTTTGTATAGCACCTTGTCGAGACAATTCAGAATATAGTTTCTGCATAGAAAATCGGAATGCTTCCACGTATCAACATCTGATTCCTTGCCTGGTGCAGGAATCGGTTCCTCCTCATCGAGATACCGTTGCAGACCGAGTGTGGTGAGATAAAATAACATCTGATTCTTCCATGTTAGAAAGTCGTCACCATCTCCTTTAAAAGGATCGGGCTTGTTGTGTGTAGTAGCCTTTGTTGTGTGTAGTAGCCTTTGTTGTCTTTAAAAGGATAGGGAGTTGGGCTGGGTCGTGACATTTGGGATTCGTGACCGGGTGGTGGCGTCGCGAGTCGCGCAGGGGACGAGGCCGTAACTGTAGCCGATGTGGGAGGATCTCGGTGGAAGGGAGGGGCTTGAACTGGAGCTCGAAGTTACGATCGAAGATCCTAGGGCGTTCGCCTGTAGCAGACGGAGAGGGGCGATAGCTCGGTGGTCGGCACAGTGCAGATGAGCGACGAGGACGAAATCTTGTGCAGGGCATAAGAGCAGTAGCTCGGTAATTTTGATTTCCTGTTCGAATTAAGGTCCTGAATCAAATGAAACCAGCCGAGTTTGGTTCGTTGCTGAGAATCGATGCAATAAAAAATCCAATGTGAGTTAATCTCACTCAAATTGGATTACTGTATAATTTTAAACAGTTAAAATTTAGTTATTGGTTGATTGATCGAATTTGATAATTATTATCAGTTTGGATGTGATATTGTATATAGTAATATATATATATATATTGGAGTGGTTGATATTCCCACATTATATAGCGGATGAGACCCTATACGCCGGCATAATAGCGGATGACCCTTTATACCACGATATCCCCTCGAAGTGGGATTGGTATTTTATATTATGCTAACATCCGTGGATGCAGGAAAAACAGGTTGGAGGGATCCAACTGATTTCCTCAAAAATGTTAGATTTATTCTCATATTCTGTTATATGATCTTTTTGAATAATATGTGATAGATTATATTGGAGATTTAATTTATTTGGATGTTATGGTATTGCTGGATAGATTTTTGGTATTTCAAAATACCGTAAATATGAATATTGAACTTTAAAAGGAAAATAAAAGGGGAATTTTAAAGTAAAATATTTATAGTGATATTGAGTCAATTAAAAGAATGAATTTGGGAAAAATAAATAGTTTGATTTTAAAATCCTACTTAATAAATTCCGAAATATGGAAAAATAGAGGGTTTTGAAAAAAAATGCGAATAAAAGGGTTTTAAAAAAATAAAGAACTTAAGCGATATTGTTTTAATATAAAAGAATGTATTTTTAAAATTTGAAATTTGAATAGTTTGGGGAAAAATAAAAAGGGAAATTTTGAAAATAAAATATGAAATCGATGTTTCGGATTTAAACAAGATTTTAAATCATAAAAAGGAAGTGGAACCTAAAATTTGGGGGTTTGGAATAAATTTGGGTTCACTAAGAAATTTATATAAAAATGGGAATATGAAGAATCAATTAAGTGTTGTGAAAACAATAAAAAAGGGTAAAATGAGACTATGGGATTTATAAACGAAGTTTATAAAATAAAGTGAAGTAATTATCAGTGGATAATTCCAAATTATAAATTCACGGTGGGAATTTATAAGGAGATAGGCAAATTGTTTTAAAAATAAATGGTAGATTTATTTTTAGAATTGTGAAAAGGAAATTTTACTGGATTGGAACGTAAATTAAACTAGAGGTAAATCGAGAAGGATTTATTAATATTGGGCTGGCAATATAGAAGTTGAAAACATTTTTCTGAGAAGTTAAGTTGTTTTAAAAAGGAAAGATCTTTGAATTATTAACTACAAAATTTAAAGTGTTTAAAGAATATTTCAGAAATTTATTACTTAGTTGTTTAAAATGGCTTTAAGTATATTTTAAATTATGAATTAAGGTAGTTATATTAAAATAATTATTATTTAAGAAGTAATAAATATTTTTATATCAAGGGGATAAATTATTTAATATTAATATTATTTTTGATGACTTTTATTTAAAAAGTAGTTTGCCTAAAGTTAAATTGGAAAGTTTTTTATAGAAATTTCATAAGTATTGTTTTGAAAATTATTAAATAGAGTTTTCGAGAAGTATTGGTATACTCGCATGGCGAAATTGGAGGTAGTGAGTGCCTGCAGTTAAGTCTTGGATTTCTCTGGGATAGAGACGTGACCATTGAGCTGTGATCCATGGTTTGATACTGTAGTGGTACTTTCCACGTTATTTTAAAAAGGGTTTTCAAATATTTTAAAAGATGCTTTGTGAATCTACCGAATTCGATAAGATAAGTATATAGTTTTGGATAAAGAGATTTAATTTATTTAAAACTTAATTTAAATAAAGACTTGGTGCTTTCGGTGAAATTGAAGTATTTGGTTGAATTGATTGTTTATTTGATAGTTAGATAACCGACTATCAAATCTGGACCCAAATATAACTTTGGAAATATCTAGAAAAGGTACGGGAATTATGTGGTACAGTTACCGTTCGAGGTGCTATACTATACGTGTAAACTCGTTTCGTTCTTTTAGGGCGTTTATAAGGAAATCCGTCCACTAATGGTTAGGAGGTGATCACCGACCTTATCTTCGTATGTGTATTTCCTAAAGAACCGGGGTTGAGTTTACCAAAATATCGAACGTTGTTTCGGAGAGACCGGAATTGGATTTGTGATCCGAAAACCACTTCGATCCAACGAGTATGTTTTTGGAATGCAGACAAGAGCTTGGAGTCGAAGATGGAGCAGTGAAGTGCAAGGGCTAATCGCTACTAATCCTGAGGGTGATTCCAAAATGGATGTAGTAGGAGTAGTGCCTTCGGTTTCAAACCAGGAACGAACTTGTATGGATGAATGCTATCAGTACATTGTCATTAGAGGACACTGAGCATTCTAAGTGAATATTTCTAATAAGGTAACGCTTAGCCTCGAGCCTCATTAACCGGGAATGATTGAAAATCAAGGGAGATGCAGCAAGGCTAAGTGGGTTGCACCCAAGTAGGGTAAGGTTACCCCTATCTAGAGATCTAGAGTCCCTTTTTATTCGGCTATGTGGTGCGGTTGCTGATCCCAACCGCGGGGTTATCTTATTCGGGCTATCCAGGTTAGGGGTAGTCCGGTCTTGTGTAGCAGGGGATCCTGGAGTGGTCCTCGGTACATTGTTCTAGAGGTGTACTGTGACAGGTGGTACCCCAGTGCCTAGTCATTCAGTTGGAATCCATTCTCCAATACGTGCCTTTACGGTTTTGATTGTAGAGCCTAGTATTGCTGGAATTTAATTAATGTAACAATTTCAGCTATTTGAATAAGTATTTGTACTTAGACATTATTATAATATCCGAGGATTTTGATATGAAATGTTTTGGTTATCGTAAAGTAAAAACCCGTCGTGTTTATTTATGGCGTGGTCTTACGAGATACCTTTGATTTTCAAAGGATTTTGAAACTTTAATCATTCAAATTGGGCGTGTTTGCTCACGCCGGTTTCTAGACTGACTCGGGTGTTATTTTATTATAATGCTCGGGTTAGACCGAGTATTACAGATTCATGATAGGATGCTATGGAGCTCAGGAGGCGAGCTGGATGACGAGACGTATCACACATACTTGGTGTATATTCCACTGTGCATTGTAAGTTGTATAGTCAGTTTTTGTGAGGACAGGTTATTATAACTGTCCAGTATTGTGCCATTGATGTATTGTACTCTGATGATGTAATGTATAAAAATAGTAATAGTTCTTTTGTATAAAGATCAGTTGTTATCTATTATATATTGTTTCCGCTGCGATTGTGAGATTCTGTGTTGTTATTTCCTTTTTCTTCTTCTACCTCTTTCTTCTTTTCACTAACGATCAGGTATTTCCGGCATTCGATTGGTCGGCATGTAATACTGTGGGCGTATTGATGTCGTTTTTCGAAGGTCGAAAATCTGGGTCGCTACACTTGGTATCAGAGCTGAAGGTTAAGCGAGAACCTTGGCTCTGATGGGGATTACTCATTAGAGATAGGGTCGGTAGCACCCTAGAATGAGTTTGGGTGTATTAATAGAGATGAGCGCGTATTTGTTAATAAATATAAAATTGTTTTATATTTTGTTGATTGATTTGTTGGGCGGTTATGGATTCTGGTCAATACGAGTAATTAACGTTATTGATAGGGATCTCCAAACACTTGAATAGAGCAACTCGACATAGTATCGTTTTTAAATGGGGTAAATGAAATAATTTTACCCAAATTATTTTTATATAAAAGGAATAATTTTCGTAAATTATTATAGTTATATGGTTTGCTTGGGTGTTAGGAAATGATAATATTAAATTATTATATTTGTTGTGTGGAAATTGAATAAGAAATTAATGTTATAACCAAAAGTTAAGAAATTAACCCATATGACAATAATGAAATTTGTAAATATGAGTTATAAATGGGATTTATAATTTGAAATAGAATAAAATTCCAGAGGAATATTTAAATATAGATTTAAAAGTTGAAAATTTGGGAATTTAAATCCCGTTGGTTTTGAAGATGTGTTTTTCAAAGTTGGAAAACAATAGCGGTATTATTTGAAAATATTTTTGACCTGGAAGTGAAATCTATTGAGATTTGGGATAAAAATATTTAAAATAGGTTTTAAAAGGATATAAAAGCACTAAACTCACTTTGGTCGCTGGAAAATAATTTCGGTGATGACTGTAGCATCATCGACTTTCATTTTCGAGTTTCCAAGGGAGAAATTGCTACCTAAATATTTTGAATTGGAGTTTTGGTTTAGTAAAACTGTTTTGATTTTGAAATGCAAAGGAATAATTTGATATACCAAAGGATTTTGGATATAATTGATCTCAAAAATGATTTTGAAATACTTAAGAAATTGTTTAAACTCTGGGAGTTTATTTAAAAATGTTTATAGAATATTAGTAAGTTTGAACTTATAAAATTTGAAAATTTAACTGAAAAGGAAATTAATTTGAACTAAGTTAAATAAGAGGGATTTGGAAATTTAGCCTAAGTTGGACTAAACAAAACAAAGGATTGAAAATAAAATTAGTAAGTAAACTAATTGATTTAAATTGATAAGCAAATGAATTGGAATTGAATAGTGGAATGAGATCTGACTTGAATCATGTTAAATAAAATAAAAGTTTGGAAATAAAATTATTGAGATTTGAAATGAATTGGTAGATGGAACTAATTTAAAATAATTAGTAAACCAAATGTAGTTTGAGAGACGATTGATAAATTCAATGTTTAGAGACTTGGAAAGCAAATTGAATTCAGATGGAATTGAAAATTTAATTTGAATGAAAATGGATATAAAAATTTAAGTGATGAAGTAGACATAAATATAAGAGTTTGTATAGAATATTTATAATGGATTTAAAAAGGTTAATGTTGAATTCTAAGGTGAAGTTGGTATTGAGGAATATACTTAGTTAATATTGGAATGAAGATTAAATAAAGTTGTGTAGAAAGAGATAATTGTGAATAATTGGGGGTAAATGAAATGAGTGAGAATAAAAGAAATTGATAAAGCTAATAATTAATTAGAAATAAATACGTAAGTGTACGTATATTATTTTATTCGCATGACGATTTGATCCAGATTCGAGCATAGAATTTTGAGATAGTTATATCGATCCGAGTTGGGATTTTTCACTCGATTTTCGACAGCGAACCCTGGATATGGATTTTTGATTGATGCTGAAATTCTCTATCATAGTGTATGGCTATGCAAGGAGAATGACGGTTTCTGATCAAGGAACCAGATCTGAGTCCGTACTAGAGAGTCATGTGAATGATACTAGTTTGGAAGTGAAATTGTGTGATCGAGTGAGCGATTAGAGTTGATATTGCGTACGGATGGTATACGTACATCGTACGGGCATAATTAAAGCAAACATTAAAATTTTTGAAAAGGAATAAATAAAATGATTTTTGAATCAAATGATTGGATATTATTGGTAAATAAGGTGCAGGTAATTAAAAGCAAAGGATAAATTGATGTTTTCGATTTCAGAAGGTAAATTTGATTGCCCGACAAAAAGGTATGTGTTTAAGTTACCGTATAAAATTTGATGGATTTTTTATCTAGCCACTTGGCTTTTGTTTTCTTTTGATTTGGGGGCCGTAGAGGCAATTTTGTAGTTGTTCCGAGCTAGCCGTGCAAAGGAGACGCTGGCAAAAAATTTCGAAAATTTAAGGAGTTAGAAAATTTTGATAAGTTAAAATTTGGATTTAATTTGTAATTTGAATGATTGAGGGAATAAAATTAGTATAATCTATGGATTAATTTGGAAAATTTATATGAGTGATAATTGTAGTTTCAATAAAAGAAAAAAAATGTTTTCGAGGAGTTGTATGAAACTGTGTGGGTTTGGAAATTTATTATTGGGTTTTGGACCATTCTTCTTACCTAGCAATTTCGAGGACGAAATTCTTATAAGGTGGGAGGAATGTAACGACCCGGAATTTTGGATATTTGAAATTGGAATATTTAGTTGATTTTAAATATTTAAAGGTTAATTTTTAACTTGAATTTCAAATATAACTATTTATTTGATAAATTAACCATTGAATTAAATAATTGGAAATTGGGTAAATTGTGGAATCTTGAGTTTTAAGCTTGTAAAAAAATAATTTAAAGGCTTATAAAATTTATATTAATAATACTGAGGATTATAGAAGTTTTAAAATTTAATTTAAAAGTGATTTGTTCAATTTTAAAAATATATCGTTTAAATTGACATTTAAAAATAGCTTTCCGAGGCACAGTCTCGAAATTCGACGAAACAAGTTCCATTGGATCCGTAATAGTGTATTATTATCGGATTTCAAATTTCGTAGTGTTTGGAGTTATTGTTTGGCCGTACGGGATATAAACGCGCTGAAATTTATATTGAAAATTCAATATAATAATTGGGTCCAAAAAGCTATCTTCTTCATACAATCGAATTAGAACTCGAAACCTTTTCCATTGCGTTCGAAATAGGGGTATAACAGTATGAACGCCTAGCGGCACACCTCGATAGGAGGTCGAGATTTTAAGTTGCGAATTCGAAATGATTTAAAATTTAAATAAATAAATAAATGTATATATATATTGTCATTTATTTTCACGTCGGAACTTTTTGCTTTCTATTCAAATCACTGTTCATCTACTTTTCAAAAGACATTTCCCCCTAAAACATGTTTACCTCTTTTCACTCACTTTTAAAAACATCATAGCCGATAAACTCTTTTACAAGAAGAAAATCGAATTCGAAAAAAATGCATCCCCTTCAAATAGAATAAAAAATTCTCCCCTCCGCCTTTATTTTCAGTTAAAAAAAATGGCCGTGCTCAGAATCTCGTTCGACATTCATAAATTCACGAACCCATTAAATCGAATGGCATCACGATCAATTGCAGCAGATATGGGGGCGGTTGAGGGGTGGATAGATCGATTTTTGCAGCATGCTAAGGTTTTGGTTATCGGAATTGGAGGCATAGATTCGAGTTGGGCTAGGTCGTGACATTTGGGATTCGTGACCGGGTGGTGGTGTCGCGAGTCGCGCGGGGGACGAGGCCTCAACTGTAGCCGATGTGGGAGGATCTCGGTGGAAGGCAGGGGCTCGAACTGGAGCTCGAAGTCGCGATCGAAGATCCTGGGGCGTTCGCCTGTAGCGGACGGAGAGGGGCGACAGCTTGGTGGTCGGCGTAGTGGAGATGAGCGACGAGGACGAACTCCCGTGCAGGGCAAAAAAGCAGTAGCTCGTTAATTTTGATTTCCTGTTCGAATTAAGGTCCTGAATTAAAGGAAACCAGCTGAGTTTGGTTCGTTGCTGAGAATCGATGCAATAAAAAATTCAAGGTGAGTTTAATCTCACTCAAATTGGATTGCTGGTTAATTTTAAATAGTTAAAAAATTTAATTATTGGTTGATTGATCGAATTTGATAATTATTATCAGTTTAGATGTGATATTGTATATAGTAATATATATATATATATATTGGAGTGATTGATATTCCCGCATTATATAGCGGATGAGACCCTATACGCCGGCATAATAGCGGATGACCCTTTATACCGCGATATCCCTCTCGAAGTGGGATTGGTATTTTATATTGTGCTAACATCTGTGGATGCAGGAAAAACAGGTTGGAGGGATCCAACTGGATTCCTCAAAAATGTTAGATTTATTCTCATATTCTGTTATATGATCTTTTTGAAGAATCTGTGATAGATTATATTGGAGATTTAATTTATTTGGATGCTATGGTATTGCTGGATAGATTTTTGGTATTTCAAAATACCGTAAATATGAATATTGAACTTTAAAAGGAAAATAAAAGGGGAATTTTAAAATAAAATATTTATAGTGATGTTGAGTACATTAAAAGAATGAATTTGGAAAAAATAAATAGTTTGCTTTTAAAATCCTACTTAATAAATTCCGGAATATGGAAAAATAGAGGGTTTTGAAAAAAATGTGAATAAAAGGGTTTTAAAAAAAATAAAGAACTTAAGCGATATTGTTTTAATATAAAAGAATGTATTTTTTAAATTTGAAATTTAAATAGTTTGGGGAAAAATAAAAAGGGAAATTTTGAAAATAAAATATGAAATCGATGTTTCAGATTTAAACAAGATTTTAAATCATAAAAAGGTAGTGGAACCTAAAATTTGGGGGTTTGGAATAAATTTGGGTTAACTAAGAAATTTATTTAAAAATGGGAATTAATTTGAAAATCGATGAAGAATCGATTAAGTGTTGTGAAAACAGTAAAAAAAAGGGTAAAATGAGACTATGGGATTTATAAACAAAGTTTATAAAATAAAGTGAAGTAATTATCAGTGGATAATTCCAAATTATAAATTCACGGTGGGAATTTATAAGGAGATGGGCAAATTGTTTTAAAAATAAATGGTAGATTTATTTTTAGAAATGTGAAAAGGAAATTTTACTGGATTGGAATGTAAATTAAACTGGAGGTAAATCGAGAAGGATTTATTAATATTGGGCTGGCAATATAGAAGTTGAAAACATTTTTCTGAGAAGTTAAGTTGTTTTTAAAAAGGAAAGATCTTTAAAGTATTAACTAGAAAATTTAAAGTGTTTAAAGAATATTTCAGAAATTTATTACTTAGTTGTTTAAAATGGCTTTAAGTATATTTTAAATTATGAATTAAGGTAGTTATATTAAAATAATTATTATTTAAGAAGTAATCAATATTTTTATTTCAAGGGGATAAATTATTTAATATTAATATTATTTTTGATAACTTTTATTTAAAAAGTAGTTTTCCTAAAGTTAAATTGGAAAGTTTTTTATAGAAATTTCATAAGTATTGTTTTGAAAATTATTAAATAGAGTTTTCGGGAAGTATTGGTATACTCGCATGGCGAAATTGGAGGTAGTGAGTGCCTGTAGTTAAGTCTTGGATTTCTCTGGGATAGAGACGTGACCATTGAGCTGTGATCCATGGTTTGATACTGTAGTGGTACTTTCCACGTTATTTTAAAAAGCGTTTTCAAATATTTTAAAAGATGCTTTGTGAATCTACCGAATTCGATAAGATAAGTATATAGTTTTGGATAAAGAGATTTAATTTATTTAAAACTTAATTTAAATAAAGACTTGGTGCTTTCGGTGAAATTGAAGTATTTGGTTGAATTGATTGTTTATTTGATAGTTAGATAACCGACTATCAAATCTGGACCCAAATATAACTTTGGAAATATCTAGAAAAGGTACGGGAATTATGTGGTACAGTTACCGTTCGAGGTGCTATACTATACGTGTAAACTCGTTTCGTTCTTTTAGGGCGTTTATAAGGAAATCCGTCCACTAATGGTTAGGAGGTGATCACCGACCTTATCTTCGTATGTGTATTTCCTAAAGAACCGGGGTTGAGTTTACCGAAAATATCGAACGTTGTTTCGGAGAGACCGGAATTGGATTTGTGATCCGAAAACCACTTCGATCCAACGAGTATGTTTTTGGAATGCAGACAAGAGCTTGGAGTCGAAGATGGAGCAGTGAAGTGCAAGGGCTAATCGCTACTAATCCTGAGGGTGATTCCAAAACGGATGTAGTAGGAGTAGTGCCTTCGGTTCCGTTCGGACCGGGAACGGACTTGTATGGATGAATGCTATCAGTACATTGTCATTGGAGCACAATGAGCATTCTAAGTGAATATTTCTAAAAATTAACGCTTAGCCTCGAGCCTCATCAACCGGGAATGACTGAAAATCATGGGAGATGCAGCAAGGCTAAGTGGGTCGCACCCAAGTAGGGTAAGGTTACCCCTATCTAGAGATCTAGAGTCCCTTTTTATTCGGCTGTGTGGTGCGGTTGCTGATCCCAACCATGGGGTAATCTTATTCGGGCTATCCAGGTTAGGGGTAGTCCGGTCTTGTGTAGCAGGGGATTCCCAAGTGGTCCTCGGTACATTGTTCTAGAGGTGTACTGTGACGGGTGGTACCCAGTGCCTAGTCATTCAGTTGGAATCCATTTTCCAATACGTGCCTTTACGGATTTGATTGTATAGCCTAGTATTGTTGGAATTTAATTAATGCAACAATTTTAGCTACTTGAATAAGTATTTGTACTTAGACATTATTATAATATCACAGGATTTTGATATGAAATGTTTTGGTTATCGTAAGGTAAAAACCCATCGTGTTTTTTCGTGGAATGGTCTTACAAGATACCTTTGATTTTCAAAGGAATTTGAAACTTTAATAATTCAAATTGAGTGTGTTTGCTCACGCAAGTTTCCATACTAACTCGGGTGTTATTTTATTATAATGCTCGGGTCAGACCGAGTATTACAGATTCATGATAGGATGCTATGGAGCTCAAGAGGCGAGCTGGATGACGAGACGTATCACACGTACTTGGTGTATATTCCACTGTGCATTGTAAGTTGTATAATCAGTTTTTGTGAGGACAAGTTATTATAACTGTCCGGTATTGTGCCATTGATGTTTTGTACTCTGATGATGTATTGCATAAAAACAGTAATAGTTCTTTTGTATAAAGATCATTTGTTATCTATTATATATTGTTTCCGCTGTGATAGTAAGATTCTGTGTTGTTATTTCCTTTTTCTTCTTCCACCTCTTTCTTCTTTTCCTTAACGATTGGGTATTTTCGGCATTCGATTGGTCGGCATGTAATACAGTGGGCGTATTGATGGCGATTTTCGAAGGCCTAAAATCTGGGTCGCTACGCATTCACAAGCATGATTTCTCGTCTAATATGCATTATATTTCTGCAAGTTTTAAAATGATTTTGTTGATGTCGTCTTGCACATAGAGCAAGTAATTGAAGGACTGGATAAGGCTGTTATGTCCATGAAGAAAGGTGAAGTGGCCATAGTTATGATTCTAACTGAACATGCATTTTCTTCAACTGAATCGAAGCAGGAACTAGATGTGTTTCCTCCGAACTCAGTTGTCGCTAATGAGGTTTAGCTAGTATCATTTGAGAAGGTACTTTTTTTATTTGTTGTAAATTCATTTGTGACTTGTACTGTCCTATAACAGTTGCTTTAAGATCAAAGAAAAGGGCCATGGGACTACAGTAGAAAAAAATTGAAACTGATGGTAGAAAGAAGCAAGAAGCGAACACCTTATTCAAGCAATGCAAATACGTGAGGGCTTCTAAGAGATATGAGAAGGATGCCAAGTTCATAGAACACTTTAGCTCATTCACTGAAGAGGAAAAGAAATAGTCCAAAGCATTAAAGGTTGTAGTTAACCTCAATAATGCTGCTTGCAAGCAGAAGCTTAACGACTACAAGCAGGCAGTGAATCTTTGCACAAAGGTAAATTTCCTTCTTTATTCCCTCTATTTTTTTTCTTGGGCTTTCTTGGTATGGATAGGTCTATTACTAATGGAATTTGTTAAATGGAACATATACATTGAACGTATACCTTCAGCATTCAAGTGTTTGACACCAATTTACACATAACCGAGCCCAAAGTTTAGACCTATATATAATAGATGTATATTAGCAATATCAAGACTCGTGGTCTTCTATATTATACATTCCACTGTATTTATTGAACTTTAGTACTTGTTTTGAGATTATACACGAGTTCAATTTTGTCAACAGTAATGCCAATAAAAACCTTAGTTTTAAGGTTTAGCAGAAGTACTCTATTGTCCAATACCTTCCATTCATATATTTATATACTAATAAGTGCATCACAGTATATATTTAATTTTGTTAGCTATAAGTAGACTTTTTTAGCAATAGCAAGTCTATTAAATACTTCAATCCCGTTAAGTAAATTTTTATGTATGTTGATTCCTATTTCAATCAAAAATTGTAGGCAAGATGCAAACACAAAAATACAAAATAATATACATGAGCGTTAGTGGAATGTACCTATATAATATATACACGATAGCTCGGAGTTTTACTAAGTTAGCAATGTCATTCATAGGAACATGTATGTTAGCACTAATGTTAGCAGTGCCATTATTAATTCTTTCATGATTATATAATATGGAATAGAAATCCGTTGAACAATGGATATCAATGTTTTGTGACATTGTTTGAATGAAGTACCAAAGACTTTACCTCATTTCTGCATTATTTTATTCATACACAATAGTATATAAGACATTTAGACTACCATTATTATGTAATAAACAAGAGTTTTATTGTTCATTTTTATGTAAGCAATTATTTTCCCAAATCATGGGATCTCATATGACCAAAATTCTACATTTATCTTGATCCAAATTGTCATATTCATATTTTTCAGTCCTTTATAGAACATGCAAATTTATGCACTTTTACTAGCATGGAATTTATTTTCTAACAAGGCAATAAATGAGAATTCAAAATCTCTAACATGTTGCATGTCGCATTATTTTATAGGAGAATCAGTACCCTTAACATTCCATACGAATTTTTTTATTTATTAGATGAAGAAGATGAACTCATCAAATCCCCATGGCAAGAGTTCAAACCAATTGTACTTGTTCTTTTTAACTTTCTAGTTTTTGATTTAACTTGAGAAATCAAGCTATTCCATGCAAGATTTATACATTGGGTATCTCTTTTCATGTTAATGAAGAAAAGCACAATGGCTAAAGCAGTAGATGAACACACTACAATGATCCAATAAAGAAAACAATTAAAGAGAAAAATAGCTATATAGTGAGAAGCCATTTAAAACAAGAGCAACTTAGGTAGAAGAAATTTAAATAGTCACAATATTAGAAAATTTAAATTGAAATAATTTAGGAATTTATACTAAAATAAGGTTTGTAATCTAATTAGAAACTATATAGGAAAAAAAGGAAAAATGGATAAGTTCCATAAATATGTATAGTAATTGTGTAAATCTTTTAAAAGCCCCCCTCATAAGCCATTAGAATCTCCACTAAGGTTGAAAGTGGAAATAGCATGAATAACATGATGAATGTTATCCATTTCTACTCCATTTTTTTTATCAAATTTATTAAATACATGGTAAAAACAATGTAATAATGTATTTTTGAAAAATGGTTTGGTATAACAATTGAGTCTTTAAATACAAGACTTAATAAATGGTTTGAGTTAAAAATCATACCTTTTAAGAAGTAAACCTCTATTGTAAAAAGGAAAAAAAATGATTTATTGACTGTTCTTGTAATAAAAGCTTGACTCTTATTATTTGCAAGGAATGAAGTAATGCGTTGTTTTGAGGAAAAGATCTTTTTAAATTGCTAACATTAGCTTTCGAACATAATAAATAAACTTACTTCAAGTTCTAAATTATAGCATTAAAAGTCATGACACCTACGGTTAAAGTTTGTTAAAATTGAAAAAAAATTCATGCTCCTTTTGGAAACCAAGAAAATTTTGAACTTAATACAAAAGTTTCTAAATTTATATTTTCAAAGATAAAAATTGGGTCAAGTACTTCATGACTGGGAAGTTTACTAATTTTATAAAAAGTGGTGAAAACCAAGCCAACTTTAATATGGAGCAGACAAGGAAGACTGCCTAGTTAATACAGGGATGAATGCTCATAGGTAGCAACAAGGAATCCATGTAGAGTATAAAGAAATATTAGTATAACCTAGCAATGTTTTATTAGATATGTGTGAAAGCCATAAGGAGAACCCACAAAGGAATAAAGGCAGGTATCAAAGTACACTTTTACGAGTCCTAGAGTATACTCGCATGGAAGATCAAAGACAAAGAAAATAATACTGAAATTTGAATTCCATTAAGAGATGTGGATTAAAAGTAGATAGTAATAGAATTGGAGAAGGTGGTAATGAGATGGAAAACACACATAGAGGGCATTGGTTGACTCAAGGTTAAAGAAGGAAAAATAAGTAGTAGGAAAGTTATTCTTCCACCAAGCCAATTTTTCGATAAATTATTCTAAATATGCATATTTTATATTTCTGACCCACTATAGTGTGGAAATGCATAGATTATCCTATAACTAGTTGTGATAATTGAAGTAATGAATGTACCTTCTTTATTAGAAGCAAAAAGGTGAGTTAAGACAAGTTGGTTTAGTAGAATGGCATATAGAAATATCCAACAATAGTTTCTTTTAGGTTATTTGGTTGTAATCATTTGTTGTCTCTTTTCGGATATTGGAAAATAAAGTCTACAATTTGATATGAGATATGTTCCTATTTTATTACTTATTGATTTTCGGATGAGCTTTAACTGCTATATACACTGGAAAACAGTGCAAATAAGAAAATCTCATAAGGACGCTTAACAAACGATGAATGTAAGAGAGGCTGGAAGTTTATAAAATAAATTAGAAAATTAATTAAATTAGCAACTAAAAATAAAGAACGCTTAAATTCCAAAAAAAATAGAATTGTAGGAAAAATAAATTTTAGCAAGTGAAAGGCAGGGAATTGTTGTTGCGAAACCCTTGGGTCACAATCCATGTGCCTTAAGAGCTAAAATTTATAAATATACTTTGTGTTGTTCTAAAATAAAAGGATTTTTTTTCAAAATCTAAGATTAACTGTGCAATGCTACAGTTAATCAAATGCATTAACCGATTGACTTAATCCCAATTACGTCAAGATGAGGCTTGATTTATTTTAAAGATGCAAGGACAAATGCTTTTGAAAGACCATGTTCAAATGTTTTTGAAAAAAAAATCAGACTATTTTACAAATTTGATTGAAAGGGGAAAAAGATTTTTAATGGAAAATGAGAAAATATCTAGTTTTCAAGTGCTACCTGCTTAGCGTAAGGAGAGTCGATGTGTTAGTGAATATGAATTTCATTGTTCAATAAGGGCGATGATATTCAAAAAATAGATAGTAACTGGGGAAAAGGTTGTTTTAGCTTTAGAATTTCTATTTCCATATCTTGTTAATAGTAAACAAAACTAAATTTTAAAATTCATTCTATTTTAAATTTAAGAATAAACCTCCTTATGCGAATTGTACATGGAAAAAATGAAAAAGATTTGAAGGCAAAAGAGAAAGTTCCAAGGTACAATGGAATTGGTATCCAAAAGAATGGCAGAAATATAAAATTTCCATCTAATTTCATTTTCCGGCATAAGGGTATAGACATAGGAAAACTTGATTTTCAAAATATTGGATGTTTGTTAGATATTGGATGGTAAGGATTAGATGCAAAATTGGTTGAACCATACTCCTCATTGTAGGAGTTTGGAATTTGTTGTGTCCATATAAAGATTTTGGTTTTTGAAAACTTGCATACATATGGAATTTGTTACAACCAAAAATCACTTCAACCCTGTCGAAGCCCAAAAGATTATGGAGAACTTCATGAAGAACAATAGTGATAGCAAGGCCTTTCGAAAGAGTCGAAGGGATGCTTCTGCAAGTATGAAATGAATTATGGGCTTCCAAAGGGGTCAAGACTACCCTTCCGCTTTAGTTGATACCTTCCGCAAGAGATGAAGGTAAGAGCTTCCTTTGGCATTACCCCTTCTGCATATATCAAACCTTTCGAAACGATTGGTTCCACCACTGTCTACCGTCCACAGGAGAAGATTCTACCAAAACTTTCCTTTTGAAAACATGGTATTGCAAAGACTGGCCTTTCGAATAAGTTGAACCCTTCCACAAGTATTAGGGAGATTTCACATATGTCAGTATTGCTTCCGCAAGCATCAAAAATGGACTTCTACATTAATCAAGGGGATTATCTTTGAAAGCTACCTTCCACAACCAACCAAGTAGATGCTTTTGAAGCAATTGAACCTTCTGTGGAGGTCACATCATCATTTACCATTCCATTCTCAACGAATGCTTCCGCAACCATCAGAATAAAAGCTTTCGAAAGCATCATCACCTTTCATAAGTATTGTTTATATACCTTCCGCACATGTTGGGACACCCTTTCGTGCTTATCCAAGACATCTACAGCAACATAAGTACTGCTTCTATATCTACCGATGGAGTTAAAGGCTTCCAGATCTTATGCGAAAGCAACATTTGAGAGGCACTTAGGAGTCAACAGCAGTGGAAGATCACAAAGGCATCTTTCGACTGATTCAAAAGGATGGATGCAAAAGGGTCCAGCCTGCACCTATAAATAAGTCCCTTAGGGTGTTGTTTGAGGGATTCGAATTCATTGCTTCCATGCTTGTACTTTTTTTGAGTTTGTAAACCCTAATTTCTAAATCAAATTGTGGATTTTACTTCATTGTAATACCTAAGCCCTTGTATTCGTTAAAATAATCAATAAAGTAAATACATGGCACTTTCGAATGCATGGAGTCTGATTCGCTGCTTATATGTGGTTTCATCTACAGAGCATGACAAACCTATACCTTTCGAAGGGGTTCCTTTGAAGGAATAAGATTTTTTTGACTCAATTAATACCTTTTATTCCCACTAGGCTATGACCTTAGATTACTCTAACCAATTTGAAAAGTGTTTCGAAGGGGTCATTCACTCCTCTAACCTTACTTTGGGGTGTTGACAAAATTTCTTATTTACATTTTTGGCGCTAGAAGGTGGGTACGAACCTCCGACCCCGTTGAATTACCAACACCACCTTTCCCCACCTCAAGCTATTCTGCACCTACCATTGGCCACTACGATGAACTGTGAATAGAAAAGGTCACAATAAGGGTCAACTCGTCAAATCCGCAATGACTCTCGAAGTTATCAAGAGCAAGTGCTTAGGATAGAAGCACTAAGGATTGTAAATGAGAAAAAGCAAGCAGATTTATAAGATCCTGATAATTGGAGTATCAATCCATTTCATGTTGGGCCCTACACCCATCTTTTCTTTAGGGGAAACAAGATCTAGGGGAGATAATTTGTTTGTCCAGACGAAGAAGGCCATTCAATTCTACGCTAAAGGAACTATATTTGAAAAGGGGATGATGGTCGATCACTAGACAATTGCTCAGAAATGGCATAGAGCAACAAGCGGACCTTTACCTCCATACGAGCTTCGAAAGACTCAAAAAAGGAAATTAGTCATCAAGGGTGAAGCTCCTGAATCAAGCAACAAAAGATCTCAAAATCAACCTCAAAGGACAGGTTTTAAGTCAAGACTCCCTAAAGAATGCAACTTGACTACATCAATCGATGTCAAGGCCCGTTTTTCCGTACCCTTTGAATCGACAATAAACCACATGTCTAACTCAAATTGAATGAAAAGACGGAACATGAAGGGTAATAAAGAAAAATAGACAGAACAGAATCTCACACGAATGGAATAATATATAATATTGAACAAGTATATTTACAGCGGAAAACTTTTAAATACATATATCAGAGTCTAACCTAAATTCAGCTTGGACAGTTATAAACATATGTCCTTACAATTGCTGACAAACATTAAACAAAAACAAACAACATCAGCGGATAATAGAATATGTCCATACGTAGATGAATATCTCCAGCTCTCCTCTGGAAACTTCAACCGTCTTCGACTAAACCTGAAACTACTCGGATCTGACTCGAGTATTGAAAATACCTGGATCAGGCTTGATAAACCAGCATGAGAAAAACTCAATAATAAATGACAGTGTCATAAATCAATCTTTAAATAAAATCCTTTGAAAATAAAGAGTATCTCATAAGACCACACCCACACATAAACACGGACGGGTTTTTACCTTATGATAACCAAAAAACTATTGTATCAAAATATTTGATATTATTTCTAATGACATCTCTTTGAAAACATTTGCAAATAAACTTATTAATCTTAGCTGAAATGGTTACCCATATAGAATTTCGGGGCTATTCATTACGCCAATACAAACAAAACCGCAGGTTCTTATTGGAGAGTGGATTTCCATACAAATGACCGGGTGAAGGGACTACCTTCCGGTAGTACATATTTAGAGGAATGTATCGAGGACCATCACAAAGGATCCTCTAACAACACAAGACCGGCCTATCTCTGTAACTAGATAGTACCGAATATATCATCCCCCGGTCATTACCGACCTTTAATCGAGCGCGCTCTAGCATACAAAACACATTAATTTACATCCAGAACGTCATATCTGAAAGAAATATATCTAGAAGGGGATGATCATACCCTAATTGGGAATGACCCACTTAGCCTTGCCGCATCTAACCCTGTTTCGGTCATTTCCGGTTGATGAGGCTCGGGGCAACGATTACCTTTTCACACAGCACATCTATTTGCACTTTGAATGCCACATTGCCATTCCACATTCACATGACTGATTTCTACAAACGTATAACTCCTGAGCTCATACGTCTCGGGAAAGGGTGTTAAGCTAAGAGAAGGTGTCTTCTCTGCCACCAAACAGATATACATTTATATAGATCACTCATTGTGATTTAGAATGCAAGGTCAGACACTCATCCATACAAGTTTGTTCTAGGACCGAACGAAACCGAAGGTTCTTTGCTCGGCCATTACTAGGCGAGAAGTCCTTGTAGTTTTGAGGGTTTTCATAACAAAGAGACCACTGCTACAATATAGTGAATCAGGAGTTTATCCCCAATTAATCAACAAGTAGCCCCTCGTTATTATTAGTCTCAATATCTCCATCTTCAAACATCTTCATTCTTCGAACACATAAACTGGTTCGAAGTGCTTTTCGGATAGGAATTATCCAAATCCGACCCCGGTTCCTTCGAATCCAATCATCGAAAAAAGATGTTAAGTTCATAATTGGATATCAATCATCAATCAATTACTTCATCTTTTATAAAATATCTTTCTTAGATATATTCTTTTAAATTTATTCCATTTTCTTTTCAAGTGTATATGGAATCATTAAGCCTTATTTATTAAATCATTTGATTTTTTTAAACCTCTTTAGAACTTGGAATAATTCCAATCATTTTCTCTTTTACTTAGGAATTTTTTTCCAAATCATTTATTAAATCTTAGTCAAAGATTTCATTTTGCCTTAGAGTAATTCTATGTTAATTTATTCTTTTGCTTTGGATAATATTTCAAATTTCCTCACTTAACACTCGATCTAAATTCCTTAACTTTTAGGCGGGTCAAAAACAATGTTATTTAAGACATTGTTTACTGTAAACCCTAAAATCAATCTTAGCAAACTCGTCCAAGTTGTAGTTTATTCATTTTGGAGATTGCTTAAATTTTGGATAATACCAATCTTCTTTTATTTTGAAAAACTTAATATAATCATTTTAGAGCATCCGGGCTTTCCTTTCGATCTGCTCCACCCCTCGTCTAACAGATAAAGCAAAGGCCAGGTAAGTTCAGGGCATTGGTTGCTCCACTCCTAACCTTAGTTACATACCTTGTTTTATCGTTTAGCTCTCATAGGCAGGACAAATGTACTAGTCGTTTCCGTATACTAAGTTATCAACTTTATTTTGGAATTGATAATAAAGATTCCAAATTACCTTTTAAACACTTAATTTTCCTTTTAAAAGCATTCAAAATTGATTCCAGGAAAAATCGTTAAGTTTAAACTCATATTCAAAGAGTTATAGAATTTGCAGCATAAAAGTGCTGCGGAAAGTGCTGTATAAGCTTATTTGATTTAAACAACTTTTTAATATTTGAAAATTCATATTTTCCAATTCAAATCTTTTATTAAAACTTCCAAATAATCTTTAAATTACTTAATTATTCTTTTAAAATAATTCACAAAAGATTTGGGAAAGAATTGTTAAGTTTAAAACTACGTTTCAAAAGTTATTAAAAACGGCTGCGAAAAGCGTTGTGAAAAGTGTTGCAAATAGCGTTTTAAAAGTTATATTCTTCAAAACGACTTTTTATATCATTTAAAAATTCATCTTTTCAACTTAAATCTCTTTTAAGGCATTTTAAAGGATTTTTGGGATTTCATATTTTCAAAACATTTAAAATATCAATTTTAAACTTTGGCCACTTTGCTGCAAAAGCACGATTTTTTTGGATAATTATTTTGGACATATTTTAAAATATACAAGATGAAATCTTGATTTTCTTTCTTTATTTCTTTAAACATATTTAAACATTCATAAAACATTTCTAACTCATTTTAAAACTATTTCCAAAAGGTTTAACCATTCCATATACAACATTTCATTTTCAAAAGGAAAGTGATTTCCTTTGTGCTTATCGACATGTATTAACGTGACTTGGTAAAACAATTTAACAATCATACCAACAATCAATACTTGATGATCAAAGCATATATAAGAATCCATAGCAATCATAACACATCATCAAACATGTATATATATAATTATAGATGTTAAATAGAGTTTCTCACCATAAACAAAAGCGATAAACTTCCTACCAACATTCTAATCAACCAACACTTCACTAACTACTTCCTACTCCATTAAACACTAGTAAACAACACCCACTCCCATCCAATAGCTTGGCCGAGGCTTGAGATGGAGGTTGGCCAAAAGTATAGAGAAGAGCTGCAAGCTTTGAACTTGAATTCCCAAGATTTTGATCCGAAAAATAGGTTATCTTGTATCTGATTTTAGGCCCACTATATCTCAAACTTTAGAAAAAAATTTAACTAAAAAGTTGTTGAAATTTCGTTTCTCTTGAGTTTTAAAAAGAAGAATCATTTTAATCCAAGTTTTTTTGAGGGAGATATGATAGAATAAAGAAGAGGTATTGTCGGATTGACAAAAATGAAGCCCGAAAATGCACTTCAAAGAATTGAGTTTCAGGTATAGCAAACCTCAAAACTGAAAATTTTACTCAACATAAAAGTTGTAACCACTGGAATTTTGTATGATATGAAAAAAATAATTTCTTAATTTGGATCTGTTAGGATCAAGTTATGATCAAAACAAAATGGGCTATTCTCTTCTCAAAAACTGGGCCAGAGAATGCACTGGAAATAACTGGATTTTTGACATGATTAAGTTTAGAATGAGACAAAGTGGTAAACATGAAAGTTGTAGCCAATGGAAAAATAAATGGTTTGAAAAAAAAATTGCATTTTGATTCTGGTTTGAAGAAGTTTTGGTCGAGAGAAGAAGAGGTAAAATATGAAGAAAAGAGGAGTTTGATTTGAAGAGAATGAACATTGATTTCTTTTGAATATTTTGTGAATATTTTGACATTATTTCTTTCTAAATTATTTCTATGGCTTAGAAGCCATTAAAGAGGAGAGGAAGAAGATAAAGAAGCTTTATAAAAGAAGAAGAAGAAGAAGAAGTGTGAATGAAAGTGAAGAAGGAGGTGGGTATTTATAGAAAAAGTAAGGAATGGAATTTTATAAATTGCACCTCTTATCAAATTACCAAAACACCCTTACTTCAAACTAAAGTAAGATATTTTTTTTCAACCCTTAATATCATCCTTTCACTTCTTACTTTATGTCTTAATCACTTAAAGTTTAAGTAAAGAAAAGTTATTATTTTGTTGGATTTTGATGTGATTTGGATTTGATGTTTACTTTTGACTTTTCTTAAACTTACTTACTTTTCTTAATGACTTTTAGAATTTCCTCATAATAAGTAGTAAAACTAAACATGTTTAGTTATTAAAATATGTAATATATATGTTAAAACATGTTAACAAAGGTGCGACAACGTTGCAGTAACTTTTAATCGACAAAACATTGATTTCGACAAAACGTTTTCCAGTCATATTTTGACGTTTTTGTTAAACTATTTATTCATTTAAACCAAATTTCAAAATTGGTTTGTTATTATCTTTAAATTAAAACAAGCATATTTGACTTATAAAATAATATAAAACAATATCCGAATCTATTTATAAAAATACGACATCGATTTATCGATATGCGACGAAATTTATCAACTTTTATAGAACGGGTTTTATATATTTATCAAACCATTATAAATTAAATTACTATTATTATCAAATGAGTTTGATATCGATTATATTTATATTTAAAAAGAATTATTTATCCTTTAAAAAAATTTCTCAAATATTTATCCTACTTTACTGGAATCCGACTTTTGTCAATTTTACAATGGAAATCCAAAATCTTTATTCAATATCAAAAATAAGTTTGTCATTCTTATTTATCATATAAAACTTGATTATTTAAGTTTGAAAATTCTACATTTGAATATTTATAATAATTAAATATCCCATTTTCAAAGTGGAAAAATTACTGATCGTTACATTCTCCCCTACTTAAAAGAATTTCGTCCCCGAAATTACCCTGAACCTAAACCCACAATTTTGTTTTACATAAATCAATATTTCATAAACTTAAACCCATACGATGTACCCAAATCATCCATATAAAATATCTGATTTGATCTTCTATTCGAATGCACAACTTTATTTCCGATCTACTATCGATCCCCCGATCCTCTAGTGCGGACTCTAATCAATCTTCTAGATCAGATACACTTGATTTCCTTGCATAGCTCTCAACTATGATAGAAAACTCGAGTAACTAACCACAAAACATCATCAATGCTCGCCGTCAAGAAATCGAGTGATAAATTCTTTTCCGGATTGGTGTAAACACCTCAAAGTTCCATACTCGGATATTAAATCAAAATTTGTGTGACGAAATAATTTACGTATAAATTATGTATTTATACCTATTGGTTTTTCACAATTATACCAAATTCTCTTTATTCACATCCTTTATTTTTCACGTTCATTTTTTTTAGTATATTTTCTTTAATACTAATATTGTTTATGAATCATTTCATAAAACTATTACTTAAGTTTATTATATCTTATGAACATAACTATGTAAATCCATTACTTTTAAAAACTTAAGTTCAAATCCTTAATTAATGCTAGAATTCATTCATAAAACATTTTCCCAGGTTGTAATTACATTTTAAAAAGTCATGATTATACTTAAATGTATAAATAGTTCATGACTTAAATCTATTTTTGTATAATACTTTTTTACATCCTAATAGTATATATGCACATCCCAAATTCCCAATCGCTTTTATATCCGGGTGAAATACATATTTAAAATTTGTTTTAGGTTACTATATTTTATTTCCGATTTAATGCTATTATAAATTTCTCCATTTAAATTCTTTTTATTTATAGTCACACCTATAAATTATACTTATCCAATTTCATTTACTTAAAACATTTTACAATTGTTTATCTTTTACCAAATGTTTTCATAAATTTCTTAGATCTGAGTTGGGTGTGATTCAAAAAAAATTCGACTGTCCAAAATCGTCAATTTTAAACTTTGGCGACTTTGCTGCAAAAGCGCGATTTTTCTGGATAATTGTTTTGGACATATTTTAAAATATACAAGATGAAATCTTGATTTTCTTTATTTATTTCTTTAAACATATTTAAGCATTCATAAAACATTTCTAACTCATTTTAAAACTATTTTCAGAAGGTTTAAGCATTCCATATGCAATATTTCATTTTCAAAAGGAAAGTGATTTCCTTTGTGCTTATCGATGTGTATTAACGTGACTTGGTAAAACAATTTAACAATCATATCAACAATCAATACTTGATGATCAAAGCATATATAAGCATCCATAGCAATCATAACACATCATCAAACATGTATATATATAAATATAGATGTTAAAAAGAGTTTCTCACCATAAACAAAAGCGATAAACGTCCTACCAACATTCTAATCAACCAACACTTCACTAACTACTTCCTATGCCATTAAACACTAGCAAACAACACCCTCTCCCTTCCAATAGCTTGGCCGAGGCTTGAGATGGAGGTTGGCCAAAAGTATAGAGAAGAAGCAGTAGAGCTTTGAACTTGAATTCCCAAGATTTTGATCCGAAAAATAGGTTATCTTGTATCTGATTTTAGGCCTTCTATATCTCAAAATTTAGAAAAAGATTTAACTAAAAAGTTTTTTAAATTCTTTTCTCTTGAATTAAAAAAAATAATCATTTGAATCCAAGTCGTTTTGAGGGAGATATGATAGATCGAAGAAGAGGTATTGTCGGATTGACAAAAATGAAGCCCAAAAATGCACTTCAAAGAACTGAGTTTCAGGTATAGCAAACCTCAAAACTGGAAAATGTAATCAACATAAAAGTTGTAGCAACTGGAATTTTGTATGATCAAAAAAAATTTCTTAATTTGGATCTGTTATGATCAAGTTATGATCAAAACAACATGGGCTATTCTCTGTCTCAAAAACTGGGCCAGAGAATGAACTGGAAAGAAGTGGATTTTTGACATGATTAAGTTTAGAATGAGACAAAGTGGTAAACATGAAAGTTGTAGCCACTGGAAAAATAAATGGTTTGAAAAAAATAATTTTGCATTTTGATTCTGTTTTGAAGAAGTGTTGGCCGAGAGAAAAAGAGGTAAAATATGGAGAAAGAGGAGTTTGATTTGAAGAGAATGAGCATTGATTTCTTTTGAATATTTTGTAAATATTTTGATATTATTTCTTTCTAAATTATTTCTATGGATTAGAAGCCATTAAAGAGGAGAGGAAGAAGATAAAGAAGCTTGAGAAAAGAAGAAGAAGAAGAAGTGTGAATGAAAGTGAAGAAGGAGGTGGGTATTTCTAGAAAAAGTAAGGAATGGAATTTTAAAAATTTAAACTCTTATACCAATACACCCTTACTTCAAACTAAAGTAAGCTATATTTTTTCAACCCTTAACATCATCCTTTCACATCTTACTTTATGTCTTAGTCACTTAAAGATTAAGTAATGAAAAGTAATTATTTTGTTGGATTTTGATGTGATTTGGATTTGATGTTTACTTTTGACTTTTCTTAAACTTACTTACTTTTCTTAATGACTTCTAGAATTTCCTAATCATAAGTAAAAGTAAACATGTTTAGTTATTAAAATATGTAATATATATGTTAAAACATATTAACAAAGGTGCGACAATGTTGCGGTAACTTTTAATCGACAAAACATTGATTTTCGACAAAATGTTTTCCGGTCACATTTTGACGTTTTTGTTATATTGTTTATTCATGTAAACCAAACTTCAAATTTAATTTGTTATTATCTTTAAATAATTAAAACAAACATATTTGACTTATAAAATAATATAAAACAATATCCAAATCTATTTATAATATACGACATCGATTTATCGATATGCGACGAAATTTATCAACTTTTATAGAACGGGTTTTATATACTTATCAAACCATTATAAATTAAATTAATATTATTATCAAATGAGTTTGATATCGATTATATATATATTTAAAAAGAATTATTTATCCTTTAAACAAATTTCTCAAATATTTATCCTACTTTATTGGAATCCGACTTTTGTCAATTTTACAACGGAAATCCAAAATCTTTATTCAATATCAGAAATAAGTTTGTCATTCTTATTTATCATATAAAACTTGATTGTTTAAGTTTGAAAATTCTACATTTGGATATTTAAAATAATTAAATATCCCATTTTCAAAGTGGAATAATTATGGGTCGTTACAATCGAGAACATCTACTTACTAACAAAAGAGGAACTCAATTACTGGACATCCTAAAAGACAGAGCCCAAGTATGAAAGAACTCTAATAGAACCTTACTATCATTATCATATGATGAATGGACATGAAACCAATCAATGTAGAGCTCTTGAAGGGATGATCATCAACTTTTTTAGAGAAGGAAAGATTGATAGATTTGTAAAGCAATCCTAGATGAATTCAATAAAGACTCGTTCGAATAAGAAAATCAACATGGTTGGGAGTAAGATTCTCCTTAAAATTGGAAATTACCTTAAACGGTCAAAAACCATTGTTCATGCCAAGATGGCTAGGTCAATGCGCCTCCTTGAGGGAGGTCAGAGTAATCCGTTATCCGCGCCACACTATGGCCAGATTAAAGTATATGCAAGCCCTTGATCGTGCTATGCTATGGCCAGATCAAGGTGCCACTTGGAGGGGGGACGGAGTAAGCCCTTGAACGCGCCATGATATGGCCAGTTCAAGGCACCAACCACCCTTCAGTTCCGCATATAAGGCCTGGCTGGAGCACCTTCTGGAGGAAGGACGAAGTGAGCCCTTGATCCCGCCATGCCATGGCCTAGTCAAGGCACCGGATAAGCCTTCAGTCCCGCCTATAAGGCCTGGCTGGAGCGCCTCCTTGAGGGAGGTCGGATAAGTCCTTAGGTCTTGCTTGTGGATAAGCTAACCAAGCGCATCGGACAACAACGGACTATGACATCCAAGCCAATGGAGTGGCACACAAAGGATTCACAATATACGAAGCCTAAAGGATGGTGCATATCGAAAGAATCAGATACCTGGAACCAGAGAGGTAACACAAAGCAAAATATTCGAACAATCAAAGCCCAAAGAGTGGTGCAAATCCTAAGGCTCAGATGAGAATTTCTGAACTTATTCGAATAATGATTTCTAAACTTTCCTTCTTATTGTCAGGTACGGATTTCTAATCTTATTTTCTGATGATAATTCCCATATTACATTCATTATTAGATATGAATTTATGGCCTTCGGCTAATTTCCAAAAGACGACTTCTGGACTTCAATAATCAATACCCAAATCTGGGTTTCGGGTCTTCTATTATTTCCAGATAAGGATTTCTCGACTCCTATTATTTGTCCCTAAATGAGGATTCCTACTCTTCTATGACTTATTTCCAGATGATGATTTATGGGCTTTTATTATTATCAAAGATTTGTTCTTGGCCTTCTATCAGCTATTTTTATCTAAACTTCTATTATTAGTGCCAGATTTGGATTTCTGACCCTCTATTATTAATTCCATAATTAGATTTCTGGTCTTATATTAATATAACCAGAGTCGAACTTCTGGTCTTCTCTCATCATTACAAAAGTTGGATCTCAGGACTTTTATTATTGTCAAACAAGAATTTCTAGTTTTTAATCATTCCCAACTGTGGATTTCTCATTACTTATTATCTTCAGATGAGGATCTATTAATTTCCATTATTCTCATATTTAGATTTCTGGAATTCTAATACTATCGCCAATAATATGGACAATTTACTTAACATATTCTTACATAAATCTCAAATTAACGATAAGAAATATTGTCTACTTTGTACTTTCCAAGAAAATAGGACCGATGAGGAAGACCAAATGGTTCAACAAATACAAAAAACCATAGCCAAAGTTATCAAGAAGCAGATTCAAAAACAATAGTACAAGTACAGATAAAGGCTACAAGCCGGGTGATATTTATATAATCTACAAAATTATTTACAAATTATATTATACGATACATTAAGATATTTGTGCCAAAAGATCAAAAACAAGTGTGGGCCTCAAAGGTTTTGTGCAATCTTATCTAGATTCTTAAAAATTAAGGGATCGATAATGTGGCGTATTACTACATGAAGAGTTTCTTTAAGTTTCTTTTCTTTCTTCCTAATCCCATCTGCATCATCGATAGACTCGATAAAAGTCTTCAGAGCACGATTGAAAGCGTTATTTGCACCTCTAAGGGTCTTGTTCTGTCTTTCCAATTCAGCAATATGTTTTCAAAGAAGATATCTTTCATGTTCTAGTTTTTGAATTTTGGTCATGTACTCATTGATGCGTTGTGAGTATCTTTCTTTTTGTTGATTGTTGAAATATTTCATCATTTCAAATTTGACTTTTATGCACCATTCGCCCACCACTTTTTCATCCAAACCTGGAGGAGGGCTTGTTGTAGCGAGGAATTTTTGAATGGCTAAGGAACGTGACCTTGTTGATTTCCCAATAGTTGGGGTGATTGGAGAAATTATATTCTGAATATCACCTCCCATGATAAATTCCAAAGATTTACACGGTGCTTGACTATCCTTTAATTTTATTTCCAAATCACTTACTTGTTGGTAAAGCTTGGGCATCTCATGATCGAAGTCGATCGAAGAATTTGATTTAATTTATTGTTTCATAAACCATCTCATCTTTCTTCTTAATGTCCACTTCGAGACTTGTAATTTGATTGTTAAGGCCTTTGGTGATCACCTTTTGAAGCAAAAATTTCCTATGTCATTCCAACGCTTGAGTATTGCTTTGGAGTTTGGTAGACAAACGATCTTTAGATAAGCTCATTTTATCAAGATCCGCAATCAATCTATCTCTAAGACTAGTGAAATGAGAAGAAGGATCTGATTGGAGTGATGTAGTCGTTAGCTGTGTTTCCTATTCAAACAAAAGAAAAGGAAATTAATACCCAAAGAACAAATTTCATTTATTACAATAGTAGGGGTTACAACTCAAGAAGAAATAAGACAGAGGGTACAACATCATTGTTATAATCAAGTTCTCTCTTCGCTGTATCACACTTAAAGTCTAGAAGCATAATTTTTAACTTTGTTTAAAGAGTTAGCCGAAAGAGTAACTGTTGATTCAAAAGTGGCATTAAATCCTTCTGGGGTAACAATTGGAGGGCATTTGTTATAATCCCATTCTTCAACTGGAGGACTATCACGACCACAAAATAGTTTTGTATGATATGTCCGAATTTCCTTAAGAAGCTTTTCCTTTTCCTCACCTAGAAAATCAAAGTGAAGTCAGGGATTTTGCAAGTAAAGCTTTTGTATCTCTCTAAGAAAGTAATATCTAGTTATTCTTGAGGATTTCAAGAGCAATGACTTTTTTAAGTAGTCTCTTCTTAACTTGACAAAATTTCCTAAGTAATCCCTGGTAACAGAGCTGCTTGAGAGATGTTTACTCTGTAATAACGAAATAAAATAAAACTAAGGATAAAAAGTCTAACATAGTAAGGTTCATATTTTAGTATAATCACATGATTATAAATTTTCTTCTGGTTCATACAAGATTGATCTTTTAAATATTTCAGAAATGAACTTATCCTTGTAATATTTGAGTTTCTCTAGAGGCAATGTGTGAGGAATTGAGTAGACCTGTGGTAAGTTCCAGCAAGCCCCCAGGTAGGGATCAGACCCGTGTTCATCCAAGTATCTCTTACGTAGATATCTAAGCATGCCCCCACTAAAATCACCCAAATATGAGTAATCCATAGTTGGATGACTGCAATAAGCTTTATACAAAAATTCTACCAAGATATCTCTGTCTTCGATTAACATCCAAAAGGGTGTCATCTATTTTTTATTTTCCTCCAAAAGCTTGTCATAGCGAAGATGTGCTCTTTCAGTCGAGGGGCCACTTCCTTGTCTTTAAATGACATTAACACCGCAACACTTCTATTAAGCTTATAGTACTTACCAGATAGTGCGTTCTGTTCTTTTAACTGTTTATCTAACTCCCTATATAGGCCATTTATTTATGCATGTTTCTTTTCAAGCTTTGTCTTATTCCTTATCTAAAGTAGTAAGATATTAGCTAGGGTTATCTTGAAAATGTGAGCCATTTTGATAAAGAATCCCATACTTGAGAAATCAAAATCGAGGTTTGTAGAGTTTGCTTCTTCTCTTTTTCTCTGACACAAAAATCAGCATCTTTTCTTGGGGATTAAAGGAGTCGAGGAATTCAGTCTGGTCTGCTTCGTGAATAGTAGGATCAGGGCTAACTTTTCTTGATCCAGCTTCACTATATGGAGCAATAGAAGTGCCACCGCCATCCCCTCCAGAAGTATCACCAAAATCGCCCTTATTGTCGCAACCACCCTGACCTTTGTCGTCATCATTATAGTTATCATCATCATTATCATCATCATTTCCACCTTCATCAATGAAGGTTTCATCATCGTCTTTGTCTTCCTCCTCATCTAAGTCAGAATCCTCTTCCATAGGAGGAACCTCAAAACATAGAAGCTGGGTGGCAATAATTTCCTCTCTATCAGGAACCTCAATCCCTTCCACCATTTTCTTAATCTTAGCCATAAATCTTTCGATTAGCACAGGGTCAAGAAAAGAAAAACTTAAATCCAGGCGCTTTTCTATGTTATTGGAATATGCTATCATGAGCACATCCTTATAAGAATTTACAATAGTATAATTCAAAGAAGTGCTCAGAAACTGAGACACTTTTTGCTTAGCCTCAGAAATAGTGTTGATAGCTTTGGATAAAGAATCCTTTTTCTTCTCTAACCTCTTTTTAAGAGAAGTACACTCCTTCTTAAGTGAAACATTTCTAGCATTAACCCTGGCTTTTTCATCCTCGGATTCTTTCAAAGTCATTTTCAGAGCCAAAACTTCATTAGCTAAAATTTATTAGCCTTCCTCTCCTCAGAAATTGTAGACTCTGCCTGAGCAAGAGAAGCACTCATCCTTTCTTGTTCCCTCACCGTGTTATTCTTGGTAGTAGTCAGGGTAGTAATCTGATTGTTTAAAGTAGAGACTTCTTCCCTGAGCTTTGATGTTTCAACAAAGGACTTAGAAACATCTTCCTAAAGAGAATACTAGCTTTTGGTGATCTAAGAGGAAAATGAAGACATGATTTAGGATTTAGTATAAAAAACAGTAATAAGAAAATCAAGTAGTATAGAATATACCAGAAGTTGTTGTTCGATAAGTGGTCGACAATGACTCGATGAATCCGGTACAGAGGTGGGTGGCTAAACAATAGAAAATGATAGAGAGTGCATAATCGACTGCACAACAATCTCAAATTCAGTAGGAGGCACTAGTGATGAGGGTCTTGAGGGATTCAAATCCTGGAATGGAGTTGAAGTGCCTAGGTCCTCCTTCATTTGATCAATAATGCTGGGGGAATCAGATACAACAATATGAGATATAAAGTCATCCTTCGAAGGAACCATTTTAGTTTGACCAGCAGTTGTTGAAGGTAAGTCGTCCACAAAAGAAGTGGGATCAGGGTTAGGACCCTCTAAAGCCTTGTCAACACCAATAAATTCACCCTCTTTCGGGGTAAAAGAAGACTGAATATCAATAATCTCAGCTTTCTTGGGAGCAGAGCCTACGTCAGTCACTCCGCTTAATTTCCTTTTTACAATCATTCTAGACCGAGCAATAGCTTGTGTTAGAGCCAGAGCATCAGATTCCAAAGAGTGAGGAGTGGATCATTTGTAATTAATTCAACAGGAGGAGCGACTGTTGAAACCAAAAGGCATAGATTAGCAAAACAATTTAAGGAATAACATGATAGCAAATAACAATACACTTAAGTTTATAGGTAGATCTAGAAAAATTTGGGACAAGGATGAAAAAATTTTAGGGTCACCCAAACCTAAGAAGCGTTTGCTTTTTGAATTGTGTTGGACAGGAGGAGGTTGTCCAAGAATCTTCTGGCTTTCGGGTATGAGGAAATGTTTTTGGAGGTTGCTAGGAGTCAGCAATGTAAGTCTATTCCCAATACGATTTGAACCAGTAGTAATCAACTTTATGATTCTCTTTCCTTCATCGTTAAAATCCTTAGGAGAAGGGCCTAATAAGAAAACATTGTTCAGCAAAAGAAAAGAAGTTAATAGAACTAAGGACAATGGTTTACATACGGGGAGAAAAAAAGGGTACACTAATGTTTGGAAAGCATTTGATGTTGAAGAACCGAGTTTCCCAATCCTTAAATCCATTTATACCCTTTGAAACCAACTTTTTGGAGGGATTAGTCCAAAAAATCTGGCTATTCAATTTACTGAGTTTGACAAGGCATGCTAAATAGTGAAGAACTTCAGTACTTAGAGAAGGAATTCCCGACTCTAGGGCTATGAGCTCCAAAGAGACAAGGTATGTGTATACATTGGGCGATAGTTGGATAGGAGCAATGCCGAGTTGACTTAAGAATCTTGAAAGAACTATAGAAGTTGGATGAAACCCCCATGCCAAATATGGATGGCAGTATAAGTAAAGTATCCCTCAGGAGGATTTTGAATTGTGTCGTTATCGCCAAGAGGGATAGCATCAACCCCTATAATCCCAAAGTCATTGAGGAACGCATCTACTTCATCTTGAAAAGTTATAAGAGAGTGCCTTGAAACTACCTCAACCTTTTTTAGAGAAGATTATAATTCTAGAACAATATCCTTGTAAAATTTCTTAGAGGTTCTTTTAATACCCATGATCCTGCCAGGTGATATAATTTCATCAAAGTTATGATTTATTCAACTACTAATACCTTTCGAAGGTGCCGGAAGTCTATTACAATGGCTTGAGTACCCACTGTAGCACTTGGTTCCATGCTTTCGAAAGGGTCAAATCTAATTAGAACTGTGTGAATCATTGAGTTTTTGACAGTGTCAAAAACTATTATCAACAACCCTTATTTTATGGCATACATTCACCTGGACTTACCCTTCGACAACGTCGAAGCCTACAAATTTTACTCTATTTTATAATAAGTGTCGCTATCCACGTAATATCTATTTAAATATATTCATTGTCGAAATGCCGTAATCCAATTAAGTCGAAAGACTTGAAAAAAAGTGGCATTAACACTAACGAAAGGACATTGAGACGTTTCGACAATGTTTGTGTTGGAAAAGTGATAATAGCTACGTTCCTATTGACTATTATGGGTTTTGAATAAGTCAAAAGGGCATAGTAGTGTTTTAAAAGTGTTTACACTAAATTGAGATAATGCAAACAACTGTGCTTATCTTAGTCTTGGGGTTTTGACGATGACAGAAAGTATGTGTTTCTTAACTTAATTTACAGTAAGGGTCGTTAATTTTAACTCTTAGTATCCTTCAAGATAAATTAAAATTAGGCATAATGGGGTTTCGAGTTTGAATCTGCATCCCATAGCGGCAAATAAAACCAAATTAGGCAAATTCACATTCGAACCCGAATTGATGCCATGGATTAATCAAAATCAGCATGAAATTCAAGTCTAGGATCATCTTACATGGCTGATTAACACGAATCATTTTCAAATTTAAAAATAGTAACACAGACTTAAACCCTAGAAATTTGAATTTAAAATAAAAAACTAGTTTCTAATCTGAAATCATAAGTACTCACCTCAAATCAAAGAGTTTCGCCTTTTAAATTTTAAGATTGATGGAAATTTGAAGAATATAATTCTTGCTTTAGAAATTTTCAATTGCAGGTGAAGAGAAAGGAAAAAGAGGAGTGCAATTTATAAGCTAAATGATTGGGAGGACGACCATCCGATCAGATTCAAGTGAACTGTCGAGATCAGCTCAGGAATACCAATAGACGAGAAAGTTTTGTGCCCAAGCAATGGAAGGTCATGCATCAAAAAAGTTGACTTGAAAAGTCAAGAGCATCCCTTCGCCTGGAGGGCAAATGTTACTACCAAAAATCACTTCTACCCTGTTCAAGCCCAAAATATTATGAAGGAGAGCTTCATGAAGAACAATAGTGATAACAAGGCCTTTTGAAAAGAGTCGAAGGGATGCTTCTGCAAGTATTAAATGAATTATGGGCTTCCGAAGGGGTCGAAAGGGGTCAAGACTACCCTTCTACTTCAGTTGATACCTTCCGTAAGAGATGAAACTAAGAGCTTCCTTTGGTATTACCCCTTCGCATATATCAAACCTTTCAAAATGATTGGTTCCACTACTATTTACCTTCCACAGGAGAAGATTCTACCAAAACTTCCCTTTTGAAAACATGGTTTTGCAAAAACTAGCCTTTCGAATTGGTTGAACCCTTCCACAAGTATCAGGGAGACTTCACATATGTTAGTATTGCTTCCGCAAGCATCAAAGGATGGACTTCCGCATTAATCAAGGCGATTTCCTTCAGATGCTACCTTCCGCAACCAACCAAGTAAATGCCTTTGAAGCAGTTGACCCTTCCACAGGGGTCACATCATCATTTACCATTCCATCCTCAATGAATGCTTCCACAACCATCAGAATAAAAGCTTTCGAAAGCATCATCACCTTTCATAAGTATTGTTTATAAACCTTCCGCACATTTGGAACACCTTTCATGCTTATCTAAGACATCTACAACAACATAAGTACTTCTTCTATACCCACCGTTGGAGTCGAAGGCTTCCAGATCTTATGCGAAAGCAATATTAGAGAGGCACTTAGGAGTCAACAATGGTGGAAGGTCACAAAGGCATCCTTTCGACTGAGTTGAAAGGTCGGATGAGAAACGGTCCAACTTGCGTCTATAAATAAGACCCTAGGGGTGCTGTTTGAGGGATCCCAATTCATTGCTTCCATGCTTGTACTTTTCTTGAGTTTGTAAATGCTAATTTCTAAATCAAATTGGGGATTTCACTTCATTGTAATACCTAAGGCCTTGTATTCATAAAAATTATCAATGAAGTAAATACATGGCACTTTCGAATGGGTGGAGTCTAATTAGCTGCTTATATGTGGTTTCATCTATGGAACATGCACACTTATAGCTTTCGAAGGGGTTTCGTTCGAAGGAATAAGATCCTATCGACTCAATTAATACCTTTTATTCCTACTAAGTTACGACCTTATATTACTCCAACTAATTCGAAAGGGGTTTCGAAGGGGTCATTCACTCCTCTAACCTTACTTTGGGGTGTTGGCAAGATTTCTTGTTAACAGAACTATTAGTATATAGGTTGTTTACATCATATTTTCAAAATTATTTTAAAAGAATGCATTCATATAGAAGGCACCGATTTAGTATTATTCAGTATACATATCATATGTGTTGTGATACACCGAGCACTTGTAAGCTGCAAATTGGTTGTACTCTAATTGGATGGATAGTTTAGAAGTTGTGTGATGTGTTACATGATTAAGTCCTCGAGGAATTTCAAGAACGAAATTCTCTAAAGAAGGGAGAATTTAACACCTCATAAAATAAACGGTAATTAATTAAAATGAATTAAAAAATAATTATTAAAGCTCAAACGAAATTTGAGCAAATGTCGGAATTTGGCTACAAAACTTGCATCATTGTATTCATAGTGATTTTCTGAGTAACTTTCATTATAAAGTTTTACAATCGAGGTTCAAACAAAGAAGTTGTCAGCGCTTGAAGTTTTGGAATCAAAAATAATTAAAAAGGAATTCAAATGAGGAAATAAATAATAATAAATGTTGGACCACCACCAATCGATAGCCTTGTTGGGTCGATCAACCACCAGCAGTCGACCGCCTATAGGGTGCGGTCGACCAGTTCAGGTTGTTGCCGGTAGGATTAAACCTCGGCCCGGATTTAATGAATATTAATGTAATTGATAGGATTGATTCAAGTGCCTATAAATACAGGCCTAGCCCCTCATTTTTCTTTTCATATTTTCTGAATAGAGCAACAAAGCTCTGTCATTTTCCCTTCTCCACCATTTCTAAAAATTATAAAAAAAATACTATATTATATATATATTAGAGAATGATAGAAAATAAAAGAAAAGTTGTGAATCAATTCTACGAAATGGTAAACTCTATAATTATCAGTTTAAATTCCAACTCGAATCTCTTCTCGGAACTGTAATTCTAATGGATATGTATATATCTTTTTATACATAGTTTTGGGTTGGAAAGAAAAAAGGAGTCAATTAAAGATATGAATTCAGATTTGGAGATTTGGAAAACTAGGAAGATGAGTGGAAAATTATATCATTTATATATAACATTGAAATTTATATCATTGAATTTTATTTGATTACGATGCATATGCAATGCCCGTTAGATTGTAGGCTTAAAATGAATGTATTTAACTGAAATCTCACCTACATATTCTGTAAGTTATGTAAATATGAAAGAATGGCATATATACCATAATCTAGAAGCTTTTGAAAATTATCCCCAAAAAATTGTAAAATATGATGTTGATATGATTATGAAGTTTATTCCAGATTTATGTTAATTGGGTTGAAAATTGTTTTGTATTCATTTGGAATGCCCTAATTTGATTAGGAATGTAAATTTCTATATTTTATTTATTTGTAGCATTGAATGTACAATATAGTTGTATATATTTCTATGTAAATTCTATAGACTGTCTAACAACTATGTATAAAAAGTGCATCGTTTAGAGTAATAAGGAATATACCTAAATGAAATATAGGTGCAAAGTATGAATGCCCTTCTCCGTAATTTGCACTGTCTATTTCAATGAAAAGAGATATTTTCTTGTAATTTCAAACATAGTAAATGTCTCACTTTTAGATAGTTTATGGAAATCTATAATGGTAATAGTTTCTATTTTGGAGAACTACAACTCCAAGATATTAAAATGGGGAGACGAATATTCTTTGTAGAATGTACACATAAGTGTATATTTGAAATTCCTAAACGTAGACATTAAAGAGTTAAGAATAGTAATATATATGTATAACTCTGCCTACTAAGTAAAAATCTAAATATACATAAGATAAAGAATAAAGCATAATAAATAAGTCGGTTCTCGTATTAATCTTAATTAAATGTTTAAATATTAATAATCTAATAAATATAAAGGTTAGGAGGTTGCAATAAAAAAGGGGTAGTAACTCTAGTATTAATGAAAAATGATTGTAATATTAATGGGAATAAATGCACTGCAATAGGAGGATACAAAAATCTAATAGGGACATTGATGCATTTAATGAGATTAATTACAAACATAAACATGACATTTATGGAGAAAACAGAATATGCATAATAAGTTAGATTTGAAAAGAATAAATAAATGTCATTAGCGATTGTCCAACTCGAATAGTAGTGACTATTTATAAAAAGACAATTAATGGGAAGTGAAGAAATAAATGACATTTAATTTACATAATGGAGATGAAGAATAAAGGAAATAAGCATATAAGATAAGAATAAGTTCATAGCAAGTGTTATAAATGAATACTAGTAAATGAACTAAAGAGGCATAATAATTTCCATAGTGAAAATTATATGGCCTCAATAATACGTTATGATGGACGTGATTTAGTGGGCCTAGCCTAATATTTAGGTTAATTATAAATAGCTAGGTTTAGTATGGGTTGGGATGAGAGGTCAGTCGAGTTACGCAATGTAAGTTGCCTTTTACCTACAGGCTACCAAAAGTTTTGTATACGTACTACTAATGCGGGACATCTCTAACTATAGAACTCAAGGGGGGATATTCATTCATGTATAGGTTTGGGGGAAAATATACCAGGGGCTCGCTCTGGATTTGAAATATTAAATGGCTCAGTACCCTTAGGGGTGTCAATGGGTTTACTTCGAGGACCGAGGTATTAAATGGTCGTTGGGCCTGCCTCCTTCCTATAAGAAGTCTTAAATAACATATGATAGTGCTTAATTGGGAAACGGGGTCTGCTTCATTTCTAAACTAGAGGTATTAAGTTACTAGAGTGGGCGTTTTCCTTGACTTATATTAGATAAGTCTAAATAGGCTTTTGGCTCTGGGGATCGGTGGGCTATGTCAGTGTTATTGATAAACTGGTATTTAGAAGTAGGGCTGGAATATAAGTGTTACACCAAATAGGTCTGTCATTTATAATGCCATGCTAAACCAAAATTTTATCTAGAATCCATGATATCATAATATCATTAATCCAAAGGTGAGCTCAAAAATTAATACACAATGATGTTATTTGAAATAGTCATATAATGCCAATGGTCTTTCGGTAGAATAGTGAAATTGTTGAAAAGTTTGAACTGTATGTCCAAAGGTAAAGTAGGTGAGTCACTTATTTATGCAATAGTCAATTGCTAATGAAATAGATAAATGATTCACATAAATCACCATTCTTTATTTATATCTTGGCACATTAGGCATTATGCAAGATAACCCTCCATTTAGAAAAGAGCTTAAAGGATTTCTTATAAGTTCGAATCTAAGCCAAAGATTCATCATATGCACATTCATAGTCCAATAATAGTTAAATATGCACAATTCACGAGAAAGAGGCTATTCATAATTGTTTAAGTCTTTATTTTCATTAATTTCGAAAGTTACAAAGAATTCTTGATTTTGCCCCTAATTCAATTTAGGGTTACAACTTTTCGAATTTAAGGAGAGAAATAAATGATTTGTCCCTTTTGAATGGCCAGGGGGTATATTTATAGGAGAGGAGGCAGGCGACATAGCTTCCACATGTCCTTTGGCATTGTTGTCTTCTGGCATCCTTCACTGTGTTGGTGACATGCGGCAATAGTTTTCACATTGGTGACTTATAGCATCCCTCTTCACATTGGTGATTTACGATATTACTTTAAGCCCAAATGACTCATGGCATCCTTGTCTAGATTGATGATTTATGGTATTGGTGAAACACGATATCCTCACTTGCATTGTCGACTTTTGTAACACCCTTAATTTTTGATAACATTATTCAGGGGATTTAATTAGTTAAATTAAATTGAATAATGTAAATGTTAAGTTATAAGGGGGTTGAGATTTAAATGAATATAATTAAGGCCATGCTCAAATAAATAATTAAATGGGCTTACGAATGAGTTATAAGCTAATTAATTTATATAAGAGTAAATTGGGTATTTGCCGCACATAACCCTCACCCCTATATATTTTCGTTTCTACCTTTTTATTTCCCATTCACGTCATTTTGAAAACACAAGACAAAAACTTAAAGAGGAGTCGGCCATAAAGAGAAGAGAATTTAAATCAAAAGCTAGAGATTCAAGCTTAGGGGAAATAAATCTTAATCTCAATCCAATCTCTTTATCTTAATCAAGGTGAATAATAATTCCATCTCTATTTTGTTTTATAATCATATGTTTTCGGATTTAAGGGTAAATTTGTTTTATGATGATTTGGATGATGATATGCTTGAATTACAATTTTTAATTTAAACAAGAATGTTTAAATATGATTATACACGGTTTTAGGGTAAAACCGATTTATGTTGATGTTTAAATGCCATGGAAATTTTTTTATTATGTAAAACATGATTTTGGAGTTGGGTTTTAATTTTAATAATTTTTCAAGCTATGGAAAGATTGTTATGGATTTTCAAAGGAAAATATGGTTATTTGGGTTTATAAATTTATTTTGGAAAATATATTGAGAATTTGGGTTTGAAATTTTAACAAGTTAGATAACATTATTAAAGTGAATTTCTGGATTTTTTTAGGATTTTTCCTAAGTGATTTGCTAAGAAAATTAAATTGTTTTAGAAGAGGGACTTCTTTGCAATACTGGTTTTGCTTAATGGAAGGGCTTATTTGCTAACTTAACCATGGTTTAGATCTAAAATTAGCAGCAGTTATTTTAATAAAGAATTTGAAAAGTTAAGGCAACTAATCTTGTGTTTACACGTGGCAGGTTAGTTAGAAAGTGTTTTCTTTAATTAGCATTAAATCGGGTTTACGCAGAAAAGTATGTTCCGCCTTATTTAGAAGTACCTTTCGACTCAGAGCTTCCGTCTTCAATCAAGTCAAAACCCACTAAGCCGAAACCAATACAAAAGGTATCACATAGATGGTATTTAGTGGATTGGTGAAAGGCGGAAGGCTAGGTGTTGAAAGCACTGCTTCCGATGGGGCCGATACCTTTGTTTTGTTTTAAAGAGAAGTGCCTGCCATTGTTTATTTAAGCCTTCGAAGGAGTCGAAGCATATGTTTTCAAAAGAGAGTTTCTAAATGCTTTCGAAGAGGTTGCCATCAACTTATGTTTTAAAGAGTAAGTTTCTGAATGGGTTTCCCTACTTATAAAATAATTCTTTTTAAAGGAGGGGTTCCGACTTGGTCAGAGCCATGCTGCCGTTTTTAACCTTTCGAGTGTATTGAAGTTATCAATGCTTTCAAAAGGTACTGTTTTTTTAAAGATGTTTTAAGCCTCTTCCTAAATGCTTTCAAAAGGGTCTAAGAATCTCGAAGGCAATGGCTTCGAAAGGGGTTTCGACGCTATCCTTCAATGTTTTGTTGAAGTGATTTGAAGCTTTTGAAAGGGATGGTGCCAACGCCATCATGTTTTCCCTAATATTTTTATATATGATAAAGGATAGTTTCAAAAGAGATACTTTTGTTTATATTCACTTTGACCCAAATGATATTTTTAAGTATAAACCCAATGGTTTCGAAAGGTACCTGAAAACCTCAACTCTCAAACTACTCAAACTCTCAAACAACACAGCGGAATCAAATAAAAGAGCTATATATAGTTGTTTGAAATGGCAAAGCTGTTATATTGCCTATACATACTCTGATCATCAAAGGGGGCATCTTCATATGTCGCTCTTGGTGTATGTTGTAATAAATATATTTACTCTGAACGTGGTTTACGATTGTGGGATTATGTAATGAATTGGAAATAATTTGAAATGTAATGTGATCTTGTTTGAAGTTTTAAAATTTTCCATATTCATGTGTTTCTGTGTATCAATGAATCTAACATCGTCGTATTTGGTCGTCGAGGATTGATAACTATAGATGACTGCAGCATCTGTAGCCATTAGTTTTAGTAGGGGGATGTTACAACTTTCGACATCTTTGATGGCATTGATGGTATGCGGCATCTTTGACAGCTATGGATATCTGACATCTTCATACCCTTTAAAGCCCGACATCCTTTGTTGCTTGATCATGCTTTACAATAGACATAATTATAAAGGCCCGATATCTATAGAGTTCCAATATACTCTCCTCGTGGTTATATACGATACCTTTTAATGCTAAGGTATCCTTCAATGATGCGATATCTCATTTTAATTGCCTTCAAGTTCAATAATCTATTTGTTGTTGATTTTTGGCACCTGTTGGAATTTGATATCATTTGGGGTTGGCAGGATATCTCTTCCTTTCCATGCATTTGACAACCCCTAAGGTTGTTGAGGACTTCGATCATCTCTTAGTAATGCTTGAAGTGCGACATCCCTAGAAGCCGTCCTGAGATACGATATCTTCTAACCTTCACATTTTCAGTAACCCCCATCCGCGGGGTTGTTGAAGTTCGATATCTTATTAAAATTTTTGAAAGACAGCATTCTTTATTGAGTGTTTCTATGCTTTCCCTTCAACATCTTCTATTTCGGCATGCTTGTCTCAAATGTTCGATAACCTTATTTGTTGTAACATTTGCCCCCTAGTATAAAATAAGTTTTTTACACTCTAGTATAAAACCAAGAATTTTCTCACTTTTTCGACTTTCTGCAAGATTCTCTCTTCAGTCCTGTTTTTCCAATATTTTATCTGAATAGAAGATGCGAGAACTATCTAGTAATAGTATCACTTTTCCAAGTAGAAGATCAGAAACCCATTTGACAATAATATCATAATTCTCTGAATAGAAGCTCAGAAAATCATCTGGTAATAATAGTTTCTTAAGTAGAAGACCGAAAAACCAATTTGGCAATAATATCTGAATAGAAGATCAGGAAGTCATCTAGTAATAATATTTGAATATAAGACCGGTAATTCATCTGGTAATAATATATGGATAGAAGTCCAGATACTCATCTGGTAATATTATTTGAATAGAAGACTAGAAACTCATCTAGTAATAATATATGAATAGAAGACCGGAAACTCATTAATAATATATGGATAGAGGACCATAAACTCATCTGGTAATAATATTTGAATATAAGGCAAGAAACTCATTAGGTAATAATATCTGAATAGAAGACCAGCAACCCATCTGGTAATGATATATAAATAGAAGACCAGAAACTCATCTGGTGATGATATTTGGATAGAAGACCAGAAACTCATCTTGAAATAATATCTCATTAGAAGACCAGTAACTCATCTTGAAATAATATCTCATTAGAAGACCAGTAACTCATCTAGTAATAATATCTGAATATAAGACCAAAAACTCATCTGGTAATAATATATGGATAGAAGACCAGTAACTCATCTACTAATAATATCTAAATAGAAGACCAGAAACTCATCTGACAATAGTATCTGAATAGAAGACTAGAACTTCATATGGTAATAGATTTTTTTGACCTTCCTTTAAAGGTTACTTTAAATTTGCCTTGATGTGAAATTGAATGTGCTGGACTATTCTTCCTCTAAAAGATTGCTTTAACCCATCATTAGGTTAGATTTGAACTTGCTTGATTAATTTCTTTTTCCCCTTACCAAACTTTGGGTGGTGATTTAAGCTTTAATTCTCTTTGCCCTTATCACTCTTTGGGTAATGATTTAGGCTTTAATACTCTTTGCACCTTACTACTCTTCCGGTAGTGATTTAGGCAAGCCCCTTATTACCTTATAGGTAATGATTTAGGTTGGTCGGTGCATTTAGCTATCCATTTTAGGCAAAACCAAATACTTACACATCCTCCCATTAGGAGGTGCTCTAATCAAGCCTTATATGCATAATTGAAAGCTGGCTCGGTGCTTTGGCCAGGCCATCTTAGGCGGGACCAAAGGCTTACTCCATCCTCCATCTAGGAGGTGCTTCAGCTAGGCCACGTAGGCGGGACCTAAGGCTGTAGTGCTTTGATTAGACCATCTTCGGTGGGACCAAAGGCTTACTCCGACCTCTCTCTAAGAGCCATTTTGACCAGGCCCTTATGGTGGAATCAAAGGCTTTCTTTTGCCCCTTACTATAATCTTAGGTAGTGATTTAGTTTTTTCCTTTTATTTTTTTTCTTTCATTTGACTACTCATTCCGTAGATATGCTTGTCTTAATTTTCTTTATTCATCCATTATTGGGAAGTAAGGCCTTAAATGTTTGGCATTCCAAGTTCTCACTATTACATTACCATCAGCCCGGCATAATCACCAAGTTCCTGGTGGAATTACTTCATGAATAACAAAAGGACCTTCCCAATGTGTTCCAAGTGGTCCGTCTGATGGATTTTTGGTATTTGCTATGTATTTTCGAAGTACTAAATCTCCTTTTTGAAATGGTGTTCCATTAACTTTGGAGTTATAATACTTCGATATCCTTTGTTGATATTCGATCGTCTGTATGGCCGCTTCAACCCTTAGCTCATTGATCAATTCTAAGGATTCTTTCCTCAATTCTTGATTGGGACAAAATTCATATGCAATTCTTTGATAAGATGGAACCTCAACTTCAATTGGAAGCATTGCTTCAAATCCATATATTAAAGGAAATGGGGTATGTCCCGTTGCCGTCTTAGTAGAAGTACTATATGCTAAGGTACTAGTGTAGTTCTTCTACCCAATTTCCTTTTGCTTTGTCAGTCGTTTCATCAGAATAGTTTTAATGGTTTTATTGGCAGCTTCAATGGCTCCATTAGCCTTTGGATGAGCTATAGATGAAAAGCTATTGATCATTCCATTCTTATCGCAATATCCACTGAATCCTTTACTTTCAAATTGAGTTTCATTATCAGATATTATCTTATATGGTATTCCAAACTATGTAACTATGTTTCTAATCATAAACTTTAATAATTTTCCCAATGTTTGTTTAGTAACGGTTCCGCTTTTATCCATTTGGTAAAATAGTCAATGGCTACCATAACGAACTTAGCTACACCTTTGGATAAAGGTAATGACCCAATTAAATCGATTCCCCATACATCAAAGGGCCAAGGACTTGAAACTTGGGTTAATTCACTTGGGGGCATATGTGGAATTGTAAAAAAATTCTGATCTTTCTCGCACCTCTTTACATGATTTACTGCATTATTACTCATTTAGGGCCAATAAAAACCTTGCCTTATGACCTTTTTTGCTAATTTTATTCCATTAGAATGATCTCCATAGAACCCATCATGTTTCTCTTACCAGTCTTAAGCCATATTCGGACTAACTCACCTTAGGTAAGGGAGTGGATATCTTTTTTTATAAAGGATCCCGTTCATCATGGTAAAAGTTGGGGCCTACCACGTTATCTTTCTAGCTTCTCTCCTTTGGTAGTTTTCCTTCCACCAAGTACTCAACAATGGGTGTCATCTAGTTGTTTTCATATTGACTATTAATTTCTACATGAATTGTTCCTTCTTGGTTTTCTTTATTACCATTTCACAATTCATTTCCTTTATCTGCTTGTATAAGGGCTTGAGATATAGTCAATACCATGACTTCATTTTTAGATTCAGGGGCCTATTCCTTGATATTGGGACTTTCTGAAACCCACAGGCATAATTTGAGTTTTCAACGCTCCTCGTGAGCTACCTAGTTTTGCTAAAGAATCGACTTGAGAAGTTTTTCCTCTAGGAACTTGGTGTATGGAAAAGTCCTCAAATTGAGCTAACATTTTTAGTATCTTCTTGACATAAAGGATTAATTGGCATCTTTCGTTTGATATGTCTGATTTAACTAATTAACCATTAACTAAGAATCGCTAAAAACTTCTATCCTTGGAATTTTTAACTGAAGTGGTAAGGTAAGTCCTACTACCATTTATTATTCAGCCACATTATTAGTTGTTGGAAAACCTAATTTCATAGCATAATGCAATTGATGTCCGTTGGGGGTAATGATTATGTATCCTACACCTGCCCCATGTTTGTTTGACGCTCCATCAATAAATAATTGCCACTTAAGTTTCAGATCCTTTTCCTTTTCTAACTGTTCTTTGATAAATCCTATGCATTCATTTATGAACTCGGCCAGAGCTTGTCCTTTAATTACCACTCGGGGTTGGAACTCAATATAGTATTGACTAAGCTCAATTCTCCATTTCAATAGTCTTCCTGATGTTTTAGGTTTACTATAAACTTTCTTAAGTGGAAAGTTGGTTAGGACTTTGACTAGATGTGCTTGGAAATAGGCCCTTAGCTTTCGACCAGTGAGCATTAAACAATATGCCAACTTTTCTATGATCGGATACCTAATTTATGCATCCTTGAGCCTTTTGCTAACATAGTATATCGGAAGCTGAACTCCATGCTCTTCCCTTATTAAAACAGAGCTTATTGCATGCTCGGAACTGCCATATAGAGGTAAAGATGTTCTCCTTCTACAGGGATAGATAGGATTAGAGGCTTTTCCAAATGATCTTTTAATTCTTTAAAGGCCTTTTGGCAATCATTTCCCTATTCAAAGTTTTTCTTCTTCTTGATCACATTGAAGAATGGTATGCACTTATCAGTAGCTTCAGAGATGAATATGTTCAAAGCCGCCACTCTTCCATTCAAACTCATCACATCTTTACTCGTCTCTGGCTCCACCATGTCCCTAATTGCCTTGATTTAGTCAGGGTTAGCCTCAATTCCTCTAGCGCTGACAATATGTCCCAGAAATTTCCCAGATTGTATCCCAAAGGAGCACTTTTACGGATTCAATCTCATCTTGTATTTTCTTAATAATTCAAACATTTCTTCAAGGTCTTTCAAGTGATTGGCTTCCTCTTGCGATTTGACTAGCATATTATATACAAATACTTCCATGTTTCAACCAATTTGTTCTTTAAACATTCTGTTCACTAATCTTTAATACTTAGCTCCTGCATTCTTCAACCTAAAAGGCATAACTTTGTAGCAGTATATTTCCCAATATGTTATGAAACTTGTGTGCTCTTCATTGGCTTGAATATGGGAATTTGATCATACCCTGAGTATGCATCGATAAAAGACAATAGTTCATGTCCACTTGTTGCATCAACTAATTGGTCTATTTGAGGCAAGGGATAACAATCCTTGAGGAATGCTTTATTCAAATCAGTATAGTCGAAGCATGTTCTTCATTTTCCATTAGGCTTTTTGACTAACACGGGATTGGTTAACCAATTCGGGTAGAAAACTTCCCTAATAAATTCATTTTCAAGCAGCCTTTTGACTTCCTCTTTTAACACGTTAGCTTGAACTTTTTTGAACCGCCCTTTCTTTTATTGAATAAAACTGACATTTGGATCTATGTTCAGGGCATGACAAATGATTATTGGATCTATCCTGACCATGTTTGAGTGGGTCCAAGCAAATACATCCTTGTTATACTGAAGAAACTGAATAAATTTCCCTCTGAGCTTGTCGTCTAACTCCCTTCTGAACTTTATTGTTTTAATGGATCAAGCAAATCTAAATATACTTTTTTCTAGGTCTTCGGTTGGCTTTATACTTTCCTGCTCATTTCTGCAATCTAATTCCATGACAATTTCTTCGCATCTATTTCCTCGTCTATCAGGTTTGCCTCTTTACCTTTTCTTTTCTTCTCGGAAAAATAATTCTTTTTAACACAACCTTGGCTTTCTCAGTTGATCTCATCTTCTTATTTGCCTTGAATCGATGACTTAGAGGACCACCATCCAAGGGCTTTTTCGTTTCAGTTTTGATTGATTCGTCTTTCTTCGAATCACAACAAGAAAGACTATCCCTTTTGCACTGATCGAGGGTAGCAAAATACAATACTCGAGAGCTGAATTGCTCTCCCTTTATTGTTCCCCATCTACTCTTAGTTAGAAATTTCACAACCAGATACTTTGGTGACACGAAAGCATCCACCTTATCCAGGGTTGGTCTCCCAAAGAAAGTATTGTTGTAGGAAGGTTGGTCCATTATGACGAACAAGGTTTTGAAAGTTTTAAATAGGGTGGAATCCCCATTTGCACTAGAAGCTTAACCTGCCCCATTGGAGTGGATCCTTTGTTATTGAACCCAAAGAAGGGCTTGAAGCTTGGCTCTAACTTTTCTTCTGGAATTCCCATCTGATTAAAGGCATGCTTGAAGATAACATTCACTGCGCTTCCGGTATCAACTAGAATTTTGGTTACTATGGAAAACCTGATCTATTCGGTTCTTATTAGTGGGTCATTATGAGGATGGCGAACACCTCTTAACTCCTGTGGAATTATCGTTAAACTGTCCATTTAAAGTTGATATTTGCAGTTTTTGAGCGGTGGCTCCTTTTGAATAGAAAAGACTTAATCTTTGGCCTCTTTTATGTATATGCTTCTGACCATCTTCTTGCTTCTGGCTAAATATGGACCTCCATAGATAACGTCTATTCGATTAATCGATGGAACAAAATCTTACCGAGAATCATTTTCCACAAAATTCATGACACTATCTGGCGGCTTTTGATTACTGTCCTCAAGATGGGCAGGCTTCTGGTTCTCTTTGACAAATTCCTTCAAGAGCTCTGATCGGATCATATTTTGAATAATTCTAGCTAAAACAGGGCATTCGCTAGTTTTGTGTATGTTCGCTTTGTGATAGGCACAATAATCTCCTCCTATTCTTGGCTCAGGGTTATTTCTTGCCTTGTAAGAAGTTGGGAAGTTGCCTCCATCTTTAGCTGTAGCAAAAATATAAGAAATTGGTTTGTTTAAGGCCACGTAGTTAGATTTCAGGATCTCCTCACATCTTCTTCTTTTGCTCTCATCCTTTCTTGGCTTTTTATTGAGGTGATCAAAGCCAGATCTTCCTACTTCCTTCTTTGTTTGAGACTTTTTCTTAGCATGATACATATCATCCACACGGATGAATTTTTCAACTTTGAAGCGAAAACCTTGAAGGTCTTTGCACCCATGGATATAAAGTTCCTTCTAAAATGGGACTTTCTCAATAAATCCTAAATGCACTACCATTTGTAACTTTTTTCTGTTAATCATGTTCTCTGCTCTCAATGCCTCCGTGTTGAATCTTTTCAAGTATTCACCGAGTATCTCTCCAGGTCTCTGCATAACATTAGCCAACATACTAGAATCAATATTAGGGCCTTTCATATACAAAACTGCGTTGAGAATTCATAAGAGAACTGCTTTCAAGAATAAATGGTTTTCTCCATGTAATGTCTATACCACTTGGCAACGGCTCCTTGAAAAGTGCTCAGAAAGAGTCTACAATGTATGAATCCAGAAGCATTGTGAATGTCCATTTGGCTCTCGGAGGCTAGAAGATGATCATCAGGATTTGTGGTCCAGTTATACCTTAATGATGGAATCTTGATGTGCGATGGAATTTTGACAGACTTTGGCAGACATTATTCTATATGTGAATGGGGCTTCACGAAAATTGTTGTTGACTTTGGGATCAAGGGTCCTCTTTCCTTTGATATCAAGCATGTCTTTTGCAATTTTATCAGCTATATCTCTCAAGTATGTTTCATCATTGTGGTAATCACCTCCATAATGCATGTACTCCTTACGTTAGATTGAACTTCCTGATTGTTCTTTAGACCTTTCTGTCGATTCTTACTAGCGATCTGGTTTATCCTTGTTATCTGCTAGGGATTCTAGGAAAATTGCTATAGCTTCAACCTTTTAGTTTCTTCTTTTTTATGGGGTCATAACAATTTTTCCTTTATCCTTATTTTTTATCATGGAAGTATCTAGATTTCTCCTTAGTGATTCGACCTCTTCTCCTTTAGCGGGCCTTCTTATTTTAGAAGACTTCTATAAAAGGACCTTCTCTAGTAGTTCTTGCATTGCCATTTGTTGTGTTAAGTCTTTGATTTTGGCTTCAATATTTTTTAGCTTTGCTAGTTCTGAAGGTTTTCCAGCTTCTACATTTTCTGGATCAAAGCATGGAGTGACATTGTCTTCTACTGTTGTTTGTTGTATTATCTCCTCATTCAAAAAATTAATAACTCTCACTATTTTCCTAAAACAAAACTTCAAGTAATTAGTTTCAAGATAAAATTATAATGACTCGGAGGTTTGGGCCCTCCTTCTAACCCTGAAACGTTAAACCAAAAATTGGTCTATCATTTATAATGCTACGCTAGACCAAAATTTGATCTAATATCCATGATATCATGATGTCGCTAATCCAAAGATTGACTTAAGAATTAATACACAATGATGTTATTTGAAATAGTCCTATAATGGCAACGGCCTTTCGGTAGAATAGTGAAATTGTTAAAAAGTTTGAACTATATGTCTAAAGGTAAAATAGGCAAGTCACTCAATTGTGTAATAGTCCGTTATAAATGAACTAGATAAATGATTCACATAAAGCACCATTCTTTGTTTGTATCTAGACACTAGGCATTATGCAAGATGACCCTCCATTTAGATAAGGGCTTAAAGGATTTCTTATAAGTCCAAATCTAAATCAAAGATTTGTCATATGCTCATTCATAGTTCAATGATAGTTAAATATGCATAACTCATAAGAAATCGGCTATGCAAAATTATTCAAGTCCTTGTTTTCATTCATTTCGAAAGTTACAAAGAATTCTTAGTTTTACCCCTAATTCAATTTAGGGTTACAATTTTTCAAATTTAAGAAGGAGGAAAGAAATGATTCGCCCCTTTTTGAATGGCCAGCAGAGTCTATTTATAAGGGTGGAGGCAGGTGGCATAACCGTCAAGTGTCCTTCGGCATCCTTCACTGCATTGGTGACATTTGACAATAGTCTTCACATTGGTGACTTACAGCATCCCTCTTCACATTGGTGATTTATGATATTACTTTAAGCACTAAACTCATGGCATCCTTATCTAGATTGATGATTTATGGCATGATGACTTACGGTATTTGTGGAACACGATATCCTCTCTTGTATTGTTGACTTTTATCATCTTTGATGGCACTGATGATATGTGACATCTTTGACAGCTGTGGATATCCGACATCTCTTATACACTTTAAACCCCGACATCCTTTACCGCTTGTTCATGCTTTATAATATGTATAATTGTAAAGTCCCGATATCTACAGAGTTGCGATATGCCCTCCTTGTGGTTATATATACAATAACATGACATCTCCTTTTATTTGCTTTCAAGTTCTTTAATCTCTTTACTATGGGTTTTCAGCATCTGTTGCCATTTGATATAACTTACGGTTGGCACGATATCTATTCCTTTCCATGCACTCGGCAACCCCTAAGGTTGTTGAAGACTTAAATTATCTCTTAGTAATGCTTGAAGTGCGACATCCTAGAAGTTGTCTTGAGATATGATATCTCCCAACCTTTACATTTTTGGCAACCCTCTCTCCCTAGGGTTGTTGAGGTTCTACACATTCTTAAAATGTTTGAAAGACGGCATCCCACTTTGAGTGTTTCTCTGCTTTCCCTTTAACATTTGTATTTTGTCATGCTTGTCTCAAATTTTCGATAACCTTATTTGTATTAATAATAAGCTTTGGCACCAATGGTCCTGAGCAGTTGTTAGCAAAGACTTGGGTTACACCCTAACGGATTTTGCTTCCTACTAGTATAGAATCTGTATGGGATACGCAAGGACCTCAAAGTTTAATTAATTGTTTGTTTGTTGGAGTTAGGCTAGTTAACCCTTAGATAAGTCTTTGTGATGTATTGGTAATATGGCTAATTAAATTATAAAGTCGTGTCTAGGAGTCATCTGCTTTCATATCACGATCGGTTGACTATCGATTACATTACGGGGTCCGCTTCAGGGTTGAGATATTAAATAGTCGTTGGGTCTGCCTCCTCCCTATTTAAGAAGTATTAATTAGCTCGAGTTTCCTTTTGGGTAGTACAATGCTGAGACACGCACAAACATATATATATATATATATATAGTTATACCTCAGAGAGGGTTGGATATATCGTACGTCCAAGTGGAATTAAATGAGTAATCCCATGAATAATAAACATAACACTTAAATAGAAATCAACCAGCATAAACTAGTGTTATGGATAAAGAATGTAACTTACTAGTCACCAGAACATTGTTATGACCCCTTCCTCATTACAATCAATGGGATATATTATAGGAACATGCTACAAGCACAAGATGGGAACGGTTGATGGAGAGGTCTTCTCATTCATGCTTGGCACTAACAAGGCAACTAGATATCTAAGGAATGATATTGATTTCAACGTTGTAGCCTTAGTTGGTATATATGTTTATTATATTTTACTATTTCACTGTGAATTCGCTCTCTGATATATTAATGTTTATTACAGGTTACCGACGCCAACGATCTGTAGCCTAATGGACTTGGATTTCAGTTTAGTTGAAATTCGAGCCCATTAAGGTGCATGTTGTTACAATTCAAGATGAAGTTTCTTTCTGGTGCGGAGAAGGATTTATTATTGGAAAGTTTATTCATTTGAAGTGGAGGATAAATGATTGTTAGGGAGTACGTTAGTTGGTTTAATGAGTTGGCCCGATTTGGATTCGAGTTAGTGAATAATCTAGCAAAGAAGGCATTAAAGTTTGCCAAGGCATTAAATTCACCTCTAAGTTTGCCAAGGCATTTGGGCTCGGCCAACATGGAAGAAAATGGAGGTCTTGGAAATGAAAAGGAAGGTGAAGTAGAAAAGAAATAAGTGATTTGAATAAGATTTAAAAGATTTTAAACTAAAAAGATTTGATTTTTAAACCTAATAATTGAAATGGAAGTCATTAAAATAATTTCTAAGCTTTTAAAAAAATAAGATTTTGAAAATTTTAAAAAGTGAGAATGGAAGGAGAGAGAGAGAGAAATAGATTTGTTTTTGTAAAAAGGAATGAAGTAAAATTACCTTTCTACCCTTAAGTACACTTGCCTCCACTCTAATGTTGCCACCTCACCGCCTTATCTCTTCCTTATGTTTAACATGTGCAAAACAATGTTTCCCCCTTATTAACCAACATGTATTACCCATTTTGTACTTTGGTTAAGAGATGAAAGGATGTTTCATGCTTTATTTAATTTAATTTGATTTTTTAACTTACAAATGGTCACATCATCTTACATAAGTGTGCTTATGTTATTAACACTTATTTTATTTCTAAACCATATTTAAGTTAATTTAAAATGTGTAAATATATTAACTAAAGTGTTTACAACATTTTAAAAAACTTTTATGTGGTGAAAAATTGTAAATTTTCAAAAAGCTTTTCGGTCACATTCTCTAATTTCTTTTCAACTATTTATTTTTGTAAACCAATTTTAAAAATCTTTTCACCATCACCAGTTATAATTAAAAAGGATATTTTTGAGTTTTAAAAACCATATATAAATATATTAAATTACCATATTTAAAGTGATTAAATTTCGGGTCATTACACCTATGGCCAAATCCAACTGTAAAACATCCTAGCTCCACTCAACTAATCAAATAGATCATCAATTCTTAGTAAAGCATGTATATTCTTCATTGTCCTCTCATACAACTTTTGATAGTCTAAACATAGTCGCAATGGCCCATCATACTTCTTAACAAACACTATTGCTGCTCACTATGGTGAGCTACTTTGTCTTATGAAGCTCTTCTCTTCTCACTCTATTAATCGCTTCCTCGGCTCCTCCATCTTCCTCGGAGGCATTCTACTAGGAGGTCGACTAAAAATTCAGTTCTTGGTAGTAAGTCGATGCGAAATTCTACCACTTCCAAGGGTGGCAACCCCGAGACCGGTTCAAACACATCGCTGAATTACTTGATTACTCGTTCTGCCCCAAGATCCTCCTCTTTAGAAGCTAACACAAATAAAGTACTCTTGCGCAGTTCTCCACATTCTTCCAATACAACTAACACCCTATCTCTATGGTTAGGAAGACTCAAAACAACTATCCTTTTAACATAGTGCACCCTAGAATCATACCTCTCAACCGATCCATCCTTAAAATAACTTCAAATCTTATGAAGTCAAACACATAAGGATCATAAAAAAGCTTGCACCCATATAACTCAATATATAGGTCAGTGCATCTCAATTCGATATGGCATATCCTTCTATCGGATTAGCTACACATATGGAAGTGACTAAATAGGTAACCTTAACCCAAGTCTATCAACCAAGTCTTTAGCTATAAATGTATGTGTAGCTCCGGTATCATATAGTACTCCAACTGAAATATCATAAATCAAAGCCATACCTTTTAAGATTTTTCCTTTGCCTTTATCCTCGATAGACGGTCCTTCTCTTGGTCCCTCCAAACCCAACACCTATGCTTTAAGATCTAGACAATCCTTCTTCATATGTCCCATCTTCGTATTTCCCTTCTGTCCACAGTCATAGCAGACTACTCCCGTAATGGCAATCTCAGTATTGCAACTGCACCCCTTCCCTTCGTCACTCCTTTATTGCCTTTAGTGTATGGGGTGAACTTCTTCTTCTATTCAGCCTTAGAACTTGTCTCCATCCTTCTCTCCTCCTTATACAAGCTATCATATCTTTTAGCCATATCAAGCACAAACTCGAAAGGAGATGCTAGATGAGTAATCACCGTATGATCAAGCTCTTGCTTCAAGCCTCGAATGAACTTCTCATTCTTCTTCATACGGGTATTAATGTATTCCCTACCATACTTGGCCAATGCATTAAACTTTTGGATATACCCTTCTATAGTAAGGTCACCTTGCCTAAAATTGATGAACTCCCTCAACAGTACACTTTACTAAGATTAAAAAATAAACTAGTCTTCAAATCTTTTCTTAAACTGCTCCCAAATGATTCCCTCCCATCGGGTCTTAGCAATAACAGTCTCCCTCCAATCCAGCATATCATCTTATAGCTGTCTTTATGTCTCCGTATCTGGAGGCCAAAAGCTAAGCACTACAGATGCTACAGTCATCCATAGTATTAACTTCTGGTGACAAAATACGGTAATGATAATGGTATCTATAATACCAAAAGCATAAAAATATGAACAAAATCATAGAATAAAAAAACACACTTTCCTGATTACATTCCAAAACAATAAGTCATATCCACTTTACATAAACTCTTAACGTTTCCCAGGCTAAATATATCATTACAAAAATACTCCAAGAGAAAAATATGACGATGCCGTCTTGGTTGATCAAAGAAATATAGTCATATCTGACATATATACACAGCAGAATCAAAACAAAATGAGACTGCAAATCATAATTAGCTATCCGTCAACCACCTCGTCTCCAGAAGCTTTGTTCGTCAAAAGACTAAAACCTGAAAACCTCAACCCTCAGCCTACTCAAATAATTTTTTGAGCACCCGAGAGTTTAAGGGGAAACAAAAACTTCGAGTCAGACATAAAGCCTAGTATGAATAATTTTGTTACATCTCGGTTTACTGTTATTAAGTGAGACCATGCCGCATAGTAAAACAGGTTTCCTTTCACTAATATCCTTTTCAAAACATGTATACTTTGCAAATCCTTTCCTGCAACCAAACTGGTTAATCAAACTGATTGGATCAAAATAGCAATATCCTTTATGCTAATAAATGGACTATATGTCTGTAAAACAAGTAATATGTGAGCTATCTGCCCACACATAATAGTAAGGTCCGTTATGCTAGCCAAATGGACTAACTTTTCGAAAAACAATAGTAAGGTCCGTTATGCTAAAATGGACTAACTGTCCATAAAACTGGGCTGACTATCGCTAACTGGAATAACTGTCCAGATTAAAATGGACTAGCTTTCGAATCATTTACTTGGGGTTAACTACCCTTTAAATTTCCTTGAAAACCTTCTCAAAATGATTTAGTCCATCAAAACATATATATACAAGGAAAATATATCTTTAGCTTTACATTAAGCTATTTTGACATGTTATATACCCTTTACACAAAATAAAGTTGATGAGATTTAATAAGGATTAACTATCCTTCCAAAACAAGTCAAAACCCTTTTTAACTTGAAAATACTTAGGCTACATTGCCTATTAAATACATTCAAAACCTTTGTTTAAAACTCTTAAACAACCCTTTCGAAACCCTTGAAGCTAACCCCTTCGAAACCATTGAAAGACCCTTAAGAAACCATTAAATAAAGTCTTTTGAAATCAATGGAAAACCTTTCCTTTCTTTTCTCCAAAAGCCTCAAAATATCAGACATCCCTCTTTAAAGCCTTTTAAATAATGCCTTTCAAAAACATTGGAAAAAAACCATCCTTTCAATCCATTCGAAACCCTGGGGAACCACCCCTTTTGAAACCATTCATTAAATCATTTTGAAACAGTCAAAACTCAATCCTTTCGAAAGCACTTTGGGTTCAATTTAAAACATGTGGAAACCTTTCAAAAATTTACCTCTTCAAAACCTTTGAAAAACGTCTCGGTCGAAATCATTTGGATTCTGCCTTCAATTAGAGCAAAAGGATCAGAAACCCATTAAAGTCAAAAGCATCTGCTTCGAAACCATTTAAAACTATCTCTTTCGAAACCAATTTGGGTTTTACTTTACTTATAGAAAAAGGTCTTAAAGTATTTAAGTCGAAAGCAACAGCTTCGAAACCATTTTCTAAGTAATGAAGTGATGGTGACAAAATCATCCCTTCGAAAGCATTGGAGAGTTGGCCAGGTTTTTAGAAAACAAAACAACCCTTTCGAAACCATCTGGGTCGAAAGGTAAAAAGGCAGCAGCATAAAGGTCTCGACTTAGTTGAAAGCAATTATTTAAAAACAGAGGTACAACCCAATCGAAACCATTTCCTTTAAATCATTTGACTTAGTTGAAAGCTACTTTGCCGAAAGCCAGTTAGTCGAAAGCAAGCAGGCGTGTTTCTTTAACTCAAAAACAAAGGACTGCCTTAACCCCATCGAAACCCCTGGTTTCAACTCCCTACCTTCCGCCTACATCCAATTCACTACGTACCAGTAAACTGATACCATGTGCATTGGTTTCCATTGTGTCGGAAGCGAAGATGAGGAGGCGGAACCTGGTGCCGACGGTTTCGAAATAGTGAAAAACATGTAGCAAATAGTTCATTTCACCTAACCTGCCTTACATGTCTAATTGGGATTGGTTGCCTCTTTCTTTACCAGTAAAAAGTACTGCACTTTGTCAAAAGGGCTGCCGACTTTTCAGATTTTATAATTCAAATTATTTTATAAAAAGCCCTTTCTCCTTTTTTAATTGTATAAAAACTTAATTCTCATACCTTAAATAATTTTATATAACCCTTAAAACACTTAGGAAAATCTACAAAAATTCTAGAAAATCTATTTTAATATGTTTTCCAACGTATAAAAATTTCAGACCCCAATCTTATATTATTTAGCCGAAAATAATTATTAACCCAAATTAACATTTTCTTTACTAGAAAATTCATATTAATTCCACATAAATTCAGAAAATTCCGAAAATTGAAACCCATCTTTAAAATATTATTCATGACCTTCACAAAATTCTCTAGGCATTTAGATGTCATTTTATAGGGTTGTCACCTTAAAACATATCATAAAATTAATATGTACATACATAAATCATCAACATGTATATATAATCATTCCATCATTCAAAATCATGGCAAATCTATGCAAAATATTCGGCAATCATCTTAAAATCGGAAATACAATCAAAAATGAGATGTAAACATTATTCACCTTAGCTTTAGAGATTATGGAGATTGAGATGTGAATAGATTTGATTTGAATTAGCTTCTTCCTAGCTTTTCTTCTTCTTTTCCTTGTTAATGGTGGTCGGCCTCTTTTAAAATTTTGAAAATGAAAATGAACGTGTAAAATTTTACACGACCAAGGTTTGGAGGATATAGGAATGGTCTCTTTCCTATTTTAACCCTCCTCTATTTCAAGTTAACTCTTATTTTAGTTCATGGTTAAACGGCATGGCTACACCTTAATTAAAATCGAATCCCAATCCCCTAATCAAAACATTATTTTATTTAATTCAACTAATTAAATATCATAAATAATGTTACCAAAAATCTGGGGTGTTACAGACTCCCCTCCTTACATAATTTCATCCTTGAAATTACGATAAGGTACACAACAAATCAAACAAGAAGGTAAAACATACCATCAAACAAGTCATGATAGGTATCTCTAATCCTGCTCTCAATCTCCCAATTATAGTCCTTGTCATCGTCGTTCCACTGGACTTTGACTAATCTGACCGTCTTGGTTCTAAGCCTCTTCTCATCTCTCGCAACTATGCGAATTGGCTTCCTTACTATGGTCAAATCCGGCTCTACCACTAAATCATCTAGCACAGACGGTGCAATAGCAGTCTCCAGGTCTCTAACACACTTTCTGAGATGAGAAACATGAAAAACATCGTGGACTCCTACCAAACTGCTTGGTAACAACTCTATAAGCGAGTTTTCTGATCCTTTCAATAATAGGAAAAGGTCCAACGAATCTCAGTGCTAACTTCCCCGATTTTCCAAACCTAATCACGCCCTTCATCGGTGATACCTTGCGAAAACCTGATCTTCAACTGATAACTCTATATCTTTCCGTCTCTTATCTACATAACTTTTCTGCCTAGACTGAGCCTCCTTCATTCTAGTTCGAATGACCTCAATCTTTTCTCAAATGACCTCAATCTTTTCTACAGCTTCTCTGACTAAATCTGGACTAAGAACCAACCTATCCTCGCTCTCTAGCCAACATACGGGAGATTTGCATGGCCTTCCATACAAATCTTCAAACGGTGCCATCCCAATACTAGTCCGATAACTGTTGTTATATGAAAACTCGACTAAATGCAGATGGTCTTCCCATGACCCCCCGAAATCTAGAACACAACCCCTTAACAATTCTTTCAAGATTTTGTTAACTCTTTCCGTTTGCCCATCTGTTTGCGGATGGTAAGCAGTACTCATTTTGAGCTTGGTTCCTAAAACTTCATACAGACTCTTCCAGAATTCACTAGTCAACAAAGGATCTCTATCACTAACTATGCTACTAGGAACTTTATGCAGTCTAACCACACTCTTCAGGAATAACCTTGCAAAAATAGGTGCCATTCTGGTTGACCTAACTGGAATAAAATGGACACTCTTGGTCAATCTATCCACTATAACCCATATACTATCATTCCCTTTGTTCGACCTTAGCAGCCCGTCAATAAAATCCATGGAGATAGAATCTGTAGGAATGTTTTCAACCTAGAGAGGGGTGGGTGAATAGGGTGATACTAAAATTAATGCAGAAATAAAAATAATAACAGAAACAAGTATAGTAAAGATCACACACAGTTTTACCCAACTTCGGCAAATACTGCCAACGTGCTGCCCCCAAGGTTTCTACTAGAAATTAGGTAATCAGATGCTTACAAAAACACGTAAACTCGCGACACCCGCTAACTCGATTAACCTAACACTAAGCTCAAAACCCTGCCACAACTCAGCCACTGAGTTGTGAATTCTCAAACTACACCCCGTAGTTTGTACCTAGTTACACAACTAGAAATTTACACAATTTTAAAATAGAAATTTACAAATAAATATAAACTAAAACAAAATCCTATTTTTTTAACTAAAGCCCATTATAAAATAGAACCGGCCCAAGTAATAATTAAAATGAGAGACTGTCTTCCCTTTTCTTTTTTGTAGTATCTTCGGCCGTTCCCTTTTGCTTCTCTTCAAAAATTAGGGTTTCTTCCAAATTAAAGACGCCGATTCAAATTGTTTGATTGAAGTGATGATTTTTCTTCGATTTGCTTCGTCAATCAACTTCTTGTCTTTGATTGCCCATGGTCACTTCAATTGAGTCGAGCTCGAATATCGGTATGTGATCTTTTGCCCCTTTTTGATTTTGATTATGCTCGACTTTGATTCGAGTTTTGGATTTGTTTGTGATTTGTTCTAAGTATGCTCACTGGATTTTTTGTCTTGAACTCGAATTAATATTGCTGATGATGATTTGGGTTTAATTTATAGGGATCCAAAACCATATACTTTCATTCATATATATTGGTTTGAATTCTTCAATTGATTTGCTCGGCCATTCGATTTTTTCTTGAACGATTGTGATGAATTCTTGACTTTTTCATCTTTGATACATTTGAATTTGCTCCGTTCTTTGCTCCTACGACCTGTTCATCATTTGCTTCCATCTTGCATTTGAATTTGAGATATATTTTGACTTCCTGATATATTGGCATCTATATTTTATGACTCGAATTCTGACTTGTTCATTTATGATGCCCTCTGTGTTGTCTTGTACTAGTTGATGTGTCCACCCAAGTGCTTGCATTCATGTGTGTTTGATTCTCTGAACTTGTATTTTTCTATGTTAACTGGTTCCAATTAAAGTCTGGTTGCATTGTTATTGTGGTCTCCATGAGTCTGCACTTGGTTGTTGCTTCTTGTATACTTTATTGTATGTTGTATGTTCATGTTGATTGGTTCCTCATGTTGTACATGTTGAAACTGTATGCTTGCATATCCATATTGCATATGTACTGATCTGGTCTATATTCTTGTTCCATTTCAAGTCTGGTTTGGTTTTGTGTTTTCATGTGTCTGCATTGGTTTTGTTCTGGTTTGGGTTCTGAACTACTGTCATGTTGCCTTTGTATTTTCTGGAGTCTTGTGAAATTTGAAGTGGTCTTCATATTTGTGCTGTTGTCTTGGTTGAGGCTTCACTTGCATGCTCCAATGTTTATCTGCACTATATGTTGAAACTGAGTAAGTCTGAAGCTTTCATTGTGCCTATGTTAATTTGGTCTGTGTCTATATGAAAGAAGTATGTATGTTCATGCCTCTGTTCTTGTAGTCTTCTCTGTTGCATATGTATAGAACTGGTGTCTGTATTTGCATTACTTCTATCCTTTGTAGTCTGGTTGAAAGACTGCTGCCTTCTTATTGTGTTCTGGTTTGAAGGCTTGCATTTTGGTCTGGTCTGGTGGTTTTGACATTTCATTGCATCAAGTTAAATGTTGAAACTGAATTTTGATTGTTATGATAGTCTGGACTAGTTGCTTTGTACTGAATGCTCTGACCATCCATGTTGGTGTGTTCTTGTTGCCTTTGGTATTGGATCTGGTCTGTGGTTCCACTTGAGTCTGGTTGGTCTTCATATGTACATTTGGTGATCTCGTTTGGTGCACATGAGTTTGGTCTTGTAGTTTGTTTCAGGTTTCATTTGAGTCTTCATGTTTTCATGTGTGGTTCCCTTGCATAGGTTCGAGTTAAATTGACCTGGTCTATATTGCATCCCTTGTTGTCATAATTGACTGTGTTGCTCCTGACCATTTCTGTGTTGTGCATTTGGTTGAGCTGTTGCTCCAACGTTTGCTGAGTTGAAATGTTGCATGCACCACTTTTGTACATATGCACTGCCCTGTACTTGACCATTGTTGTGTTGTTTTTTTTTTGCAGTTGCACTTGAGTTAAATCCAGTCTAGGCTTGGGTTTGACCTTGTGCTCACCTATCCCTGCAATTTTAACAAGCAAGTGTATATCGGTGTGTACGACCTTGTGGCATGTACAGTGATACACTGTGCATGTCACAAGTTATTCGTGTAAGATGAATTAAAAGAAAATGATGACGAGCAACCCAAATAACCGAGGCAAATAATATTTTCAAACACACACTTCATTGTGCACTGCAAAATGTTTCTTTTTCAATTTTACTGCGTCAATGTTTATTTTGCAGATAGTTCAGATGCTGGATACAGGCTGGAACCGAGTTGAAGATCAAAATACGAGTGAAGAGTGAATAATGTAGTGAGGTGTAATATGTATGTAAAACTATAAAGTGAAAATTGTGTTGTAATTGAGGTTGTGTTGTAATTGAAAATGCGTAAATGTAGTGAGAACTCAAATTTGTACTATTTGAATTTATAATAAAATATTTGTTTGAATAAAATATTTGTTTAAATCAGAATTTCGAGTTATTTATTTTATTCAACAAATATTTATTTAATTATGTGGAAAAATAAAATAGTACAATAAAAAATACATTTAAACAATTATATATATATGTTTATTATCATCAAACAAAAATCATACACTATTATATTCTATAATCTCCCCCTGAGAATAACAAACATATATTAAGATTTTGACTCTATTAAATGTATTTGGTCTTAATGAATTCTATTAGCTCCCATATTTGAATACTCCCCCTATAACGAAGCTCCCCTTTCACATATGCATGAAAATAAATAAAAATATGCAAAATAAAAATAATAGAAAATGCAATGAACGTAGATGAGAATATGCAAATAAAAAATTTGAACTTATTTGCTAAAATCTTAACTTCTCTCCCCCTTTTGTTATCGGCAAAAGAGTAATAGGGTTAGATAAGAGTGATAAAGTGATAGACATTAATACAACATTAATACCTAATCGAGTATACATATTAAATTTCCAAAAAAATCAAACTAAAATCATAAATACTATGTTAGGCACATATTCCATTTTAGGGTGATAGGGGTGATGTCGGCATAGAAATCCATCTAGTCGTGTCCATTTGTGGTATATTTATGACAGGAATCTTTTTAAATACTTACTAACCATGCATAACCGTTAGGACTTTTAAATGAGATTAGTAGTATTTCTTATTTTATTAAAAAATGAATTCCAAGCATCTTCTAACCACGCATAACCATAAAGACTTTTAAATGGGGTTAGAATCAACTCGCCTATATTATCCAATTTTGATATGTGTTCCATACATGCATAACCGTGAGGACTTTTAAATGAGCATGAAAGCACATAATCAGAGATTTCAAGTAGTTCACCCATGCATAACCATGAGGACTTTTAAATGAGGGTGAGTACTTTTTGGATGATTTTATTGCTAATTTTTTTTAAAAAATGAATAATTTCTCATTTAATACCACATTTGACATACTATATTGGATTTTGATGAGTGATAGTCATGGAAATATGATAGGAATAGAGATAGTCATGGAATTTTTACCAACCAATGTTATTACAAATTTTGTTTACAATTTTTTTTTAAAATTTTCTAAATATACCATCTCAAGTCATAATGTATGATTAATATCAACACTCGTCACTTTTTTTTCAGTCACTATTTATCTTTTTGATAATCAATAGGGAGCCAGATTAGTTAACATAGGCATTTAAGATCAAAAATAAAATCACATTTCTAAAATGCCTAAACTGAGACGAAGTCGACAAAAACTGTTTTTTGGAAGGGGTTTTGTAAAACTGTCTGCCAATTGAGAATCAGTTGAAATGAAATTTATGCAGATATTTTCTTTGGAAATATGATCTCTAGTGAAATGATGTCTAACATCTATATGCTTGGTGTGAGAATGATGTACAGGATTATTTGTGAGATCAATAGCACTTTTGCTATCACACATAAGTGGAACTCGTTTAAAAATTTAGACCATAGTCTTGCAACGTTTGTATCATCCATACGATTTGAGAAAAGCAACCGCTTAGAGCAATAAACTCTGCCTCGGTGGTAGATAATGCAATACAATTCTGTTTTTGACTATGCAACTAACGAATATCATAACATAAAACACGTTCCAGTTCCAGCATAGTCTGCATCTGATTACCCTTTTAACTCAAAGTTATCATTAGTTGGATACCATAGACCAAAACGTGGGGTGTACAACAGATACCTTTCTTCTTACCTGAAAACAATGTTTCTTTTGATGATTGGTCAACAATTTTGCACAAATCAGAATCAAAAATAGCATTCATTCCCTTATCACAGAACTGGCTGATTGAAATCAGATTATGGTGCAGATTTTAAACATATAATACGTCGTTTAAGGTAAATGTGCCATTACCTACTTTACCTTTACCGATAATTTTACATTTATCGTTGTTGCCCATTGTGACTCCGCCACCTTTGTACTTCTCTAGGCTAAGGAACTTTGATTTGTCGCCCGTCATATGCCTGGAACAGCCAGAATCCAAGTACCACTATTGCTGTTCCTTAGCTTGCAACATACCTACACGAGATAAGAGTTTTGTGACCTATTTATTTTCATAGGTCCATGATTGTTAGTGGTAAATTTTTTTGAAAAACAAGTAGAACCAAGACAGTCTATGTTTGTTTCTTTTGGCACCCAGATTTGTTTGACTTTAAGGGATTTTACATTCGTGCCTTTAGGAACCCAAATTGGTATGGTTTTCGTGTGTTTTGGTCTATACCAGCAATTGTTTTGATTGTGTCCAATTTTTTCACAATGGTGCACTTGGAGTTGACATGATTAGTTTCACTTCTACCCTTTTTAGATTGAGTATACCTAAGTCCTTGTCTAACAGTATTAACAGTTTGTTTCCCTAATAACATATTTAGTGATCTTTCTCCTTTGGACAATTTTCCTAAAGTTGTAGACAATTGTTGGACTTGTGACTTGAGAGATTCATTTTCATTAAATAATAGAGTGCACTTTTTAATAGAATTTTCACTCCTAGTATTTTCACTTTCTTTCAAAATCAGAATTTGATTTTCAAGCGATTTAATTTTAGTTTCTGATTTTTTTATTTCCTCTTCTAATGATGGACACTTATCACACTTACGGCTTTTATTTCTATAGTTTTGAACCATTTGATCAAGTTGCTTATTTAGTTCTATCAAACTATCTCTTTGTGATTCAATTTTAGCGTACTTCTACCTAAGTCTTTAAAAACAGCCATTTACTTCATGAAAATATATAAGTAATTGTGAATGAGTAAGTTTTGATACCTCGCTTGGCTCGTCATCATCGCTGTCACTTTTTTCTCCTAAAAACACAGATTTTCTTTTTCACTCTCACTACTAATGCTTTCATCATCATCTTCATCACTTTGATCCCGAGTAGCTACAAAACTTCTCCTTTTCGATTTCTTTCCTTAGCTGAATCGATTTGGAGGATAATTTGGCTTGATATGACCATGTATATTGCACTTGTGACAAATGATCTCCTGCTTTTCTGAGTTGTCTAGAACTTTGACGATCTGCTCTTCGGTTGTTGATTTTGGGCTGGATTTCCATATTTGTAGTTCCACCTTTTGAATCTCTTTATTATCAGTGCCAATTCAGCTACTCTTTCATCATCACCATCATTTTCACTTTCCATTGTTCCTGTGATAGCTATTGATTTCTTTCACGTATCTCCTTGTTCATGTTCTTCCTTGAATTTGATTTCTAGCTCATAAGTAGTGAGGTTTCCGATGAGTTCTTCAACTTTAACCTATTTCGGATCCTTTGATTCTTGGATAGCAGTCACTTTTGCTTCAAAATTTTATGGAAGAATTCTGAGGATCTTTCGGACTATTTCCAGTTCTGTGTATGGATTTCCAAGAGATTTTGATTTGTATACTAGATTAGAAAGTCTTCCATACATTTCTTTGATACTTTCTTCCTTTGCCATTGTGAAGTTCTCGTACTCACTACTAAGCATGGCAAGGTGAGATTTTTTGACTTGGGATATTCCTTCATGAGTCACTTCAAGCGTGTGCTAGATTTCCTACGCAGTTAGAAAATGTGAGACACGATTAAATTCAATTTGATCTAATAAGCAGATAATAGAATTCATAGCCTTAGCATTAGCAGTTTGCAATTTATTTTCAAGATATGTCCATTGATCCATCGGTTTTTCAACTTCTTGATTACCTACCATTAATGTTGGTGTGCTATATCATGTTTCAACTATATTCCATGCATCTATGGTTTTTACTAAAAATTTCATTCTATTTTTCCAATATGCATATTCACCATTGAACATGGGTGGTCTAAATATGGACTGACCCTCAGCAAAAGCATTATTAAAAGATGTAATTGAAAGAAAAAATCATAATTTTTTAACAAAAAAATTGGTTTTTGTTCCTAGCTCTAATACCACTTGTACGATCATTTTCACCCTAGAGGGGGGTGAATAGGGTGATACTTAAAATTTATGAGGAAATAAAAATAATAACAGAAACAAGTGCAGTAAAGATTACATACAGTTTTACCCAGCTTCGGCAAATACTGCCTACGTGCTGCCCCCAAGGTTTCTACTAGAAATTAGGTAATCAGTGCTTACAAAAACACGTAAACTCACGACACCCGCTAACTCGATTAACCTAACTCTAAGCTCAAAACCCTGTCACAACTCAGCCACTGAGTTGCGAATTCTCAAATACGCCCCGTAGTTTGTACCTAGTTACATAACTAGATATTTACACAATTTTAAAATAGAAAGTTACAAATAAAAATAAACTAAAATAAACCCCTATTTTTTTAAACTAAAGCCCAATATAAAATAGAAACGACCCAAGTAATAATTAAAATGAGAGACTGTCTTCCCTTTTCTTTTGTGTAGTATCTTCGGCCGTTACCTTTTGCTTCTCTTCAAAAATTAGGGTTTCTTCCAAATTAAAGACGCCGATTCAAATTGTTTGATTGAAGTGATGATTTTTCTTTGATTTGCTTCATCAATCAACTTCCTGGCTTTGAGTGCTCACGATCGCTTCAATTGAGTCGAGCTCGAATATTGGTATGTAATTTTTTTCCCCTTTTGGTTTTGATTATGCTCGACTTTGATTCGATTTTTGGATTTGTTTGTGATTTGTTTTAAGTTTGCTCTTTGGATTTTTTGTCTTGAACTCGAATTAATATTTCTGATGATGATTTGGGTTTAATTTATAGGGATCGAAAACCCTAAACTTTCGTTCGTATATATTAGTTTGAATTCTTCAATTGATTTGCTCGGCCACTCGATTTTTGCTTGAACGATTGTGATGAATTCTTGACTTTTTCATCTCTGATACATTTGAATTTGCTCCATTCTTTGCTCCTACGACCTGTTCATCATTCACTTCCATCGTGCTTTTGAATTTGAGATATATTTTGACTTCCTGATATATTGGTATCTATATTTTGTGACCCGAGTTCCAACTTGTTCATTTACGATGCCCTCTACGTTGTCTTGTACTAGTTGTTGTGTCCATCCGAGTGCTTGCATTCATGTGTGTGTGATTCTCTGAACTTGTATTTGTCTATGTTAACTGGTTCTAATTAAAGTCTGGTTGCATTGTTATTGTGGTCTCCATGAGTCTGCACTTGGTTGTTGCTTCTTTGTACACTTTGTTGTATGTTGTATGTTCATGTTGACTGGTTCCTCATTTTGTACATGTTGAAACTGTATGCTTACATATCCATATTGCATATGTACTGATCTGGTCTATATTCTTGTGCCATTTCAAGCCTGGTTTGGTTTTGTGTTTTCATGTGTCTGCATTGGTTTTATTTTGGTCTGGGTTCTGAACTGCTGTAATGTTGCCTTTGTATTCTCTGGAGTCTTGTGAAATTTGAAGTGGTCTTCATATTTGAGATGCTGTCTTGGTTGAGGCTTCACTTGCATGCTCCAATGTTTATATGCACTATATGTTGAAACTGAGTAAGTCTGAAGCTTTCATCATGCCTATGTTAATTTGGTCTGTGTCTATATGAAAGAAGTATGCATGTTCATGCCTCTATTCTTGTAGTCTTCTCTATTGCATATGTATAGAACTCGTGTCTGTATTTGCATTGCTTCTATCCTTTGTAGTCTGGTTGAAAGACTGCTGCCTCGTTATTGTGTTCTGTTTGAAGGCTTGCATTTTGGTCTGGTCTGGTGGTCTTGACATTTCATTACTTCAAGTTAAATGTTGAAACTGAATTTTGATTGTTATGGTAGTCTGGACTAGTTGCTTTGTACTGAATGCTCTGACCATCCATGGTGGTGTGTTCTTGTTGCCTTTGGTATTGAATCTGGTCTGCGGTTCCACTTGAGTCTGGTTGGTCTTCATATGTACATTGGTGATCTAGTTTAGTGCACATGAGTCTGGTGAGTCTTCATGTTTTCATGTGTGGTTCCCTTGCATAGCTTCGGGTTAAATTGACCTAGTCTATGTTGCATCCCTTATTGTCACAATTGAATGTGTTGCTCCTGACCATTTCTATGTTGTGCATTTGGTTAAGTTGTTGCTCCAATGTTCGCTGATTTGAAATGTTGCATGCACCACTTTTGTACATATGCACTGCTCTGTACTTGACAATTGCCGTGTTGTTTGTTTTTTGCATTTGCATTTGAGTTGAATCCAATCAAGGCTTGGGTTTGACCTTGTGCTCACTTGTCCCTGCAATTTTAACAAGCAAGTATATATTGGTATGCACGACCTTGTGGCATGTATAGTGATACACTGTGCATGTCACAAGTTGTTCGTGTAAGATGAATTAAAAGAAAATGATGATGGACAACCCAAATAACTGAGGCAAATAATATTTTCAAACACACACTTCACTGTGCAGTGCAAAATATTTCTTTTTCAATTTTACTACATGAGTGTTTATTTTGCAGATAGTTCAGATGTTGGATACAGGCTAGAACCGAGTTGAAGATCAAAATACGAGTGAAGAGTGAATAATGTATGGAGGTGTCATATGTATGTAAAACTGTAAAGTGAAAATTGTGTTGTAATCGAGGTTGGGTTGTAATTGAAAATGTGTAAATGTAGTGATAGCTCAAATTTGTACTATTTGAATTTGTAATAAAATATTTGTTTGAATAAAATATTTGTTTAAATCAGAATCCGAGTTATTTATTTTATTCAACAACTATTTATTTAATATGTGGAAAAATAAAATAGTACAATAACAAATACATTTAAACGAATATATATATATATGTTTATTATCATCAAACAAAAATCATACACTAGTATATTCTACAGAATCCCACTTCCACACTGGAATACCTAATGGCTGAAGCAACCCACTTGGTTTCTATTGTTGGCCTTTTCCTGCTGGCAAATCATGCACTGCTTCACACACAACCCAATATCCCGCTTCATACCTTCCTAGAAGAAACTCATCTTCATATCTTGATACATTTTAGTACCTCTTGGGTGAATAGAGAACTTTGAACGATGACATTCCTCTAAGACTTCTTTTCTTATGTTTCCTACACTCGGAACACATAATCTTCCTTTCTTTCTCAACCTCCCATTTTGGTCAAGACTGAAATCTTTCAAGTCATTGTTCTCAGTTCCACCTTTTAGCTTTCTGATCCATTCAGCTGATATCAAATCTTCTTCCTGTTTAGAAGCAATCCTCTCGATCATCACCGGTCGAACTTCCAAACAAGATAATACAACTGTATCTCCACTAAACCCAGCCTTGGATCTCTACTGCACTCTGCAATCTCCTAATGCTTCCAAGTCCTTCCATTCCGCAATCATCATTAAAATTGCATTCTGATGTTTCCTGCTAAGTGCATCTGCAACCTTGTTGCCCTTGCCTGGTGTGTACTCAATCCCAAAATCATAAGCAGCGATAAACTCTAACCACCTCTACTATCTCCTGTTAAACTCCTTCTGAGAGAACAAATACTTCAGCGACTTATGATCTGTATATAACTCAAACCTTTCTCCCAAAAGGTAATGTCTCCACACCTTCAAAGCAAAAATAACTGTAACTAATTTTAAATCATGCGTCGGATATCTGACCTCATACGGTCTAAGCTGTCTAGAAGCGTAGGCAATCACTTTACCCCTCTACATCAGTACAGCTCCTAATTATGTTCCACACGCATCAGTACAAACCACTAAATCCTGATTACCTTCTGGAACAACTAACACAGGTGCATGTGTCAATAAGTGTTTCAAACTCTGGAATGCTTTCTCACACTTATCAGTCCACACAAACTTTACATCCTTTCTTGTTAGCTTGGTCATCGGTGCCGCTATCCGTAAAAAATCCCAAATGAACCTCCGATAATAACCAGCCAACCCAAGGAAACACTTGATCTCTGTCATTATCTTGGGTCACTTCCAACTATTCACTGCTTTAATCTTAGTCAGATCTACTGCCAACCCTTCCTCTGAGACTACATGACCTAGAAACTTCACTTCTTTCTTCTAGAAATGACACTTCGAAAACTTAGCCTTCAGCTGATGCTACCTCAGCGTCTCAAGCACCACTCTAAGATGAACTTCATACTCTCTTTCATCCTTAGAGTATATCAAGATATCATCTATGAAAACCAATACAAACCTATCCAAGTGCTCTTGGAAAACCCGGTTCATCAAATCCACAAAGAAAGCTGGCGCATTAGTCAGTCCGAATGGCATAACTAACCATTCGTACGACCCATACCTGGTCCTAAATGCCGTGAAAGTTATACTATCCACTACTACCCTAAGCTGATGGAAACCTGTCGCTAAGTCCAACTGCGAAAATACCTTGGCTCCACTCAACTGGTCGAACAAATCGCCAATCCTGGGCAATGGATATCGATTCTTTATCATCCTATAATTCAACTTACGATAATCGATACATAGCCTTAACGATCCTTCCGGCTTCTTAGCAAATATTACGGCTGCTCCCCATGGCGAACTACTTGGCCTGATAAAACTCTTGCTTTCTAAATGCACCAACTACACCTTTAACTCGTTCATCTCTATAGGGGTCATCCTGCTTGGCGGTCTACTCACTAGTTTTGCTCCCATAACCAAATCTATCCAAAACTCAATGGCTCATTTCGGCGGCAATCCTACTACGGGCTCAAAAACATATGCGAATTCTCTAACCATGAAAACTCGACTCAACTTATCATCCAACTCTATAGCACCTAACAAAGCATACATCTCACCACAAGAACCTTCTATGACATAAACTATTTGATCACAACAATCTAGGTGTCTAAGCGATATTTTCCTATCCTGGCAAAATATCCTAGCATCGTACTCACTCAACCAATCCATCCCGAGAATAATCCTGAACCACACAAAATCAAACACATGCAAAATGCAAACAAAAGTATGACCTAACAAGTCAAACTCTAACTGGTCACATCTCAACCCTAGAGTTGCATACCCTCCTATTGGATTTGCAACCCGTAAGGAAGTTACTAAATAAGTGGGTTCAAGGTTAAGCTAATTTATCAAACATCTAGATATAAAAGAATGTGATGCACCAATATCAAATAGAACGCCAATAGTCATACCATGAATTAGAAGCGTACCTCCTAAGACCGCCTTTCCTTTTTCCTAAGTTGTAGGCTTAGAAGCAGCAAGCTCTAATGCATACACCTTGCCCTTTCCCTCCTTTGCGGGCTCCTTGCACTGGCTCTTATAAAGGCCAATCTGGTCACAGTTGTAGCACCTGACATTCTTCCTTCCTGCCATTTCCTTAGCTTTTCCAACACGACACTCATTAGCAAAGTGCCCTTTCTTGTCGCACTTGAAATAGACAATCTTAGACTTCCCTTTCTAAGTTGCTCCACACTTCTGAGCACCTTTCTTAGGAAAGAACTTCCTCTTCTGATTCTGCCTAGCTTGGACTTCTTTAGCCTTACTCTTCTCTAGAGAATCAAGCAACTCCTCATTCCTCAAGGCCATCTCCACAACATGGTCAGAAGGATATCTAATAAGATGCAATGTAGCCCTGGCTAACTTAGGCTTCAACCCCCTAAAAACTGCTTGTTCCTCTTTATGACTGTATCCACTGAAGCATACCCATGCCGGGCCAACTCCTCGAACTTCCTAGCATACTCCAGAACTGACATCTCCCCCTGCTCTAACTCAACAAACTTCCTAATCATAGCTGACTGTGCCATTGTAGACATAAACCTCTCTTGGAACCTTCCCTTGAAATCTTCCAAGGTCATGGTTTCCTCATCCACCGCCGCAGTCATACTATTCCACCAAAACAGAGCTGCTCCCTGAAGCTTCTAGATGCCAACCTCCTCTTCTGCTCATCAGTGAGCCCCAAATCTGCAAAAATCCTTTCGCAGTGCAACAGCCATTTCTCTATTTCAATAGTATCCTCCGTTCCAACAAATGGCTTTCCTCCAAGCTTGGTGTAATCTCCACTCAGCTTAGTGTAATGATTAACTATTGGAACATCCGGAACTCCTGCTCCTGTAGAATTTCATCCTGCCATTCCAGCTGCAACTCCAGCTTGCATCATATTTACAAAAAACTGATACATAGCCCCCGTGTCCACTTGCGGGACTCGAGCACCTGTATTCTTTGCTTGTGCCTGACCTTGACCTCTTTTCGCATTAGGCCTGACATTCCTTAAGTGCCCTCTTCTCGTTGGTTAACTCTTCCTCCTCTTCCTTCCATATTTGTATTCAAACCTTATGAGATCCAGAAAAATAACCTAACAAGGATACTAGACTAGAGATAAAGTGTATACTTATATATAATAAATACAAGTACTTTATTATAGCATTATCCCATACCCCCAATCTTACTCTAATTCCTTAGGATTATGTTTTAAAAACCATTTTTAGTTTAAAGTTTTTCATAAACCATGCTCTGATACCAAGTTGTAACATCCCGTATTTGGAGGCCAAAAGCTAAGCGCTACAGATGCTGCAGTCATCCATAGTATTAATTTCCGGTGATAAAATACGGTAATGATAATGGTATCCATAATATCAGAAGTACATGAATATGAACAAAATCATAGATTAAAAAAACACATTTTGCCGATTACATTCCAAAACAATAAGTCATATCCATTTTACATAATCCCTTAACGTTTCCCAGGTAATGATTAAATATATCATTACAAAAATACTCCAAGAGCAACATATGATGATGCCCTCTTGGTTGATCAAAGCAATATAGTCATATCTAACTTATATACACAGCGGGATCAAAACAAAATGAGACTGCAAATCCTAATTAGCTATCCGTCAGCCACCTACTCGTCTCCGGAAGCTTTATTCGCCAAAAGACTAAAACCTGAAAACCTTAACCCTTATTAGCCTACTCAAATCAATTTTGAGCACCCGAGAGTTTAAGAGGAAACAAAAACTTCGAGTCAGACATAAAACCCGATGTGAATAATTCGATTACATCTCGGTTTACTGATATTAAGTGAGACCACGCCGCATAGCGGAACGGGTTTCCCTTCACTAATATCCTTTTCAAAACATGTATACTTTGCAAGTCCTTTCCTACAACCAAACTGATTATATCAAAATAGCAATATCCTTTATGCTAATAAATGGACTATCTGTTTGTAAAACAAGTAATTTGTGAGCTATCTGCCCATACATAATAGCAAGGTCCGTTATGCTAACCAAATGGACGAACTGTCCGAAAAACAATATCAAGGTCCGTTATGCTAAAATGGACTAACTGTCCATAAAACTGGGCTGACTACCGCTAACTGGACTAACTGTTTAGATTAAAATGGACTAACTATCCGAATCATTTACTTAGGGTTAACTACCCTTTAAATTTTCCTTGAAAACCTTCTCAAAATGATTTATTTCTTCAAATCATATATACAAAGAAAATATATCTTTAGCTTTACTCTAAGCCATTTTTCCATGTTATATACCCTTTACACATAATAATGTTGATGAGATTTAATAAGGATTAACTATCCTTCCAAAACAAGTCAAAACTCTTTTTAACTTGAAAATACTTAGGCTACATTACCTATTCAATACATTTGAAACCTTTGTTTAAAACCTTTAAACAACCCTTTCGAAACCCTTGAAGGTAACCCCTTCGAAACCATTGAAAGACCCTTTCGAAACCATTAAATATAGTCCTTCGAAAACATTGGAAAACCTTTCCTTTCTTTTCTCCAAAAGCTTCAAAATATCAGACATCCCCCTTTAAAGCCTTTTAAATAATGATTTTTGAAAACATAGGAAAAACAACCTTCCTTTCAATCCTTTCGAAACCCTGGGGAACCACCCCTTTCGAAACCATTCGTTAAAACCTTTCAAAATAGTCAAAACTCAATCCTTTCGAAAGCATTTTGGGTTCAATTTAAAACATGTGGAAACCTTTCAAAAATTTACCTCTTCGAAACCTTTGAAAAATGTCTCGGTCGAAACCATTTGGATTCTACCTTCAAGTAGAGCAAAAGGATCAGAAACCCATTAAAGTCGAAAGCATCTGCTTCGAAACCATTTAAAACTATCTCTTTTGAAACCAATTTGGGTTTTACTTTACTTATAGAAAAAGGTCTTAAAGTATTTAAGTCAAAAGCAACAGCTTCGAAACCATTTCCTAAGTAATGAAGTGATGGTGTCAAAATCATCCCTTCGAAAGCATTAGAGAGGTGGCCAGGTTTTTAGAAAACAAAACAACCCTTTCGAAACCATCTGGGTCGAAAGGTAAAAAGGCAGCAGCATAAAGGTCTCGACTTAGTTGAAAGCAATTATTTAAAAACAGAGGTACAACCCAATCGAAACCATTTCTTTTAAATCATTTGACTTAGTTGAAAGCTTCTTTGCTGAAAGCCAGTTAGTCGAAAGCAAGCATGCATGTTTCTTTAACTCAAAAACAAAGAACTACCTCAACCCCATCGAAACCCCTGGTTTCAACTCCCTACCTTCCGCCTACATGCAATTCACTATGTACCAGTAAACTGATACCATATGCATTGGTTTCGACTATGTCGGAAGCGAAGATGAGGAGGCGAAACCGGGTGCCGATGGTGTCGAAATAGTGAAAAACATGTAGCAGATAGTTCTTTTCACCTAACCTACCATACGTGTCTAATTGGGATTGGTTGCCTCTTTCTTTACCAATAAAAAGTACTACACTTTGTCAAAAGGACTACCGACTTTTTAGATTTTATAATACAAATTATTTTATAAAATGCCCCTTCTCCTCTTTTATTTATATAAAACACTTAAGTCTCATACCTTAAATAATTTTTTATAACCCTTAAAATACTTAGGAAAAATCTACAAAAATTCCAGAAAATCTATTTTAATATGTTTTCCAACGTATAAAAATTTTAGACCCCAATCTTTTATTATTTAGCCAAAAATAATTATTAACCCAAATTAACATTTTCTTTACTAGAAAAATCATATTTATTCCACATAAATTCAGAAAATTCCGAAAATTGAAACCCATCTTTAAAATATTATTCATGACCTTCATAAAAATTCTCAAGGCATTTAGATGTTATTTTATAGGGTTGTCACCTTAAATCATATCATAAAATTAATATGTACATACATAAATCATCAACATATATATATATATATATAATCATTCCATCATTCAAAATCATGGAAAATCTATGCAAATTATTCAGCAATCATCTTAAATCGAAAATACAATAAAAAATGAGATGTAAACATTATTCACCTTAGCTTTAGAGATTATGGAGATTGAGATGTGAATAGATTTGATTTGAATTAGCTTCTTCCTAGCTTTACTTCTTCTTTTCCTTGTTAAATGGTGGCTGGCCACTTTTAAAATTTTGAAAATGAAAATGATGTGTAAAATTTTACATGGCCAAGGTTTGGAGGATATAGGAATGGCCTCTTTCCTATTTTACCCCTCCTCTATTTCAAGTTAACTCTTATTTTAATTCATGGTTAAATGGCATGGCTACACCTTAATTAAAATCAAATCTCAATCCTCTAATCAACACATTATTTTATTTAATTCAACTAATTAAATATCATAAATAATGTTACCAAAAATCTGGGGTGTTACAATGTTAGTCTCCTCTTCTGTGCATCATTAAATCCCATATCACCAAAGGTGCATTTGCAGCTCCTCAACCAGTTTAGTACTTCTACTGCAGGTTCTTTTTTAGTAAATCCCTTTCCTCCCAGATTTCTATAGTCATTTCCCATCCTAGGGAAATCCCTCACATTCGTAGCTCTTGGCTATGCTGCCTTTGGTGTAGCCTCCCTCGACATCTGAACCATAAATTCTCTAAACAAGATGTTTATATCCATGCCTGCCACATTAGCTAGCTATGCAATTCCTTCTCCTACTGCTCTGGGAATTCTCCCCTCATTCTCTTCATTAGCCTAAGTCCCTTCATTCTCCCTTCTCGCACTCATCCCTCCTATTGTGATTCGTCCACTTCTCAAGTCCGTCTTGCTTTTTTTATTAAGCAAGTCTTCATCAAAATCAAAAATAGAGAGTGAAACAACAATAGAAGAATAGATATATCTTCTTATATATATCTATATAGATACATACAAGTACGTTATATATACATATATACATACATACATACATATACATACATACATAGTGCATCCCCTCCTCGTTGTGATTACCCTATCATATATACTGCTCTTATCCTTTATTAGCTCTGTTTTATTTAGATCTCCCCTAATCTTGCTCTCATACCAACTCTGTAACATCCCCCACTTGAAACTCGAAGATGAATGCCAATTGATGATGCAGTCATGACTAGGATAATCTTCTGGTAATTAAAGTGAGTTCAATATAATATAAATACATAGTTAAATAAATGGACCAACTAAGTAATTCTATTACATAACAAATTTTTTTAAATATTCTTTACAATACTTCAGCACTATTTTTCCAAAAACGTGCCCATGTAGGAGTCAAAATATAATAGACAAATAACATAATAAAGAGTCGGGTCCACATATAAAGATGTGGCCTGCACTCCTTTATATAGCGAAAATGAAATCTTTGTTAGCTAGAGAGCGTCCTGCTCCGTCTTTAGTCCTCATATCGCGGCCATTATCCCACCTGCCTAAGCCCATAAACACAACCTACTCAAATGAGTACCCATAAGTTTATGGGGAAAACAATAATAAAACATGCGTCAAACTTTAAGTTCAGTGTTAATAATACTGTCAACAAAAACAAGCACATAGTGAGACCAACCAACACTGCACATGTTAGGTTTCCCCCTCACTATTCAATCAATCATGTGTGAAACGTTTTAAACTATTGACGCAATTATTTCTTATTTATGTCTTCAATTGAATTCTTCCTTAAGCAAATTTTTCTTTACTAGTGCACACCCTGCGCTAACCCCATCCGAGTCTTGACAAATAGAGAGTGATTTGATCCAGATTCGAACACAGAATTTCGAGATAGTATTATCAATCCGAGTTGGGATTTTTCGCTCGATTTTCGACGGCGAACCTGGATATGGATTTTTGATTGGTTCTGGATATTCTCTATCATAAGTTGTGACTATGCAAGGAGAATGACGGTTTCTGATCAGGAAACCAGATCTGAGTCCGCACTAGGAAGTCGGGTGGACGATACTAGTTCGAAAGAGAAATTGTGTGATCGAAGAGCGATCGGATTGATATTGCGTACGGATGATATGTGTACATCGTACGAGTTTGAATGAAATTGATATTGAAGTTTGTGAATAAGGAATTTGAAATGGTTTTGAAATGAAAAGTATATTTGTGAAATATAATGGAATTGGATATTTCTTTGGTTGAAATTTACTTTATGGAAGTAAGTAAATGGTAAATAACTTTATAAAGAAATCAAACTTGAATATTTGATTTGGTAAAAAATAAAGTTATATTTTGTAATATGATAAACTCCCCTTATTGAATCTAGCCAGAATAAAAAGGATTTTGAAATATTTGAAGTATAAAAAGAAGTTTTATACAGGTTTGAAGTGATCCAAAGATTTTTAAAGTATATATATATATATATAAAGGGTTTTATGAGAATGATTTTGGAAAAAGGTTTTGGAACCTATGAATTTGGAAAAGGCTTTTGATTTTTGGGAAAATCAATTTTGGATTTTGGAAAGCCTAGTTTGAGAATTATCGATTTTGGTAATCGATTTTGTGTAAAGGAGATTTTGATAAATCATAAAGGGTATGATTTGAAGATACTATAAGTATATAGTATAAAATATTTTGAAAATAGCTCTGGGGAAAAAGGCGCTTCCTTGAAATGAACTTCTCAGGAGTACCACAGGGTGGTACTGCCTTGAGCCCCAAGGGGGGTTTCTAAAGTTGATCCTGTGAGGAGTCCGGACAAAACTAGTTCCTGAGGATTATTTGTGTAGCGAAAGTCGAGGGGCTGGTGCCCACAGAGGCATTTGAGTTATGCTGTGACAACAATTTAACTCAATGTCACTGCGATCTACTGCAGACCATAGCGAAAGCCATGTGTGCCGCTGAGAGCCAACTGTCTACGTTTGATTTTATATCGGTAGACTGTGACACTATGGTAACATAGCGAAAGTCGTTTGTGCCGCTGAGAGCCAACTGTCTGCGTTTGATTTTATATCGGTAGACTGCGACCTATGTGGGAGAAGTTTCATTTTGACAGCGAAATCGTGTGTGCCGCTGAGAGCCAACAGTTACATGGACTTTTGCTGCGACGGCAACGTAACCCTGGGATGTAACTGCGATCTGTTGTGGGTTCCATGCTGTCATTAGTTACATGGACTTTTGCTACGATAGCAACGTAACCCGTGATGTAACTGTGACCATGGATGGGGGTGATGATTTCTAGAGCATTCTCACCAAAGATATTTCCTCTATTTTCAAAAACGTTTTCGATATTTTCAAATAAAGTATTTTCCAAATATTTTCACTGGGTGTTGAAAATGGGTCTGCTAAGTACTTATAGATTTTCAGTCTTACGCCTGATCAACGTATGATCGAATTTCTGTGAGAACGAGAATGGACTTGTTGAAACATCGAGTTATAAAAGTATTTTTATAAAAACTATTTTTGTAATATTATATAGATTTTGAAAGTGTTTTAAAAAAAAAGATCAAAGAATAATTTATCTGATTTTAAATTATTGAATAAAATTATGTCTTCGTTCCTTTTCGAGGACGAAAAGATTTTAAGGAGGGAGGAATGTGATAACCCGGATTTCTGGACATCTGTAATTGATATAATAATTGGGTAAATTAATAGAAATACTGAATTATAGATTGAACAAACGAATCTGATCAAATAAATATTTATATTTATAAGTTGAGCAAATTAAATATGTGTTATTATGAGCTGATTCTAAATTGAGTTTGAATTTGAATTTGAAATTCAAATTGATAAATATCTTAAAAATAAATTGGATTTTAAAAACTCTATATTTTAAAGTTAATAAGAATAATTTTCTAATATAATAATATATAGGTTTATATATATTGTATTGAAAGTTATGTTTTAAAATTTATATATGTAATGTAAGGTTGGTTTGTAAATATATAAGGTGAGATTTAATTAAAGATTTAAAAAAAATACTTTTCTTTTATATACTTGGGAATAGATATAGTTAGTATATATGTAAATAAATAGAAAGCTTTGATATGTGAATATCTTTTAAAACTATAAGTATAAAATTTAAATATACACATTTTATAATTATATAAATATTACTTAAATACATGTATATAGCTTAAATAAATTATTAAAAAGGAAAATAATATTTAAAACATTAATAAAACATTAGAAAATAACTTTTGTAAATATTAATAAAACATTTTAACACTTGTAAACTTTTAATGTATGTTAATGACACTTGTGAATCATGTGCATAGGTGTAAGATAATGGGAACATAGGATAGACAAATGTCCTTCTCTTTAATAATTAAATTTAAAATTTAATTGTAAAAGAAACAAAGAGTTTTATTTTCAGCAAATTTCTTTCTTCATTTTCAACCAAAACTGTAATACAAATCTGAAAGAAACAAAGAAAAAAAAATGAAAGAAGATAAAATCTGGAAATCAAATCATAGAAGAAAACTGGAAATCTGAGGAAATGAAAGCAAATTCAACATCAGTTTTAAATCATTTGATGAAACCTTAGATCATGCAAGGAGATAAATCAACTCAACTTAATCAAGTTCAAAAATTCAAGCTGCTGTTCGATTTCAAAATCAAATTCCAGATTTCAAAAATTGAATGTGGCCTGTGTTCTCTGTTCCAGCATTAAAGGTGAGTAAACTACCTTGATTAAATCTTAAACTGTTTATATCTAGATTAGTATGTGATAATCCTTGAAGTATGAAAAAAAAATATGCTTACATGTCTGTAGATATGAAGATATATGTGTGCATGTTTGTACATATGAATATATTGCCTCTGTTCTTAGTTTACAGGATACAAAACTTATTCAAAATCCAAATTCTCATCCTCTAGATTCTTTTAGGTTAGGATCCTTAAAGGAAAAATGTTAGTAATAGCCAGATGCTATTTTTAAAAATATCATTAAGTATATATAATAAGTGGGATTACTGGAAATGAGAAAAGAACAGTGAAAATAAATTAAGGTCAGAAATTTGATTTGTTCGATTTCCACGTTGGTTTACATCATCGAATTCGTTTTCGAAATTGATAAATTTTGATAACAATATTAGGATTTTTAAGTTAGTAATTATGGAGAATTGGTGAGTTGATCGGGAACGAGACTTTGCTCGAATTCCGGTGTTCACGTGGGTTGTGGACGGTGGGTTTATGGCGGAAGATAGTTCGTGGATAGGTGGTCGTGAGAAAATTGGGAGTTTGATTTTAAGACTCTCGTGGTGGCGCGGCGATGCCAGAATAGGGTTTAGTTCATGTTTTTGGTCGAGGGGGTTTCCTTGGCAAATACGACGTCGTGGCGGCATCGAGCTGGGCTGGAGTAGGGGGAATAGGGAGATGGTCATGTGGCGAAGGTCTGGACGTGGAGCCGGAGTCTTTAGTTGTAACATTCCAGATTTTATTAAATTAAATTTAGTAATTTATTTGAATTTTTGGTAAATTAAAATTTGAAAAGTTTTAAAATAAATAAAATAATGTGTTAATTTAAAATGAATAAAATTCCAATTTCTCTTGAATTTAAAAATCACTTAGATTGAACATCTTATATGTATATATATACAAGTATATTGAATTGAGTTTTAAGTTAGAGAAAAAAAATAAATAAATATATGAAGTGAAATGAAATACAAACAAAAATATATCTACAAATTCAAACAACATGTTGCCGTGAGTATATGAAAATGAGAGAGGTAGTAGGAAGATACATGTAAGAAGATATCTTTTGATAAAACAAGATTTGTACTTGCATAAGAGAATAGGACTGCATGTAAACAAGAATTGAAACATGGGCATTTAATGCCATCAGTTCTAGCACGCAAAAGAAAGAGTATTAGCCACCATATTTATAAAAATCTCTGGTTGCAAATGTACAAATGAATAAAAAGAAAAAAAGTACAACTTATATCTTGTTCAGCCTGCATTGTTTTCTTTTATACATCAATATATCTCATTCCAGTTCGTTCAAAAGGAAAGAAATAAAGCAAAGTCAGGAAGCAAGAAAGAAAAAAATATAAACTCCACTATATTTTCAAACTGAAGGTCATTCAACAAACAAAAATAAAAAGAATCAGAGGAAGTTTAAGGGCAGATCAAACTGCAGTTTCAACCCAGAAAACATCTCTGGTCATCAATATATCTAGGTGAGTAAACCCCTGTTTTATTCAATCACTTGCTGCTGTTTGAATGCCTGAATGAATGTTGAAAGACACTTGCTTGTGAACAGGTTGTTATGCATTGTGTTTCAGTAACAAAAAAAAATTGTAGCAAGATCATATGGTTTCCTTTTACTGGAAACAGAGTTTTTTAGTATCAGGTTTACAAAAGTAAACCATATCAAGCTCCAATTCAAATCATTCTCTTCCTCCATTTCTTCTGTGAATAGAAAAAAAAAAAGAACAAATTGAAGTTTGGTTTAAAATAGAAAAAGAAACCTATACTAAGTTCCAGTAATTGATTAAAGCAATGACATATAGTCTTCTTCCTGGGATTATGAAACACAGTCGCAATTCAAAATTTGCAAATTTTCGAACTTCACAAATTTTTATCTCAGCAATACTATTTGAATCCTCTCTAAAAATAATAATTTTAGAAACAAAAATTTTATTTTTCCATTGGGCATTCCTCTAGAAATGGACCGTGATCATAATATGAACTTTTAACAAATTCTGGGGATCCAAACGATGGTGGGTCTCGAGTTCATTGTCAGGGATAGATTAGAGGTACGAGATTACAAGAAAAATACTAGCATAATTTATAAATTTGTAAATCTTGGATTCGAGATCGTTTTAGGGTTTTAGTTCCAGTTTTGAACGTGTTCGGTAAAAAGAGGATTGCGCCCTCTTGAGTTGATCGAGCGTCACGTGAACTCGGGGGATGATGGCTTGGGGTGTTGTCGTGCTTGGGCCGGAGTTTCATGGCTTCAGATGGTCGGCGTCGTGTCGGCGAGACGAATTGGTGGTGGGAGTCTGGGTTCGAGTCTCTCGAGCTATGCTCGATTTTGAATGAGGGACTGATCGAGTTGTTCGATGACTTGAGGTCGATGGGGAGATCGACTATGACTTGCCGGAGCTAGCGAAGTTCGCCAGAAGGTTGGCGATGGGTTGTGCACGTGTACAGGGGGTTGATGGTGTCAGTTGTAATGTTTGAGGGAGAAAGCAGATGCGACTCGAAGTCTTGCTCGGGGAAATGAAGTGGAAACTCGAAGTCGACCTCGAGTTATTTTAGTAGGGTACCGGGTAGGTTTTAGCACTTAGACAAAATTTTGAAAATTATTCCACACGAGTCGAATTGGCAAATTCTCGAAGCATGAAGCAAATTTTCTCGCGCGTGACTCGGGGAGGTCTCGGGTCAGGTTAAAAACAGTGAAGATTTGAGTCTTTTGTGAAAATTTCGAACATGAGTTTAAAATGTGTTTTTGAAATAATTATTTGAAATGAATAATGTATTTTAAAGGCTTAAATTTTTAAAGTAAAAAAAATTGTTCAAAAATTAATTTGATAAAATATTTGAAGGGTAAATCAAATATTTAAGTTTTTAACTTAAAACGAAAATTATTTATAATGATTAAATAATGATTAAGCAATCACTAATTTGTAATCATCTTGTAATAAAGAAATTGATAAATTTAGAGAATGATTTATTAATAAAGATAATTAAGATTAAATAAATTAACAATTAAGAATAAATAAATTCAGATAATTAGTTAAGTTAATTTAAAATCTAATTAATTTATAGTTAAGGATAATTAATTATCAAATTAAGATTTATGAAGATAATTATGTGGTCAATTCACTTTTAAATCACCTTCACCCTATCTCTAATAATCGACAATCATCAAATATTCTGTACTGAATAGATATTTCTACTGTGATACTGTGATTGTTTTGGAACTGAACTGTGATTTGTGATTTAATTCTGTATTGATGTGAAAACCCCTTTGCCCGTATAACGGCATTTTACTTCGATGCGACAGGGAGTCGGATTTTAGTTTGTTATCCGAAACCCACATCGAACCCTGAATATGAATCTTTGTAATTGTTATACCACGTGTTTTTCAAAAATTTATCGATCACCATTCAGTTTAGCCGGGGGAGGACCTTTGTGTCATATAACCCATTCTGAATAGTGATACGTCGTAATGGATAGCATTTGAAGACCGGCGTTGAAGACCGGGTTTTTTATGAAAACGATAGGACGACCTATCGATTGTCTCTGCACTGAGTTGCTCCGGTATAGAGATTCCCTAAGTGATGGGAAGTCCGATCGGGATTGTAAATACCCGGATTGCAAGGACTTCTTCGGAAGTGCCTTCGGTTCTGTTCGAACCCGGAACAGACTTGTATGGTTACATGTCTGACATTACATTTTGAGATATAAAGCTGATTTCTTTCAAATACATTTCTGTTGGTGGCGGAGAATTTATTCTCTTAGCTTAACACCCTTCTCTGAGACGTACGAGCTCAGAGGTTATGTAGTTGAAATTTATCAGCGATATATCCCAATTTGGTAATGTGGCATGCTGAGTGTTGCTGTGTGATGATCAGTGTTTGATCATTTGCGATATGATCATTTGTTTGATCATTTATCTTTGTGATCATTGGTTGATCATCTGTTGACCCAAAGCGTGGCTTTTTGAAAAAGCGTAGCTTTGTGGACGAGACTTCGTCAGACCTCACTCCCCGGAAATGGTCGAAACAGGAATGTTGCGGCAAGGTTATGAGGGTCGCGCCCTTTAGGGTATGTCATTTCCTTCTGGAAAAGGGTGGTATCAGGTATGGAGCCCTGGTATTTAACCTATGTGGATACTCCGATCTCATTTATTGTGATTGTGTGTTTGATCGAGGCGCCTCGGATAAAGGTCCCAAAGGACCGGGGGATGGCATATTCGTGAGTTACCTGTTACAGGGGTAACCCGGCCTTGTTTGGCAGAGAGCAGTTTGTCTCTCGGGACGTCCAGCCAGAGGCGATCCCATGCGGCGGTAGGAAGTTCCTTAGCCTGACCATTTGTTGGAAATCCAATTTCCAATACGAACCCAATACGGTTTTAGTTGTAGAACCTGCCATCTAATATGGTAGCTATAGTAGGCATAGTATAATGGTACCTATGCTGGCTAAGATTAATATTATACTTTCAAAATGACTTTCTACACTATGCACTAGTAATAATATCAAAGAATTTCCTCGTATTAAGCATGTTTGACTATCATAAGAAGAAATCTCCTCCAATTCTGCGTTTGCATTGTGTGTGTGGCGGGAGGTCTTATGGTAGTTCCATTTTCCAAAAGCATGAACGACTTTTTTTTAAAAATCTGTTTATTTAAAGTAACTACTTTTGTTTACTCATACCAGTCCCATGACTGACCCGGAGTTTATTGTTTCCTTTCTAAACTCTGGGTGCCCATTATTTCCACACGGGCAGCCTAGTAGCAGGTTTTCCGTGCTTTGGTGTTAGCTGGATTTTGGAGTTTCTTTTTGGGTTTAGGAGCTATCAGATTTTGGGGACTTTATCTTGAAGATATTTTGGAAGCTTTTTGGATCACCAGGTGCTTAGTCATGGATATTCACTATCGTCTTCATTTCTCTGAAGACTTTTGCTAGTGATCATTGTTGTACTATTATGATGTTTATTTGGAGTGTGGAATATGTATTATGATACTCTGATGTAGTTCTGGATATTATTATGATGTTGTATCTATGATGTGATGTATGATATTCAGTTTATTTCCGCTGTTTATATTCATCTGATGTTGTTATAAGCTCCGGCGAACTGAAGTTTGACGTTTGAATATCTGACAGTCGAATACGAGTAAGGTATTTGATGTTGATTTTCGAGCGCTAAATTTCAGGATCGTTACATTTGGTATCAGAGCAGAAGGTTGAGTAAGAACTTTAGCTAAGGAGTATAACACATTAGATGGCTCATTAGAGATAGGATGAAGTATATCCTAGAATGAGTATAACCCGAAACTTGAATTTTCCTAGTCTATTTCTTTTTACTGCTGATATTCCTTGAGATATATTGTCCGTGGATCTAAATCCTGTTTTCTTACTAATTACAGATAGTAAGGATGAGCGGACGAAGAGGAAGAAGTAGGGGTCAAGGAAATGCCGCTACAACTAATCAAATTCCCCCAATAACAGAAGCAGCTTTACCTACTCAGCATCAGCCGAATCTGGCTGACTTATATAAGAATTTCTCAAAGCTTGGTGGTAAGCCGTTCACTGGCAAGGAGTCTGTTGTTGAGGCCCAAGCATGGATCAGATCTTGTGAAAGAATTTTTAGAGGGCTTAAGTTGGAAAATGATCAAATGCGACTGATAGCTTCTTGGCAACTTCAAGAAGAAGCTTTAGCATGGTGGGAGACAGTCACTGTGGATAAGCCAGAAGACGAGTTTTCTTGGGAGAAATTTAAAGAAGTATTCGAGGGGCGCTATATGCCATCAGCTGGGATTTCTCGTATGTATCAGGAGTTCATGGACTTGAAGCAAGGGAGTTTGTCATTTGAGGAGTATCTAAACAAATTCAATGAATTGTCTCGTTTTGGTCCAGAGTTGGTGAACACACCTTTGAAGATGAATGAAAAGTTTATTCGGGCGATGAATAAGAAGTTCCACGAAAGGATGACTGGCCACGTCAAAGAGCCTTTTTCTGATCTTATTGATATGGGGTATAGATATGCTACTTTGGATATGCAAGAGGTCCCGAAGGAGCGAGGAAATACGAGCAACCAAAATTGGAAAAAAAGGAAATTTGGAGGCAAGAAACCATGGCAGGGTAAGAAGAAAAAGGGAAGCGACCAGGGGAACACAGCAGAGAATGTTACTTGCTATAATTGTCAAGAGAAAGGCCATTACTCAACTAGTTGTACGAAACCTAAGAAGCAAGCGAATCAATTCGTTCCAGCGAAGTCCAAGAAATGCTATGCTTGTCAGGAAGAGGGACATGAAGTAAAGCACTGCCCAATGATGAAGAAAGCACAGGTAGCAAAGGTGTACGCAGTCAAAGATCAACCCGCAACTTCTAAAGTAGAAAAGGGGAAGGGAGTTCTGGAAGGTAACCTTACTATTTATGATAGAATTGTTCGAGTTTTGTTTGACACGGGTGCTACACATAGTTTTATTTCTCAACAAACTGTAAATGAATTAAATCTTGAACCTGATTTCGTTGAGGAGCCTATATGCGTAAAGAATCCAGTAGGAGGCCCCGCAAACCTTTGTCTTCGATGTGGAGATGTTCCTATCTCATATTCTTATTATCAATTCCCTATTGGTCTCTTTGTCCTTGACTTTAATGAATTCGAAATCTTACTCGAAATGGATTGGCTAGCGAAATATGAAGCCAAATTGGATTGTAGCAGTCGATTGATTTCGATTAAAACCAAATCTGGAGATTTTATTGAGATTTCTTGTGAGGACCCTAGTCCAAAAAGGGAAGGGTTGATGTATAATTTGGGATATTCTGAACCTAGTTTGGAGTCTATACCTATTGTTAGAGATTTTCCAGACGTGTTCGAAGAAGTGAAATCCTTACCTCCACACCGAGAAATTGAATTCAGAATTGACTTAATTCCAAATGCTCGTCCTGTAGTTCACGCAAGTCGCAGGATGGCGCCCAGAGAAAAGGGTGAATTAGTCAAGCAAACTAGTGATCTGCTAAGCAAAGGATTAATTCGTCCTAGTGTTTCTGAATGGGGTTCAGCAGTTGTGTTCGTTGCTAAATCGGACGGATCTTTGAGATTGTGTGTTGACTACCGCGATCTCAATAAGCAGACTCTTAAGAATAAATTTCCTCTACCTAGAATTGACGATCTATTTGATCAATTGCATGGCGCTCGTTTCTTCTCGAAGATGGATCTAGCTCAGGGATTCCATCAGTTACGAATCGCCGAAGACTGTGTTCATTTGACCGCTTTCAGGGGTCCAAATATGTTCTATGAATGGTTAGTCATGCCTTTCGGACTAACCAATGCTCCAGCATACTTTGTAGATCTTATGACTCGTGTATTCCGGGAAGTGTTGAATGAATTTGTTCTTGTATTTATTGATGACATCTTGATTTATTCCAAAACTGAGGAGGAGCATTCTGAACATCTCAGGATTGTTTTGGAAATATTAAGAAGAAACGTCTTGTTCGCCAAATTCTCTAAATGCCATTTTTGGGTCAAAGAGGTTAAATTTCTTGGCCACATTGTTAATGAAGAAGGAATTTCTGTTGATCCCAGCAAGATTTCTTCTATTCTAGATTGGAAGCAACCTACTACTCCGAAAGAAGTTCGAAGCTTTTTGGGTTTAGCAGGTTATTATCGGAAGTTCGTTCAGGACTTTTCTAAGATAGCTAGTCCAATGACTAAGCTAACAATGAAGAATGCAAAATTTAATTGGACTCCGAAATGTGATGAAGTTTTTCAGGAATTAAAGAAGAGATTAACCACCGCTCCTGTTCTCGCGATTATCAACGGGAACCAGGATTTATCTGTATATACCGATGCTTGTGGTGATGGGGTAGGAGCAGTATTAATGCAGAAAGGAAAGGTGATTGCCTACGCGAGTAGACAATTACGTCCACATGAAAGAAACTACCCAACACACGATTTGGAGCTTTTAGCTGTTTTTTTCGCCTTAAAGATCTGGCGACACTATCTTCTGGGTAAGAATCTTTTCAGCTTTCTTAACAATTTACGAAATTAATATAACTTAAAACAATATACTTAATAAAGTCTCTTTGTTTTAGGTGAAAAATTTGAATTATTCACCGACCACAAATCTTTGAAATATCTCTTCACCCAGAAAGATCTGAATCTGCGACAACAACGTTGGTTGGAATTTCTGGCATCTTATGATCTAGATATCTTATATACACTTGGAAAAGCCAATGTAGTTGTAGACGCTTTAAGTAGAAAGCACGCTATTCTTGCTCATCTTGTCATTGCTCCTACTCTCATTGAGAAAATCGCCAGTAAGCAGAAAGAGGACAAATTTCTTCGAGATATTTATGGGAAAATTCTTCGAGGAGAAGATACTAGTTTTGAAACCAACCATAGTGGAGTTATTAGGCTGAAAGGCAGAATATGTGTTCCTGATATCCCAGAATTAAAGCGTGAAGTTTTGGACGAATGTCACAAATCTAAACTTAGTATCCATCCAGGAGTCAACAAAATGTACCGTGACATCAAAAGAACTTTTTGGTGGAAAACGATGAAAAGGGATATATCTATATACGTAAGTCGCTGTGCTACTTGTCAGCAAATCAAAAGCGATCAAAGGAAAGTGGCCGGTTTACTTCAACCTTTGGAAGTACCGAAATGGAAGTGGGATCAGGTATCGATGGATTTCATCGACGGATTGCCACGAACTAAGAAGGGAAATGAAGCGATTTGGGTTATAGTGGACCGTCTAACCAAAACTGCTCACTTTATTCCAGTAAAATCCACTCGGACTGCAGCAAGCTTAGCAGGGCTATATATAAAGGAAATTGTTCGTCTCCATGGGATTCCCAGCAGTATAGTGAGTGATCGTGACCCGATCTTCACCAGTAGATTTTGGGAGGCATTCCAGGACGCTTTGGGAACGAAATTAAATTTCAGCACTGCTTATCATCCACAGTCTGATGGGCAGACTGAAAGGGTTAATCGAATTCTAGAAGACCTATTACGGGCTTGCGTTCATGATTTTGGTGGTTCTTGGGAGGACCATTTACATCTGGTAGAATTTTCTTATAACAACAGTTATCAGGCCAGTATAGAAATGGCTCCTTTCGAAGCTTTATATGGTCGTCCGTGTCGATCACCTGCATGCTGGATCGAATCAGGTGATAGACTCGTCCTTGGACCAGATATGATTAAAGAAGCCACGGAAAAGGTTGATTTTATCCGAAAGAAATTAATAACTGCTCAAAGTCGTCAGAAGAGTTATTATGACCGCCGAAGAAGAGATTTGGAATTTCAAGTTGGAGATTCTGTATTTCTGAAAGTGTCTCCGATGCGGGGTGTATTGAGGTTCGGGAAAACTGGGAAGCTAGCACCGCGTTATATTGGTCCTTTTCCTATTCTGGAAAGGATTGGTCCTCTGGCATATCGAGTGAAGCTACCCAACTGGTTGTCTGGCGTGCATGATGTGTTCCACGTTTCTAGTCTTCGGAAATATGTGCATGATCCAGACAGTATTATGGAAGAAGCTGCTCAGCAAGATATTGAAATCACTCCAAATTTAACGGTCAGAAGAGAACCAATCAAGATCATAGATCGTGATGAGAAGCGATTGAGAAACAAAGTTGTGAAGCTGGTCAAAGTTCAATGGAGTGGCGATTCAAAGGACTGTACTTGGGAAACCGAAGATAATATGAAGAAATCATATCCCAATTGCAGAGTAGACATCTCGGCTTAAACTGGTAAGCCATTTCTCTATCATTTTGCATTCGTATATTCTTCGTTTACTTTTCTCTCTCTTTCAAATTTCGAGGACGAAATTTTCTTAAGGAGGGGATATTGTAACATTCTAGATTTTATTAAATTAAATTTAGTAATTTATTTGAATTTTTGGTAAATTAAAATTTGAAAAGTTTTAAAATAAATAAAATAATGTGTTAATTTAAAATGAATAAAATTCCAATTTCTCTTGAATTTAAAAATCACTTAGATTGAACATCTTATATATATATATATATACAAGTATATTGAATTGAGTTTTAAGTTAGAGAAAAAAAATAAATAAATATATGAAGTGAAATGAAATACAAACAAAAATATATCTACAAATTCAAACAACATGTTGCCGTGAGTATATGAAAATGAGAGAGGTAGTAGGAAGATACATGTAAGAAGATATCTTTTGATAAAACAAGATTTGTACTTGCATAAGAGAATAGGACTGCATGTAAACAAGAATTGAAACATGGGCATTTAATGCCATCAGTTCTAGCACGCAAAAGAAAGAGTATTAGCCACCATATTTATAAAAATCTCTGGTTGCAAATGTACAAATGAATAAAAAGAAAAAAAGTACAACTTATATCTTGTTCAGCCTGCATTGTTTTCTTTTATACATCAATATATCTCATTCCAGTTCGTTCAAAAGGAAAGAAATAAAGCAAAGTCAGGAAGCAAGAAAGAAAAAAATATAAACTCCACTATATTTTCAAACTGAAGGTCATTCAACAAACAAAAATAAAAAGAATCAGAGGAAGTTTAAGGGCGGATCAAACTGCAGTTTCAACCCAGAAAACATCTCTGGTCATCAATATATCTAGGTGAGTAAACCCCTGTTTTATTCAATCACTTGCTGCTGTTTGAATGCCTGAATGAATGTTGAAAGACACTTGCTTGTGAACAGGTTGTTATGCATTGTGTTTCAGTAACAAAAAAAAATTGTAGCAAGATCATATGGTTTCCTTTTACTGGAAACAGAGTTTTTTAGTATCAGGTTTACAAAAGTAAACCATATCAAGCTCCAATTCAAATCATTCTCTTCCTCTATTTCTTCTGTGAATAGAAAAAAAAGAAGAACAAATTGAAGTTTGGTTTAAAATAGAAAAAGAAACCTATACTAAGTTCCAGTAATTGATTAAAGCAATGACATATAGTCTTCTTCCTGGGATTATGAAACACAGTCGCAATTCAAAATTTGCAAATTTTCGAACTTCACAAATTTTTATCTCAGCAATACTATTTGAATCCTCTCTAAAAATAATAATTTTAGAAACAAAAATTTTATTTTTCCATTGGGCATTCCTCTGGAAATGGACCGTGATCATAATATGAACTTTTAACAAATTCTGGGGATCCAAACGATGGTGGGTCTCGAGTTCATTGTCAGGGATAGATTAGAGGTACGAGATTACAAGAAAAATACTAGCATAATTTATAAATTCGTAAATCTTGGATTCGAGATCGTTTTAGGGTTTTAGTTCCAGTTTTGAACGTGTTCAGTAAAAAGAGGATTGTGCCCTCTTGAGTTGATCGAGCGTCACGTGAACTCGGGGGATGATGGCTTGGGGTGTTGTCGTGCTTGGGCCGGAGTTTCATGGCTTCAGATGGTCGGCGTCGTGTCGGCGAGACGAATTGGTGGTGGGAGTCTGGGTTCGAGTCTCTCGAGCTATGCTCGATTTTGAATGAGGGACTGATCGAGTTGTTCGATGACTTGAGGTCGATGGGGAGATCGACTATGACTTGCCGGAGCTAGCGAAGTTCGCCAGAAGGTTGGCGATGGGTTGTGCACGTGTACAGGGGGTTGATGGTGTCAGTTGTAATGTTTGAGGGAGAAAGCAGATGCGACTCGAAGTCTTGCTCGGGGAAATGAAGTGGAAACTCGAAGTCGACCTCGAGTTATTTTAGTAGGGTACCGGGTAGGTTTTAGCACTTAGACAAAATTTTGAAAATTATTCCACACGAGTCGAATTGGCAAATTCTCGAAGCATGAAGCAAATTTTCTCGCGCGTGACTCGGGGAGGTCTCGGGTCAGGTTAAAAACAGTGAAGATTTGAGTCTTTTGTGAAAATTTCAAACATGAGTTTAAAATGTGTTTTTGAAATAATTATTTGAAATGAATAATGTATTTTAAAGGCTTAAATTTTTAAAGTAAAAAAAATTGTTCAAAAATTAATTTGATAAAATATTTGAAGGGTAAATCAAATATTTAAGTTTTTAACTTAAAACGAAAATTATTTATAATGATTAAATAATGATTAAGCAATCACTAATTTGTAATCATCTTGTAATAAAGAAATTGATAAATTTAGAGAATGATTTATTAATAAAGATAATTAAGATTAAATAAATTAACAATTAAGAATAAATAAATTCAGATAATTAGTTAAGTTAATTTAAAATCTAATTAATTTATAGTTAAGGATAATTAATTATCAAATTAAGATTTATGAAGATAATTATGTGGTCAATTCACTTTTAAATCACCTTCACCCTATCTCTAATAATCGACAATCATCAAATATTCTGTACTGAATAGATATTTCTACTGTGATACTGTGATTGTTTTGGAACTGAACTGTGATTTGTGATTTAATTCTGTATTGATGTGAAAACCCCTTTGCCCGTATAACGGCATTTTACTTCGATGCGACAGGGAGTCGGATTTCAGTTTGTTATCCGAAACCCACATCGAACCCTGAATATGAATCTTTGTAATTGTTATACCACGTGTTTTTCAAAAATTTATCGATCACCATTCAGTTTAGCCGGGAGAGGACCTTTGTGTCATATAACCCATTCTGAATAGTGATACGTCGTAATGGATAGCATTTGAAGACCGACGTTGAAGACCGGGTTTTTTATGAAAACGATAGGACGACCTATCGATTGTCTCTGCACTGAGTTGCTCCGGTATAGAGATTCCCTAAGTGATGGGAAGTCCGATCGGGATTGTAAATACCCGGATTGCAAGGACTTCTTCGGAAGTGCCTTCGGTTCTGTTCGAACCCGGAACAGACTTGTATGGTTACATGTCTGACATTACATTTTGAGATATAAAGCTGATTTCTTTCAAATACATTTCTGTTGGTGGCGGAGAATTTATTCTCTTAGCTTAACACCCTTCTCTGAGACGTACGAGCTCAGAGGTTATGTAGTTGAAATTTATCAGCGATATATCCCAATTTGGTAATGTGGCATGCTGAGTGTTGCTGTGTGATGATCAGTGTTTGATCATTTGCGATATGATCATTTGTTTGATCATTTATCTTTGTGATCATTTGTTGATCATCTGTTGACCCAAAGCGTGGCTTTTTGAAAAAGCGTAGCTTTGTGGACGAGACTTCGTCAGACCTCACTCCCCGGAAATGGTCGAAACAGGAATGTTGCGGCAAGGTTATGAGGGTCGCGCCCTTTAGGGTATGTCATTTCCTTCTGGAAAAGGGTGGTATCAGGTATGGAGCCCTGGTATTTAACCTATGTGGATACTCCGATCTCATTTATTGTGATTGTGTGTTTGATCGAGGCGCCTCGGATAAAGGTCCCAAAGGACCGGGGGATGGCATATTCGTGAGTTACCTGTTACAGGGGTAACCCGGCCTTGTTTGGCAGAGAGCAGTTTGTCTCTCGGGACGTCCAGCCAGAGGCGATCCCATGCGGCGGTAGGAAGTTCCTTAGCCTGACCATTTGTTGGAAATCCAATTTCCAATACGAACCCAATACGGTTTTAGTTGTAGAACCTGCCATCTAATATGGTAGCTATAGTAGGCATAGTATAATGGTACCTATGCTGGCTAAGATTAATATTATACTTTCAAAATGACTTTCTACACTATGCACTAGTAATAATATCAAAGAATTTCCTCGTATTAAGCATGTTTGACTATCATAAGAAGAAATCTCCTCCAATTCTGCGTTTGCATTGTGTGTGTGGCGGGAGGTCTTATGGTAGTTCCATTTTCCAAAAGCATGAACGACTTTTTTTTAAAAATCTGTTTATTTAAAGTAACTACTTTTGTTTACTCATACCAGTCCCATGACTGACCCGGAGTTTATTGTTTCCTTTCTAAACTCTGGGTGCCCATTATTTCCACACGGGCAGCCTAGTAGCAGGTTTTCCGTGCTTTGGTGTTAGCTGGATTTTGGAGTTTCTTTTTGGGTTTAGGAGCTATCAGATTTTGGGGACTTTATCTTGAAGATATTTTGGAAGCTTTTTGGATCACCAGGTGCTTAGTCATGGATATTCACTATCGTCTTCATTTCTCTGAAGACTTTTGCTAGTGATCATTGTTGTACTATTATGATGTTTATTTGGAGTGTGGAATATGTATTATGATACTCTGATGTAGTTCTGGATATTATTATGATGTTGTATCTATGATGTGATGTATGATATTCAGTTTATTTCCGCTGTTTATATTCATCTGATGTTGTTATAAGCTCCGGCGAACTGAAGTTTGACGTTTGAATATCTGACAGTCGAATACGAGTAAGGTATTTGATGTTGATTTTCGAGCGCTAAATTTCAGGATCGTTACATTAGTGGTCGGAGGTGGCGGTGCAGGGTGATGTTTTGCGATCGGGTTTGGTTCCTGTTGTGGCTCGACTTGCTCGATCTCGTTTTACAGTCTCGAGTGTGGAACTGGGTGGTCGGAACGATGGAAGGGGTCGGGGTCGACTTGCCAGCGATGGCAGCGATGACCGGAGTAGCGTCGTTCGCTCGTACATGTGCACATGTGCATGATGTACTCTGGGTTCGTTCGTTCGTTCGAATCAGGGAAGTAGATGAAGTATCGGGTTCGACTCGAAGAATTCGCGGAAATACTCGGAGAAGAGAAGCGTGTGGGTTACTCGAAGACGTTCTCGAGAATTTGGGTAAATGACGCGAGTATTTGTGGTCATGGGCTCGGGTTTTGTTTTTTTGTTAACCCGTTTAAAAGAAATAAGGAATTGCAGGTTTTAAAATCAAAAGCAAAGTGAAAATTCTTAAACAAGTTCCAATAATTAAATTATAAAGCCAAATGTCTTTGATTTTTTAATTGTTTTGGTTTTGAATAATTATTAGGATAATTAATTAAATAAATTCATTAGTGTTTTCAAATGTGATTAAGAAAGTGATTAAGAATTAGTGTATTGTAATTGATTAAGGATAATTAATTAAATGGTTAATTAATTGATGTAATTAATTTAGGAATATTAAATAATTAAAGGTTAGTTAATTTATTTATAAATGATTAAAGAACAATTAATTAAAATGGTTTGTAATTAATTAATGTTAAGTAAGCAAGGTTTAAGAGCAATTAAATTAATTTTGCCATTAATTAATTAAGGATAATTAACCAATGGATAATTACTTAATGGAAGTAATTATGGATGATTAATAGATAATTAAAAGATGATTAATTAATTGATTTGTAAATAAGTTAATGTTAAGTAAAGGAAATCCAAGTGATTAAAGTTAATGATTAATTTAATTTGAGATAAATTAATTTAATTTTGGAAGTGATCAATCTTGCTTATAAATGATTGAATGATGTAAATACCTTGAATTGGTTGATATCTCTGATATGATATGTTTGATAGATAGTGATAGCATGGTGATCTATCGTTGATGAATTGCTGTGTATAAAAGTGACATCTTGTATTTAAAGTTGAATTGTATTTCACTTGAATATCTTGGGTTTAAAAGAACATTGGATTCGAAGAGGCCGGGGTCGGGTATTAGTAAATACCCGAAACCACTTCGATTAGTAATCTATAATTCTTTATAGATTTGATTTGTAAATCAAATAGGCTGGGATGAAATAAATTGAGTAATCTGGATCATTGGAACTAAGTAACGATACTTAGATATTATTTTGTGAATAAATTGTTTGAATTTAATAAGTAAGAACTCGTAGAAGATACGAGTTACCCTGATTTTATATAAGATCTATGAATTGGAATTTCATGTTAGATAAGTTTACTCACGCTGGTTTCCAGCCTGACTCGGGTGTTACTTTGATGTAATGCTCGGGTCAGACCGAGTATTACAGATTTCCAGGTAAGGACGTTCTGGAGCTCAGGAGGCGAGCTGGATGGCAGAACGTATGGAGTGTATTCCGCTGTGTATTTGAGAGTTATATTGATAGTAGTATGGGCAGGTTAATATAACTGTCTAGTCTATTTGTAAATGGTTGTAACTCTGATGTATCGAATATAAATTAACAGATACAGTTTCTTTGTATAACTGATATTATTATTTGATATTGTATTTTGATCCGCTGCGAATGTGAGAATCTGTGTCTTGTTCTGTTTCTTTCTTCTATCTCTTTTCTTTTTCTCCTAACTATCCAGAATTTTCGAGTTCGAAAATTCCGGGTCGTTACAGTTGGTATCAGAGCGAAGGTTAAGCGAGAACCTTGGCTCTGTTGGGATTACTCGTTAAGGATAGGGTCAATGGTACCCTAGAACAAGTTGAGTATATATATATATATATGAGAGCGTACTTGTTATTTTTATATATAAAGATTTTAAATGATTTTATATAAGAATATATTTTGATATATAAAATGATATTTCTTTCTAATAAATATTAAGGTAATTGGTTGTTAAAATATTGGAATTAAATTAAGTGGTAATAGAAATAAAGCCAATTGAATAAAGATAAGTTTGAAATGAATTCAAACTGAAATTAAAATCTTGAATTTGTAGAAATAAAGATAATAATAAATTGGTTTCCAGATATGATAACCTTGGTTATTATCATAAATGGTAGTTGTGTTTAATAATGAATGTTGTTAATGATTAAGCAAAATGAAATGTTTTAGGGAAGTAAACATTTAAGTGAGTATAACTTATAAATTGGAATTGAAGATAATTTAAAATTATGAAATTTTAAATCTAAATCCAGAAAACTTGAAATTGTTTTAAAGAAGTTTGTTTTGAATTAAAACCAAAGGTGGTTTAAAAATTTAAAGTATAACTTGGTGTATAAAGAAAATGTATATATGAGGATATACATAATATCAAAGATGATTTGAAATAAACTCTAAGTGTTGAGTTTTAAATTTTTCCTTGGAATGTGATATGAAAACCCAAAGTGATAAGTTTTTGAACTTATAAGTGGAAAGATTATTAATATAAAGTTTAAAATTTGAAATGGGAATTCAAATTGGGTAAAGTTGGTTGGATTAAATTGAATTTAACTTAAGGAAAGTTAAATGAGTTTAGAATGAACAACTTGAATTAGAAATTTCAAGATGAAATTAAAATTTAACTTGGGAAGTTAAATGGTTGATTTGAAATGGGAGTTATGAGTGATCTCAAAAATGGGTTTGAGATCTGGAAATTGAAAATGGATAATAAATTAGAATCTGAAATTTAATTGTTTTTGAATTCTTATTTGAACTTTATAATAAGTTAAGTAAAGATAATTTTAAAATGAAATTTTGGAATTTGGATTCAAAATAAAATGGTTTAAAGATTTAAGTTGTTAAATTAAAAATAAAGGGTTGGATTATTAATTTAAAAATAAAGGTTAATTTGATTTAAGGGGTTAAATCAACATTTAAAAATTTAACTCGAATTTATATAATTCGAGATGGTTTTAAGTTGAGATTTGAATAGAATTAGTTCAAATTGAATTTGACTTGAATTAATTATAATTGTAATTAAAGATGGATAAGCATAAGTTTAAATGGAAAATTTGAATTGAAATAATTTGAAATAAAATTGAAGTTGAATGAGTTCAAATTCAAATGGGAATTGGGATTAATTCAAACTGGAATTGAAATAAATAAAATTGGTTCAATTTGAAATTTATATGAATTAATTGAAATTGTGATTAAAGTTGAATAAGATTAAAAATCAAATGGAATTTGATTTGAATTTGGAAAGGAATTAAGGTTAATTCAACTTGAATTGGGATTAAATCAATTTCAATAAAAATTGAAGTATTAAGTCAATTTAAATGGAAGTGGAAATTTAAATTGAATTGATGGGAAATTAAACAGTTTGACTCTGGATTATTTTCAAAATAAATTGTTTTAATACAAATATATTTTCCAAACTATTTACTATACAATCTTTCTTCTTAAACCCCAAACTATCTTATACTTATTTTACAATTATTTTGGAACTATTTAACTATTTTGAAACTGTCTTATAAACTAATTACTATTTTTTTTAGTTACTTAAATCTAATCACTATTTTAAAAACTATTTTGCAATTATCTAACTATTTTATACCTACTTAAATATTTTACAAACTAATAACTATTTTTCAACTACTTATCTATTTTAAACTTTTTCAAGCTATTTTTAAATTTATATAAGTCAGAGTTCAAACTGTTTGTAATTAAAGTAATGACTCAATTGGAAATGGAAGCAATTGAGAATAAGTGAATGGAATTAAAGGAAATGTGAATAGAGAAGAGAATTGATTTGGCTAATAACCAATAAAGATAAATACGTAGGATATACGTAAATTATTCTATTCGCATAGTGATTTGATCCAGATTCGAACACAGAATTTCGAGATAGTATTATCAATCCGAGTTGGGATTTTTCGCTCGATTTTCGACGGCGAACCTGGATATGGATTTTTGATTGGTTCTGGATATTCTCTATCATAAGTTGTGACTATGCAAGGAGAATGACGGTTTCTGATCAGGAAACCAGATCTGAGTCCGCACTAGGAAGTCGGGTGGACGATACTAGTTCGAAAGAGAAATTGTGTGATCGAAGAGCGATCGGATTGATATTGCGTACGGATGATATGTGTACATCGTACGAGTTTGAATGAAATTGATATTGAAGTTTGTGAATAAGGAATTTGAAATGGTTTTGAAATGAAAAGTATATTTGTGAAATATAATGGAATTGGATATTTCTTTGGTTGAAATTTACTTTATGGAAGTAAGTAAATGGTAAATAACTTTATAAAGAAATCAAACTTGAATATTTGATTTGGTAATAAATAAAGTTATATTTTGTAATATGATAAACTCCCCTTATTGAATCTAGCCAGAATAAAAAGGATTTTGAAATATTTGAAGTATAAAAAGAAGTTTTATACAGGTTTGAAGTGATCCAAAGATTTTTAAAGTATATATATATATAAAGGGTTTTATGAGAATGATTTTGGAAAAAGGTTTTGGAACCTATGAATTTGGAAAAGGCTTTTGATTTTTGGGAAAATCAATTTTGGATTTTGGAAAGCCTAGTTTGAGAATTATCGATTTTGGTAATCGATTTTGTGTAAAGGAGATTTTGATAAATCATAAAGGGTATGATTTGAAGATACTATAAGTATATAGTATAAAATATTTTGAAAATAGCTCTGGGGAAAAAGGCGCTTCCTTGAAATGAACTTCTCAGGAGTACCACAGGATGGTACTGCCTTGAGCCCCAAGGGGGGTTTCTAAAGTTGATCCTGTGAGGAGTCCGGACAAAACTAGTTCCTGAGGATTATTTGTGTAGCGAAAGTCGAGGGGCTGGTGCCCACAGAGGCATTTGAGTTATGCTGTGACAACAATTTAACTCAATGTCACTACGATCTACTGCAGACCATAGCGAAAGTCATGTGTGCCGCTGAGAGCCAACTGTCTACGTTTGATTTTATATCGGTAGACTGTGACACTATGGTAACATAGCGAAAGTCGTTTGTGCCGCTGAGAGCCAACTGTCTGCGTTTGATTTTATATCGGTAGACTGCGACCTATGTGGGAGAAGTTTCATTTTGACAGCGAAATCGTGTGTGCCGCTGAGAGCCAACAGTTACATGGACTTTTGCTGCGACGGCAACGTAACCCTGGGATGTAACTGCGATCTGTTGTGGGTTCCATGCTGTCATTAGTTACATGGACTTTTGCTACGATAGCAACGTAACCCGTGATGTAACTGTGACCATGGATGGGGGTGATGATTTCCAGAGCATTCTCACCAAAGATATTTCCTCTATTTTCAAAAACGTTTTCGATATTTTCAAATAAAGTATTTTCCAAATATTTTCACTGGGTGTTGAAAATGGGTCTGCTAAGTACTTATAGATTTTCAGTCTTACGCCTGATCAACGTATGACCGAATTTCTGTGAGAACGAGAATGGACTTGTTGAAACATCGAGTTATAAAAGTGTTTTTATAAAAACTATTTTTGTAATATTATATAGATTTTGAAAGTGTTTTAAAAAAATGATCAAAGAATAATTTATCTGATTTTAAATTATTGAATAAAATTATGTCTTCGTTCCTTTTCGAGGACGAAAAGATTTTAAGGGGGGAGGAATGTGATAACCCGGATTTCTGGACATCTGTAATTGATATAATAATTGGGTAAATTAATAGAAATACTGAATTATAGATTGAACAAACGAATCTGATCAAATAAATATTTATATTTATAAGTTGAGCAAATTAAATATGTGTTATTATGAGCTGATTCTAAATTGAGTTTGAATTTGAATTTGAAATTCAAATTGATAAATATCTTAAAAATAAATTGGATTTTAAAAACTCTATATTTTAAAGTTAATAAGAATAATTTTCTAATATAATAATATATAGGTTTATATATATTGTATTGAAAGTTATGTTTTAAAATTTATATATGTAATGTAAGGTTGGTTTGTAAATATATAAGGTGAGATTTAATTAAAGATTTAAAAAAAATACTTTTCTTTTATATACTTGGGAATATATATAGTTAGTATATATGTAAATAAATAGAAAGCTTTGATATGTGAATATCTTTTAAAACTATAAGTATAAAATTTAAATATACACATTTTATAATTATATAAATATTACTTAAATACATGTATATAGCTTAAATAAATTATTAAAAAGGAAAATAATATTTAAAACATTAATAAAACATTAGAAAATAACTTTTGTAAATATTAATAAAACATTTTAACACTTGTAAACTTTTAATGTATGTTAATGACACTTGTGAATCATGTGCATAGGTGTAAGATAATGGGAACATAGGATAGACAAATGTCCTTCTCTTTAATAATTAAATTTAAAATTTAATTGTAAAAGAAACAAAGAGTTTTATTTTCAGCAAATTTCTTTCTTCATTTTCAACCAAAACTGTAATACAAATCTGAAAGAAACAAAGAAAAAAAAATGAAAGAAGATAAAATCTGGAAATCAAATCATAGAAGAAAACTGGAAATCTGAGGAAATGAAAGCAAATTCAACATCAGTTTTAAATCATTTGATGAAACCTTAGATCATGCAAGGAGATAAATCAACTCAACTTAATCAAGTTCAAAAATTCAAGCTGCTGTTCAATTTCAAAATCAAATTCCAGATTTCAAAAATTGAATGTGGCATGTGTTCTCTGTTCCAGCATTAAAGGTGAGTAAACTACCTTGATTAAATCTTAAACTGTTTATATCTAGATTAGTATGTGATAATCCTTGAAGTATGAAAAAAAAAATATGCTTACATGTCTGTAGATATGAAGATATATGTGTGCATGTTTGTACATATGAATATATTGCCTCTGTTCTTAGTTTACAGGATACAAAACTTATTCAAAATCCAAATTCTCATCCTCTAGATTCTTTTAGGTTAGGATCCTTAAAGGAAAAATGTTAGTAATAGCCAGATGCTATTTTTAAAAATATCATTAAGTATATATAATAAGTGGGATTACTGGAAATGAGAAAAGAACAGTGAAAATAAATTAAGGTCAGAAATTTGATTTGTTCGATTTCCACGTTGGTTTACATCATCGAATTCGTTTTCGAAATTGATAAATTTTGATAACAATATTAGGATTTTTAAGTTAGTAATTATGGAGAATTGGTGAGTTGATCGGGAACGAGACTTTGCTCGAATTCCGGTGTTCACGTGGGTTGTGGACGGTGGGTTTATGGCGGAAGATAGTTCGTGGATAGGTGGTCGTGAGAAAATTGGGAGTTTGATTTTAAGACTCTCGTGGTGGCGCGGCGATGCCAGAATAGGGTTTAGTTCATGTTTTTGGTCGAGGGGGTTTCCTTGGCAAATACGACGTCGTGGCGGCATCGAGCTGGGCTGGAGTACGGGGAATAGGGAGATGGTCATGTGGCGAAGGTCTGGACGTGGAGCCGGAGTCTTTAGTGGTCGGAGGTGGCGGTGCAGGGTGATGTTTTGCGATCGGGTTTGGTTCCTGTTGTGGCTCGACTTGCTCGATCTCGTTTTACAGTCTCGAGTGTGGAACTGGGTGGTCGGAACGATGGAAGGGGTCGGGGTCGACTTGCCAGCGATGGCAGCGATGACCGGAGTAGCGTCGTTCGCTCGTACATGTGCACATGTGCATGATGTACTCTGGGTTCGTTCGTTCGTTCGAATCAGGGAAGAAGATGAAGTATCGGGTTCGACTCGAAGAATTCGCGGAAATACTCGGAGAAGAGAAGCGTGTGGGTTACTCGAAGACGTTCTCGAGAATTTGGGTAAATGACGCGAGTATTTGTGGTCATGGGCTCGGGTTTTGTTTTTTTGTTAACCCGTTTAAAAGAAATAAGGAATTGCAGGTTTTAAAATCAAAAGCAAAGTGAAAATTCTTAAACAAGTTCCAATAATTAAATTATAAAGCCAAATGTCTTTGATTTTTTAATTGTTTTGGTTTTGAATAATTATTAGGATAATTAATTAAATAAATTCATTAGTGTTTTCAAATGTGATTAAGAAAGTGATTAAGAATTAGTGTATTGTAATTGATTAAGGATAATTAATTAAATGGTTAATTAATTGATGTAATTAATTTAGGAATATTAAATAATTAAAGGTTAGTTAATTTATTTATAAATGATTAAAGAACAATTAATTAAAATGGTTTGTAATTAATTAATGTTAAGTAAGCAAGGTTTAAGAGCAATTAAATTAATTTTGCCATTAATTAATTAAGGATAATTAACCAATGGATAATTACTTAATGGAAGTAATTATGGATGATTAATAGATAATTAAAAGATGATTAATTAATTGATTTGTAAATAAGTTAATGTTATGTAAAGGAAATCCAAGTGATTAAAGTTAATGATTAATTTAATTTGAGATAAATTAATTTAATTTTGGAAGTGATCAATCTTGCTTATAAATGATTGAATGATGTAAATACCTTGAATTGGTTGATATCTCTGATATGATATGTTTGATAGATAGTGATAGCATGGTGATCTATCGTTGATGAATTGCTGTGTATAAAAGTGACATCTTGTATTTAAAGTTGAATTGTATTTCACTTGAATATCTTGGGTTTAAAAGAACATTGGATTCGAAGAGGCCGGGGTCGGGTATTAGTAAATACCCGAAACCACTTCGATTAGTAATCTATAATTCTTTATAGATTTGATTTGTAAATCAAATAGGCTGGGATGAAATAAATTGAGTAATCTGGATCATTGGAACTAAGTAACGATACTTAGATATTATTTTGTGAATAAATTGTTTGAATTTAATAAGTAAGAACTCGTAGAAGATACGAGTTACCCTGATTTTATATAAGATCTATGAATTGGAATTTCATGTTAGATAAGTTTACTCACGCTGGTTTCCAGCCTGACTCGGGTGTTACTTTGATGTAATGCTCGGGTCAGACCGAGTATTACAGATTTCCAGGTAAGGACGTTCTGGAGCTCAGGAGGCGAGCTGGATGGCAGGAACGTATGGAGTGTATTCTGCTGTGTATTTGAGAGTTATATTGATAGTAGTATGGGCAGGTTAATATAACTGTCTAGTCTATTTGTAAATGGTTGTAACTCTGATGTATCGAATATAAATTAACAGATACAGTTTCTTTGTATAACTGATATTATTATTTGATATTGTATTTTGATCCGCTGCGAATGTGAGAATCTGTGTCTTGTTCTGTTTCTTTCTTCTATCTCTTTTCTTTTTCTCCTAACTATCCAGAATTTTCGAGTTCGAAAATTCCGGGTCGTTACACCTAGCCTCCCACGGTATTTGATTATTTAGTTAGTTAATCTTTAAACCACAAAGAAATAGCTACCTGTAGTCCTACATTTATTTACTATATTTTCTAACTACTTGGAATCACCCCCACCACAGTAATTCATTTACTTATTTTTCTTCAAACTGCTTGAAATTACCCACCGTAGTGGACTATAAAGAAACTCGCATGTAGCCTTTAAACACTCTTTTGTTTAATTTAGAACTACTTAGCACTCACCATCGCAGTTCCTAAAGGTTGAATGTCTCACCCCACCTTTCCTGGGTAAGCATTCGAGTGAGCGTCCCCACCCGGCATCAATAGCCCTTCGAACTCCTTCCCTTCCTTTAACTAACGTAGGTCCCTTCCCATGTTCTGATCTGGTTTCTCCCTGAGTGCCCTTGACTTCTCCTTTATAACTCTTATATATACATATCTTTATAGCGCAGAATCCACCAGACCAACGCAGTATGCTTTGCACTTTACTACTTAAGTGTTCCTTTCTTTCTAAATTTTAGCGTAGTATGATCCCCTCATATCTAGCACAGTTCACTTACTTATACAAAAATAGTCAATGCCTCAACGCCGTACCCAGACAACCCTGACATCCTTAACAACGTCTTTATATGTGTTGATTTTCAACTCATTCCTATTATACTTTCTGCTTTTGCAGTGTCCTTTTTAGCAAATAATTTGGATCTTGTCCCCTTTTTACCAACCCTTATTAATATATTTTTACACGGAGTTTATTTTTCTGCGTTCCCTGCAGTACCCATCTACCTAATATAGTATTAAGTTTGTTTTACTTCTATTTTGTTATAGAAAATTCCAATAAATTCCCTAAATTGCTCGAACCCCAGTTCTTTCCTTGTTTACTTTAATCGCCTTTTTAAGTTTCTCCATGTTTACAGGTTAAACTGCTTCAAAAATTGATGTAAATTCATATAAGCTAATGAAATATTTAAATTTGAGAACCCACTTCGTAAATCTGGTTATAAAAATCATGTGAAACTTTCATTAGGTTTCGAAACTATTTAAATGGGGAAAATACATGAAAACACCCTATGTATACCCATCCTTCCCCAAAACACTCATTAAACCTCTTATCGAAGAAATGTGCTCGATCAGAGGAGCGACCACACTTGGCCTGGTATAGCTCCTGTTTTAGTCATATCAAGCTGACCCGAGGGGTCAGGGCTACGTTCATACCTCATACAGTTTCGGTCGCCAAACCATCGTACTTCGTTCTGGATTATTCACCACGTGCACAGTTGTTAAAGTGGTTTTCGGTATTGGCAAAGAGTATGACAATATTCGATCCCGGTCTCTTTAACAACCAAATGCTTATTTCACACCGGTTGTTGCTTTTACATTTCCAAAACCGATTCATAATTGATATCAAAATATCTTATTCACTTCAAAATCACATCACTTTCGAAATCATATTCACTTTCGAAATCATATCACTTTCAAAATCATATTCGCTTTCAAAATCATATTCATTTTCAAAATCATATTCACTTTCAGAAATCATAACCACAAAATAGGTTAAACCATCATATCAAAATATTCGCATTTAAATCAATTAAATCTAAATCATAACAGTTCCAACTTTAAACCGTTAGGATAATAAAAGTAGTTTATGTTTTGGAATAGTTATAGATTAAAAACAGCTTATATTTTAAAAATAGGTTATAGATTAAAATGGTTTATATATTAGAAATAGTTTATATATTAAAATAGGTTATATATTAATATATATATATTAAAAGTTGTTTATAAATTTAAAATAATATATATTAAATAGTTTATAATTTAAAAATAGGTTATATATTAAAATAGTTGGTATATTAGAAAAAGTTTATATATTAAAATAGGTTATAAATTAAGATAGTTAATGTATTAAAATAGTTTATAATAGTTTACAATAGTTTAAATAGTTTAAAATAGTTTTATTAGATTAAAATAGTTTAATAGTTTAAATAGTTAAGGATTTTGAAACAGTTAAAATAGTTTAGTATAAAATGGTTGATTATTGGAATGGTTTATATAGTAAATAGTTTAAAAATATAAATAATCTGAACTTTAAAATAATAGATTTTTAAACATTTTATATTAAAATAATTAATTTAAAAGTAATATCAAATCAAACTATTTCTTCCATTTAACCAAATCTGGACCATATCCAGATTTCAAATCAACAAAACTCAATTTTAATCTTTCAATTCTAATTCTCATTAAAACCATTTCAATCTATATCGATTTCAAATCCATCTTTGAACTGCAAATTTAAACCACTTCAAATTCAATAGATTTCAAAGTTTAAATATTCAAACGTTTACAATAACTCAATTTTGATAAATTTCATTTATATTCAAAATTCAACTTTTAAAATTTCAATTTAAATTCTTTAAACAATTCATTTAAACCAATTCCAATTTCAACATTTAAAGCTTGGATTTTGAAAATAATTCAGTTCATATAAATCTAATTTTATTTCATAATATCATTTAACTAGATTCAAAATTAAGGATTTAAAATCATTTAATTTAACTAATCCGGTGTCCGTATATAATTTTCTACCATATGGTCAAGTGATACGGATATATATCATTTCAAACCGCAATAATTCAAATTTACGGGTATATATCATTTCAACCAGCAATCATGAGTAAAATTTAAAATCCATAAAATAGCTCGAGTTTATCATTTCAACCCATAACAATTTTTTCCTAATCTATAAGATCGTTCGGGTATGTATCATTTCAACCCATAGTGATTTCCTAACAACTAAGGGAACTTGCAGTGTGATAACAACATATAAAATAAATATAATATCCAATCATCCAAATACCAACAATTAAACATTCATCACAATCATCATTCAAATCAACCAATAAATCATAACAAATAACTAGTTATCATTATTAGGTATTTAACTGGCAATTAAATTCAATATTAATTTAAATGGCAAATTCCATTCAATAAACTTCAGATTTAACTGGAATCACTACAAGAAAATTTTCTTTTAGTTGCATTTATTGGTAGCGTTTCAAGGCCTATGCAACCGTTTGTAAGTTAACTCAGAAAAATGAACAAATAAACGTGGCCAATTGGTTTCCGCCAAATATTCATGAAAAGTTTCCTAAAATTTTACATGGCCGCTCCTTTTCTCTTTTAAACACTTAACTTTTTTTTCCTCATCGCTAAAATTCCATGGCCGCTCCTTATCTCCTATCTCTCTCATTTTCAATTTCTAAATCACCCATCTTCGTCATCACAAAATCTCTTGACTTCGTCTTCCAAATCTTCCCTCTTTTCCATCGATCTACCGACGAACACGAAAACCTAAATCAATTTTCGACATTCTATTTGGCTACGATTTATTGGCAAATTACACTCGGAAAGCTAAATCATCATCTCACCAACGTTGGCGAGCTTGTCGATTGACCGACTCAACCTAGGTATTGATTATAACTTTTGTTCGTAATGATGGGTTAATGTTGTTAATAAGGAAACTAATAATTTATAGTAGAAAAAACTATTTGGAGTTTCATTACTAGATTTAGATTTGGTTTATAGAAGCTCTTATGTATCAGTTGCTTAGAAGCCTAGGTATTTATTTTCTTATGTATCATAATTGGTTTCCTCAGAATTTGTTATTACAGCTGCTTTCAGTTTTGATTTACTGAGAATTGGTTTACTGAGTTCATATCCAATATATGTCCTCTGTTTTTGGATGGATAAATGATTACAGGAAAACTTAGTTTGTTTATGGTTTGATAAACTTATTGCTAAAACAATGCAAATCCTAAAAAATGTTTTTTTTTTCTTCTGAACATTATTTTAAAATGTTCAATAAAAGGCAAAAGTATAGCAAATTTTTTTATCCTATGAAGCTCAATAAGAAAAAATTCGGGTGTGACCAATCACTTGTTAGAAAAAGTTGCTTAAAATCATGAAGTAGGGCTGGGCATTATTATATGGAAACATAAGGATGAATGCATGTATATTTTCTGTAACCGCATGACCTTGCTGCTATATGGCATTGGAGTTTAGTCTGGTTAGAGGTAGGCCTGTCAACAGATACTTTCAGATGCGGATAGTGCCATATCCGCATCCGCATCCGAAATGATTTTCGAATATCGGATATCCGCATCCGCGGATACGGACGGATATCGGATAATTATCCTATCCGCTAACGACCGATAAATCAAGAAATATAAATATAAATTTTAAGTTTAACATACATTTTTTTCAATCCAATTGATCATAAAAGTGTTAAATATAAACAAATATGGCGATAATAAATAGTTTTGAGCGGTTAATAAGCATTAAATGTATATAACATAAACTATTAACTTGATGAAACAACAAATAAATATCTTTCATTATACTAAAATACACACAATTTGTACTATAATATTGACAAAGACCGGACGGATAATTTTCGGATGCGGATGTCTGCATATCCATATCCGCATCCGTTTTTTCGGATATCGGATATTATCCGCTTTTCGGATACGGATGCTGACGGATTTCGGATTTTTCGGGTATCTATTGACAGCCCTAGATAGAGGTATAAAGTTCTTTGGTACCCAAAGAAGCATGCAAACATGAGAGATGTGACCATCATGTGAAATTTAGCATCAGTACTTCTGACATTTTATTTACAAAGTTATTATCCTCATTAATGTGGTAACATGTTTATGCATTGTATCAGGTTTCACCCATGCATCATTTGCTTTAGGATGTGAGGAAGGAATTAACAAAAGTCATATTTATGGAAATTTAATTCCTCTGATTGCTCTGTTACCATTGTACAAAAAGGCCTTTAATACATCAAATTAGAAGCAAACTTGGACGATGTAAGTGCTTCTTTTTGTATTCCTTTATGCGATTCGAAATTCTGTTAGGAGAATCAATGCTACTTTTCTTACTCTTTTGATTGATGCATGCCTTGTTTTATGTCGCCCATCCAAATAATTTGGCACATGCAAAGAAGATGCACCAAAAATTTGTGGTTAAAGTATATTTGTTTAGAATTATAGGTTGATATAATCCTCTCGGAAGTGATGAATATTCAAATTTACAACCTTTGGATATTATTACAAAAAATGTGTCCGAGTTGCAAAATATCATAAAAGACAAGAAAAATAAACTAATACTAGAGCATAGAGATCGACATGACAAGGAGAAAGACATGAAAGTGAGAGATAAAGAAACTGGTAGGGAGAAGGAGAAAGTGGCAAAAGAGAAAGAATGAGAAAAAGTAAAGGATAAGCAACAAGACTATAACAGTTGATAGTTGATGTTAATTAGAACTAGAAGTATAATTAGGCAGGACTAAAGCTAATCAATTAGTTGAGTGTCTTATACTCTAAGGTTAAAATGCAATGTGATTTCTACTAACTGTCCCGATTTCCATTTACTTTTTTCCTTTAACAATATCCTAACATAATATAAGAATTGCCTTATTATTTTCTTTAGGAACGGTCCATTACCACACCAGATGATAAAATCATCATTCCAATACATGATTTCTACTACCCATTATCATAGCATTTTCATTAAAGTCTTGAATGCACAAGGATTTGAGATTCTGACCAAACCATTTTAAGAAACTATTCTTAGTATAAAATACAATATAGTATTCAATAACTAAGGAATCTCTACAAAAATTTCCATTTCAACAAACCAAAATGCACCATGAATAGTTAAAGAATAGCCATAGGTTCGGATGTAAGATTTATACAGATATAAATTAAGGGCACAGAAACTCATATATGCACAGTAAAACAAAACACATAATAATGTAAGTTACAAGTTTTCTGGAAGCATAGTCATCAAGATTTATTGTACTCATGTCATTACAAAGCATATGAATACATACAACAGACTAGGAGCATAACTGAGAGTACTTCGTGTTCTTTGATAATTTGAAATTTGCTGCTCTTATATATTTTACTCGGTTCTTTTCCATATAACTAAGAGTTCTTTGCCGTATATCAAAAGTCAAATTGTGGTATTTATACTCTGTTTTTAAACTCTATACACACACACACACACACAAAACTCTTTGATGATTGTAATTTTTCTTTACGGTTTTAGAAATATATGTCAGATGCTTCTTTTCATTGTAGGGATCTTTTTAAATTTGGATATTTATTTGGTTAGACTGTATCATAATTGTGGTATTTATACACGTTCTTTGTAGATTTTTTTGTTATTCTTTTATACTTATACACGGTTATTGATTATGTTGTTTTCCCTATCAAAGAAAGATAGTTTGGTACCACTACTTTGAGTGCTATATTGTAAGACAGTGAGTGATGTTGAGATGAGGCTAGTTGAGGTTAAGGATAGTTAGGTGGTAACTATGGATGCGGATGTTTGTAACAGCATCGGGAGAGGAGATGTTTATAGCACTCATGTTTTCAGTCCATGTTATTAGATTATCTTTTCACTTGACACTTAACTTTGAATGATAAGTAAAAAAGAAATTTCAAAAGCTATCACCATCGAATATCCAAACATTGTTGAATTGTGAAATCGCCACTAAGCCTTATATTGTAATGTAGTGAATCATGCAGCCCTTCTCTAACACCTCTAAAGTAAAGATAATCTTTTGATTTAATATGCATGATTGTAGTGGTAAAGTTGAGCTTGTTTGTGCCTTCCAGTTATAACTTGTAGAGATATAAGTTCATGGTACAATTGCAAAAGTCTTGGTTATATGTCATTCTTGCTTTTCTTTAATATACACGAGTTTGCAATCAACCTTTGAGAATATTTTTCATTGTTACTATATGTCTGCCTGTTATATCACTAGTTTGTGTCACTGTTGTTTCATACTCTGCTATGACTTGTTTTATACTTTAAAATGGTTAAGATTTTATATGGGTTTAGTGGTTTTTATGTGAGTGTGTATTCAGACTGGGTCAGGTGAATGCGAGTGTAGGTTGAATAGCTTTATTGATCATGTGTATTACCATGCGTAGTATACTGTATTCCTTATTTAACAAGCTGAAGATCATCGAGGTTACTTTTGCTTTCACTTCATATTTTGGTTAGATTTACGTTTACATAGTTATTTATGAAGTCAATGTCTTGGTTAATATTTCAAAGATGACTCCATAAAGTGTTAGGCATTTTCTGGTCAAATTCCTTTTATTAATTGCTAGAATTCTTTGTAATAGAGATATTTTAGAAACAATTGATCATAGTTTTGATCTATATTCATTCCTTTCCAAGTCACGATTCAGTGGATTTAACTTGTTCTCACTTCTACCCCTAACCCTTTTTCACCTTTTTGCACCTAGAAACAATGATAGCATATATTTTTATTTCTTAAAGTATAGAAAACTAGAACAAAGGTTTGAATTAGTTTGAGAACATTAAGTGTTTACTTGTTGAAAATTTCGGGGGCATATTTGTGCTCTATAATTATATAGCCAGATCCATTTGATTAATGTTTCCAGCCTTTCCGACTTGTTGTTGAGTACTTATAAGCAGATGGGAAAAACTGGTTGGTATGAAGGAAAAGTGTGAAATAGATGTTTGGCCGAAGCTTCAAAATTTTATCGAAGATGTATTCTCATATAGCATTTGGTAGCAACATTGAAGGAAGATGTATATTTCTACTCCAAGGGGAGCAAGCTGAGCCACTTATGTAATAGCTTCGGTATTAGCAAATCTCATGTTACAGGTGTGTTTCCTTGTGCCTTATGTGTGCGAAACTCATATTTCAAATTAGCAAGGTGTCATTTTTACTTAAAAGAAGGAAGCTGAGTAAGCAGAACGTTACTTACAAGCAAGTGATGGAATGAAATCGTGATGATCAAACTAACGATAATTATGAGTGTGGTCCTTGAGGTTATGTTGTTTAACCACTGATTCACTTCATTATTTCCATTGCTTGGATGCTGTTATCTACTGCATATGGTTCCATTTTTAGGCATATTAGGTTGACTGGCTTAGTACAGAGTTATGTGTGATTTTTAGTTTGTGTTACTTAAATGAGTAATGGAGGAGCTAATTGAGTTAGGTTGGTATAGATATAAGCTAAGTTGATGAAATTACAAAAGTTCATAAGCTTTGTTAAACATACCAGATGTTAGTTCATTATTCTCAAATTAAGTTCCCTATTTAATTTAAATCAGTTGTTTATTATTATTTTTTGCATTAATTGTGTATGACAGACTACACACTTTTCTTTATCTTTTTCTATTGGACGTGGCAATATGAAAGTGTGATATTGGAAACTGAAATTTGTGATCACTTAATATATATGCTCTGTTTGCATCATAGTATACACAGTAGTATGCAAAATGTGTATGCATTAGTATCCATCTTTTTATTTAACTTCTATTACTTTTATTATATCATCTTATTTTCTTCTCAATTACATTACAGAACCAAGAAGACAATTGCAGTATTAAAGCTGTGGAAAAAAAAATCAGTGACCAATTGTTGCTTATTTTATTTCAAGCCTAGCTCTATTGCTGGTTACCAATCAATCTCAGAGACATAATGGGTTCATTGGCAACTATGGGAGAACTAGTTAAAGCCGCTGAGCTTATTGGGCAAAACTCAGGTTTGTTTTTGTTTATATTTGTTTAGAAATTTTGTAGCAGGTGAGTAGAGTAGGTTCGTTTATATTCTGCTTTCATCATGTTGTTTATGTTGCGTAAACCATGCTGTTGCTGTACAAATATGTACATAGTATACTAAACTTTCATGATAATGTATGTTACAGTATTACAGTAATTGAAGGGCTAATGCGCAAAATATTTACTGAGTAAGAAATGCTCTGTTCAAAATTAACTAAGTTTTGTTAAAATTGAACAAGTTTTATAAAATTAACTAAGTTTAAGCTAACTAAATTTTATAAATAATAATAAAGTAACTAATTTAACAAAGCGTTATAAATAATAAAAATAATGATGATGAATTAACTAAGTTTATAATAATAATCATAATCATAATAATATAATTAAGTTAACCGAATTTTAATAATAATAATAATAATTAACTAAGTTTTGTTAAAATTAAAGTGGTTTTATAAAATTAACTAAGTTTAAGCTAACTAAATTTTGTAAATAATAATAATATAACTAATTTAACAAAGTTTTATAAATAATAATAATGATGATGATGAATTAACCAAGTCTATAAAATTAACTAAGTTTATAATAATAATATAATTAAGTTAACAGAGTTTTAATAATAATAATAAATTAACTAAGTTAACCAAGTTAATAAAACTTAACTAAGTTTAAGTTAACTGAATTTTAAAAATGATAATAATATAACTAATTTAACAAAGTTTTATAAATGATGACGATGGTGATGAATTAACTAAGTTTATAAAAATCAACTAAGTTTATAACAACAATAATAATAATAATAAATTAACTAAGTTAACCAAGTTAATAAAAATTAACAAAGTTTTGTTAAAATTAAACAAGTTTTATAAAATTAACTAAGGTTAAGCTAACAAAATTTATAAATAATAATAACAGGTAAATAGGCATATGGAAGAAGTTGCAAAAAAATTTAGTCTCAGGGACAACAAGTTTGCTTTTTAGTCTGAAGGACACTTTTTAGCATAAACCGAAAATGATAGTTACAACTATCATTCTGTGATTTACACTAAAAAGTGTCCTTCAACCTAAAAAACAAACTTCTTGTCCCTAAAACTAAATTTTTCTCTAACTTTTTCCTTGAGCCTAAAAACCCCTAATAATAATATAACTAAGTTAACAAAGTTTTGTAAATCATAATGATGATGATGAATTAACTAAGTTTATAATAATAATAATAATATAGTTAAGTTAACCAAGTTTTAATAATAATAATAAATTAACTATATAACCAAGTTAATAAAACTTAACTAAGTTTAAGTTAACTAAATTTTAAAAATAATAATAATAAACTAGTTTAACAAAGTTGTATAAATAATGATGGTGATGATGAATTAATTGAGTTTGTAAAACTTAACTAAGTTTATAATAATAATAATAATATACCTAAGTTAACCAAGTTAATAAAAATTAACTAAGTTTTGTTTAAATTAAACAAGTTTTATAAAATTAACTAAATTTTATAAATAATAATAATATAATTAATTTAATTTTTTTTATAAATAATAATGATGATGGCGACAATAAATTAACAAGTTTATAACAATTAACGATGTTTATAATAATAATAATAATATAATTAAGTTAATCGAGTTTTAATAATAATAATATTAGTAGTAATAATAATAATAAATTAACTAAGTTAAACAAGTTAATAAAAATTTACTAAGTTTTGTTAAAATTAACTAAGTTTAAGTTAACTAAATTTTATAAATAATAATAATATAACTAATTTAACAAAGATTTATAAATAACTTTTTTAAAATGGGTACCGCTCCTTTTCTTCTTCCCCTTCCCGCTGACCCATCCCATCCATCTACTTCACTTCAGCCTTGTCCTTCTTCACCTTTACTCGTACCTCCCTCTGCTCCACCTATACTTCCACTGCCAGACCTTTCTTCATCTTCTCAACTCCCCTCTGTCAGAGTCGATCTAGTCCCTTCTTTTCCTGCTCCTGCCTCATCTTTGCCTGCTCCTCCTCTTCTCTCTAATCCTTCCATGTCATCTCTTTCTCTCCCTAAACCTCCATTAGCTTGGAACTCTCTTTTCAATGCTAAACCCAATAATGCTAGCTTCTATGTGCCACGTGACATTCAACTTGAATTCCAAGGAGATGCTATTGTGCCACCTTCTGAAGTCGTCAAGGCAGGTAGTTCTTTGTGGAGTGATTATCTTGTTGGATTTTTCCTAGATAATCCTCTACCGCACTCCACTGTTTTGTATTACCTCAAGCGTGCATGGAAGCTTTCTGGGTCCATTTCTGTTAAATCGGATGGTTTCCTGTTTTTGTTCAAGTTCAGTAATGAAGACGATAGGAAAAGAATATCTGAATCAGACCCGGTAGTTATGAGGAATAAGTTATTCATAGTGAAGCCTTGGGATGAAAATATAGGTAATAGCTGTAGTAGCATCAAAGCTGTACCAGTGTGGATTAAGCTATCTAATATTCCTTTGTATGCTTGGTCTCCTTTGGGTATAAATTGGTTATCTGCTAGGGTAGGAAAGCTTCTTTGTATGGATTCATCAACTGAAAATTTTGAGCGTATCTCTTTTGCCAAATGTTTAGTTGAAGTTTCTCCAAACAATGAACTACCGGATAACTTCTCAGTGATGTTGCTTGATGGAACAGAACAAATTGTGAAAGTAGAATACTTATGGAAACCGGAAATTTGTACTTTTGTAAAGAATTTGGGCACTTGAATAAATACTGCAAGAAATATGAATGTGATGAAATTGTTGAGCAATGTGAAACAAATGACCAATGAAAATCTAGTGATGATATAAAGAACAAGATGAAGAGGGGGAAAACAAATGATAAGCATAAAGTGAAGCAAGTTTGGCAAAAGGTAAACAAGAACAAGGATAAAAGAAGAATTTTGAGTGAAGATGTGGGAGCAAATGTTTTGAAGATGCAAGGTGAAAATTTAGTCACAGAGAATGATGGAAATGGGAAAATTAGAATTGTGCATAATGATGTGCATAAAAATCCAAGATGTAATCAAGCTTGTTATGTACCCACACAAAACAAGTTCCACTTACTCAATACTGTTGTTGAAAAGGAAGACTTAATGGAAATACTTGATGTTGAGGAAGGTGAAATAACAAATGAAGACTTTAGTAAAGTACAATGTATTGGTGGACACAAATACAATACTACTTCTGCTGAAGGTAAAGAAAATGAAAATAATGATCTGACAACAACTGAAGAATTCCAAAACTTGCATACAAAAGATACAAACTGCCTTGAAACTTGCCTTGTAAATGGAATTGGAAAATATGATGTGCATGTTCCCAAAGATATTCATGTATCTGAAATGGATAAAGACTGGTGCAAAACATTTGAGCAACAAGTAACTCATCTTATAACCTCCTTGTATGAAACCTCTGTAGATGTTCAAGCACCTGACCCAAATCACTATAACTTTTCTATTGAGTTGCCAAGATGGCCAGCATGTAACACCAATATCCAATCTTCCTTTGTTCCTCCTTTTCTTTCTACCTCCATCCAAACTAATCCCCAACCATCTTCCCCTCGATCTCAGCCACGTAGGAAAATAGAAACTAGATCTCTTTCTGCTAAGAGAAGAAATATCACTTCCTCTCCTCAATAGTTTTTATGATTAAAAAAATTGCATCGTGGAATCTTAGAGGAGCACACAGTAATTTGAAACTAGATCAAGATAAAATCACTATCTCTGAGTATAATATTTGTCTCTTTGGTCTTCTCGAAACAAAGTTAAATTTACCTTTAACAATTAAAGCTACTTCTTATATCAATCCAACCTGGTCCTTTCATCATAATCTTGACAGTGCCTCTTATGGTAGGATTCTAGTTATCTACGATCCTGCTGTCATATCTCTAACTCCCCTCCTAACAACAAGACAGTATATCCACTTTCATTTTTTTGAAACTCAATCCCATTCCTCATTCTACACTACTTTTGTATACGCTGACAACTCGGTCAACTCCAGGAAAGTCTTCTTTAACTCTATGCCACCATTAAGACAATCCACTCACCCCTGGATTGTGTTGGGTGATTTTAACTCCTGCTATGAATATAGTGACAAATTTGGTGGAACTCCCCTTACTTCAGTGGACCTTGATCCTCTAAACCTTGCTGTTTTTTATTCTGATGTGATCATGGTCAATAAATCTGGTGCTAAGTATTCTTGGAATAATAGAAGTCGTAGTGGTATACGTACCTTCACTACTATTGACCACTGCTTCTATAATTTCCAAGCAATCTCCCACTGGCCATCTCTTTCTGTTTTCCTTCCACAACCAATTATGTCTGATCACTCCCCTTTAATCCTAACTCTTGGTCTCCATTTTAAAAAGGAAAAGAGAAGTTTTAAATTTTTTAATGCTTGGGTTAAACATGAAAATTTCCTTGTTTTAGTTTCTAAAGTCAACACTGTTTTTTCATGTTATGGTAACCCAATGTATAAGTTTTGTAGGAAGCTTAAAAGTATTAAGCAGGAGCTTAAATTGTGGGCATCCTCTACTTTTGGTACTGGTTGCCTATTGTCATCAAGCCTAAAGAAAAATCTGAAGGAACAACAGGATTACATGATGGAGCACCCACTTGATGTTCAAGCTGCTGAAGAAGAAAGTAAACTTTTTAAGGAGGTTAATGATGCTCTGTACTTGGAGGCTAGTATGAAGAGACAATAACTGCATAAAAGATGGATTGCTGAAGGAGATAAAAACACTAAATTTTATCATGATTCTATAAAGGTTAAGCATGGGAAAGAGAATATTTATAGTATTTTAGATGAACATGGTTCTTTTTTTTCAACTGCAAAATCTGTTGATAAGGCTTTCATAGATTATTTCTCAAATTTGCTTGGTAACTCTGATGGATTTACACCAGAACTTGAACTTATATCATCTCTTGCACTACCAAGTATTTCTTCTCAGGAAGCTGCAACCCTCATTTGCCCAGTCTCAGATGAGGAAATTAAGAATACTCTCTTCTCTATGAATCAACATTCATCAGGAGGGCCTGATGGGCTAAATGTGATCTTTTTTATCTCTACATGGAGTGTGCTAGGTAGTGATTTCTGTCGAGCTATTCACAATTTTTTCAACAAATGTAAGTTGCTAGGTGAAGTTAATTGTACAAATATTGCTCTTATTCCCAAAGTCAATCCTCCTACTTGTGTCTCCTCTTTCAGACCTATATCGTGATGTAATGTTGTATACAAATGCATATCTAAAATTCTTGCTTCTCGTTTAGTCAAAGTACTCCCCTCTGTTGTTTCCAGTAATCAGGCTGCATTTATTCCATCTAGGAGTATTCTTGATAACCTGCTTCTTGCTCAAGAATTACTGAAAGGTTATGGTAGAAGTAAGGTTACCACTGCAGCAGCAATTAAAATTGATATTTCCAAGGCTTATGATACCATCCACTGGGCTTCTATAGTTAGGGTCATGGCTGAGATGGGTTTTCCCAAAAAAAATTCTCCTGGATATATGTGTGCATCTCCTCTCCCTCCTTCTCTGTTGTTATTAATGGTAGACCGGTGGGTAACTTCAGAAGTAGTAAAGGTATTAGACAAGGTGATCCAATATCTTCGTATTTATTCTTGCTAGTTATGGAAGTCTTTACTGTTATTCTCCAAACTAGGTATGCTCAGAAGAAAATTAAGTTCCACCCAAAGTGTTCTCAACATCATATAACTTCAATTATGTTTGCTGATGATGTCATGTTGTTTACAAAACCTGAGTTACCATCCTTAAATGCTATATCTGAGGCTTTGCAAGAATTTTATAGAATGACTGGGCTTAAGATAAATTAAGACAAATCTTCTATGTTGGTTTCTGGAGTTAGTGAAGTTCAAGCTACTGCTTTACAGAGACATACTGGTTTCTCTTCCATGGACTCAGATATGAAGTATCTTGGACTTCCATTAATTACAAAAAGAATAACTAAAGTTGATTGTTTTCCTCTTTACAGTAAAATCACTTCTGTCATGAATGCTTGGGAAAATAGGCACTTGTCTCAGAGTGGTAGATTAATGCTGATTAAATCTTCTGTTTTTTCCACACTTGTCTACTGGGCTCGCACTATGATTCTCCCTGTCAGATTAGTGAAACTAGTTAGGTCTGCAATGAATAGATTTTTTTGGATAGGTAGTATTCATAATAGGAATCTGATTCCTTGTTCCTTTGATAAATTTGAAACTACTAAGAAGCTGGGTGGTCTTGGGGTTATTGATGTCAGGAAGTGGAATTTTGCAGCAATTAGTAAACACATTGATGATATTATCAATAAGAGAGACAGCTTATGGGTTCAATGGGCATGGGATTACAATATAAAGAATAAATATTTTTGGTGTATGCCCAATCCTCTGAATGGTAGTTGGATTTGGAGAAATATTTTGAAACTGAGAGATGTTTTCCTTCCTATGATCCAATATCCTGTTAAGGCTAATTCTACTGTCAGTTTCTGGAACAATCCTTGGGTCTGTAAGGGTCTTATCTTGTCTAATTTGTGTGATTATAATCAGATTATGCAGTCAGGAATACACATTGATGCAAAGGCTTTTGATTACATACATGATGGCAAAATTGTGCTGCTATACAATAGTAATCAAATTTTAAGGCAACTATGGAGTGAAATGCAACAACAATTCTACCCTGCTAATCATTTTGATACTGTTGTTTGGGATATAAAGCCTCATACTATTAAAGGAGTTTACAACTATGTCTCTGTTTGTGCTCCATTGCCTGCATCTAAATGGTGCTCTGTCATCTGGTCTAGTGATTCCCAACCTAAGGATAATTTGATGCTCTGGAAAGTCATAAATCAAGCCTTGCTAACTAGAAATGTTCTGACCAAATATGGTTTGGGATGTTCTTTGGAATGTCTGTTTTGTGACCAGTATGAAGAGACTCCTCAACATATTTTTTTTGACTGTCCAGCTCTTCTTTTTCTTTTACATAGAATTGGTGCTAAAACTGGTATAAATCTTTTTATTGCTAACTCTGGGGATGTTTGGGATGTTTTCTTCTCAGAAACTATGAAGAAAAATGAAGAAGGTAGAATTCTAGCTGTTTGCATGAAAATGTATATGTCTGTTATATGGAGAGAAAGAAATGCAATATTTTTTGAAAATCAAAGAAAGAATTGGGATGAGCTTTGGAATGAAGTTAAGTATGGTACATATACTCAATTGAAGAATTGCCATGCTGTTTTCTCACCAGACTTGCTGCACAACTGGGATTGAGTCCTGTTTGCATTTCTTTTTGTTTTCCCTTCTTTGTTTTCTCATTGTTTCTTCTGTATCTTTTTTATTGTTATGCAATAAAACTGGTAGAGGCCCAGTTAACCCCGCTGGCTTTGCCAAAAAAAAAGGATTTATAAATAACGATGATGATGATAAATTAACTTAGTTTATAAAATTTAACTAAGTTTATAATAATAATAATAATAATAATATAATTAAGTTAAGTGAGTTTGAATAATAATAATAATAAATTAAGTTAACCAAGTTAATAAAAATTAACTAGGCTTTGTTAAAATTAAACAAGTTTTATAAAATTAACTAAGTTTAAGTTAACTAAATTTTATAAATAATAATAATATAACTAATTTAACAACATTTTATATATAACTGTAAGATTGGACTTTATTTATTTCATTTCGTTTATAACTTTGATTATTTATATGGCATTATTTATAATATGATATACTCGTACAATGTTGTAGATGTTTGATATTAGATTTGAAGTCCTACGAATTAACATAATTGTTTGACTATATGTTGTGCTTTCACTTGTGCATGCATTGGATTTTCGAAGAAAGCAAGGTTGGACTTTTATGGTGCAAGCTTTCAATTGTGCATGCAACAAAGAATTATGGGTAATCAAGCGTTTTGTTAGCACCAATTTGGTATAACATTTTATTAGTACTAGGTGTGTAAATTTGTATACGAATGGTTATTATAGGTGAGTTTGGTCGTTTTATCAAAAAACTATTGTGTTAGAATGGTTATGGATATCTTATTTGATTATATGATTAATATGTTTTTTTAATTGTTTGAATATGATGATTACGTGAGTGATTGTTGATTGATATAGTAGAAACGAAATAGACCATCATCAGGAAATAATAGCATGAAAAAATGGTATAAAATGATCAACAACTTTTAGTAGCGTTTCAAAAACGCTACAGAAATACATATAGTGGCGTTGAGTAAACGCAACCATAAAGTAGGGGTAAAGTCGGAAACTCTATTGGTAGCGCCAATAAACCTTTTGGTGGCGTTTTTAAAACGCTACAAAAAGATTTATGGTGGCGTTTGAGAAACGCTGCAATAAAAAGATTTATAGTGGCGTTGAAATAAATGCAACTAAAAATCATAGATTTTTAGTTGCGGGCTTTATCACGACGTTTATCAAAATGCTACCATAAGTTTTGGTAGCATTTTTTGTGCGCCACCAAAAATAAAATTTCTTGTAGTGAATGACAATTTAAATATACCAAACAGCAATCAATCAATTTTTAATCACATCATAAATTTAAATTAATCAACATAAGATGGTTTAGTAGTTGTGAGTGGGTTAAAACACTCCCCTTTGATTTCAAATCGATTTAAAATCCAGTAGTCTCAGAATGCAGCCAAACTAGTTCCATATTGTCTAGAATTTCGATATGATCGCAATGGAGAAAACCGCACGAGAATCCGAGCTCGTATGAAAAAGTTATTCACGTTAGAAGTTCAAAATTAAAAAATAAAAATAAAATAAACAAACCAAAAGAAAATTACCACGTCATCACCCTTCTCTCACGTGACATTCTCTCAAACCCTACCCAGTTTGCAGCTGCCAACGTTCATCGAATTTCGCAGCCGCTTGGAGCACTTCCACCACGATCTGATGCCACTAACACGCTCGCCTACGCCAGGCGCACTCAGGCCATGTCGCGACCGCCTACGACTGCCCTAGGCGAAGTCCGCCGCCGCCACCTTAAAACGCCAATTCTGGCATTCTACGACATGCTGGAGTCAAACGAACACCAACGATGAATGCTACTCTCCATCCCCTTCCAAACGCCACTTCCCGATCGTCAAACGGTCGACGATCCACCGTTGGATCGTAAACCCTAGAAATGGACAGCTGAGGTTCTTCATCGTTTTCTGGCCAAATGATACATCAAATCGAAAAACAAATTGCTACAGTAGATTGCGCTCGTCGAGAGCTTTCCAACGATATATAATTTGCTATGGTTTGAGGAGTCTGAATTTTTTTTGAAAATGATTTTGATTTGAAAATTAGGGTTTTTGAGTTGGAATTAGGTTTTAGTCTGGTTGCCATTGGAAAGAGGATATGAGAAGGAATGTATGTACAAACAAAAATAAAAAGGCTGCTAGGGTGTAAAAAATCCATTAATATATACGGAGATAGATAAGAATGAATGGACATATAGAATTGGGTTGAAACGATAACGACGACCTGAAAAGCCCGTTCCGCTTCCGAAACGAAAGTGGGTCATCCAATATATCGAAATATATGTTTTTGATCTTTTTAAACTCAATGGAAACAGTTCCAAACCCTAATTCCATTGTATACAGAAGTTATCTTTCAAAAATCATATTATATTCATTTAAATTCGATAAATCTATTTCTACGCGTTTCGAGCTCGCACGATCAAACGATAAGTCTAATCGCTACGAAAATTGAAATCCTATAATAATTCACTGTTACATATCCAATGAAACTGGTATCGTTGAAATCCGAGACAGTGGCCAAAATGGCAAATTTTCACGTTAAATTAAATAAATTATTATTAAATTGGCTTAATCACTTTTAAATTCAAAATTAAAGTTTACAAATTTCTATTATTCCTAGTTACATAGAAGTTATAATATCAAATAAATTTTCCATGTCAAATATTTAAACATTGCGCTAATTTTAGCGTTCAATTGCAATTGTAATAAAATTCCAGTTAATTATATTTTAAATTCAATCAAATTCTTTTATTTCGATTCACACCCTTATTATAATCAACTATTTCCTTAGGAATATAATTAACATTAGTTTACAGTTTATTACATTCATATTCTACCATTATCATCCTTTACCATATTAATTATAATATTTAAATTTCATTAATTCATTTGACTACCATTTAATTCCTTATTTGTAATTTATAACCAAATTAAGTTTACACTTATTTCAATTGATTGAAATTAAAATAAAATAATTCTCAATAACATTCAAACAACCATATTCAATCATACTATAGTTATTTTCTCATTAATAAATCATAAATTTTTAATTTCTCACAATATTAAATTGCAAAATCTTAACTAATTTAATATTTATGATTGTCGAAAATTATGGGTCATTACACTCTCCCTACTCAAAACTTTTCTCCTCGAAATGGGAAAAGAAGAAATTAAGAAACTTGATATAATTTTATTCAAAATAATCAATTTATAAACACTTTAAACTCACATAATTAAGTATTTTATATAAAATATATCAGTCAATTTTGTAGGATCATTTTCACCCTTGAGGGGGGGTGAATAGGGTGTACTAAAAATTAATGTGGAAATAAAAATAAAAGCAGAAAGTAATGCAGAAGAGATCACACATGAATTTACCCGGCTTCGGCAAAACCCTACCTACGTGCTGCCCCCAAGGTTTCTACTAGAGATTAAGTAATCAGACGCTTACAAACACACGTAAACTTGCGACACCCGCTAACTTGATTAACCTAACTCTAAGCTCAAAACCCTGCCACAACTCATCCACTGAGTTGCAAATTCTCAAACTATAAAACCGTAGTTCGTACCTAGGTACATGTAAAGATCCCAGACTCGGCCTTCGAAAATCAGCACCCGTACTTCACGTGTACTCAAAATGCCGCAGATTCAAACGCCGAATCTGGCTCTCCGGAGCTTATAACACAGTAAGTATAACAACACAGCGGAAGAAAGAAAACAATGATATCATATACAACTCCAATGAATACAATATCCAGAATGATATACAACAATGATATCAATATGATACAAGAATATCAGAGATAAATAATGATACAGCGGAAATAACGGAAGTGATAACTCCAAATGATCTACAAAAGAGAATGGCTCCAACAACTCCAACATCAAGCTCGAACCACCATCACGTTGCACCAAGATAAGCAACGTCAGCCATGAACTCCAAAAACTGATCTAGCTCCGGATAATCTACTAAACCTGACTATCTGAAAAACCCAACTCTAGACTGCCCGTGTGGAAAATTGTGGGCACCCAGAGTTTAGGAAGGGAACAATAAACTCCGAGTCAGTCATGGGACTGGTGTGAGCAAAAAAAACAGTTTATCTTTAAACAACAACAAAATAATTTTAGACATTGAAATCCGCAATGCTTTTGGAAATTGAAACTACCATAAGACCTCCCGCCACACACACAATGAAATCGCAGACTTGGAGGAGATTTCTTCTTATGATAGTCAAACATGCTTACTACGCAAACAAAACTCTTTTGATATTATTACTAGTGCATAGTGTAGGAAAACATTTCAAAAGTACAATATTAATCTTAGCCAACATACAACCATTATTGTATGCCTACTATAGCTACTATGTTCAATAGCAGGTTACCGCCACATTCCATAGCAGGTTATACAACTAAAACCGTACAGGGCGCGTATTGTTTTTTTGGATTTCCAACAAATGGTCGGGCAAAGGAACTTCCTTACACCGAAATGGAAACGCCTTTGGAAAGACGCCCCGAGAACCTAACCGGATCTTTGCAAACACAAGGCCGACGCTACCTCATGCTGTACAACTGTAACTAGGTAGCTAACACACGAGCTATGCCATCCCCTGGTCGTTACCGACCTTTATCTGAGGTACCTCGATCACAAAGCAACAACCACAAAGTATAATAAATTTGCAGCATCAACATAGGTAAAATATCTGGGCTCCATACCATGATATCACCTTTTATCCAGAAGGAAATGACATACCCTAGCGGCGCTACCCCTAAAAAACCTTACCGCAACATTCCTGTTTCGACCATTACCGGGTTGTGAGGCTTGACGAAGTCTCGTCCACAAAGCTACGCTTTTTCACAAAGCCGTGCTTTGATCACAAATGATCAACGAATGATCATCAACACACAGCAACACTCAGCATGCCACACTACCAAATTGGGAGTATATCACTGATAACCTTCAACTACATAACCTCTGAGCTCGTACGTCTCAGAGAAGGGTGTTAAGCTAAGAGAATAAATTCTCCGCCACCAACAGAAATATATTTGAAAGAAATCAGCTTTATATCTCAAAGTGTAATGCCAGACATACAACCATACAAGTCTGTTCCGGGTTCGAACAGATTCGAAGGCACTTCCAAAGAAGCCCTTGCAAATCCGAATATTCACAATCCCGATCGGACTTCCCATCACTTAGGGAATCTCTATACCGGAGCCATGATGCAGAGAAAATCGACAGGTAATCCTTTCATTTTCGAAAATACCCGGTCTTCACCACCTGTCTTCAATGCTATCCATATACGTCGTATCATTATTCGGAATGGGTTATATGACACAAAGGTCCTTCCTCGGGTAAACCGAATAACGAGCGCAATATTAGAAATATTATGGATACTGGGGTCCCATTTAAATCACAGCTTAAAACCCAAAACCTTTCATTCGAATGGTTAAAACCAATTACCATCTCCAATCTTTTAAACAAAAAGATTCATTTCAAAAACCTTCAATGGTTTAAGCAATTTCCACACTTTTAATCTTTTAAACAAAAAAGATTCAATATACAAAGTTCACCCCGTTCACAAAGATCCATTAATGGATTTCAAAACAATTTCCATTTCAATTGGATTAACTCGTTAAATCTTTAAGTCAAGATTTAACTTATAGCTTTCAAAACATTTCAATTCCATTTCAAACTTGAAACCTTTCAACACAATTTGGAAATTTTTTCTTAAAATGAAAGCTATTATTATTTGAAAACAAGTAGTTTCCGTTTTGGAAAAAAATCCAGTTATATTTACACGAGTTAAAACCCTTGAATTAAATTCAAATTCCCAAATCAATACCTTTAAAATGGTTTAACCCATATATAACTTGTACAGCATCTTTAATCCCTAGTTTCAAATCATAGAATTCAATTTCAAACTTGAATTCAAATTTAAATCAAATTATTTAAATTTCAAGATATCCAAAATATCTTTAAAACTCCTTTCAAAAGCTTTTCATATTAAACCCCAATTTCCAATTTCAAAATCAATTGAAATTAAAATTTCAATTTCAAAAATATTAAATTTAAATCATTTGTGACTTAACCGATTTCCACGTGAAATCCATATTTGTGTGTGTATGGTGTAGTCCAGGGGTTTCACACAATAGTGCAACAGCATCATCAATCATCACAGATCAGAATACAGAAATATAACTGATAAGCGGTATGAAATATAACGCTTATCTTTTCATTCACAGATTCACAGATAAAGTCAATTTATCAATCACAAGGATTCATCATTACGATTCGATGTGGGTTTCGGATAACAAACTGGAATCCGACTCCCTATCGCATCGAAATTCAAATGGCGTTTACAGGCCAATGGGTTTTCACATTCACATAGAAACAAATCACAGATATCATAGATCAATACACAGCAATTCACATCATAAAGTATCACAGTCATATAACAGGGGTATCAAATCAGCTCAAGGCATTTAATAACAATCAATCATCTACAAATAAGATGAACTAATTGTGTGATTAGAATTAATTAATCACATAATAAATTTTATTAATTATCTTTAATCAATGATTAATTATCCTTAATTTTAAATTAATTAATCCTTAATTATAAATTAATTAACCTTTAATTATTTTTATTTGTAAAAAAAACTTCAATTAATTACAATAATTAATTAACCTTTATTAATTAAAGACAAACCATTAGTCTTACTTTAATTATTATTTAAACTTTTAATAATAAACCTTAAGATTCTTAGGTTAATTTCAAACAATCATTCCAATACAATTTTTCAAACTCAAACCAAATTTAAACATATTTTTTTTAACTTAAAAATCAAATCTTTAAAAATCTTGATTTAAAACTGAAATTCGAAAAACTTGTTCAAATTTTAGAAATTTAAAACTGTTTTCAACCCAACTTCCCAGACCCGAGTAAAACCATCAAAAATCCCGAGACACTCTCGAGTAATCACGCCAACCACCTTGCTTCGAGTAGAACACGATTTTTCACAAACAAAAACCCGAGCCACTTCTTTTCTTCTCCGATCCCAAAACCACACAGCTACACGAAAATATTCGTGCACGTGCACAACCGGACTGGCCATCTCCGACCAAGTCGCCGAACACCATGAAGTCGCCACTGACCTCCTCACCTCAGGCGAACACCTAGATCGACGAACTCCCCTAAAAATCAAAATCGAGTTATTCGATCACCTTCTTCCCAGACCCAATCACCTACAAACAACACGTACCGCCGCCAGCGTTCATCTAAAACCTCACGAGCCTACCCAGAGCAGCGTCAACCACTCGAGCTTCGATTCCAACCACTACGGCGAAGTCCGATTCACCTTTGACAGCGCAACGACCTCGAATACAACATCATTCAAACAAGGTCCCAAAACCCTATTTTTACATCGTCCATCTTCTCTGGCGATCTAGAATTTATTCCACCATTTTTTTATAATCCCTGATCTACAAGTATGCTTCAGATTCGATCACAAGACCAATCGTGCAACCGATTGATAGAGCTTGATCAAAATATAATTTCTATTCATCTAAAAAGTTCTCGATCATTTCTAGCTTAAAAATCATGAAACGATTTCCTAAATTCATGATTTCGCATTATGAAAATGTTTGTAAAGTCAAAACACGAAATTGAAATCATTGATTTTCGACTTGAATTAGATTATCCCTATCTTTCTTGATTTCCAAGTAGTTTACAAACAACACATTCTTAAGTATATTTTTAAAAACAAATTTATGTTATTGCAATCATTTTTCATTAAGGAATCAAAGCCTAAAATCGATCATGTGGGGAGCGGTTTAATTTTGTTTAAATGGCTTTTAGCCTGTTGAAAACAGAACAGTGTACAGGTATGTATGTGTATATATATATATATATACTTACACATAGACATATTTACCCACATGCAACATATTCTACCAACATACATTCAATACTTAACCATAGGCAACCAAATACAGATATAGGTTCAAAATTTACTCACCCAGCTTTGAAGAAAACTGAGAACTGGAATCTTTTTTAACATGTTTTTAAGCTCTACTATTTTTCTTCTTCCCAGTATAAATTATCCTCAAATTTATCTTAAAACTACTTTTAAAACTTGGATCTGGATTTGTATAAACAAATTTTATTTAGATTCTAAGATCTAAAATGAATTTAAGAAGGGGATTTTGATTTATGAACAGGGTTTGGAAGCCTATAATCAAACAAAGGCCAGCATAGCCTATAAATCAAACATGCACATACAACACACTCACATTCATACCAGAAATTCTCACAACACACTTGCAAGATCAAATCAGATTTTAAGCTTTAACAAGGTAGTTTGCTCACATTGTTTCCAGAGGAAGAAGAACAGAGTTGATATATTCCAGGCTTTTAAAAACTGGCAGTAGAGATCTTTCTTTCTTGATTCTTTGATTGATTTGGTTTGTCTTGAATTGTATTGTTGTTTGCAGTTGGATTTTTGTTTAAGTTTTAGTTGATATTCACTTCAGTTCTTCTTAGCTTTGAAGGAACGAAGTGATGATGAGAGGCTTGATATATAGAAAAGAGAAGTTTACAGATGATATATGTTTGTATAGGTGATATTATTTGTTTAGTACAATACAAGACAGGGATTTTTTTCCTTTTTTTATTTTTTAATCTGGCCAGGGATTTTCGTATGGAGGTTGATGATGTTGTATGTACTTAGAGATGCAAACCTTTAATGCATATGTACCTTGTGTTTCTTTTGCAAGTGTACATACTTATCTTTTATATATTTGTTCAAGTGTTCATACTCATCATATTTGAAATGTATATTGTTTGTTTGTACCTGAATGTGTATTTGTTTTTGGCTGTCTTCTTTTGCTTTATATTGTTACATACTTGAATATATTTTATCCTTTGTATTTTGTCTTATTACTTTGAAACAAAAAAAAGAATTTCCATAGTTAATATGTTGTTAGAATTGTAGCCAATGTATTTACTTTATTATTTTTATAGTTTATCTTTTATATATTTGATTTCCATTTCTAGCTTAATTTATTACTATTATTTTACTTTAATATTTATTGTCTTGTGTCAAAGTCTATAATTTTTATATTTAATATTTAAACCATTTATCAAAAATATTAAATTCAAATCAAATATATACACATATATTCAAATTTACTCATATATGCCCGTATACATATATATTCACATATATACATATATATACAATATTTAAATTTTAAATGATTTAACATAGAATTTACTTGAACCCGGGGAAACTCGCATCCATTTATCGATTAATTTTACAATTTTTATTCAAAAATCAAATTAATTATCAATTTAAATTTAATTAAAATCCGGGGTCGTTACTGTACACAACTAGAAATTCACCAAATTTTAAAAGGAAATTACAAATTAAATAAAAATAAAAACAAACAAAAACAAAACCCTAGTTCTATAATTGAGCCCAATATAAAAATAAAGGACGGCCCAACTAGATAGTTAAAATGAAGCTGCTCTTCCCTTTTTTACTCTGAGAAACCTTCGGCTGTTCCTTTGTTCCTCTTAAAAAATTAGGGCTTCTTTTGATTTGTAGTAGCCGATTCAAATATGATCGATTGTGATGATGAATTCACTTCAATTTGCTTCGTCAATCGATTCTCTGGCTTTGATATGCTTGCGGTTGCTCCAATTGTCGAGTTTGATTCGTGCTTTGAATTGGTACGTGTTTTCCCTTTTCCGATTTATACTTATACTCGACTTGATTCGAGTTCTGGATTGGTTCATGATTTATTACGATTCTTGCTCTCTGATTTTTCTTGAACTCAAATGCCTTTTGTCGATGATGATGTTGGGTTTAAATAGGGAACGAAACCCTAAATTATCGTTCATATATTTCTACTTGAATTCTTCAAACACTTTGCTTGGTCGTTCGGTTACTGATTGAATGTTGATGATGATATTTGACTTGTTCTTTTGTTGATGTGTTACTGCATATACCTCTGATGAATTGGAACTTGCTTCAGTCGGTTCCGTTCTTTTCTCCTACGACTTGAGCATCATTCGTTGACTTGTTCGCCATGATTTGTTGTTCCATACGATTCCTTATGACTTCTAATTGAATTATTTGACTTGTTCTATTTTGATATATACAACTCTCTGATGTATTCATATATTAGAAGGTTCTGCATGTATATTTCTTTCCCTGGTTGAACATGTTTAAAACTGCTACATATTTCGAATTTTGTCCAACTTTTCTATGTTGATGCTTGAACAATTTTGCACTTGACTGATCACATTAGTTTCAAACTCTGAAAAGATGAATTCGAATTTTTCACTTGAGTTACCTACTGTTGAATTTCTAAGCCTCTGTGTGCATATTTTTATTTGTCTTATCTGTGCATGTCTGAATTTCCATTGGTATATTGCCTTATTGATTTGTTTACTGCATTTGTATTTGTATACATGCACTGAATCCATCTGCCTTTAGTCCGGACATTTCTGTACACTTGAATTCTCTGGCCATAATCACTTGAAGTCTAGTTGTATTGTGTTGTATGTGTTCATGCCTTCATACCTGAATTAATATATTGTTTTAGCATCATATATATGATACTGCACATATTCACTTGCATTGACTGGTGCACTTGTATTCTCTAGTGTGTGTTCATGTGGCCTTGTTCCACTTGAGTATGTCTGGTCTTCATGTTGCATTTGAATGAAGTCTGGTGTGTATGTTGAAGTCTTGTTTTGTTTGAGTCATACTTTAGTGTCCGTGTTCACCACTGTTGTGTTCTTCTTTTCATGTTCATTTTGTTGAGTTGCAGTCCTTGTATTTGCACATGTATCAGTGCATGTTTGTCTGCATTTTTCTGGTTCCTCTATGTCCAGTTCCTTGTAACCATCCATGTTGAACTGCACTATGAAAGGTTGCATTTGAAACTGAACTTCATTGTTATTTTGCTTGGGCATTTTGCTGTGTTGAGTGCACTTGTATCCATTGGTGGTCTGTTTTGGTGCATATGAGTCTGGACTGACCATGTGTACATTTATTTGCATGCTCCTATGACTTCGACATTTGTACATTGAGTTGAATCCAGTTTTTGCTTGGCTTTGACCTTGTGCTCACCTGTCCCTGCGATTTTAATAAGCAAGTGTATATCGGTGTGCACGACCTTGTGGCATGTACAGTGATACACTGTGCATGTCACAAGTCGTTCGTGTAAGATGAATTCAAAGAAATGATGACGAACAACCCAACTAACTGAGGCATATAATATTTTAAAACACACACTTAAATGTACACTGCAAAATATTTCCTTTTCAATTTTACTGCGTCAGTGTTTATTTTGCAGATAGTTTAGATGCTAGATACAGGCTGGAACAAAGTTGAAGATCAAAATAGGAGTGAAGAGTGAATATGTAGTGAGGTGAAAAATGTAAATTGAAAATTGTTTTGTAATTGAAAATGTGTAAAAGTAGTGAGAGCTCAAATTTGTACTATTTGAATTTGTAATAAAATATTTGTTTAAATATGAATTCTGAGTTATTTATTTTATTCAACAGATATTTATTTAATTATGTAAAAAATAAAATAGTACAACAACAAATACATTTAAAATATATATATATATATGTTTATTATCATCAAACAAAAATCATAGGCTATTGTATTCTACAATCTCCCATATTTGATGATAACAAACATATATTAAGATTTTGACTGTATTAAATGTATTTGGTTTTGATGAATTTTATTAGCTCCCCCTATTTGAATGCTCCCCCTACAACAAAACTCCCCCTGCACAGATACGTGTAGTTAAAACTGAAAAATTAATTAAAAATAACTTTGAATAAAAACACTCTAGAATATTAGTAAGAATATTGCTCAAAAATCAAAATATTAACCTCTCTACCCCTTTTGTTATCATCAAAAATAATAATAGTAACTGAAAAAGCTACGATTTTGATTAAAAATATAAAATCAAATCAAGAGGGAAATATTAATTTCAAATTCCAATTAATCAAACAAAAATCATAATATTTTATTAATTAGAAACAAACTCCACTTTAGAGAAATGGTAGGATTATGGAAAAATTTATATATGACAAGAGTTTGATATTTTCAATAAAGGAATAATTTGTGCATTTTCCCTTTTCAAATATTATACAAAAAAAATTTAAAGCACTTACTAACCATGCATAACCGTTAGGACTTTTAAATGAGGTTAGTAGTTACCTCCTTTTTAAAAAAATATGTCAAGTATTTTCTAACCATGCATAACCGTGAGGACTTTTTAATGAGATTAGAATATACTTGATATTTATCCCTTTTTTATATGCGTCCAATCCATGCATAACCACGAGGACTTTTAAATGAGAATGGAAGCCCATATATAGGAATTTCAAGTAATCCACCCATGCATAACCGCGAGGACTTTTAAATGAGAGTGAATACTTTAGGATATAATTATTTTACAAAAAATATATTTCCTTATTTTGAAATACCAAATTCTGCACACTATATTATGATGTATGGATTGACAGAAAGGTGAAAGTGATAGAAATGATCATGGAATAAGCACTAATCTAAAAATATTATAAAATTTGTTTAATTTTCATGGAATTATAAAATTATACATTCTCTTGTTATGAAATATAATTTAATCACTATCCATCACTTTTCTAGCACTATAATAATTTTGATAAGTTCCAAAAGATTCAATTAGTCAATGGTTATCTTTTCTAGAGTAAATCTCTTACATAAATAAACTAGAGTATTTTTATCATGATGAAAACCCAAGTTTCAAAAATTAACATAAGTGAAAATCAATTTTCTGTAAGGGGGTTTTGTGAAAATGACTTCTAGTTGAAAATCAATATAAATAATTAAATAATTGCAAAATTGACTTCAACATGAGATGATATCAAATACCACTTGTATTTGAGGTATTCATGGTGATATATAGTGGTATATAAGAAAAACGTGTACTCCTCAACACTTGAATTGTTTTTTGAAATTTTCAGCACGTCCATTTATATCAAAAACAAGTAAAGTAATCTATATTGAGCAAAAAAAAAACACATTCAAAAAAATCATCACAGTTTTGAAAATTGATCTGATGGATATGAAGAGAGTCAATATTGACTGTTGTTTCAAAGTAGTTGACAATCTTTGTTTCGAAGACTCACTTAATTTGAAACATTTATTTGGCTGATAAAAGTTTGAAGTTTGATTTGGCTCATAACACGAGAGTTTTAGATGTTCAAAAATGCTACTTGCCAAAATTGGTTTCAAGTCAATTTGTCAAATCAATCAAAAATTATACATGAAATACCACAACTTGTTTGTGTAAAACAGATATGCTTTCTGAGTTATATATTGAATTTATTGTAGTTTTTCATGACATTCCAAAGTGAACTAATAAAAACTAAAAATAGAAAAGTTGAAGCATTATCGGTTAGCTTTCCAGAACTTCTTGAATTTTACAAATCGAAGTTAAGAAGCTCAAGATATGGCAGAAATACTTCAACAGTGTCAATGAAAACATAATTAACAATATGTGAAAATAATTGAGTTAAGAGATCATACCTCACTTTCCTTCGATGTCGTGATATACAAAATGTGATGATCTCCATCTAATCTTATAGGCTAAGGAACATTTAAATTTTAGTTTATCAATCACCTATAACAACTCGAAATCTATCTCCATCAAATTTGTTCCTTAGCCCACTTATGTGTCTAAATTTTGGAGAAGGCAAGTGGTCTAACTAAGGATGTAGGACCAATATTATTATCTGTTGAAATCTTTGGTACCCAAATTTGTCTATATAACAAACCGTTAGCATCTACAATTGTACCCATGGGAATCCAAATTTGTTTAAATTTCAAACCATTTATATTCGTGCTTTTTGGAATCCATATTTGTTTAACGGTTTTGTGTTTGTATATATTTCGACAATTATTCTTGCCATGTCCAATATTTCCACACTTTACGCATTTGGGTATCACACTTTTCCCCTTAACAGTGTTATTAGTCGTTTGTTCATATTTTGACACTTTCGCAAATCCAAATCCTTTTCTTTTATTCATGAAGAGTTGATTTTCTAAGAGCATATTAAATGATTTTTCTCTAGTGAAAAATTTCCAAGTAATTAACTCAAGTTTGTTAACTTTGGATTTTAAAAGTTTATTTTCATTTATTAGCTTCGAACAACAACTAATGGTACTATCTCTCTTTTCAAAATTATTCATTTTCAAGCCCATATTTTCATTTTTAAGCTCTTTAATTTTAGTCTCAATTTCTAGCATCTCAGTTTCAAAGAGTTGGAGTTTTTTTAATTCAATTTTTTCAAACTCGTGATTTAATCGAATAAATTCAGATTTGCTCAAAATTACGTTTTCTTTTTCAAGGGTTTTGAAATTTTTGTTGACCTTATTTAATTTCTTTTCAAAAATCGCACATTTAGAACTTTTCGACATCTTAAAACTATCCAACTCTTTTTGCAAAATATTATTTTTACACATCAACTCAGTTTTGTTCTTCTCCCGAATTAAAATTTCGTTTTCTAACTTTTGAAAGTTTTCATGAAAACAGGAAATTCTTTTTCATAGTCCAAACACCTTTTGCAATTAGAATTTTTATTTTTCTTAATATTTTAAAGTTCATTTTCCAAACCATTATTTTTCTGACGCAGTTTATATTGTTCCCTTTTCAACTTATTATTTTTCATCTCAAGAGCTTCATTATTTTCAGTTAATTTTTGGTACGAGAGAACTAAATCATTGAATGAAAAGTCACTTATCTCATCGGCTATTGAATCTTCATCACTACTGTCTTTTGCAAATCCTGTCAAGCACGTTTCTTTAACTGAGTCGATTGTGGAGGATTTCTCACCGTTGTTGACTTTTGCACCATTATTGCATCAAAAGTATTCCAGATTTCCTGTGCACTTTCACAATGAGAGATATGGTTAATATTATCTCGATTAATATAAGAATATAGTATATGCATAGCAAGAGCATTAATCGAAGTATTTTTCTTGTCTACTATATCACACCCATTTTCAATAATATCCCAATATATAGAATTAACGGATTTTAAATAAAATTCCATTTTTAATTTCCAATTAAAAAAAATATGTTCCATCAAAAATAGGGGGAATAATACTGGACCGACTCTCGCTAGATTTGCAACTAGGGTTAGACATCTATGTTATTAGCCTTGCTCTGATACCACTTGTAGGATCGTTTTCACCCTAGGGGGTGAATAGGGTGTACTAAAAAATTAATGCGGAAATAAAAATAAAAGCAGAAAGTAATGCAGAAGAGATCACACACAAATTTACCCAACTTCGGCAAAACCCTGCCTACGTGCTGCCCCCAAGGTTTCTACTAGAGATTAAGTAATCAGATGCTTATAAACACACTTAAACTTGTGACACCCACTAACTTGATTAACCTAACTCTAAGCTCAAAACCATGCCACAACTCAGCCACTGAGTTGTGAATTCTCGAACTACAAAACCAGTGTTCGTACCTAGTTACACAACAAGAAATTCACCAAATTTTTAAAGGAAATTACAAATTAAATAAAACCAAAAAAACCCTAATTTTATAATTGAGCCCAATATAAAAATAAAGGCCAGCCTAACTAGATAGTTAAAATGAAGTCGCTCTTCCCTTTTTACTTTGAGAAATCTTCAGCTGTTCCTTTGTTCCTCTTCAAAAATTAGAGCTTCTTTTAATTTGTAGTAGCCGATTCAAACCTGATCAATTGTGATGATGAATTCACTTCAATTTGCTTCATTAATCAATTCTATGGCTTTGATAGGCTTGCGACTGCTCCAATTGTCGAGTTTGATTCATTCTATGAATTGGTACGTGTTTTCCTTTTTTCGATTTATACTTATACTCAACTTGATTCGAGTTCTGGATTGGTTCATGATTTATTTCGATGCTTGCTCTTTAATTTTGCTTGAACTCGAATGCCTTTTGCCGATGATGATGTTGGGTTTAAATAGGGAACGAAACCCTAAATTATCGTTCGTATATTTCTATTTGAATTCTTCAAACACTTTGCTTGGTCGTTCGATTACTGATTGAATGTTGGTCATGATATTTGACTTGTTCTTTTGTTGACGTGTTACTGCATATACCTATGATGAATTTGAACTTGCTTCAATTGCTGACTTGTTCGCCATGATTTGTTGTTCCATACGATTCCTTTATGACCTCTAATTGAATTCTTTGACTTGTTCTATTTTGATATATACAACTCTCTGATGTATTCATATATTCGAAGGTTCTGCATGTATATTTCTTTCCCTGGTTGAACATGTTTAAAACTGCTACATATTTCGAATTTTGTCCAACTTTTCTATGTTGATGCTTGAACAATTTTGCACTTGACTGATCACATTAGTTTCAAACTCTGAAAAGATGAATTCGAATTTTTCACTTGAGTTACCTACTGTTGAATTTCTAAGCCTCTGTGTGCATATTTTTATTTGTCTTATCTGTGCATGTCTGAATTTCCATTGGTATATTGCCTTATTGATTTGTTTACTGCATTTGTATTTGTATACATGCACTAAATCCATCTGCCTTTAGTCCGGACATTTCTGTACACTTGAATTCTCTGGCCATAATCACTTGAAGTCTAGTTGTATTGTGTTGTATGTGTTCATGCCTTCATACCTGAATTAATATATTGTTTTAGCATCATATATATGATACTGCACATATTATCTTGCATTGACTGGTGCACTTGTATTCTCTAGTGTGTGTTCATGTGGCCTTGTTCCACTTGAGTCTGTCTAGTCTTCATGTTGCATTTGAATGGAGTCTGGTGTGTATGTTGAAGTCTTGTTTTGTTTGAGTCATACTTTAGTGTCCGTGTTCACCACTGTTGTGTTCTTCTTTTCATGTTCATTTTGTTGAGTTGCAGTCCTTGTGTTTGCACATGTATCAGTGCATGTTTGTCTGCATTTTTCTGGTTGCTCCATGTCCAGTTCCTTGTATCCATCCATGTTGAACTGCACTATGAAAGGTTGCATTTGAAACTGAACTTCATTGTTATTTTGCTTGGGCATTTTGCTGTGTTGAGTGCACTTGTATCCATTGGTGGTCTGTTTTGGTGCATATGAGTCTGGACTGACCATGTGTACATTTATTTGCATGCTCCTATGACTTCGGCATTTGTACATTGAGTTGAATCCAGTTTTTGCTTGGGTTTGACCTTGTGCTCACATGTCCCTGCGATTTTAATAAGCAAGTGTATATCGGTGTGCACGACCTTGTGGCATGTACAGTGATACACTGTGCATGTCACAAGTCGTTCGTGTAAGATGAATTCAAAGAAATGATGACGAACAACCCAACTAACTGAGGCATATAATATTTTAAAACACACACTTAAATGTACACTGCAAAATATTTCCTTTTCAATTTTACTACGTCGGTGTTTATTTTGCAGATAGTTTAGATGCTAGATGCAGGCTGGAACAAAGTTGAAGATCAAAATAGGAGTGAAGAGTGAATATGTAGTGAGGTGAAAAATGTAAATTGAAAATTGTTTTGTAATTGAAATTGTATTGTAATTGAAAATGTGTAAAAGTAGTGAGAGCTCAAATTTGTACTATTTGAATTTGTAATAAAATATTTGTTTAAATATGAATTCTGAGTTATTTATTTTATTCAACAGATATTTATTTAATTATGTAAAAAATAAAATAGTACAACAACAAATACATTTAAAATATATATATATATGTTTATTATCATCAAACAAAAATCATAGGCTAATGTATTCTACAATCTCCCATATTTGATGATAACAAACATATATTAAGATTTTGACTGTATTAAATGTATTTGGTTTTGATGAATTTTATTAGCTCCCCCTATTTGAATGCTTCCCCTACAACAAAACTCACCCCGCACAGATGCGTGTAGTTAAAATTGAAAAATTAATTAAAAATAACTTTGAATAAAAACACTCTAGAATATTAGTAAGAATATTGCTCAAAAATCAAAATATTAACCTCTCTACCCCTTTTGTTATCATCAAAAATAATAATAGTAACTGAAATAGCTACGATTTTGATTAAAAAAATATAAAATCAAATCAAGAGGGAAATATTAATTTCAAATTCCAATTAATCAAACAAAAATCATAATATTTTATTAATTAGAAACAAACTCCACTTTAGAGAAATGGTAGGATTATGGAAAATTTTATATATGACAAGAGTTTGATATTTTCAATAAAGGAATAATTTGTGCATTTTCCCTTTTCAAATATTATACAAAAAAATGTAAAGCACTTACTAACCATGCATAACCGTTAGGACTTTTAAATGAGGTTAGTAGTTACCTCCTTTTAAAAAAAATATGTCAAGTATTTTCTAACCATGCATAACCGTGAGGACTTTTAAATGAGATTAGAATATACTTGATATTTATCCCTTTCTTATATGCGTCCAATCCATGCATAACCGCGAGGACTTTTAAATGAGAATGGAAGCCCATATATAGAAATTAAAGTAATTCACCCATGCATAACCGTGAGGACTTTTAAATGAGAGTGAATACTTTAGGATATAATTATTTTACAAAAAATATATTTCCTTATTTTGAAATACCAAATTCTGCACACTATATTATGATGTATGGATTGACAGAAAGGTGAAAGTGATAGAAATGATCATGGAATAAGCACTAATCTAAAAATATTATAAAATTTGTTTAATTTTCATGAAATTATAAAATTATACTTTCTCTTGTTATGAAATATAATTTAATCACTATCCATCACTTTTCAAGCACTATAATAATTTTGATAAGTTCCAAAAGATTCAATTAGTTAATGGTTATCTTTTCTAGAGTAAATCTCTTACCGAAATAAACTAGAGTATTTTTATCATGATGAAAACCCAAGTTTCAAAAATTAACATAAGTGAAAATCAATTTTCTGTAAGGGGGTTTTGTGAAAATGGCTTCTAGTTGAAAATCAATATAAATAATTAAATAATTGCAAAAATGACTTCAACATGAGATGATATCAAATACCACTTGTATTTGAGGTATTCATGGTGATATATAGTGGTATATAAGAAAAACGTGTACTCCTCAACACTTGAATTGTTTTTTGAAATTTTCAGCACGTTCATTTATATCAAAAACAAGTAAAGTAATCTATATTGAGCAAAAAAAAACACACATTCAAAAAATTCGTCACAGTTTTGAAAATTGATCTGATGGATATGAAGAGAGTCAATATTGACTGTTGTTTCAAAGTAGTTGACAATCTTTGTTTCGAAGACTCACTTAATTTGAAACATTTATTTGGCTGATAAAAGTTTGAAGTTTGATTTGGCTCATAACACGAGAGTTTTAGATGTTCAAAAATGCTACTTGCCAAAATTGGTTTCAAGTCAATTTGTCAAATCAATCAAAAATTATACTTGAAATACCACAACTTGTTTGTGTAAAACAGATATGCTTTCTGAGTTATATATTGAATTTATTGTAGTTTTTCATGACATTCCAAAGTGAACTAATAAAAAATAAAAACAGAAAAGTTGAAGCATTATCAGATAGCTTTCCAGAACTTCTTGAATTTTACAAATCGGAGTTAAGAAGCTCAAGATATGGCTGAAATACTTCAACAGTGTCGATGAAAACATAATTAACAATATGTGAAAATAATTGAGTTAAGAGATCATACCTCACTTTCCTTCAATGTCGTGATATACAAAATGCGATGATCTCCATCTAATCTTATAGGCTAAGGAACATTTAAATTTTAGTTTATCAATCACCTATAACAACTCGAAATCTATCTCCATCAAATTTGTTCCTTAGCCCACTTATGTGTCTAAATTTTAGAGAAGGCAAGTGTTCTAACTAAGGATGTAGGACCACTATTATTATCTGTTGAAATCTTTGGTACCCAAATTTGTCTATATAACAAACCGTTAGCATCTACAATTGTACCCATGGGATTCCAAATTTGTTTAAATTTCAAACCATTTATACTCGTGCTTTTTGGAATCCATATTTGTTTAATGGTTTTGTGTTTGTATATATTTCGACAATTATTCTTGCCATGTCCAATATTTCCATACTTTACGCATTTGGGTATCACACTTTTCCCCTTTACAGTGTTATTAGTCGTTTGTTCATATTTTGACACTTTCGCAAATCCAAATCCTTTCCTTTTATTCATGAAGAGTTGATTTTCTAAGAGCATATTAAATGATTTTTCTCTAGTGAAAAATTTCCAAGTAATTAACTCAAGTTTGTTAACTTTGGATTTTAAAAGTTTATTTTCATTTATTAGCTTCGAACAACAACTAATGGTACTATCTCTCTTTTCAAAACTATTCATTTTCAAGCCCATATTTTCATTTTTAAGCTCTCTAATTTTAGTCTCAATTTCTAGCATCTCAGTTTCAAAGAGTTGGTGTTTTTTAAATTCAATTTTTTCAAACTCGTGATTTAATCGAATAAATTCAGATTTGCTCAAAATTACGTTTTCTTTTTCAAGGGTTTTGAAATTTTTGTTGACCTCATTTAATTTCTTTTCAAAAATTGCACATTTAGAACTTTCCGACATCTTAAAACTATCCAACTCTATTTGCAAAATATTATTTTTACACATCAACTCAGTTTTGTTCTTCTCCCGAATTAAAATTTCGTTTTCTAACTTTTGAAAGTTTTCATGAAAACAGGAAAATTCTTTTTCATAGTCCAAACACCTTTTGCAATTAGAATTTTTATTTTTCTTAATATTTTAAAGCTCATTTTCCAAACCATTATTTTTCTGACGCAGTTTATATTGTTCCCATTTCAACTTATTATTTTTCATCTCAAGAGCTTCATTATTTTCAGTTAATTTTCGGTACAAGAGAACTAAATCATTGAATGAAAAGTCACTTATCTCATCGGCTATTGAATCTTCATCACTACTGTCTTTTGCAAATCCTGTCAAGCACGTTTCTTTAACTGAGTCGATTGTGGAGGATTTCTCACCGTTGTTTACTTTTGCTCCATTATTGCATCAAAAGTATTCCAGATTTCCTGTGCACTTTCACAATGAGAGATATGGTTAATATTATCTTGATTAATATAAGAATATAGTATATGCATAGCAAGAGCATTAATCAAAGTATTTTTCTTGTCTACTATATCACACCCATTTTCAATAATATCCCAATATATAGAATTAACGGATTTTAAATAAAATTCCATTTTTAATTTCCAATTAAAAAAATATGTTCCATCAAAAATAGGGGAATAATACAGGACCGACTCTCGCTAGATTTGCAACTAGAGTTAGACATCTATGCTATTAGCCTTGCTCTGATACCACTTGTAGGATCGTTTTCACCCTAGGGGGTGAATAGGGTGTACTAAAAAATTAATGCGGAAATAAAAATAAAAGCAGAAAGTAATGCAGAAGAGATCACACACAAATTTACCCAACTTCGGCAAAACCCTGCCTACGTGCTGCCCCCAAGGTTTCTACTAGAGATTAAGTAATCAGATGCTTACAAACACACTTAAACTTGTGACACCCACTAACTTGATTAACCTAACTCTAAGCTCAAAACCCTGCCACAACTCAGCCACTGAGTTGCGAATTCTCGAACTACAAAACCAGTGTTCGTACCTAGTTACACAACAAGAAATTCACCAAATTTTTAAAGGAAATTACAAATTAAATAAAACCAAAAAAACCCTAATTTTATAATTGAGCCCAATATAAAAATAAAGGACAGCCTAACTAGATAGTTAAAATGAAGTCGCTCTTCCCTTTTTACTCTAAGAAATCTTCAGCCGTTCCTTTGTTCCTCTTCAAAAATTAGAGCTTCTTTTAATTTGTAGTAGCCGATTCAAACCTGATCAATTGTGATGATGAATTCACTTCAATTTGCTTCATTAATCAATTCTCTGGCTTTGATAGGCTTGCGACTGCTCCAATTGTCGAGTTTGATTCATTCTATGAATTGGTACGTGTTTTCCTTTTTTTGATTTATACTTATACTCAACTTGATTCGAGTTCTGGATTGGTTCGTGATTTATTTCGATGCTTGCTCTTTAATTTTGCTTGAACTCGAATGCCTTTTGCCGATGATGATGTTGGGTTTAAATAGGGAACGAAACCCTAAATTATCGTTCGTATATTTCTATTTGAATTCTTCAAACACTTTGCTTGGTCGTTCGATTACTAGTTGAATGTTGGTCATGATATTTGACTTGTTCTTTTGTTGACGTGTTACTGCATATACCTATGATGAATTTGAACTTGCTTCAATCGCTGACTTGTTCGCCATGATTTGTTGTTCCATACGATTCCTTATAACCTCTGATTGAATTCTTTTGACTTGTTCTATTTTGATATATACGACTCTCTGATGTATTCATATTTTTGAAGGTTCTGCATGTATATTTCTTTCCCTGGTTGACACGTTCAAAACTGCTGCATATTTCGAATTTTGTCCAACTTTTCTATGTTGATGCTTGAACTATTTTGCACTTGACTGATCACATTAGTTTCGAACTCTGAAAAGATGAATTCAAAATTTTCACTTGAGTTACCTACTGTTGAATTTCTGAGCCTCTATGTGCACATTTTTGTTTGTCTTATCTGTGCATGTCTGAATTTCCATTGGTATATTGCCTTATTGATTTGTTTACTGCATTTGTATTTGTATACATGCACTGAATCCATCTGCCTTTAGTCCGGACATTTCTGTACACTTGAATTCTCTGGCCATAATCACTTGAAGTCTGGTTGTATTGTGTTGTATGTGTTCATGCCTTCATACTTGAATTAATATATTGTTTTAGCATCATATATATGATACTGCACATATTCACTTGCATTGACTGGTGCAATTGTATTCTCTAGTGTGTGTTCATGTGGCCTTGTTCCACTTGAGTCTGTCTGGTCTTCATGTTGCATTTGAATGAAGTCTGGTGTGTATGTTGAAGTCTTGTTTTGTTTGAGTCATACTTTAGTGTCCGTGTTCACCACTGTTGTGTTCTTCTTTTCATGTTCATTTTGTTGAGTTGCAGTCCTTGTGTTTGCACATGTATCAGTGCATGTTTGTCTGCATTTTTCTGGTTGCTCCATGTCCAGTTCCTTGTATCCATCCATGTTGAACTGCACTATGAAAGGTTGCATTTGAAACTGAACTTCATTGTTATTTTGCTTGGGCATTTTGCTGTGTTGAGTGCACTTGTATCCATTGGTGGTCTGTTTTGGTGCATATGAGTCTGGACTGACCATGTGTACATTTATTTGCATGCTCCTATGACTTCGGCATTTGTACATTGAGTTGAATCCAGTTTTTTCTTAGGTTTGACCTTGTGCTCACCTGTCCCTGCGATTTTAATAAGCAAGTGTATATCGGTGTGCACGACCTTGTGGCATGTACAGTGATACACTGTGCATGTCACAAGTCGTTCGTGTAAGATGAATTCAAAGAAATGATGACGAACAACCCAACTAACTAAGGCATATAATATTTTAAAACACACACTTAAATGTACACTGCAAAATATTTCCTTTTCAATTTTACTACGTCGGTGTTTTTTTTGCAGATAGTTTAGATGCTAGATGCAGGCTGGAACAAAGTTGAAGATCAAAATATGAGTGAAGAGTGAATATGTAGTGAGGTGAAAAATGTAAATTGAAAATTGTTTTGTAATTGAAATTGTATTGTAATTGAAAATGTGTAAAAGTAGTGAGAGCTCAAATTTGTACTATTTGAATTTGTAATAAAATATTTGTTTAAATATGAATTCTGAGTTATTTATTTTATTCAACAGATATTTATTTAATTATGTAAAAAATAAAATAGTACAACAACAAATACATTTAAAATATATATATATATATATGTTTATTATCATCAAACAAAAATCATAGGCTAATGTATTCTACAATCTCCCATATTTGATGATAACAAACATATATTAAGATTTTGACTGTATTAAATGTATTTGGTTTTGATGAATTTTATTAGCTCCCCCTATTTGAATGCTTCCCCTACAACAAAACTCACCCCGCACAGATGCGTGTAGTTAAAACTGAAAAATTAATTAAAAATAACTTTGAATAAAAACACTCTAGAATATTAGTAAGAATATTGCTCAAAAATCAAAATATTAACCTCTCTACCCCTTTTGTTATCATCAAAAATAATAATAGTAACTGAAATAGCTACGATTTTGATTAAAAATATAAAATCAAATCAAGAGGGAAATATTAATTTCAAATTCCAATTAATCAAACAAAAATCATAATATTTTATTAATTAGAAACAAACTCCACTTTAGAGAAATGGTAGGATTATGGAAAATTTTATATATGACAAGAGTTTGATATTTTCGATAAAGGAATAATTTGTGCATTTTCCCTTTTCAAATATTATACAAAAAAATGTAAAGCACTTACTAACCATGCATAACCGTTAGGACTTTTAAATGAGGTTAGTAGTTACCTCCTTTTAAAAAAAATATGTCAAGTATTTTCTAACCATGCATAACCGTGAGGACTTTTAAATGAGATTAGAATATACTTGATATTTATCCCTTTCTTATATGCGTCCAATCCATGCATAACCGCGAGGACTTTTAAATGAGAATGGAAGCCCATATATAGAAATTAAAGTAATTCACCCATGCATAACCGTGAGGACTTTTAAATGAGAGTGAATACTTTAGGATATAATTATTTTACAAAAAATATATTTCCTTATTTTGAAATACCAAATTCTGCACACTATATTATGATGTATGGATTGACAGAAAGGTGAAAGTGATAGAAATGATCATGGAATAAGCACTAATCTAAAAATATTATAAAATTTGTTTAATTTTCATGAAATTATAAAATTATACTTTCTCTTGTTATGAAATATAATTTAATCACCATCCATCACTTTTCAAGCACTATAATAATTTTGATAAGTTCCAAAAGATTCAATTAGTCAATGGTTATCTTTTCTAGAGTAAATCTCTTACCGAAATAAACTAGAGTATTTTTATCATGATGAAAACCCAAGTTTCAAAAATTAACATAAGTGAAAATCAATTTTCTGTAAGGGGGTTTTGTGTAACGACCCCGAAATTTAATTTAATTTAAATTAATAATTTATTGAATTTTTGAATTAAATTGAGTAATTAAATAAATTTTTGGATAAAAATTTGTTAATTTAATTAGAAAATTGGAGCGAGTTTCCCCGACTCAAATATAAGTGAATACATTAGCTAAGAATACAACAAACATTAACAAATAAAAACAAACAAAAGAAGTATGAACAAGCCAAAGTAAAATAAAATTATAAACCAGTAAATGTGTAGACAAGGCAAACTATAATCTGATAACATTTTAAAGTAACAAAACAAATGTAAGATGCAGCCCCAAAGTGATAAACACAAATCTCTAAAGTACATACAATATCTATCAGCTGAAGTAATAAAGCTTGCAACAAAATATATCTTTTGTACAAGTCATAAATGCAGCCATAAAGCAAGCATGGGCTAGGCATGGGAACAAAGTATCAAAACATTAAATACAAGTATGTAGGCTGTATACTTCTTATATACTTCATCTTCTCTTATCCATTCGTTCATTTTCAAACTGAGAAACAAAAAAAATCTAAAATAACAACACATCAAAACAAGGCAATGTCTTCAGCCTGGAAAAGCTTCAGTTTGCAAATTTTTACAACATGTTCAACAAAAAAGTAAAGCTCTGCCCTTCAACTAAACCAGGTGAGCAACTTTGTTTTTTCCAGACTTCCTTGTTTTTGACCAAGTGAGTAAACATAAAATTTCAAGCTTAAGTTTAACTAAAAACAGTAAGATGATTCATGGATTATATGGGGAAGTATGTGTTTTATCTTGGTATGAATCTGTGTTTACATATATGCCGTTCATCTCTGCTAAGTGTTACAGGGTTGAAACCATTTAATCTTGAGTTTTTTTCATTTGTTCATGGTAAAGTTTTAAAATTTTCCAACAAACGATATGCTCGAACTTCAATCAGGATTTTAAAATCTGTTTTTGAAAACATATTAGGAAACCATACACTGGAAATCAAGCTTGTACAGCAACAAGGATTATGTTGATAAATTCAACTATTATAAAGTATAAATTCAAGTTTATATCCTGAATTATCACTGCAAGTTATGATTTTAAAAACAAAAACGAAGAATTTTAGCTGCATATTCAAAGAGCAGTTCACAAATGAACTAAAAATACATTTTGGTCAATTGCGGCTGATTCAATTAATTTTAATTTTTGAAATTTGGTATGATGCAAGCTTGAAGATGTAACATCATAGGAAAAATGCTAAAAAAATTTCGATTGCGTGAATTTTTGGGTATGATTGAATATAGGGTTTAAGATCCTGTTTTCATCCATGTTTGTATCATGTCGAGATCGACATCATATCGCGATCGAGTGGCTCGTGCTTCTGGAGGTTGATGGTTTATCGCGTCGGCGACGTGTGAGAGAAGCCTAGGTGCTGTAGGTGGATGGGGCGGCGGTGGCGAGGCGCTTCTGCCAAGGGGGTTCGTTCCAGTTTTTGAGCGATGGGCAAATTTTTGGATTTTGTTTTGTTTTTGAAGCTCTGGATGTTGATTTCTAAGGGAAGGATGAATCGCGACTTGTTGATGGTCGCGATGACCATCGGAATGGTCGCGAACCACCGTGCACGTGCACGGTGGTAATGGTGTGCCAGTACGTGGTCTGGGTAGGTTGGTCGCGGTGGGAACTCGAGTGGATACTCGGGGATCTGGGAGGAAAACTCGGGGAAGTGACGAAGAGGTTTTAAGTCTTGAAAGTTAAAAAGAAAAAAAACAACAACAGAGATTTGAAAGGGAAGAGAAGAAGAAACAGAGAGAAGTATACGAGAGGAGAAGAGAGAGACTCGGGGAAAACGATGGAAAACTCGAGTAACTACTCGAGTGAACCTGGGCATTCACGTGTTGTTTTTAAAAATGGGTTAAGGCCAAATTTTTATAAAGTTTAAACTATTAAACTAAACCATGTTGTATAATCTTAAAGTAAAAAGTTGTTTTAAGTTATTTACTAAGTAAGTATATAAATATCAATGTTTATAAAGCCTTAAGTATTATATAAATGAAGAAATTGAATTTAAAGATAGGAATTGAAGTGAATTTACATTAAAATTTTCGATATATCAAATAATTGATTTTTAAAGTGTAAAGCAGAGTTTCAAATGATAATTAAGGTAAACAATTTTCATTAATAATTTCGAAAGGTAATTAAAGAATGATTTATTAATTTAAATAATCAATTATAAATTGTTTAAATACTTAATGAAAGTAATTAAAGATTAATCACTTATTGTAATCAATTATGGATATTTTGACTTATTCAAGTTAATTAATTTAAGAAAATCATTAGATAAATTGGTGATTAATGATTTGTAATTAATCAATCGGAATTTGATAATAAATTCATTTAACTGGAAAATTAATTGAATTAATTAGGATTAAACGATTAATTTATCCTGTTTATAAATGATTATTTAATGCTTGACCCTACTTATGAATATTTGGATTCTGTTAAATGATATGAATTGTTTGATATCCCTGATATATGATGCTTTGTGTTATACCCTGATTTTGTTGTGATCTGTAATTTATTATCTGTGATATATATCTGTGATCTGTACGATAAGCGTTATAGTTTATATCGCTTATCAACTATATTTCTGTATTTTGATCTGTGATGATTGATGTTGCACTATTGTGTGTAAAACCCCTGGACTACACCATACACACACAAATATGGATTTCACTTGGAAATGGGTTAAATCACAGATAATTTAAATTTGATGTTTTTAAAATTAAAATTTCTAATTTCAATTGATTTTGAAATTGGAAATTTCGGTTAAATGTGAAAAGCTTTTGAAATGGAATTTCAAAGATAAAAGTTATTTTGAATAACTTAATCGAGTTTTGAAAATTTAAATAATTTGATTTAAATTTGAATTAAAGTTTGAAATTGAATTATATGATTTAAAACTAGGGATTAAAGATATTATACCCGTCATAAAATATTGATTTTGGAATGTGAATAAAATTCAAGAGCTTTACCTCGTCCAAATAAAATTGGATTTTCTGAAACGAAAACTATTTGTTTTCAAATAATAACAGCTTTCATATAAGAAGTGAACTTCCGATTTGTGTTGGAAAGTTTCAAAATTAAATTGAAATTGAAATGTTTTAAAAGCCTATGAATGAATTCTTTTTGAAAGCTATGAATTGAATCTGTTTATTTTAACAGATTTAAAATGATGATTTGTTTAAACCATTCGAAATGAAATTGTGTTGAAAGCTATAAGTTGAATCTTTGTTTTAAAGATTTAACGAGTTAACGAGTTAATCCAATTGGAATTGAAATGTTTTGAAACCTATGAATAGATCTTTATGAAACGAGGTGAACGGTGTGAAATAAATCTTTTTATTTAAAGATTTGAAATGATGATTGGTTTAAACTATTTTGGAAGAAGGGTTTGAATTATTAAGTTGTGACTTAATTGAAATCCCAATATCCATATGTTTTTAATATTGCGCTCGTTATTCGGGTTAGCCGGGAAAAGACATTTGTGTCATATAACCCATTCCGAATAATGATACGCCGTATATGGATAGCATTTGAAGACCGGTGTTGAAGACCGGATATTTACGAAAACGAAAGGACAACTCGTCGAATGTCTCTGCACCGATTGGTCCCCGGTATAGAGATTTTATCACCCTTTGTGATGGGAAGTCCGGACGGGATTGTGAATACCCGGAATTGCAAGGGCTTTGTAAGAAGTGCCTTCGGTTCTGTTCGAACCCGGAACAGACTTGTATGGATACATGTCTGACATTACACTTTGAGATATAAAGCCGATTTCTTTCAAATACATTTCTGTTGGTGGCGGAGAATTTATTCTCTTAGCTTAACACCCTTCTCTGAGACGTACGAGCTCAGAGGTTATGTAGTTGAAATTTATCAGCGATATATCCCAATTTGGTAATGTGGCATGCTGAGTGTTGCTGTGTGATGATCAGTGTTTGATCATTTGTGATATGATCTTTTGTTTGATCATTTATCTTTGTGATCATAGGTTGATCATCTGTTGACCCAAAGCGTGGCTTTTTGAAAAAGCGTAGCTTTGTGGACGAGACTTCGTCGAGCCTCACAACCCGGTAATGGTCGAAACAGGAATTGTGCGGCAAGGTTTTCAGGGGTAGCTCCCCTAGGGTATGACCATTCCTTCTGGAAAAGGGTAGTATCATGGTATGGAGCCCAGATACTTACTCATGTGGATACACTTTCTTTATGATGTGTGATGTTGGTTATCGAGCGCTCGGATAAAGGTCCCAAAGGACCGGGGGTGGCATATGTAACGACCCTGAATTTTGATCAAATTAAATTGGAAATATTTAATTAATTTTAATATTTGAACGATAATTTAATTTGAATCCCAGATATAAGTTTGAATTTGGTGATTAAATTATGAAAATTTAATCTATTGAAACTGGATAAAAAATTGATTCTTCAATTTAAAGTTGAAGAAAAATATTTCGAACGCTTGTAAAAATTTATGTTGATATTACTGAAGATAACAGGAGCTTCAGAATCAAATTTCAAACTGTTTTGATCAGTTTAGAAATTCATATCGTTCAACCGAATTTAAAAATAGCATCTCGAGGCGCAGTCTCGGAATTCGACGAAACCAGTTCCATTGGGTCCGGAATGTTGTATTATTGCCAGATTTCAATTTTCATAATTTTCTGAGTTGATACGTGAGCACACGATATATATACGCGTTAAAGCTTTAACGATATTCAATTTAAATTTGAAATTTAAATTTAAGTCAAATGTCTACACGTTCTCTTCCCTTAGCTTCAGCCTGAAATCACGCGGAGATCACGAAAATAAATCATGCGACCCATCTCCTTTCGTTTCAAATACGTCCTCCTCATTCCTCTCGTTCAAAAATCAGTAACAAAACAAAATGGCGACAGTTCTGAAATCGAACGAAATCACATTCCCTCTTCAAAACCTAGGGACCGAAATCGAAATAAAAATTTGAGGGCGAGCTCGCGTAGCTTGGCGAGCGTTCCAGGCGAAGGACCAGCGTAGGTTTCGCATTCGATTGATTCGCGATTTGGGGGTCGCGAGGCATGTTCGCAGGAGGGTGAGGCGACGCGTCGAGATGGGATGACTCGCGTACGCGCGCGCGGGTTCAGGTCACGGTGGCGAAACATCGACTCGAAGAGGAGGCGCTGGTGACTCGGGTTGATGGCAAACAAAGGTGGTTGCGAGTCGCTATTGCGCTGGCATGTGATGTTCTGGAAATCGCGACTGCGACTGGAAGGGGCTGGCGAACTTTGACTTGAGGCGGCAGTCGTGGTGATCGTTCTGGGCCACATGGTCAAACGCGAGGCTTCTCGCGTGCGGAAAGGTAGTCGACATTGCAGAGAGGCAAGGGGAGTTTGGGCAAGTGGAGCAGACGATAGTTGATGGGGGCAGTATCACGCGTGAGACAGTGGCATCGATCGCAGCTTCAATGGTCGATCGACGGTGTGGTTCGTCGACGGCTAGGGTTTGTTCAAGTTCGAAATAGACAGTGAGGTATTTTATTTATTTTTCTTGATTTATTTTATTAAACATACGTATATGCGAGTGAATATATATACATATGTTTATGTAGGAAATTAACAGTGAAGTTTAAAAATAGGAATTTTGGTAAAGTTTTTATATTTGTAAAGTTGAATAAAAAAAATATATATATGCAGTTTCCATTATTTATACTGGCAGTAAAGGAAATGATATGAAAATAAATATATGGATTAACTAGTTTAACAAAGTTTATTCGTTGTTTAGTGACATAAAAATGTTTTTTTTAAGGAAAATTTATTTGAATAAATAATTGGTTAAGAAAATTTATCAAAGGAAAATTTGATATATACAGTAAGTTTGAAAAACGTAAATTTGCATATGTATATATATTATATACAATAAAGGAAAGTTATTTTGAAAATTAAGATGCTTAGTTAAACAAATTTATTTAAAGAGGAAATTGGTTTGAAATAAAAATCATTGGATAATCTAAATTACCAAACGAAAATTGGTTATTAGGTTAATTCCGAATATTTATAAATCTATATATTGTTTATACTAGGTTAAAAATGGGGAGAAACAAATAGGATTGGATTGGATGGAAAAATTAAAAGCTAAGGTGAGATTTTCTCACTCGAAGGAAATTTGATTTTACAGTTATTATTGACTGTTTGATTTGCTATTTGGATGTGATATTAGATATGATAGGATATATCTATATATATAGCAATATATACATATTGGCATATGTATATATTGGATTGATGATTTCCCGCCTCGTATAGCGGATGAGACCCTATTGCGCCGTTAGTAAGCGGATTTATAAAAACCTATATACCGCGATAATTCCGTACTGGAGCGGAATTGGTATTGTGCTAACGTTTTTGGATGCAGGGAAACAGGTTGGAGGGATCCAACTGGACCCCTCACATTGATTGAATTTATTTCTATTGTGATATGAATCTGTGAATGATTATAGTGATGCTATTAATCATATTGATATCTGGAAATTGTTTGAAAGCTAAATTTTAGCTGAATGGATGTTTGACATCATTGGATTCCAAAGATAAACGAAATTGAATTTTTGAGATTCAAGTAGAAAATTTCTAAGTGAATCAATTTTTGAAATTGAAGAAATTTTGAAGAAAAGAATTTAAAAGTATAAAAGCTGTTTTTATAATCTTATCGAATAAATTCCAGAATAAAGTGAAAATGCTAAATAAATGGATTTCATAAAACAGTGATTTTAAATTGAAGAAATTAATTTAAATTTGGATTTTTAAATAGATTGAAAGAAACGATTGAAATTTATCTTCTTAAAAAGGAATTTATTTAAAAGAAGATAAGTTGGAAATTCAGTTTGAAATTTAATTGGTAAATTGAAATAAGTTGTGAAATCAATGTAAAATGATTTCAATTTGAAAAATCCATTTTAAAACAGAATATTGAATAATTTGAGAAAAATAAGGAATTTATTTTAGTAGTGATAAATAAAATTTGAAATCAATCTATAATTGATTTAATATTTAGAAATGAATTTTTGAGAAATCAATATGGAAATTTTATTCAAACGTTGAAAATAAAATTAGAAATCAATATTGAAATTGATTTGGTATTGAAGCTTTTATAAATAGAATTAAAATTTATAAAAGTTGTTTATAAACCCAAAGTCACTTATTTTGATAAGTTAAATATAGAAGTTGATAAAAGAAGGTTTATAAGTCGAAGTTGTTATTAAAAAGAGAAATAGAATTTATAAACGTGCTTATAAATTCGAAAATAGATTGAATGTGATAAATTTAATATAGAAGATTATTTAAGAAGATATATTCACGTTTTTGAATAGCGAATTTTTATTGAAATAAAAATGTGTAGAAATGATTGAAATGGGGTTAAGTAAATTTTATTCACGATTTTGGACAGTGAATATATTGTTAAGTAAAATGGATTCATTTTTGAAGAAGTAATATTTTAAAAATGAAGTTAAACATTTTAAAGGTGTTTTAAAATGTGTTATGAATCGAAAGCATAGATTTCAACATTTATTGTTGAAATAGACGTTTTCGAGAAATATAAGGAAATGGTGGACTATAACACTATTGTTATAGTAAATGATTCCTGAAAGGAAATGGTTTTATGTAGTATTGGGATTTATATATCTATCTTAAAATCCGAATCCTTATACTAGTGATTTCGAGTCGTCGTAACGATGTTTTACGCAACATTCGTTTTGACTCAAATAAATGTGTTAAAAAAATATTTTCCTTAAAGGATGAATATATACTTGATTTGATTTAAGTATATTGAATATTTTCAAATGTTGAAAATGAATAGATTTGTGAAACACTTATTTTAAATAAGTATGGAAATGCTTTTCCAAATGAAATGAACGTTTTGAGAATTTATCTTTGTAAAAGATAAATTGAAATTGAACATTTGAAATCGATTTGAGAATCGTATATCAGAAGATATTTTGAAATATAAATTCAATATGGAATTTATAAAGAAATGGGAATTCGTTTTAAAAATAAACATTGATTTATTTTTAAGTGTGGAAATTTTATATCTAGTAAGATATCTTTGAAGAATAAATAATTTGGGAAAATTATTTGGAATCTGATGATGTCGCGCATCTTTATTGATAGTTAAATAACCGACTATCAATAATTACCTTTAGATAGGTATTTGTTGTGAATTGGATGAATTTAAATGCCACACTTATTTTTGAATAAACGCTCACTATTCGGGTTAACCGGGAAAGGACCATGGGGTCGTATAACCCATTCCGAATATGTGATACGTCGTTATGAATCGCATTTGAAGACCGGTGTTGAAGACCGGATATTTTTGAAAACGGAAGGATTACCGTCGAGTTACTCTACACCGACTGATCCTCGGTTTAGAGGTTTTATCACCCTTAGTGACGGGAAGTCCTGACGTGATTGAAAACTATCCGGATGTGCAAGGGCTTCGTGAGAAGTGCCTTCGGTTCTGTTCGATCCCGGAACAGACTTGTATGGATTGTGTGTCTGACGTTACAATTTGAGATATAAAGCTGATTTCTTTCAAATACATTTCTGTTGGTGGCGGAGAATTTATTCTCTTAGCTTAACACCCTTCTCTGAGACATACGAGCTCAGAGGTTATGTAGTTGAAATTTATCAGCGATATATCCCAATTTGGTAACGTGGCATACTGAGTGTTGCTGTGAAATGATCAGTGTTTGGTCATTTGGGATATGATCATTTGTTTGATCTTATATCTTTGTGATCATAGGTTGATCATTTTGTTTGACCCGAAGCAGGGCTTTTTGAGAAAGCGTAGCTTTGTGGACGAGACTTCGTCGAGCCTCACACCCCGGAAATGGTCGAAACAGGACGAATGCAGCAAGGTTCTAGGGAGTAGCGCCCCTTAGTGTATGTCATTCCTTCTGGATAAAGGTGGTATCATGGTATGGAGCCCAGATACTTAACCTCTGTGGTTACTGCATTATTATTATCTATGTGGTTTGTTGCGAATCGGGGATCCTCGGGAAGATCGGTGACGATCGGGGGATGGCATACGCGTGTCAGTAGTTACCTATTTTTGCAGAGGTAACCCGGCCTTGTGTTGGCAGAGATCCGGTTAGGTTCTCGGGTCGTCTATTCCAGGGACGTACCCATCGTGGATAGGAAGTTCCTTAGCCTGACCATTTGTTGGAAATCCAAAGAAACAATACGAGCCTTGTACGGTTTTAGTTGTAGAACCTGCCATTTAATATGGTAGCTATAGCAAGCATACTATAATGGTACCTATGCTGGCTAAGATTTATATTCTACTTTCGAAATGTTTTCTACACTATGCACTAATAATAATATCAAAAAGAATTTGATTTTCGCGTAGTAAGCATCTTTGACTATCATAAGAAGAAATCTCCTCCAAGTCTGCGTTTGCATTGTGTGTGTGGCGGGAGGTCTTATGGTAGTTTCATTTTCCAAAAGCATTGCGAATTGACTTTAAAATTATCCTACAATTTATTTTAAAGAATAACTGTTTTACGATCTCACACCAGTCACCATGACTGACTCGGAGTTTATTGTTTCCCTTCTAAACTCTGGGTGCCCATCAATTTCCACACGGGCAGTCTAGAGTTATATTATCAGGATATTCTGGATATTCTGGAGCTTTGGAGATAAGCTGGATGACGAGACGTAGTATTTGTATCTGATATTATTTATTCCGCTGTGTATTCTGTATGAGGACAGGTTTATATAACTGTCCATTGTTGTATATTGACTCTGATTGATGTATGTATAAACTGATATAGTTCTTTATTTTAAAAGACTAGTGTTTATTTATTATATATTGTTCCGCTGCGATGTGTAAGATTTCTGATATTGTTTCTGTATCTGATGTTGTTCTGTTGTCCTTCTTCTTTCTTTCTTCTGCTTTCTTTTTCTTCTACTTCTTCTTTCTAAAACCCTCACTATTGGAGTTTCCGGCGTTCGATTTCTCGGCAGTCGATAAAGTGAGTATCGATGTCGAATTTTCGAAAGTCGAAAATTTCGGGATGTGACAAGTGGTATCAGAACATATGGTTAAGCGACAACCCTGCTCTGTTGGGTGTTACTCATTAGAGATAGAGTCAGCAGTACTCTAGAATGAGTTTGAGTGTAATAATAGATATGAGCGCGTATTTGTTATATGAATATGAAATTGTTTTGTATTGTGTTGACTTATCGGTTGATTGTTTATGGATTCTGGTCGATGCAGTCTAGCTAACTGTAATCGATAGGGGTTTCTAAACTCTTAAACAAGGTAAACCGACACAGTATTGTTTTAAATAGGGTAAATGAAATAATTTTGCCCAAAACTATTTTCGTATATAAAAGAAATAATTTTCTATGAATTATCATAGTATATGGTTGCCTGTTTGTTAGGAAAGTGATAATATTAAAATGTTATCATTATTATATGAAATTGAATAAGAAGTTGAAATCGTAACTTCAAAGTTAAGAAATAAATCCATATACAAATGAAATTTGAGGATGTAAATTATAAATGTAACTTATAATTTGAAACGGAATTCCAGAGAAGTTTTGGAAATGCTTTGAAAAGAATTTGAAAATTTTGGAGATTTGGGAAGTTTAAATCTTTTTGATTTGAAAAATGTTCTGAAGGAATGAAAAGCTCTAAACTCTTTTCGGTCGCTGGAAAATAATTCCGATGATGATCGCGACATCACCGGTGTTCATTTTCAGGTTTCCAAAAGAGGAATTGCTGCCAAATCGTTTTAAATGGAAGTTGTTTTGAAAAATTTGGATTTTGTTTTGAAATTCAAAGGATAAATTGAATTGTTTTCAAAAATGGTTTTGAAAAGATTTAAAAGACTCTGGAATGCTATATAAAAATATTTATGAAATATTACTAAGTTGATAACTTATACCAATTGAATTTTGGTAGGATAAATTTAACTTAAAAGAATGAAGCTAAATCAAAGCAAGTATAAGTGAATCAATTAAATGAAAATGAAATTGAAAGTTGAAATTCATTTCGAATTCGTAAGCCAATGAATTGAATTGAATAATTGTGAATGAAAGATGAATTAAAATTCGAATTGGAAATCCAGTTTAATATAAGTGGTTATAAACCAAAATAGTAAATTGTAATAAATTTTGGGAATGAACAAAAGTGAATAAAACTGGAATTGAAACTGAATATTGAAAACAGATTTGAATTTGTAAGTGGATTAGAATTAGAAATGAATTAGTAATTGAAACTAATTTGAAATAAGCAGTTGTAAATGAAAGCTAATCGATAAAATTCAATATTCAGGAGATAAATAGAATCCAAATTTGAATTAAAATGGTAAAGTAAATTCAAATGAAATTTGAAATGTAAAATTTAATGAAGATAGATATGTAACTTCAACAGTGAAGTAAAGATGATATAAGAAATAAGTATTGAAATTTTGTAATCAAATTTGCAAAATGTTTGAATGCTGTAAGTAAATATTATGGCTAGTAAGATACAGGTGTTATAAAGGAATTGGATTTGATTTCGAAGATAAATTTGAATTGCTCGAAAAAGGTATGTATTTGAGTTTTAATATGAGTTTTTGATGATTTCTGGTCTAGCCGCTTGGCTTTTTCTTTTTCTTTTTGAAATCTGAGAGTCCGTAGGGACGTTTTGTAGTCGTGCCGTATTAGCCGCGCAAAGGAGACGCTGGCGAAATTTTTCGGAAATTTAGGGCGTTAGAAAAATTTTGAGAAAATTTGGAAATTTAAAATTTGAAATTTAAAACTCGAATTTGAATTGAGAAGTTAAACAATGTTGTTTGAAACTTAGAGTTGAAGTTAGAAAGATAGTTGGAATGATAACGAATCTTTAGTAGAAAGATTTGTTTTGAGAATTGATAAAACTATTAGATTGTGAAAGATAGTAGACGAGTTAAGGACCACTTTCCCTAACTTGTAATTTCGAGGACGAAATTCTTTTAAGGGGGGAAGTCTGTAACGACCCTGAATTTTGACCAAATTAAATTGGAAATATTTAATTAATTTTAATATTTGAACGATAATTTAATTTGAATCCCAGATATAAGTTTGAATTTGGTGATTAAATTATGAAAATTTAATCTATTGAAACTGGATAAAAAATTGATTCTTCAATTTAAAGTTGAAGAAAAATATTTCGAACGCTTGTAAAAATTTATGTTGATATTACTGAAGATAACAGGAGCTTCAGAATCAAATTTCAAACTGTTTTGATCAGTTTAGAAATTCATATCGTTCAACCGAATTTAAAAATAGCGTCTCGAGGCGCAGTCTCGGAATTCGACGAAACCAGTTCCATTGGGTCCGGAATGTTGTATTATTGCCGGATTTCAATTTTCATAATTTTCTGAGTTGATACGTGAGCACACGATATATATACGCGTTAAAGCTTTAACGATATTCAATTTAAATTTGAAATTTAAATTTAAGTCAAATGTCTGCACGTTCTCTTCCCTTAGCTTCAGCCTGAAATCACGCGGAGATCACGAAAATAAATCGTGCGACCCATCTCCTTTCGTTTCAAATACGTCCTCCTCATTCCTCTCGTTCAAAAATCAGTAACAAAACAAAATGGCGACAGTTCTGAAATCGAACGAAATCACATTCCCTCTTCAAAACCTAGGGACCGAAATCGAAATAAAAATTTGAGGGCGAGCTCGCGTAGCTTGGCGAGCGTTCCAGGCGAAGGACCAGCGTAGGTTTCGCATTCGATTGATTCGCGATTTGGGGGTCGTGAGGCATGTTCGCAGGAGGGTGAGGCGACGCGTCGAGATGGGATGACTCGCGTACGCGCGCGCGGGGTCAGGTCACGGTGGCGAAACATCGACTCGAAGAGGAGGCGCTGGCGACTCGGGTTGATGGCAAACAAAGGTGGTTGCGAGTCGCTATTGCGCTGGCATGTGATGTTCTGGAAATCGCGACTGCGACTGGAAGGGGCTGGCGAACTTCGACTCGAGGCGGCAGTCGTGGTGATCGTTCTGGGCCACATGGTCAAACGCGAGGCTTCTCGCGTGCGGAAAGGTAGTCGACATTGCAGAGAGGCAAGGGGAGTTTGGGCAAGTGGAGCAGACGATAGTTGATGGGGGCAGTATCACGCGTGAGACAGTGGCATCGATCGCAGCTTCGATGGTCGATCGACGGTGTGGTTCGTCGACGGCTAGGGTTTGTTCAAGTTCGAAATAGACAGTGAGGTATTTTATTTATTTTTCTTGATTTATTTTATTAAACATACGTATATGCGAGTGAATATATATACATATGTTTATGTAGGAAATTAACAGTGAAGTTTAAAAATAGGAATTTTGGTAAAGTTTTTATATTTGTAAAGTTGAATAAAAAGATATATATATATATGCAGTTTCCATTATTTATACTGGCAGTAAAGGAAATGATATGAAAATAAATATATGGATTAACTAGTTTAACAAAGTTTATTCGTTGTTTAGTGACATAAAAATGTTTTTTTTAAGGAAAATTTATTTGAATAAATAATTGGTTAAGAAAATTTATCAAAGGAAAATTTGATATATACAGTAAGTTTGAAAAACGTAAATTTGCATATGTATATATATTATATACAATAAAGGAAAGTTATTTTGAAAATTAAGATGCTTAGTTAAACAAATTTATTTAAAGAGGAAATTGGTTTGAAATAAAAATCATTGGATAATCTAAATTACCAAACGAAAATTGGTTATTAGGTTAATTCCGAATATTTATAAATCTATATATTGTTTATACTAGGTTAAAAATGGGGAGAAACAAATAGGATTGGATTGGATGGCAAAATTAAAAGCTAAGGTGAGATTTTCTCACTCGAAGGAAATTTGATTTTACAGTTATTATTGACTGTTTGATTTGCTATTTGGATGTGATATTAGATATGATAGGATATATCTATATATATAGCAATATATACATATTGGCATATGTATATATTGGATTGATGATTTCCCGCCTCGTATAGCGGATGAGACCCTATTGCGCCGTTAGTAAGCGGATTTATAAAAACCTATATACCGCGATAATTCCGTACTGGAGCGGAATTGGTATTGTGCTAACGTTTTTGGATGCAGGGAAACAGGTTGGAGGGATCCAACTGGACCCCTCACATTGATTGAATTTATTTCTATTGTGATATGAATCTGTGAATGATTATAGTGATGCTATTAATCATATTGATATCTGGAAATTGTTTGAAAGCTAAAATTTAGCTGAATGGATGTTTGACATCATTGGATTCCAAAGATAAAGGAAATTGAATTTTTGAGATTCAAGTAGAAAATTTCTAAGTGAATCAATTTTTGAAATTGAAGAAATTTTGAAGAAAAGAATTTAAAAGTATAAAAGCTGTTTTTATAATCTTATCGAATAAATTCCAGAATAAAGTGAAAATGCTAAATAAATGGATTTCATAAAACAGTGATTTTAAATTGAAGAAATTAATTTAAATTTGGATTTTTAAATAGATTGAAAGAAACGATTGAAATTTATCTTCTTAAAAAGGAATTTATTTAAAAGAAGATAAGTTGGAAATTCAGTTTGAAATTTAATTGGTAAATTGAAATAAGTTGTGAAATCAATGTAAAATGATTTCAATTTGAAGAATCCATTTTAAAACAGAATATTGAATAATTTGAGAAAAATAAGGAATTTATTTTAGTAGTGATAAATAAAATTTGAAATCAATCTGTGACGCCCCACCTCTATACCCACGCTAACCAAGAACACTACGGTGCAGTGCTGTCAATTAGCACGGAGAATAAGGCTGTTGAGGAGCGACCATCCATGTAACTTCTTTGTGCGAGCACCGATATGTCAGATAGAATAGAATGCGTATCTTTAAGGAGGAAATCCGACATACCGACACAAACACAAAGCTATCACACGGTGGCTATATATATATAATCTTCGGAAACAAATATAGAAATAAACGTAACATAAATCAGTCACAGACAATTCATATCACAGAGGCGGAAATAGATATGAATAAATATATAACACAAAAGAATAGATACAAGTGCTAGCCAAAAGAATATGTATACATCAAGGAGTCTAATCTCAAATGTATACAAACAAAAACTACAAAACTAGAGTAGTTAGCCAAAAGTCAGATGATGGCTCCAGATAGGAAGTCATGAGGAAGCACCTGTAAAATCTCAGTCTGACCCGAGTATTATTTAAGAAGAAAATAATAAACGGATCAGTCTAGCTATAATTATCAGATAAAATGAGATAGAATATGAGATATGATAATAGAACGTATGATAACAAAAAGGTGTCATACTATGATAAGTATACATTAGAAATCCCACAAAAGTCATACAATATCTCAATAATCTCAAAACAGAGAAAAGAATGTCATATTCTTAATTTAATTCACCAAGCCACAATAAAATGACATACTCATCAATGTCAATGGTAAAAGCTGGTGAAACATAAAATTCCAGAAATCAATAATTAGAAATCCAGAAATCACAAGAAAGAGGATGGCCAATCCTATAAAAATGAGCCGGAGCTCCTCCTGACTGGGTATAGTCCCCCATTGCGGACTTTGAGCCGAAGCTCCTCCTGATGAGCCGAAGCTCCTCCTGACAGGGTATAGTCCCCCATTGCGGACTTTGAGCCGAAGCTCCTCCTGATTGAGCCGAAGCTCCTCCTGACTGGGTATAGTCCCCCATTGCGGACTTTGAGCCGAAGCTCCTCCTGATTGAGCCGAAGCTCCTCCTGACTGGGTATAGTCCCCCATTGCGGACTTTGAGCCGAAGCTCCTCCTGACTGGGTATAGTCCCCCATTGCGGACTTTGAGCCGAAGCTCCTCCTGACTGGGTATAGTCCCCCATTGCGGACTTTGAGCCGAAGCTCCTCCTGATTGAGTCGAAGCTCAATAAAATGAAGTACAGTCCTTCACATGGACAAAGAGACATCGCTCAATCGCTAGTCTAAATCACAAGAATGATCATCATGATCATAAGGAAGTGTCGATTACACTAAGCTAGTAAATATAAGAGTTTAGCTTCATGTCCCATAACCACTTGCTTAACTCAAATATTTACGAACAAATTGTAGATCTGCACTAGAAAATTGTCACAAGAGTTTCAATCGAACAAGTCCATAAATTAACCGACGAAGTAAACGCAAGCGTTTCATACCACTTGTTTTGCTAAGCCGTTTAATTAGATTTTCTCATACGAATGAGGTAAAGGTTTGTATATACTATTAGATTGGAAAACGGTTTTTAAGAAACGAGCTTTGATATTGAAAATAGAGTTGAAATCGTTTTAATGAAAGAGTTTTGATATTTAATACTAGTATAGAAAACCTTTATATTTTGAAGTGACAAATCATAGAAGTGATTGTAGAAACAATCAATCATAAAAATTCACGTTCGAAGACGTGAGTAAAGTTCAAAGAAATCAATTCTCAAAACCATCAAAGTAAGAAGTTCGGTTAAATGGCTTTCGGGTAAGATTGCCTACGCAGAGTAATACGGGGTTCGACCTGCCCGGTCAGGTCGCGGGGGTCCAGGGGGCAGCGCCCACGGCGGGGTGCGGGGCAGCGCCCCGTCAAAACGGTACGACCTAAATGAAGGCAAGCGACCTCGTGAAGCCAAACGACCTAAGAGGAAGACGGGTCGAGCAACATTCTCAAAAATCCCGAGAAGAAGTCATCAACGAAGAAAATAAATGATAACGACGAATCGGATAACCCTGATCCGATAGAAATTGAAATCCCGAGCTAAATAGGCAAAAGCATGCGAAATAGAGCAGGTCACTGGCTCCAGACGTCTGGGGTAAATGCTCAGACGTCTGCAGCAAGTTTCGGGAACTTCCTGAAACAAACTCCAGACGTCTGAGCCTACCTGCAGACGTCTGGTGTCAGGCTGAAACTGTTTTTCAGTCTAGTGGGAGAGCAAACTCCCCCACACTTTCACCCGATCGAGCAATGGACTTCGGGGCTTTTTGTCAATCGATAGTACGGCCCTATAGGCTCCGATTCACAACCAAAAACATGATCAAAACCTCAAAGTTAGGATTTTCAAAGAATTGAACTCAAAACACTAAAAATTGGAATATTCACCGAATCAATCCAAACCAAAAGCATTTGCACAAGAATAAGTGTTAGGAATTCATACCTAACAATCGAAGATAAATATAGATTAAGATGTGAGATAAAAATCTCACCTTTTCACAGAATCAATGAAGAAGGAGCTTTGAAGCAATGGCAAGAGCAATCACTCTTCAATTCCAACTTAACAAGCTTGAATCTAAGCTAAAAGAGAAACATTTCCCGAATTTAGGTTTAGGAAATTTCTGAGATTGAAAGGAGAAAGAGTTGGAGAAGGAGAAGAAGATGCTTACCAATGGCTTCAACTTGGATTTGGAGCAAGAACTTGAGTTTGCAAGAGGAACTAGGGTTTGGAATTTCTAATTCCCTTTCCTTTCCACCATTTTCAGTCTTTGCTTGAGTTTGAAGAGTGGGAATGAGTGAATGGAGAGGAGAGGGGGTTGGAACTGAGTTAGTAAGTGATTAATGGGTTCAGCCCAAACCAAAGCCTCAAGTGAAAAAGTGGCCAAATTCCACTTACTCCAAACATATCAAAGATTATACTCAAAAAGATCGCAAACGGCATTTTGGACTCAATGGAGGTGGTCTCGAGTCCCAATTCGACTGTTTGCAAAAAGTAGCTTTTCGGACCAAAATCCGACGAACGATGAAATATTTAAATAAAATATTTAAATATAAAATCGTTAAATATGCGGGTTGTTACACAATCTGTAATTGATTTAATATTTAGAAATGAATTTTTGAGAAATCAATATGGAAATTTTATTCAAACGTTGAAAATAAAATTAGAAATCAATATTGAAATTGATTTGGTATTGAAGCTTTTATAAATAGAATTAAAATTTATAAAAGTTGTTTATAAACCCAAAGTCACTTATTTTGATAAGTTAAATATAGAAGTTGATAAAAGAAGGTTTATAAGTCGAAGTTGTTATTAAAAAGAGAAATAGAATTTATAAACGTGCTTATAAATTCGAAAATAGATTGAATGTGATAAATTTAATATAGAAGATTATTTAAGAAGATATATTCACGTTTTTGAATAGCGAATTTTTATTGAAATAAAAATGTGTAGAAATGATTGAAATGGGGTTAAGTAAATTTTATTCACGATTTTGGACAGTGAATATATTGTTAAGTAAAATGGATTCATTTTTGAAGAAGTAATATTTTAAAAATGAAGTTAAACATTTTAAAGGTGTTTTAAAATGTGTTATGAATCGAAAGCATAGATTTCAACATTTATTGTTGAAATAGACGTTTTCGAGAAATATAAGGAAATGGTGGACTATAACACTATTGTTATAGTAAATGATTCCCGAAAGGAAATGGTTTTATGTAGTATTGGGATTTATATATCTATCTTAAAATCTGAATCCTTATACTAGTGATTTCGAGTCGTCGTAACGATGTTTTACGCAACATTCGTTTTGACTCAAATAAATGTGTTAAAAAAATATTTTCCTTAAAGGATGAATATATACTTGATTTGATTTAAGTATATTGAATATTTTCAAATGTTGAAAATGAATAGATTTGTGAAACACTTATTTTAAATAAGTATGGAAATGCTTTTCCAAATGAAATGAACGTTCTGAGAATTTATCTTTGTAAAAGATAAATTGAAATTGAACATTTGAAATCGATTTGAGAATCGTATATCAGAAGATATTTTGAAATATAAATTCAATATGGAATTTATAAAGAAATGGGAATTCGTTTTAAAAATAAACATTGATTTATTTTTAAGTGTGGAAATTTTATATCTAGTAAGATATCTTTGAAGAATAAATAATTTGGGAAAATTATTTGGAATCTGATGATGTCGCGCATCTTTATTGATAGTTAAATAACCGACTATCAATAATTACCTTTAGATAGGTATTTGTTGTGAATTGGATGAATTTAAATGCCACACTTATTTTTGAATAAACGCTCACTATTCGGGTTAACCGGGAAAGGACCATGGGGTCGTATAACCCATTCTGAATATGTGATACGTCGTTATGAATCGCATTTGAAGACCGGTGTTGAAGACCGGATATTTTTGAAAACGGAAGGATTACCGTCGAGTTACTCTACACCGACTGATCCTCGGTTTAGAGGTTTTATCACCCTTAGTGACGGGAAGTCCTGACGTGATTGAAAACTATCCGGATGTGCAAGGGCTTCGTGAGAAGTGCCTTCGGTTCTGTTCGATCCCGGAACAGACTTGTATGGATTGTGTGTCTGACGTTACAATTTGAGATATAAAGCTGATTTCTTTCAAATACATTTCTGTTGGTGGCGGAGAATTTATTCTCTTAGCTTAACACCCTTCTCTGAGACGTACGAGCTCAGAGGTTATGTAGTTGAAATTTATCAGCGATATATCCCAATTTGGTAACGTGGCATACTGAGTGTTGCTGTGAAATGATCAGTGTTTGGTCATTTGGGATATGATCATTTGTTTGATCTTATATCTTTGTGATCATAGGTTGATCATTTTGTTTGACCCGAAGCAGGGCTTTTTGAGAAAGCGTAGCTTTGTGGACGAGACTTCGTCGAGCCTCACACCCCGGAAATGGTCGAAACAGGACGAATGCAGCAAGGTTCTAGGGAGTAGCGCCCCTTAGTGTATGTCATTCCTTCTGGATAAAGGTGGTATCATGGTATGGAACCCAGATACTTAACCTCTGTGGTTACTGCATTATTATTATCTATGTGGTTTGTTGCGAATCGGGGATCCTCGGGAAGATCGGTGACGATCGGGGGATGGCATACGCGTGTCAGTAGTTACCTATTTTTGCAGAGGTAACCCGGCCTTGTGTTGGCAGAGATCCGGTTAGGTTCTCGGGTCGTCTATTCCAGGGACGTACCCATCGTGGATAGGAAGTTCCTTAGCCTGACCATTTGTTGGAAATCCAAAGAAACAATACGAGCCTTGTACGGTTTTAGTTGTAGAACCTGCCATTTAATATGGTAGCTATAGCAAGCATACTATAATGGTACCTATGCTGGCTAAGATTTATATTCTACTTTCGAAATGTTTTCTACACTATGCACTAATAATAATATCAAAAAGAATTTGATTTTCGCGTAGTAAGCATCTTTGACTATCATAAGAAGAAATCTCCTCCAAGTCTGCGTTTGCATTGTGTGTGTGGCGGGAGGTCTTATGGTAGTTTCATTTTCCAAAAGCATTGCGAATTGACTTTAAAATTATCCTGCAATTTATTTTAAAGAATAACTGTTTTACGATCTCACACCAGTCACCATGACTGACTCGGAGTTTATTGTTTCCCTTCTAAACTCTGGGTGCCCATCAATTTCCACACGGGCAGTCTAGAGTTATATTATCAGGATATTCTAGATATTCTGGAGCTTTGGAGATAAGCTGGATGACGAGACGTAGTATTTGTATCTGATATTATTTATTCCGCTGTGTATTCTGTATGAGGACAGGTTTATATAACTGTCCATTGTTGTATATTGACTCTGATTGATGTATGTATAAACTGATATAGTTCTTTGTTTTAAAAGACTAGTGTTTATTTATTATATATTGTTCCGCTGCGATGTGTAAGATTTCTGATATTGTTTCTGTATCTGATGTTGTTCTGTTGTCCTTCTTCTTTCTTTCTTCTGCTTTCTTTTTCTTCTACTTCTTCTTTCTAAAACCCTCACTATTGGAGTTTCCGGCGTTCGATTTCTCGGCAGTCGATAAAGTGAGTATCGATGTCGAATTTTCGAAAGTCAAAAATTTCGGGATGTGACAGCATATCTGAGGTTTCTTTTATCCCTTGGGAAAAGGGGTTGCCGGCCTTGTTTGGCAGAGAACAATTGGTTCTCGGAACGTCCCGCCAGAGGCGTTTCTTTCGTGGAATAGGAAGTTCCTTAGCCTGACCATTTGTTGGAAATCCAAACAAAACAATACGAGCCCTGTACGGTTTTAGTTGTATTACCTGCCATGGAATGTGGTGGTAACCTGCTATTGAACATGGTAGCTATAGTAGGCATAAGTGCGAAATGTCTATGCTGGCTAAGATTTATATTCTACTTTCGAAATTTTTTCTACACTATGCACTAATAATAATATCAAAAATGATTTGATTTTGCGTAGTAAGCATCTTTGACTATCATAAGAAGAAATCTCCTCCAATTCTGCGTTTGCATTGTGTGTGTGGTGGGAGGTCTTATGGTAGTTTCATTTTCCAAAAGCATTGCGAATTCACTTTAAAATTCTCTGCTAGTTGTTTTTAAAGATAAACTGTTTTTGTTGCTCACACCAGTCCCATGACTGACTCGGAGTTTATTGTTTCTTTCCTAAACTCTGGATGCTCAAAATTTTCTACACGAGCAGTCTAGAGTTGAGTTTTTCAGATAGTCAGGTTCAGTAGATTTTCTGGAGCTAGTTCAGTCTTTGGATCGGACTGCACTTGCTTATCTTTGTGCCTCGTTATTGGGAGTTCGAGCTATTTCTAGTTTGGTGCTTTGAAGATGAAGATTATCCGCTGCAGATGTTAGTTATCTATTTTTTCTTTTCCGCTGCTATTTGCTGTATCATATCTCTGATGTATATTGATATTCATTGTATCACTCTGTTGTATCAGATTTTGTATCTGTCATTGTATATCAATGTATTATTCATTTATTCCGCTGTGTTATTTACTTAATGTTGTTATAAGCTCCGGCGACTCGGATTTGAACGGTCGAATCTACGGCATTCGAGTACGATATGAAGTATGGATGTCGATTTTCGAGCGGGCAAAATCCGTGACGTTACATTTGGTATCAGAGCTAAGGTTGAACTTTAGCTCAGGAGTATAACACGTTAAGTAGCTCATTAGAGATAGAGTGAAGTAAACTCTAGAATGAGTATATCCCTAAGATATCAGTCTGAACGTCTCAGTAAATTCTCTTACTATCCACTAATAGTGAGTATGAGTGCAAGAAGAGAACGAGATAGAGGACAAGGGAATACGACTATAAATGGTCAATACCCTGTAACAGTGGAAATAACCTTCTTATCAATCTTCTTTGATTCATTTCCAAATTCTTTTTATTTCTTCGTACCAGCTACAAGAAGGAATTTCGGTGTAATGATGGCTCTACGAATCGTTGTAGAAGATCTTTACTTTGTATCTTCATCAGTTCTTATCAGCTTTTTGATTTAAACTTTAATGAATTTGAAATTTGAAATTTGAAGTTGAAAATTTTAAATAAATTAGAAATTTTAAATTGAGTTAATTTGATTAATAGAATATGAAGGATAAATTGAATTGTATCGATAAAACGATTTCGTTTAAAACCAAATTTTGAAATTCTATTCTAAATTCTTTTGAATACCAAAGTCCGAAGAGGGACAAATTGGTATGTATTCTGAGATATTCCGACTTGAGTTTGGAATCCATATCGTAAGTTTGAGGAGTTATAGGAGATCGAATCTGTCTATCTCTGTCTTTGTTTCATGCCTGCGAATTTCGAGGACGAAATTCTTTTAAGGGAGGAAGTTTGTAACGACCCCGAAATTTAATTTAATTTAAATTAATAATTTATTGAATTTTTGAATTAAATTGAGTAATTAAATAAATTTTTGGATAAAAATTTGTTAATTTAATTAGAAAATTGGAGCGAGTTTCCCCGACTCAAATATAAGTGAATACATTAGCTAAGAATACAACAAACATTAACAAATAAAAACAAACAAAAGAAGTATGAACAAGCCAAAGTAAAATAAAATTATAAACCAGTAAATGTGTAGACAAGGCAAACTATAATCTGATAACATTTTAAAGTAACAAAACAAATGTAAGATGCAGCCCCAAAGTGATAAATACAAATCTCTAAAGTACATACAATATCTATCAGCCGAAGTAATAAAGCTTGCAACAAAATATATCTTTTGTACAAGTCATAAATGCAGCCATAAAGCAAGCATGGGCTAGGCATGGGAACAAAGTATCAAAACATTAAATACAAGTATGTAGGCTGTATACTTCTTATATACTTCAGCTTCTCTTATCCATTCGTTCATTTTCAAACTGAGAAACAAAAAAGATCTAAAATAACAACACATCAAAACAAGGCAATGTCTTCAGCCTGGAAAAGCTTCAGTTTGCAAATTTTTACAACATGTTCAACAAAAAAGTAAAGCTCTGCCCTTCAACTAAACCAGGTGAGCAACTTTGTTTTTTCCAGACTTCCTTGTTTTTGACCAAGTGAGTAAACATAAAATTTCAAGCTTAAGTTTAACTAAAAACAGTAAGATGATTCATGGATTATATGGGGAAGTATGTGTTTTATCTTGGTATGAATCTGTGTTTACATATATGCCGTTCATCTCTGCTAAGTGTTACAGGGTTGAAACCATTTAATCTTGAGTTGTTTTCATTTGTTCATGGTAAAGTTTTAAAATTTTCCAACAAACGATATGCTCGAACTTCAATCAGGATTTTAAAATCTGTTTTTGAAAACATATTAGGAAACCATACACTGGAAATCAAGCTTGTACAGCAACAAGGATTATGTTGATAAATTCAACTATTATAAAGTATAAATTCAAGTTTATATCCTGAATTATCACTGCAAGTTATGATTTTAAAAACAAAAACGAAGAATTTTAGCTGCATATTCAAAGAGCAGTTCACAAATGAACTAAAAATACATTTTGGTCAAGCGGCTGATTCAATTAATTTTAATTTTTGAAATTTGGTATGATGCAAGCTTGAAGATGTAACATCATAGGAAAAATGCTAAAAAAATTTCGATTGCGTGAATTTTTGGGTATGATTGAATATAGGGTTTAAGATCCTGTTTTCATCCATGTTTGTATCATGTCGAGATCGACATCATATCGCGATCGAGTGGCTCGTGCTTCTGGAGGTTGATGGTTTATCGCGTCGGCGACGTGTGAGAGAAGCCTAGGTGCTGTAGGTGGATGGGGCGGCGGTGGCGAGGCGCTTCTGCCAAGGGGGTTCGTTCCAGTTTTTGAGCGATGGGCAAATTTTTGGATTTTGTTTTGTTTTTGAAGCTCTGGATGTTGATTTCTAAGGGAAGGATGAATCGCGACTTGTTGATGGTCGCGATGACCATCGGAATGGTCGCGAACCACCGTGCACGTGCACGGTGGTGATGGTGTGCCAGTACGTGGCCTGGGTAGGTTGGTCGCGGTGGGAACTCGAGTGGATACTCGGGGATCTGGGAGGAAAACTCGGGGAAGTGACGAAGAGGTTTTAAGTCTTGAAAGTTAAAAGGAAAAAAAACAACAACAGAGATTTGAAAGGGAAGAGAAGAAGAAACAGAGAGAAGTATACGAGAGGAGAAGAGAGAGACTCGGGGAAAACGATGGAAAACTCGAGTAACTACTCGAGTGAACCTGGGCATTCACGTGTTGTTTTTAAAAATGGGTTAAGGCCAAATTTTTATAAAGTTTAAACTATTAAACTAAACCATGTTGTATAATCTTAAAGTAAAAAGTTGTTTTAAGTTATTTACTAAGTAAGTATATAAATATCAATGTTTATAAAGCCTTAAGTATTATATAAATGAAGAAATTGAATTTAAAGATAGGAATTGAAGTGAATTTACATTAAAATTTTCGATATATCAAATAATTGATTTTTAAAGTGTAAAGCAGAGTTTCAAATGATAATTAAGGTAAACAATTTTCATTAATAATTTTGAAAGGTAATTAAAGAATGATTTATTAATTTAAATAATCAATTATAAATTGTTTAAATACTTAATGAAAGTAATTAAAGATTAATCACTTATTGTAATCAATTATGGATATTTTGACTTATTCAAGTTAATTAATTTAAGAAAATCATTAGATAAATTGGTGATTAATGATTTGTAATTAATCAATCGGAATTTGATAATAAATTCATTTAACTGGAAAATTAATTGAATTAATTAGGATTAAACGATTAATTTATCCTGTTTATAAATGATTATTTAATGCTTGACCCTACTTATGAATATTTGGATTCTGTTAAATGATATGAATTGTTTGATATCCCTGATATATGATGCTTTGTGTTATACCCTGATTTTGTTGTGATCTGTAATTTATTATCTGTGATATATATCTGTGATCTGTACGATAAGCGTTATAGTTTATATCGCTTATCAACTATATTTCTGTATTTTGATCTGTGATGATTGATGTTGTACTATTGTGTGTAAAACCCCTGGACTACACCATACACACACAAATATGGATTTCACGTGGAAATGGGTTAAATCACAGATAATTTAAATTTGATGTTTTTAAAATTAAAATTTCTAATTTCAATTGATTTTGAAATTGGAAATTTCGGTTAAATGTGAAAAGCTTTTGAAATGGAATTTCAAAGATAAAAGTTATTTTGAATAACTTAATCGAGTTTTGAAAATTTAAATAATTTGATTTAAATTTGAATTAAAGTTTGAAATTGAATTATATGATTTAAAACTAGGGATTAAAGATATTATACCCGTCATAAAATATTGATTTTGGAATGTGAATAAAATTCAAGAGCTTTACCTCGTCCAAATAAAATTGGATTTTCTGAAACGAAAACTATTTGTTTTCAAATAATAACAGCTTTCATATAAGAAGTGAACTTCCGATTTGTGTTGGAAAGTTTCAAAATTAAATTGAAATTGAAATGTTTTAAAAGCCTATGAATGAATTCTTTTTGAAAGCTATGAATTGAATCTGTTTATTTTAACAGATTTAAAATGATGATTTGTTTAAACCATTCGAAATGAAATTGTGTTGAAAGCTATAAGTTGAATCTTTGTTTTAAAGATTTAACGAGTTAACGAGTTAATCCAATTGGAATTGAAATGTTTTGAAACCTATGAATAGATCTTTATGAAACGAGGTGAACGGTGTGAAATAAATCTTTTTATTTAAAGATTTGAAATGATGATTGGTTTAAACTATTTTGGAAGAAGGGTTTGAATTATTAAGTTGTGACTTAATTGAAATCCCAATATCCATATGTTTTTAATATTGCGCTCGTTATTCGGGTTAGCCGGGAAAAGACATTTGTGTCATATAACCCATTCCGAATAATGATACGCCGTATATGGATAGCATTTGAAGACCGGTGTTGAAGACCGGATTTACGAAAACGAAAGGACAACTCGTCGAATGTCTCTGCACCAACTGGTCCCCGGTATTAGGGCTGCACAAAGTATGGGTTGGGTCGGGTTTGACCAAATACTTCACCCGGCCCGTATAGGTATGGGTTAAAGGTAGTTCAACCCGTATCCGACCCTATATGAGGTTGGATATGGGTTGGGTTGAAGTATGGGTTGGGTCGGGTTTAGCAGGGTTGGGTTACATGAATCTAATACAAAAATGAGAATATAAAGAGAAAATTAAAATATAATATTAAAATATTCAGCTTAAAATATCAAATTTTAGCTAGCATAAATTAAATATAACTGATTCACTACAACACATATTTATTAGAATTTCATTATAAAATACATCATACAAAATTAATTCACTGCATATTAGAGTAAGAATTTCATTTCAAAATACATTAAAATGCTCTTCGAAATCTCTTAGTCAACCCTATGTATTTTGGACCGACGTCAAATATGCTTTCTTGGTATATTTATTTGAGAATACATAAATTTTATTCTAGATTTTGACTGTTCTAATTTTACATGGGCTGATATTAAATTAGTTTATTATATAAGGTTGGGTTGGGTTAAAATAGGGTTGGGTTGAACAAAATATTTCACCCGACCCGTATATAGTATGGGTTACAAATTGTAACCCATATCCGACCCGAATTATGATGGGTTGGGTCGGGTTTATGTGGGTTGGGTCGGGTTGGTGGGTTGGGTCGGGTTGAGTATGGGTTGTGTGCACCCCTACCCGGTATAGAGATTTTATCACCCTTTGTGATGGGAAGTCCGGACGGGATTGTGAATACCCGGAATTGCAAGGGCTTCGTAAGAAGTGCCTTCGGTTCTATTCGAACCCGGAACAGACTTGTATGGATACATGTCTGACATTACACTTTGAGATATAAAGCCGATTTCTTTCAAATACATTTCTGTTGGTGGCGGAGAATTTATTCTCTTAGCTTAACACCCTTCTCTGAGACGTACGAGCTCAGAGGTTATGTAGTTGAAATTTATCAGCGATATATCCCAATTTGGTAATGTGGCATGCTGAGTGTTGCTGTGTGATGATCAGTGTTTGATCATTTGTGATATGATCTTTTGTTTGATCATTTATCTTTGTGATCATAGGTTGATCATCTGTTGACCCAAAGCGTGGCTTTTTGAAAAAGCGTAGCTTTGTGGACGAGACTTCGTCGAGCCTCACAACCCGGTAATGGTCGAAACAGGAATTGTGCGGCAAGGTTTTCAGGGGTAGCTCCCCTAGGGTATGACCATTCCTTCTGGAAAAGGGTAGTATCATGGTATGGAGCCCAGATACTTACTCATGTGGATACACTTTCTTTATGATGTGTGATGTTGGTTATCGAGCGCTCGGATAAAGGTCCCAAAGGACCGGGGGTGGCATATCTGAGGTTTCTTTTATCCTTTGGGAAAAGGGGTTGCCGGCCTTGTTTGGCAGAGAACAGTTGGTTCTCGGAACGTCCCGCCAGAGGCGTTTCTTTCGTGGAATAGGAAGTTCCTTAGCCTGACCATTTGTTGGAAATCCAAACAAAACAATACGAGCCCTGTACGGTTTTAGTTGTATTACCTGCCATGGAATGTGGTGGTAACCTGCTATTGAACATGGTAGCTATAGTAGGCATAAGTGCGAAATGTCTATGCTGGCTAAGATTTATATTCTACTTTCGAAATTTTTTCTACACTATGCACTAATAATAATATCAAAAATGATTTGATTTTGCGTAGTAAGCATCTTTGACTATCATAAGAAGAAATCTCCTCCAATTCTGCGTTTGCATTGTGTGTGTGGTGGGAGGTCTTATGGTAGTTTCATTTTCCAAAAGCATTGCGAATTCACTTTAAAATTCTCTGCTAGTTGTTTTTAAAGATAAACTGTTTTTGTTGCTCACACCAGTCCCATGACTGACTCGGAGTTTATTGTTTCTTTCCTAAACTCTGGATGCTCAAAATTTTCTACACGAGCAGTCTAGAGTTGAGTTTTTCAGATAGTCAGGTTCAGTAGATTTTCTGGAGCTAGTTCAGTCTTTGGATCGGACTGCACTTGCTTATCTTTGTGCCTCGTTATTGGGAGTTCGAGCTATTTCTAGTTTGGTGCTTTGAAGATGAAGATTATCCACTGCTGATGTTAGTTATCTATTTTTTCTTTTCCGCTGCTATTTGTTGTATCATATCTCTGATGTATATTGATATTCATTGTATCACTCTGTTGTATCATATTTTGTATCTGTCATTGTATATCAATGTATTATTCATTTATTCCGCTGTGTTATTTACTTAATGTTGTTATAAGCTCCGGCGACTCGGATTTGAACGGTCGAATCTACGGCATTCGAGTACGATATGAAGTATGGATGTCGATTTTCGAGCGGGCAAAATCCGTGACGTTACATTTTGTGAAAATGGCTTCTAGTTGAAAATCAATATAAATAATTAAATAATTGCAAAAATGACTTCAACATGAGATGATATCAAATACCACTTGTATTTGAGGTATTCATGGTGATATATAGTGGTATATAAGAAAAACGTGTACTCCTCAACACTTGAATTGTTTTTTGAAATTTTCAGCACGTCCATTTATATCAAAAACAAGTAAAGTAATCTATATTGAGCAAAAAAAAACACACATTCAAAAAATTCGTCATAGTTTTGAAAATTGATCTGATGGATATGAAGAGAATCAATATTGACTGTTGTTTCAAAGTAGTTGACAATCTTTGTTTCGAAGACTCACTTAATTTGAAACATTTATTTGGCTGATAAAAGTTTGAAGTTTGATTTGGCTCATAACACGAGAGTTTTAGATGTTCAAAAATGCTACTTGCCAAAATTGGTTTCAAGTCAATTTGTCAAATCAATCAAAAATTATACTTGAAATACCACAACTTGTTTGTGTAAAACAGATATGCTTTCTGAGTTATATATTGAATTTATTATAGTTTTTCATGACATTCCAAAGTGAACTAATAAAAACTAAAAACAGAAAAGTTGAAGCATTATCGGTTAGCTTTCCAGAACTTCTTGAATTTTACAAATCGGAGTTAAGAAGCTCAAGATATGGCAGAAATACTTCAACAGTGTCGATGAAAACATAATTAACAATATGTGAAAATAATTGAGTTAAGAGATCATACCTCACTTTCCTTCGATGTCGTGATATACAAAATGCGATGATCTCCATCTAATCTTATAGGCTAAGGAACATTTAAATTTTAGTTTATCAATCACCTATAACAACTCGAAATCTATCTCCATCAAATTTGTTCCTTAGCCCACTTATGTGTCTAAATTTTAGAGAAGGCAAGTGTTCTAACTAAGGATGTAGGACCACTATTATTATATGTTGAAATCTTTGGTACCCAAATTTGTCTATATAACAAACCGTTAGCATCTACAATTGTACCCATGGGAATCCAAATTTGTTTAAATTTCAAACCATTTATATTCGTGCTTTTTGGAATCCATATTTGTTTAATGGTTTTGTGTTTGTATATATTTCAACAATTATTCTTGCCATGTCCAATATTTCCACACTTTACGCATTTGGGTATCACACTTTTCCCCTTAACAGTGTTATTAGTCGTTTGTTCATATTTTGACACTTTCGCAAATCCAAATCCTTCCTTTTATTCATGAAGAGTTGATTTTCTAAGAGCATATTAAATGATTTTTCTCTAGTGAAAAATTTCCAAGTAATTAACTCAAGTTTGTTAACTTTGGATTTTAAAAGTTTATTTTCATTTATTAGCTTCGAACAACAACTAATGGTACTATCTCTCTTTTCAAAACTATTCATTTTCAAGCCCATATTTTCATTTTTAAGCTCTCTAATTTTAGTCTCAATTTCTAGCATCTCGGTTTCAAAGAGTTGGAGTTTTTTAAATTCAATTTTTTCAAACTCGTGATTTAATCGAATAAATTCAGATTTGCTCAAAATTACGTTTTCTTTTTCAAGGGTTTTGAAATTTTCGTTGACCTCATTTAATTTCTTTTCAAAAATTGCACATTTAGAACTTTCCGACATCTTAAAACTATCCAACTCTATTTGCAAAATATTATTTTTACACATCAACTCAGTTTTGTTCTTCTCCCGAATTAAAATTTCATTTTCTAACTTTTGAAAGTTTTCATGAAAACAGGAAAATTCTTTTTCATAGTCCAAACACCTTTTGCAATTAGAATTTTTATTTTTCTTAATATTTTAAAGCTCATTTTCCAAACCATTATTTTTCTGACGCGGTTTATATTGTTCCCATTTCAACTTATTATTTTTCATCTCAAGAGCTTCATTATTTTCAGTTAATTTTCGATACAAGAGAACTAAATCATTGAATGAAATGTCACTTATCTCATCGGCTATTGAATCTTCATCACTACTGTCTTTTGCAAATCCTGTCAAGCACGTTTCTTTAACTGAGTCGATTGTGGAGGATTTCTCACCATTGTTGACTTTTGCCCCATTATTGCATCAAAAGTATTCCAGATTTCCTATGCACTTTCACAATGAGAGATATGGTTAATATTATCTCGATTAATATAAGAATATAGTATATGCATAGTAAGAGCATTAATCAAAGTATTTTTCTTGTCTACTATATCACACCCATTTTCAATAATATCCCAATATATAGAATTAACGGATTTTAAATAAAATTCCATTTTTAATTTCCAATTAAAAAAATATGTTCCATCAAAATTAGGGGGAATAATACTGGACCGACTCTCGCTAGATTTGCAACTAGGGTTAGACATCTATGCTATTAGCCTTGCTCTGATACCACTTGTAGGATCGTTTTCACCCTAGGGGTGAATAGGGTGTACTAAAAAATTAAGGCGGAAATAAAAATAAAAGCAGAAAGTAATGCAGAAGAGATCACACACAAATTTACCCAACTTCAGCAAAACCCTGCCTACGTGCTGCCCCCAAGGTTTCTACTAGAGATTAAGTAATCAGATGCTTACAAACACACTTAAACTTGTGACACCCACTAACTTGATTAACCTAACTCTAAGCTCAAAACCCTGCCACAACTCAGCCACTGAGTTGCGAATTCTCGAACTACAAAACCAGTGTTCGTACCTAGTTACACAACAAGAAATTCACCAAATTTTTAAAGGAAATTACAAATTAAATAAAACCAAAAAAACCCTAATTTTATAATTGAGCCCAATATAAAAATAAAGGCCAGCCTAACTAGATAGTTAAAATGAAGTCGCTTTTCCTTTTTTACTCTGAGAAATCTTCAGCCGTTCCTTTGTTCCTCTTCAAAAATTAGAGCTTCTTTTAATTTGTAGTAGCCGATTCAAACCTGATCAATTGTGATGATGAATTCACTTCAATTTGCTTCATTAATCAATTCTCTGGCTTTGATAGGCTTGCGACTGCTCCAGTTGTCGAGTTTGATTCATTCTATGAATTGGTACGTGTTTTCCTTTTTTTCGATTTATACTTATACTCAACTTGATTTGAGTTCTGGATTGGTTCGTGATTTATTTCGATGCTTGCTCTTTAATTTTGCTTGAACTCGAATGCCTTTTGCCGATGATGATGTTGGGTTTAAATAGGGAACGAAACCCTAAATTATCGTTCGTATATTTCTATTTGAATTCTTCAAACACTTTGCTTGGTTGTTTGATTACTGATTGAATGTTGGTCATGATATTTGACTTGTTCTTTTGTTGACGTGTTACTGCATATACCTATGATGAATTTGAACTTGCTTCAATCGGTTCCGTTCTTTTCTCCTACGACTTGAGCATCATTTGCTGACTTGTTCGCCATGATTTGTTGTTCCATACGATTCCTTATGACCTCTAATTGAATTCTTTTGACTTGTTCTATTTGGATATATACGACTCTCTGATGTATTCATATATTCGAAGGTTCTGCATGTATATTTCTTTCCCTGGTTGACACGTTCAAAACTGCTGCATATTTCGAATTTTGTCCAACTTTTCTATGTTGATGCTTTAACTATTTTGCACTTGACTGATCACATTAGTTTCGAACTCTGAAAAGATGAATTCAAAATTTTCACTTGAGTTACCTACTGTTGAATTTCTGAGCCTCTATGTGCACATTTTTGTTTGTCTTATTTGTGCATGTCTGAATTTCCATTGGTATATTGCCTTATTGATTTGTTTACTGCATTTGTATTTGTATACATGCACTGAATCCATCTGCCTTTAGTCCAGACATTTCTGTACACTTGAATTCTCTGGCCATAATCACTTGAAGTCTGGTTGTATTGTGTTGTATGTGTTCATGCCTTCATACCTGAATTAATATATTGTTTTAGCATCATATATATGATACTGGACATATTCACTTGCATTAACGGGTGCACTTGTATTCTCTAGTGTGTGTTCATGTGGCCTTGTTCCACTTGAGTCTGTCTGGTCTTCATGTTGCATTTGAATGAAGTCTGGTGTGTATGTTGAAGTCTTGTTTTGTTTGAGTCATACTTTAGTGTCTGTGTTCACCACTATTGTGTTATTCTTTTCATGTTCATTTTGTTGAGTTGTAGTCCTTGTGTTTGCACATGTATCAGTGCATGTTTGTCTGCATTTTTATGGTTGCTCCATGTCAAGTTCCTTGTATCCATCCATATTGAACTGCACTATGAAGTCAGGTTGCATTTGAAACTGAACTTCATTGTTATTTACTTGGGCATTTTGCTATGTTGAGTGCACTTGTATCAATTAGTGGTCTGGTCTGGTGCACATGAGTCTGGACTGACCATGTGTACATTTGTTTGCATGCTCCTATGACTTCGGCATTTGTACATTGAGTTGAATCCAGTTTTTGCTTGGGTTTGACCTTGTGCTCACATGTCCCTGCGATTTTAATAAGCAAGTGTATATCAGTGTGCACGACCTTGTGGCATGTACAGTGATACATTGTGCATGTCATAAGTTGTTCATGTAAGATGAATTAAAAGAAATGATGAAGAACAACCCAAATAACTGAGGCAAATAATATTTTCAAACACACACTTCAATGTACACTATAAAATATTTCTTTTTCAATTTTACTGCATCAGTGTTTATTTTGCAGATAGTTCAGATGCTGGATACAGCCTAGAATAAAGTTGAAGATCTAAATACGAGTGAAGAGTGAATATGTAGTGAGGTGAAAAATGTAAATTGAAAATTGTGTTTTCATTGAAATTGTATTGTAATTGAAAATGTGTAAATGTAGTGAGAGCTCAAATTTGTACTATTTGAATTTGTAATAAAATATTTGTTTGAATAAAATATTTGTTTAAATATGAATTCGGAGTTATTTATATTATTCAACACATATTTATTTAACTATGTGAAAAATAAAATAGTACAACAACAAATACATTTAAACGAATATATATACGTTTATTATCATCAAACAAAAATCATAGGCTATTGTATTCTGCAAATTTATAACCAATTAATCTTTCATATTCAAGTTTAATAAAAGTTTGAAAATATTTTCACTTTCACAAAAAAAATTCTAAGTCCTAAATTCATGAAAAATTTCGACAGAGTCTCCTTTGCACGGTTAGGTCCGAAAAAATAATGCTATCAATAATAACAATATATATATCATTCAAAAATAAAACTTCCCAAACCATGGGAAACAATAAAATATCGCTATAAAACCGTAATCCGAAAACATACTTATTTGTCATGCAAACAAACTTTATTTATGAAACCAAAAGTAGTAGCTATTGCTTCCATAAACCTGTATTTCACTTATATAATCCAAAATAGTGAGAATTATGTATAAGATAAATATTTAGTTGTTTCAATTAGTAACAAAAGAAAATCAACACAAAACATATGCAAACAAAACAATACAACCATTATATGCAATCAAAATATCCATCATACATCCATAGCAACCAAAACTAATGGTTTGTCTAGTTCAGAAACCTTTCATTGTACAAGGGTGATAAATAAACTATCAAGTATATCCTACGCTCAACAGCCTTAGATAATTTCTTAATAGATTATTCATATAACCCTAAACAATTTGGAGTATCATTTCCCAAACATCCCATAAGCCAACAATACAGAATTTAAATGCTATTTAAGTTTGTTCTTCTGGTTTCCCCTTTTCTCTTTTATTTATTTCCATTCATTCATACAGAATAATATTTTAGTTATTTACATTCATTTACTTACATAAATTATTTCCATTCAATATTTAAAATAATCAATAAATTCATTATTTAAGTATTACAAACATTTCATTTATTTCCAATTTATTCATACAAGGTTATTTCTTATTAACTTACATTCATTTCATTACAGTTTAATTCCCATTTATTATTATATATAACTTGATTTTGATTTAATATTAGTATCCATTAAGGAATCATTCAACTTAAGTCTCATAACTTCTTAATTGACATTCATCCTTTCTTATATAGTGTCATTGAATATTAAATCTATTTCCGAATTATTTCAACATTTTATGAAGTTATAATCATTTACTTAATATAGTATTCACCTTTTCTATTAAATTTAATGACTAGCATTTCAAAATATTAACTTAAGTTTATAACATTTTTGTAACATCTTAATTCTTATTTACAGCCATAACTCCATTACTTAAGATTTACTTGTATAATATTCTATTACATATTCCTATTTAACATTACAACTTTTAAATATTTCTAGTAAGTTATATATATGTTTTAAGAATGTAATGGAATGTTACACAAGTTTATCTAATTCATTTTAGTTAACAAAATGTTCAATAATCAATCTCCTAAATTTTCATATCTTTTGATTTACAAGTTATAAATTTCCAATTTCTTATATATTTCATTAATCAATTAGCTTCTAATTTCTTATTTTTTTCATTACAACTATTAAAATACTTAAGATTTCATTTCATTACCATAATTAAATCCCTAATTTGTAGAAATTTAAGAACTAAATGTCGGGTTCATCTCAAATCATTTTGAAATTTTATATATATATATATATATATTCATATCTTTTATATATCAAATCATATTTAGAAATTTAAAATTAAGATTTGTTTATCAAAACAAATGTGTAGTAAAGCTACTACAGCAGTCTTTCCACTTTGAAACTCGAAAATGAAAGTCGATGATGTCGCGGTCATCACCGAAATTATTTTCCAGCGACAAAAGAGGAGAGTACAGAACTTATTTCCTTTTAATTTTTTTTAACATTTCTTTCAAATAAATATTTATATCAAAATACTTCCAAATAAAACTAATATTATCTTTCCAAAATCTTTTGAAAACCAATTTCAAATCTCCGAAACTTAAGTTCTTAAATTTCCAATTTATATTCACTTTATTTGCAAATCCTATTTTTGCAACCAATATTTATAAAATTTCACTTCCTAACAAACACACATATCACATACAACTATATCCATTTATAAAAATTATTCTTTTATATACCAAATATAATACTAGGTAAAACTATTTCATTTACCTATATTTCAAAAATAATATTGTGTCGGTTTGCCCTATTAAGTGTTTAGAAATCCCTATCGATGCCATAGCGTCCTATGTACCGACCAGAATTTATTAATACTAAACAGAACAAATTAACACAATATAAAAACATTTTTATAACACTAGCAAATACGTTCTCTCATATGTATACGCTCAAACAACTCATTTTAGGGTATTACTACCCTATCTCTAATGAGTCAAACCCCACAAAGATAAGGTTATCGCTAAACCAAGGCTCTGATAATAAATGTAACGACCAGTCTTTTTTGGACAGTTTAAATCAACAATAAACCACACATGTCAGACTCAAACCATTCAAAAGGAAGGATTGTTATGGGGTAAATAAGAAAATAAGGGAAGAGAAAGAAAAACAAAACACAGAATCTCACAACGGAGTAACAAAATATAATAATCAAATAATAGTTCATGAAGCTGTTTTACAAAAAACATTTGATTACACTTTACAATACAATTAGAGTTATACATATAGGAGGGATAAATAAATAATGCAGCGGAACAACATGATGCAGTGGAATAAATATAATAAATAGTAATGGTATACAAATCTCCGTCTTCATCCTCCAGAAATAAAGTCTTCAACACTGAAATGCTCAGGTTGACCCGAGCGTAATGAAAAGACAAAACACTCGAGTCAGAACTAAAAGATTTTATGTAAGTTAAATCAAAATAAGTAAATATGAGTGTAACGGCTTCAGAGATGTTTACGGGATTTTACATCTCCTATCCAGTGTCTAACGTGCGTGCAATAACTTAAAAGATGTTCAGGATTCCATCTTCTAAGGATCCGTTAAACTATCTACTATGTAGTAATAACCGCTATTATAATATGTCTACAGTAAAGTAAAGTATTAAAATAGTATTAAGGCATTACCCATATCCCCCTTAACATATTTCTATAAATGTCGTAGTCTATACAGTACCGTAATTCCTCCATAAACTAGAGGGCTATCAGAGGGCACTCCATAGTGTATGACACAAACCAAACTCGTAGTGGGCGCGATAAGGCATATGACAAGACATGCGAGGCAATGCCAAGGTAGGATTCTACCATTTGTAGAACCGGGCTGGTGGAACACATAGCAGCTACTACCGCCCACCTCGGAACACTCCCATTATCAAATCGAAGGTGGACACCAAATCAATCACAAAGAAACAGATATGGTATCGAAGAAGCATGTCCGATCGGAGGTGCGACCTCACTTAGCCCAGGTATAGCTCCTGTTTTAGTCATATCAAGCGAACCCGAGGGAGTCAGGGCTGCATTCATACCTCATACAGTAACGTTCGCCAAACCATCCTACTTCGTTCTAGATTCTCCACCACGTGCACAGTTGTTAAAGTGGTTTTCGGTATTGGCATAGAGTATGACAATATTTGATCCCGGTCCTTTTAACAACCAATCGCTTATTTCAGCCGGTTGGTTCTTCTACATTTCCAAAATCAATTCATATTGATATCAAAATATCATATTCAATTCGAAATCATTATTTACTTCAGAATCATATTCGCTTCCAAATCATAATCATTTCAAAATCATATTCACTTTTTAAATCATTATTCACTTTCGAAATCATAACCACAAAATAGGTTAAACCATCATATCAAAATATTCGCATTTAAATCAATTAAATCTAAATCATAACAGCTCCAACTTTAAATAGTTTAAATATTGCAAGTAGTTTATATATTGGAATAGTTATACATTTAAAAATAGTATATATTAAAAGTTGTTTATAAGTTTAAAATAATATATTAAAATAGGTTATATATTAAAAGAGGTTATAGATTAAAATAGTTTATATATTAAAATAGTTTATAGATTTAAATAGTTTATATTAGAAATAGTTTATATTAAAATAGGTTATATATTAAAAATAGTTAATGTATTAAAAATTATTAATATATTTAAATGGTTTATATGAGAAAAATAGTTTATATGTTAAAAGAGTTTGTATATTAAAAGAGTTTTATATCGAAAATACTTTCAAATTAGAATTGTTTCTTCCAATTTCACAAATCAATTCAAATCAACTTTATTTCCAAAAATCCAATTTAAATCAATCTCAGTTCAACGATCTCAATCCAAAAGGCTAAAGGTTTCAATTAAAATTCTCATTAAAACCATTTCAATCTATATCAATTTCAAATCCATGTTTGAACTACAAATTTAAACCACTTCCAATTCAATAGGTTTTAAAGTTTAAATATTCAAACATTTACAATAACTCAATTTTGATAAATTTCATTTATATTTGAAAATTCAACTTTAAGATTTCAATTTAAATTCTTTAAACAATTCATTTAAACCAATTTCAATTTCAACATTTAAAGCTTGGATTTTGAAAATAATTCATTTCATATAAATCTAATTTTATTTCATAATATCATTTAACTGGATAAATTAAGGATTTAAAATCATTTAATTTAACAAATCTAGTGTATGTATATAATTTTCTACCCTATGGTCAAGTGATACGGATATATATCATTTCAATCCGCAATAATTTAAATTTACGGGTATATATCATTTCAACCCGCAATCCTGAGTAAAATTTAAAATCCATAAAATCGCTCGAGTTTATCATTTCGACCCATAACGATTTTTTCCTAATCTATAAGATCGTTCGTGTATGTATCATTTCAACCCATAGTGATTTCCTAACAACAACAAAGGGAACTTACAGTGTGATAAAAGCATATAAAATAAATATAATATCCAATCATCCAAATATCGACAATTAAACATCCATCACAATCATCATTCAACCAATAAATCATAACAAATAAACTGGTTATCATTATCAGGTATTTAACGGGCAATTAAATTCAATATTAATTTAAATGGCAAATTCCATACAATAAAATACAGATTTAACTGGAATGACAATTTAAATATACCAAACAGCAATCTGTATTTAAATCTCCAAAATCAAATCTCATGAAACTCAAATAAGAGCTCATAATCCTAATATCGAAATCACCATAAACATATATATAAGCCTTTCTCTACTCAAGGCTATAAATAAAATCATCATCTAAAATTGGTGAAATCAAAATCAAAATCTCATAAAAATTCCCCTGATTGGGCAAATCCCATTGGCATGCCGAAGCGATGCTGCACGTGCCATCCCACCAGTACTATATTTATATTAGGTACCTCTCCCAGACGACCGAAGTCGTAAATCCCAGATGACCGAAGTCGTAAATCCCTGATGACCGAAGTCGTAATCCCAGATGACCCGAAGGTCTATAGTATTGACAATCCTAGAATATGTCACAACTCCCAAATAGGAACCCGAAAAGTGTTAACATGCGTCCCATACCACACGTTCGCACTGAACGGTTTACTAACTATAGTCAATGCCACATTAAAAAACAGAAATCGTCATAAAATCTCAAAACTCGGAAAACTTAGATTCGCCTCATCTCATTGGCAAGTAAAACATTATAACGGGTTTTCAAAGATCATACTCCTAGAATAGGAGATCTCGAACAACAACTCGCTAAATATTGGCCTTCCAATATAATTCCTCAAGATAGGAATTATAATCTCAAAAACTCGCCATAAATTGGCTAAATAACACAGAAATCAATAACTCGGATAGTTTCGATCGTACAAGTCCGGAATTAACCGATAAAGTAAACTCACGTGTCTCATACCACGTGTTTTATTAAATCGTTTAGTTTTCTTGCTCATACGTCCAAAAAGTGTAAAAAATAGTGTAAATTATTTATAAAATAATTTTCTAGAGAAAACGGGATTTTAAAACAATTTTCTGAAACCATTTTGAAAGCAATTTATTGAAAATTTCTCCTTATTATAGGCAATAACATATTTAAAATGCTTTAACATAATTTAATAATAATTTAAAAATAATTTGAAAATATTTAATAATAATGATTTCAAAAGCCAAGTTATCTAGAAATTTTCCAAAATTTAAGTGAAATAAATAGCGCTTGAAAATTGAGAAAAACGTTGAAAATACACCCAATCGATATTCAAATTCGAATTGTCTTTAAATTCAAAATTTAAATTCCAAATTACTCCAAAACTCGGCTAATCCATTGATGGATATCATAGCCTATAATCATCTTCAAAATTATCTCAAAATTTGCATACGAATTGGCCACAAAAACCATAGAAAATGGTAGCATATAAGGCAAATAGGTTCGGATCAAAAGGCAATAGGCTCATGTACCTGGGCCAACAAAGGTCGACCTGGAGACTGCTGGGTCGACTTGCCTATCGACCCAGGCTACGGAATTGTTTTCCTGGGTGTTTTCTGCTTCGTATTGAACTTCCAGAGCTCATTTGACATAGCAAACAGTTGAATTACGGACTGAAATTCGACATGCAACAAGTTTAACAACTAAACTACACTTCAAAAAAGATCCGGTAGCAATTCGAGTGAAAATCAAAGAGTTATGGCCACTCAAAGTGGCAACCGGAAACAGGAAATTCAATAAAACAACAACTGAGAGAATTAAACGTATACAGAGCATTTCTTAGCAATTTCTTTGCAGCAAAGCAAGATCCTTGTTAGAAGGTGTGAGTTTTTAACTCACCTTAGCAAATGGCAAGATTTTTGAGCGATTTCAGTTGGAAGATGAAAGCTTTAGTGGAGGGACAACCTTCAGTAACCTGTATAAGCTGAGATAGAAGCATGCAACAGGAAACAAAAATATTACAGACAACTCATATCTCAATTCAAAGATTTTTGATGAAAACTTTTTGGTATTGGATGGAGATTACCTTTCTCTATTCTTGTTTTAGTGATTATCTACTTAAATCTTGCAGCAAATTGGGTGGAAATTGGATTTATTTTGAGGCAACCATTAATTTACTCTATTTTCTTTTACTGTGAATTACTTTGAAAAGGAGGAGATGAAACTAACTTACTGTTAGTTTCTCTCATACCAGAAGCCTCTAGAGGATGGGCTTTGGATCCCATTCCAAACCTTGTTAAGCCCAAAGCCAAAAATACTTGGAGAGAATATAAGACTATAAGCACGTTTTCTCCTATTTAACACTGTATACACTTATTTCTTCATTTTAAAGTCATACAAAATGCATACATCTTATTTGTATTGAATAAAAATTTTATTGTAACAAAATAAAATTTATTTCTACAATAAAAAGTTATTTTTACAAATAAAACCTTATTTTCAACAATATTTTACAATTTACACTATTTTATTACAAAAACACTATTTTCAATCCTACAATTTGTACAAAAATTGTTTTCTTGTCAAATAAATTACCATAAATCATTTTAACTCTTTTTGATCATCAAAATATTATTTTTAAACCACATTTCACTCTTTTATATCAATAATACATAATTACTTCATATTTCTCCTTTTTAAAATCAATAAAAGATTAATATTGACAATATTTTCCAATATTGTTGTATTTACCCAAATAAAATTGCAATTCAATTATTTTCTACTCAAATTCTCAAAATAAAGTTTTTAAAACTTTATTTCCATTACTTTAGATTTATTTTAACAATTTAACATTGAAATACATCACCTAGTTAATTTATTAGCTCCAAACTAATAAATACCCAATATTTCAATTTATTCAAACCAAATACTTATCCAATCAATATTTAATCCCATATTTATTCCCAAATAAACAAAATAAAGTTCCAAACTTTATTTTTCTCATTTTATTTACAAAATTCATTGTTTATTCCAAATAAACAATTAAAATTTCCAATTATATTTTAATTTACAATATTAAATTATAACTTCTGTTATAATTTAATATATACAGATAATCTCCAAACCAGAGTTGTTACAGACTCCCCCCTTAACAAAATTGCGTCCTCGCAATTTCTAGAGAAGATTTTATACTCAGCATATTAATTTAATTAGTCAAAGGAAGGATAGACAAGCACAAGATCAAAATTCCTCACTCTTTACATAAGACGAATGAAGACCAAAATAAAATTTCTCGGTAAATTCAATGATTTTCCTAAGTATTAATACTAGGAATTGCGGACCATTGAATTTCTTGAGCAATACATCATGATTTTGAAGGTATCTTACTTTCGAAATGAAAACACAATGGGGTGCCACTCAAAAATCTATCGAAGGAGATTGATTTCACAAAAGTTTCTCGAAATAGAGTTGGGATTTTAGCATCGCTTTATCCAAACTCTAACAACAAGCTGATGACTTTCCGTATGTCACTACGGAAAGAGCCATACTGATATTAAGATAACAACCATTGAGGTAAGAAGACCCGATGAGAGATGTTTACTTCAAAGATCACCTTACTCAAACGACCGCAAAATGCTAGTCGTTAGACTATTGCACTAAGGCAAGACAATCACGAGGAACACAATAGATATAAATTTTAATTTACGATCAAAATTTATTAGAGTTCGAAATTCATTATCTTCAAAACCATAATCTAAATTTTTTTGTTTACAATCAAACTTCTTAAAGTTCCAAAACTCATTGCCTTTAAATTCAAAATCTCAATTTTCAACACTTGGAAATTTTCCAAACTCCTTCTTATAGTTCTTATAAAATGACAAATAATTTCAAACTCATATTCCCCTTTTTATTCCAAAATTAAATTTACGAAAGAATTTCTATAATTTCATTTCAACAATTCTTAAGAAAAATTTTACTACTCTTTATTTTCAAATACCCAAATTCTCATAACAAACTCCATCTTTAACATGTATAACTTATTTTAAAATATTCAATAAACATTTATTCTTTAAACAAAGTATTATCTCATCATTTCAACAATAAAACATAACTATATTCAAACTCATACATTTCAATTATCATAATGACATTGCATCGCCATTGATTTATTATAAATAACCCTATCGATTGGCTGTAGCTTTGACCAAATGATCAAAACCACCTCGCCGCTAATCCAATCCCATTATGGTTCAATGGCTGCATTGGTCATCCAAAATAAAATTTAATTCTAAAATATTTTTAATTTATTTCCAAATTTAGTTTCATTAAAACTCAATTTATCGTGTCTAATTGTCTCATCACAGCGTTTAGGAAATTCCTATCGATAGCGTTGATCAGGCGTATCGACCAGAATTCTTAAAGCACTTGATGGACAACCTAACACAAAAATCATCTTCTATACAAGAAGTATCTCATATTTAGTTCTCAAAATGTTCTTTATTTATCCCAAAAACCAAATCCAATTCCTCTTAAAAATGTATCTTCAATTTTTGGAAAAATTTGAAAACACAATTCATTACATATACCCAAAATCAAAAACACTAAAAGAGACTCATCGAGATGTTCCCTGAATATACTTGATTCATGAGATTGAGGAAATAGATTGGACTGTTCGTCATTCCTAACGGTATAACGAACTACTTAGAAACTCATAACGAGTGCGGAATGCGGTAAAAGAACACTATCCTCCGCAACTCGTAGCTAATGAGAATCGGTGTAGGTTCAAGCTGAAGAAAGGCCCTAGCACCTCCAATAGATCGAATAAGAAATCAACGAGATTTAAGGGTAAGGGTAAAATATCTTCTCGAATGAGGAGAAGAACACAAACGGAAAATCATTACTTCGGGTGAAGTAATATCACAAAGCCTATAAATGAGCATCCAAAAAGGTTACCTCAAAAGAGGTAAGAATGGCAGTATCAATTAAATTCCAAGGATCGCCTCATTTCCTTAGTGGGCATCCTCGTGGAAGGATGACCGAAAGGCTAATTACCGGGAATGAGATCAATACAATATTTGATTGCCCGATTAGGTGTCATACCCGAACGGACTTACAAAAATCAACAGAGTCACAATGACGGGAATTCGAGATATATCATCAACATCTCGATACTCAAGAGTGAATACAGAGACTTCAAAATCATAATCAATATTCTGAAGACAAGAATTAACCAACCAATTGAATTAGGATACCTAACTATAGGACCCTTCAAATCACATAATGTGGCTTGATAAAATGCAAGCCACTCCCTCTCAAATTACTCTAAACTCAAGATAGAAAATAGCGTGCTAATACGCACGCAAAGATAAACTACAAGGAAAAAATCCCAAAATTCTCACGTCAAGTATTGCGGATCCCCTCAAAAGGATTCGCAATCCTCGAGTAAGCAACCAGACTAGAACATCTAATCGCATTAACAAATTCCTCCGGTACGGATAAATGCCAAGCACTTGTATCGAAGAGGATTCAAATAGAACGGTCATGAAAAAGAATAGAACCTTCCAAAATGGTAGGAGATATACCTCGAGACTGAGATGCACTACCAGAAGCCTGAGCCACATTCAGATTCCCCGAACCTGAACTCTTCCCCTTCTTAGAGCATACTGAAACTATATGTCCTTCCTTCTTGCAATAATGGCACTTGGGGGTTTGAGGACATTCTCTAGCTAGATGGTCTCTAGAACCACAATTGAAGCAAGCCAACACTCTAGCTGAAGGAGGTGCTGTACTGGAATGAGAACCAGAATTGCCTTGCTTCTTCTTCTTCTTAGGAGGAAATGATTGGGATCTCTGAAAGGGAAATTTCTTTTTATTTGGGTTCATTCGAACCTTGACCTCGTCACTACTATCCCTTTCTTTTTCGACGGCTTCGAGGTGAAGCGCCGAATCCACAAGCTCCTCGAATAAGAGCTTAAGCTGAAGCATGAGCGACATCTTCAAATATTACTTAAGTCCAGATACGAACTTAAGATTCTTCTTGTATGGTGTACTAATGAACTCGAGCCCATACTTGGATAGAGACTCGAAAGAGGATACATAATTTGACACAGAGGATTTTCCCTGCTTCAACTCGAGGAAGCGACGGGCAATGAAAGCCTTCTCAGATTCTGGCTTAAACTTAAGCTCAAAACGATCTCGGAAATGCTGCCATGTAAGAGTAGACTCATCTATCTCAGCTATAAGGAGCTCATACCAGTCTAGTGCTCGTTCTTGCAGCATACTCGATGCCACATGAACACAGTGATGATCAGAAATCTCCATGTGAGTGAAGATGCGCTCGCATGTTCGGAGCCAAGCCTGAACCTCTAAAACTGTCTTGGAGCCTTTGAATGGCTTGCCTTCAAGATGGGTGAAGTCGCTACACATACGCGTAAATGAGGATTTGCGCGGAGGAGAGGGATGAGTAGGAGCACGAGGCTGAGTGCTCCTAAGAAGCTTAAGACTCTGATCGGTCGACATATATAATCCTTCGGGACAAGAACCACTGGACGGTCCCGCCTTCGAAGTGCGACCTCTACCTCTTCCGGCCATTAGCTGAAAGTTAAGATAAGATAATATTATTTACATTGGTAGATATTTGCAATTCAAATTCGTTAAATAGGAATACTACAGAATTTTAAATTAACATTCCTAGACATATTCCTTTCTATCTACCCCCCAAAGAACTCAAAAGATTAAGGACAAGGCTGGGTTCAACTACGCTTTGGGGATGATGTTTACACTTGTATTATACTTGATGTATGGTAATCGTGTATATTGTTCTGCATTTGTTACATTTTTGTTCTGAATCCAGCTCTGATATCAAGCTGTGACGCCCCATCCCGAGACCCACATTAACAAAGAGAGTTACTATGTAATTCTATCTGCTAATGCGGAGAATAACGCTGGTTAAGGGCGACCATCATAGTCTTGCATTAGATAAAAGCTAAATATGTCGATTTGGTATTCATTTTTTTTCATTTTATCTCAAGAGTTCGACATACTTAATTCCTATCTAATACACTACTATGGTGGCTACAGGATCAATTCAGAAACAAAATATAATAACAGTAACAATCTCAAGTCATAGAACAGCAATACAGATAATATACATATACACATACATCAAACATAATACAACATGCCACAAGTGGTATTCAACCATAATATATACATACATCCCCACAAAAGAATAGATACATCTTAAGATTCCCAAACAAAAGACTACTACACAAAAACTATGCCATAACCAAAGTCGATGAAGAAGCCCAAAAGGTAAAGCTAGCATAGGTCCAAAAGCTAACATGCAACTCGGTCTGACCCGAGTAATGAATACATGAGTCAGGCTAACTAGAACTTGATATTAGCAAGAGATGAAGAAATATAAGCATATAAGTGAAGCATTCCTTTGAATATAAGGGGATGATATGAGTAAAGTTTAACTTATACTTCCAAGGGTGGAAGTGTCTCAAAGGTCCATATTTAACTTAGGAATGGGTTTAACATAGCATAGATGTTTCACACTCAAGGGTTCGACAATATGAGTGAACATAAGCAATCACACAAGCCATAAGTGAAATTATCGAAATCTCCAAAATCAAATCTCATGAAACTCAAATAAGAGCTCATAATCCCAATATCGAAATCACCATAAACATATATATAAGCCTTTCTCTACTCAAGGCTATAAATAAAATCATCATCTCAAATTTGTGAAATCAAAATCAAAATCTCATAAAAATTCCCCGGATTGGCCAAATCCCATTTGCATGCCGAAGCGATGCTGCACGTGCCATCCCACTAGTACTATATGTATATATATATATTAGGTACCTCTCCCAGACGACCGAAGTCGTAAATCCTAGACGACCGAAGTCATAAATCCCTGACGACCGAAGTCGTAATCCCAGATGACCCGAAGGTCTATAGTATTGGCAATCCTAGAATATGTCACAACTGCAAGATAGGAACCCGAAAAGTGTTAACATGCGTCCCATACCACACGTTCGCACTGAACGGTTTACTAACCGCTAGTCAATGCCACATTAAAAAACAGAAATCATCATAAAATCTCAAAACTCGGAAAACTCGGACTCGCCTCATCTCATTGGCAAGTAAAACACTATAACGGGTTTTCATAGATCATACTCCTAGAATAGGAGATCTCGAACAACAACTCGCCGAATATTGGCCTTCCCATATAATTCCTAAAGATAGGAATTATAATCTCAAAAACTCGTCATAAATTGGCTAAATAACACAGAAATCAATAACTCATATAGTTTCGATCGTACAAGTCCGGAATTAACCGATAAAGTAAACTCACGTGTCTCATACCATGTGTTTTACTAAATCGTTTAATTCTCTTTCTCATACATCCAAAAAGTGTAACAATAGTGTAAATTATTTATAAAATAATTTTCTAATGAAAACGGGATTTTAAAACAATTTTCCGAAACCATTTTGAAAGCAATTTATTGAAAATTTCTCCTTATTATAGGAAATAACATATTTAAAATGCTTAAAATAATTTAATAATAATTTAAAAATAATTTGAAAATATTTAATAATAATGATTTCAAAAGCCAAGTTATCCAGAAATTTTCCAAAATTTATTTGAAAGAAATAGTGCTTGAAAATCGAGAAAAACGTTGAAAATACACCCAATCGATATTCAAATTTGAATTGAATTTAGATTCAAAATTTTAAATTCCAAATTCCTCCAAAAATTGGCTAGTCCATTGATGGATATCATAGCCTATAATCATCTTCAAAATTATCTCAAAATCTGCATACGAATTGGCCACAAAAACCATAGAAAAAGGTAGCATATAAGGCAAATAGGTTCGGATCAAAAGGCAATAGGCTCACGTACCTGGGCCAGCAGGGGTCGCCCCAGACCAGTGGCCAGGTCGACCGCCAGGTCAACCTCCAGGTCGAACTAGAGACTGCTGGGTCGACTTGCCTATCGACCCAGGCTACGGAATTGTTTTCCTGGGTGTTTTCTGCTTCGTATTGAACTTCCAGAGCTCATTTGACATAGCAAACAGTTGAATTACGGACTGAAACTTGACATGCAACAAGTTTAACAACTAAACTACACTTCAAAAAAGATCCGGCAGCAATTCGAGTGAAAATCAAAGAGTTATGGCCACTCAAAGTGGCAACCGGAAACAAGAAATTCAATAAAACAACAATTGAGAGAATTAAACGTATACAAAGCATTTCTTAGCAATTTCTTTGCAGCAAAGCAAGATTCTTGTTAGAAGGTGTGAGTTTTTAACTCACCTTAGCAAATGGCAAGATTTTTGAGCAATTTCAGTTGGAAGATGAAAGCTTTAGTGGAGGGACAACCTTCAGTAACCTGTATAAGCTGAGACAAAAGCATGCAACAGAAAACAAAAATATTACAGACAACTCATATCTCAATTCAAAGATTTTTGATGAAAACTTTTTGGTATTGGATGGAGATTACCTTTCTCTATTCTTTATTTAGTGATTATCTTCTTAAATCTTGCAAAAAATTGGGTGGAAGTTGGATTTATTTTGAGGCAGCCATTAATTTACTCTATTTTCTTTTATTGTGAATTACTTTGAGAAGGAGGAGATGAAACTAACTTACTGTTAGTTTCTCCCATGCCAGAAGCCTCTAGAGGATGGGCTTTGGATCCCATTCCAAATCCTATTAAGCCCAAAGCAAAAAATACTTGGAGAAAATATAAAACTATAAGCACATTTTCTCCTATTTAACACTATATACACTTATTTCTTCATTTTAAAGTCATACAAAATGCATACATCATATTTGTATGGAATAAAATTGTTATTGTAAAAACTAAAATTTATTTCAACAATAAAAAGTTATTTCTACAAATAAAACCTTATTTTCAACAATATTTTACAATTTACACTTTTTTATTACAGAAACACTATTTTTAATCCAACAATTTGTATAAGAATTGTTTTCTTGTCAAATAAATTACCATAAACCATTTTAACTCTTTTTAATCATCAAAATATTATTTTTAAACCACATTTCACTCTTTTATATCAATAAATACGTAATTACTTCATATTTCTCCTTTTTAAAATCAATAAAAGATTAATATTGGCAATATTTTCCAATATTGTTGTATTTACCCAAATAAAATTGCAATTAGATTATTTTCTACTCAAATTCTCAAAATAAACTTTTTAAAACTTTATTTCCATTACTTTAGATTTATTTCAACAATATAACGTTGAAATACATCGCCTAATTAATTTATTAGCTCCAAACTAATAAATACCCAATATTTCAATTTATTTAAACCAAATACTTATCCAATCAATATTTAATCCCATATTTATTCCCAAATAAACAAAATAAACTTCCAAACTTTATTTTTCCCATTTTCTTTACAAAATTCATTATTTATTTCAAATAAACAATTTAAAATTTCCAATTATATTTTAATTTACAATATTAAATTATAACTTCCGTTATAATTTAATATATACAGGTAATCTCCAAACCAAGGTTGTTACAAACAAGCTCGCCTAGGCCAGGTGCACCTACGGCCATTGTTGCGACCGCCTGCGATTGCCCCAGGCAAAGTCCGCCGCTGCCACCTTAAAGTGCCAGTTCTGGCGATCTACGACATGCTGAAGTCAAATGAACACCACAGATGAAAGCTACACTCCATCCCCTTCCGAACGCCGCTTTGCGATCGTCAAATGGTCGACGACCACCGTTGGATCGTAAAACCTAGAAATGGACGGCCGAGGTTCTTCATTGTTTTCTGGCCAAACGATGCATCAAATCAAAAAATGAATTGCCGTAGTAGATTGCGTTCGTCGAGAGCTTTCCAACGATATATAATATGCTATGATTTGAGGAGTTAATTTGAATTTTTTTGAAATTAATTTTTATTTGAAAATTAGGGTTTTTGAATTTGAATTAGGTTTTGGTATGTCTGCCATTGAAAAGAGGAGATGAGAAGAAAATGTACGTACAGACAGAAATAAAAAGGCTGCTAGGGTTTAGAAAAATCCATTTATAAATATGGAGATAGATAAGAATGAATGGACATATAGAATTGGGTCGAAACGATAATGACGACCCGAAAAGCCCGTTTCGCTTCCAAAATAAAAGTGGGTCATCCAATATATCAAAATTTATGTTTTTGATATTTTTAAACTCAATGGAACCAGTTCCAAACCCTAATTCCATTGTATACAGAAGTTAGCTTTCAAAAATCAGATTATATTCATTTAAATTTGATAAATTGTTTTCTATGCGTTTCGAGCTCGCACGATCAAACGATAAGTCCGATCGCTACGAAACTAGAAATCCTATAATAATTCACTATTACGGATCCGATGAAACCAGTTTCGTCAAAATCCGAGGCAGTGACCAAAATGCAAATTTTCACGTTAAATTAAATAAATTATTATTAAATTAGCTTAGTCACTTTTAAATTCAAAATTAAAGTTTACAAATTTCTATTATTCCTAGTTACATAGAATTTATAATCTTAAATAAATTTTCCATGTCAAATTCAATATTTAAACATTGCACTAATTTAGCTTTCAATTGCAATTGTAATAAAATTCCAATTAATTATATTTTAAATTCAATCAAATTCTTTTATTTCGATTCACACCCTTATTATTTAATCAACTATTTCCTTTTGAATATAATTAACATTAGTTTACAGTTTATTACATTCATATTCTACCATTATCATCATTTACCATATTAATTATAATATTTAAATTTCATTAATTCATTTGATTAGCAATTTAATTCCTTATTTGCAATTTATAACCAAATTAACTTTACGCTTATTTCAGTTGATTGAAATTAAAATAAAATAGTTGTCAATAACATTCAAACAACCTTATTAAATCATATTCTAGTTATTTTCTCATTAATAAATCATAAAATTTTAATTTCTCACAATATTAAATTGCAAAATCTTAATTAATTTAATATTTTTAATTGTCGAAAATTATGAGTCGTTACAATGATAATGTAATGCTAAAATGTTGACACGTTTATGGAAAGTAAGTCCTCTTATATTTAGCACTAAAAGCCGATGAGTAAAATTTCCTCTATCTATGAGATCTAGAATCATAGTATTTTAACTAAGGAAAAGCTAGAGCAACTAGTGCTCTGACTTACCTGACTTCGATTTTGAACAAGGGATAGAGAAATCGAAATGTCGGAAATGTGATAAGTAGAAGAGGGTTAATTTTGATAGATGGGTCATGATTAATTAAATACATAGAAGGAACTTCATCTTATACTCGACACTAAATTTTGAGGTATGAAAGCCCGTTTCTACCTGTGAGAGTTTAAGAATGTACGTCGAGGCAAGGGTAGTGTGCTAACTTGTTCGACTTCACTGTTAATCGAGGGATAGTATGGAGTTGAAATTGAAAAGTGCTGATAAGTATATGTTGTCCAATTTTCCATATGAAAACTATATACTTACACCACTAGTGGTTTGACCACTATCGATAACTTGACCTATTTTGACTTAGGGAATATATGAAAGCTTCACTATTTCATACGTTTTGAGATTCCTTAGGGAGAACTCATTCCGATGAAATGGATCTCGCTTTAAGGGTGGATATTCGAGATCGCCTTGGGACTCTTATATTGTCTGCTTACTTTTGAAAGAACGGAGATTGAGTCAACTGAAAACTATCTCTTGTTGATTCACAGAGACCGGGATCATATAAGCATGAGTTATCAAAAAACCACTTCGTGATGATGGAACCGAAGATGGAATTCTTTGAAGTGCAAGGGCATTTGTTCTAATCCTAAGGGTAATTACAAAATGGATATAGTAGAAGTAGTGCCTTCGGTTTATTCATATCATGAACAACTTGTATGGATGAATACTGACATTGCATTGTTGCCTGGAGGGAAGTGTTAGCATTCCAAGTGGGATTTGCTGTAGAGGTAAAACATAACCTCGGGCCTCACACCCGGTGATGACTAAAACATGGGATATGCGACAAGGCTATGTGGGTTGTAGCCATTAGGGTATGGAATCACCCTTCTAGATTGATATTTATGGATTTGGTATGTGCATGAGAGCTCTCAAGGAAAATGTTGCAAAGCAACCGGGTTGATTTCATATTCGACACTATTCAGGAAGGGGTAAGCCGATTTTGCGTTGGCAAGGGTTGCAAGGTTTGTGACCTCGATACATTTTCTAAAGGTGCACAGTCACTGGTGGTACCCTGATGCCTTATCCTTGTATAGAATCCATATTCCAATACATGCCTTTACGGACTTAGTTGTATACCAAATATGCTGGAACGTGAGATAAAAGCATTTCAACTATGTTATATATTTATTTTAAACCCTAAACACAATTATAATATCACTGGATTTTCTATTTGAAATAGTTTGGTTATCGTAAGGATAAAACCCATTCGTGTTTATGTGTGGCATGGTCTTACGAGATACTTTATTTTTGAAAGGGTTTTACAAATATAACAATCCATATGATTTGAGTTTCTCACACTAGTTTACTAGAATGATCTGGATGTTATTTTTTTATGATACTCGGGCCAGACCCTTGTATTTTTCTAGAGTTAGCTTTGGATGCTTTGGAGGTTCAAGAGACAAGTTAGATACCTCCAAGACGTATTCTCGTACTTCTATTTTTTCGCTTCATTACTTGTTTATATTTATTAGCATTTGTAAGGACGGTCTGTTATAACTGTCTAGGTTGATGATATGTTAGACTTTGATTGTTGTATGAGTGTGAAAGTTTCCATTTGTAAAGATCATTTGGATATTATATATTTCTTGCCATGATGTGAGATTCTGTTCTGTCTTTTCTTTTCTTTCACCCGAAATATCTGTCTTTCAACACTTGAATGCTCAGCACGCGAATACTGTGGATGTATTAGTGTCGACTTTTGGGGGTTGAAATGTCGGGTCATTACAATTTGATATCAGAGCTGAAGGTTAGCAAGAACCTTGGCCCAGGTGGGGTAAACTCGTTAAAGATAGGGTAAGAGACACCCTAGAATGAGAGTGTATTATTATGAGAGCACGTATTTGTTAGTGCCTACAAAAATGTTTTATATTGTTTTGAAATTGGTTAATGAAATAATTTTACCTAAATTTTGTATTTTAGATATAAAAAAATAATTTTCTAAAGTGATATAGTTATTTTTGTTGTGATTATTTGTTAGGAAGTGATGATATTTATTTATCATCATGTATTGATTGTTTAATTTTTGCTCAGCTAATTTATAAGCATTTATTTTTTTGTTTAAATTAAATACAAACACCTTGTGAATTTAGTTTCACGATTTAACTATAAGGTGTTCGTCAATAATGTAGGTTTGACAAGTTTACTTTGTTAAAAGGGTTACTATAATAAAGAAGTTATTATATAAGGATAATTTTATATAAATTTGGGTTATAATATGTGCTTTGTGAATAAGGAGGATTTTTGAGAATTTAAATCCCGGTATCTTTAGAAAAGATTTTAAATGATTTTTGGAAAAAGGGTAATAATAGTATTGCTTGAAGTATTTATAAGTATAAACATTTCAAATAGAATTTAAAAGTAACGACATATTTTCTTTGGATAGTTTGGGAAAAACATCTCGATTAGTTTTATGGTAATTTGAATAATCTTCTAATTGAAGAACGGATGTTTGCTTAGGTGAACGTTGTAGCGCACTTAGTAATTTCTTTTGTCATTATTCGATGGAAACAAGTTCAAATCTGAACGAACCTAAAAGCAAGTTTTAATAAATAAAGTGTTAAAAGCTATTATATATATATACAGTATTATTTCAAAATGAGATTCGAAAAAGAAGAAGTATTTTATGTTAACTAGTTCGAGTGGCTCGCAAATGACTAAAAATGGGTAAGAAATGTGTTTGGATGATAAACACTTCTCTTAAGTATTACCCTTTTAGGCAAGGGAGAGCATGATACTATTTGGTAGAACCTAGTTTCTTGGTATCATTTTGGAGTTACTCGATCAACATTTATATTTTCTACGGATTAAAATATATTGTATCATTTAAAAAAATGTTTTGAAATAAAACTGGATATTTATTTCTTAGGTTTCCTTAAAAGAAAATGGTTTTAAAATAAAAAGGTATTTTGATAAAAAAAATGTATTGATAAATGAAGTTTAGTTTTTAAATTAGTTAAATTTAATAAGAAGGTTTTAATAAACTTTGTTTTATTAAAACTATATCCTTTTTTTTAACATCTAAGTTGTGACAAACTATTTGACGTTATCGGGTCGGCTATAAAAAGTCTTTATCTTAGAAGTGTCGAAGGAAAAGTAGATTCTAGGACCGAGTTTGGATACTAGCATCCTACTCTTCTTAGCTACCTAACAGATCAGATGGGTAAAGAGGTTGAAGAGGTCGACTAAGTTTTAAGACCTGGATTTATTTTTGGCTCGCATCTGAATTTAAGAAAAAATATAAAAGATTAAACCAGATAGTTGTATATACTCTTAGGATATATTAGGGTATTATACAAGTTTAAAACATAAGTTATGTTTTTATGAAATGTTTTCATAAATGATTTTTGAAGTGAAAAGAAATTGGTATAAGTAAGAACCAATAAGAATAAGTACGTAAGTTGTATGTATATCATTTTTTCGCATGGTTCTTGATCCAGGATTCAAGTGCATGACTTTGAGGTGATTCACACCGGTCCGAATAAGGATTTATCACTCGATTCTTGATGGTGAATACTTGGTGAGGGTTCTTGATATGGTACCAAGGTTTTCTAGTATATGACTATGCAAAAAGAATGAAGGTTTCTAATCAAGGAGCCTGATATGAGTCCGCACTAGGGAAGTCGAGTGAGTGATACTTGTCCAAAAGAAAAGCTTATATATTCGAGTAAGTGATCGAATCAGATAGTGCGTACGGATCATCTACATACATCATACGGGCTTAAGTATATTTGCCTTTAATGTTTCATGGAGTTGGGTAGATGACTCTTCAGTTTGTCATAAGGCAGTGTGAATAATCGATTGAGTAATAACATATGGCTGTTGAGCATGAGGTATGCTCAGTGATTGCTTACCATCCTCATGCGATGAGAAGGTTGTAAACCTGGACAAAATCTAATTTTGTTAGTCACATAACATTTTTAGGAATGTTAAGAATTGGTATGGCATGTTTCTTGGTTATTTGTTGTGATAAAATTTTAGGGTCGAAATTCTTTTAAGGGGGAGAATGTAATGGCCCAAAATTTTATCGCTTTGATTTGTGGATATTTGATAAATTTTAATTATTCAACTAATGGTTTTTAATGGTCCGAGAAACCTATTTTAATTAATAAATAATGATAGTGAACTTGTTTTGAAAGTTTATTTACAAAAATAGGTAGTTCGATGTAAAATAGAAAATGTGATCAAAAATTATTTTTTGGAATTTTGACTTTTTATCCGCCAAATGTTGTCAAGGCATGTTGTGCACACTAGTATACACATATATACAAATAAGAAAAAAAGTTCACTAATTAAAATGGTTTGGTTTAAAAACTAAGTAAATGTACTTAAGTAATTAAGTAAGAAGTAGGCTTTTCTTTTTCTTTTAAAAGTTAACAAAACATAAAATATAAGACAAAGGTACATTAGAAAAGATGTAATGGCTAGGTGACATAAAGGGGTGAGTTACCAAATTTTGTGGAGGGTATTAACTTAGGATAGCTTGGTAATTAGCCGCTTTCCATTTTCTATAAAAAAGAACACCACTTTTCCAATTTCCATTTTACTTCATTATATTTTATTTTCATCTTCGTACTCTCTTCTTTTCCACTTTCTTTGCTACTTTTTCACCTTTGTTCCTAAAACAAAATCACTTTAAAGTGCTTCTTTTCTTCGCTAAAACAAGTATACAAGTCTATAAAATATAAGCAACCTTCTCTACATCTTAAAAATCCAAAATTTAGTGCACAAATCCAAAAATGGCCTATGGCCGTGAGCATGAGAGAGGCTATGGAGCCTTTAGCCATGAGCTAGTGGAGGGAAGAGGTGGTTTTGTGATTTTTTGGTTGATGGTAGCTTGTTTCTAGAGTTTGGTCGAGATTAAAGTGAGAAATCTCACTTTGATTTAGTTTAAAATTTGGCAAAATGTTGTAGTAATTTCATGCTAGCCAATAGTGTTGTATATATGTATTTGTGATGTGCATATAATGTTTGGTATTGTTTGATTTCTGCTTGAAAGTGGATGATATAAATAACCATTTTATTGCAGGGGACAAAAAACAAAGTGAATGGAAGTAGAAGTGTCTTCGTAGCGAATAGGTCGCTATAGAAGTACTTCGACGAATAAAAATGTTATAAAGGAATCCAAAAGGATTCCTCACCTTGCTAATTTTTATTTACATATATTATTGGTTATATAAATGCTTGTGTTTGTGGAAAGTGAATGTTGCTTAATATAGTCAACTTACTTGTTGTTGGTTTT